>CM019074.1:100358948-101558948 GCA_009667805.1 Leptobrachium leishanense
GGAGGGAGAGGGGAGAAGGGGAGGGGGAGACAGGGAAGGGAGAGAGGGGAGGGGGACAGGAGGAAATGGGGAGAAGGGGAGGGGGGAGACAGGGAAGGGAGAGAGGGGGAGGGGGACAGGAGGGAGAAGGGGAGGGGGAGAGGGGGTGACAGTGGGTGAGGAGGGAGGGGAGGAGAGAAGGAGGGAAGGGGGAAGAAAGAGGGGGAGGAGGGAAGAGGGAGGGGAGGACTGGAAGAGGAAAAGGAGAGAGGAGGAAAAGGAGAGAGGGGAGAAGGGGAGGGTGAGGACAGGGGGAAAGGAGGGAGGGGGAAAAAGTGGGAAGGGAGAGGGGGAAGAGAGAGGGTGAGGAGAGGAATAGGAGAGGACAGAAAGCGGGGAGAAGGGGGGAGAGGGGAGGAAGAGAGAGTGAGGAGAGGGGAAGAGAACAGGAAGAAGGGGATGAACAGAGTAAGGAAGAGAACAGAAGGAGGAGAGGAAGAGAGAGTAGGGTGAGGAGGGAAGAACAGAAGGGGGAAAAAGAGGAAGATAAAGTGGAGAGAAGTGGGGAGAGGGAATAGGAGAAAAGGATGAAGATAGGGAAAAACATAAGGGACAAGCAGGAGGAGAAGAGATAAGGGAGAGTGAAAAGGAAAGGATCAGGAGAACAAGAAAGGGAGGGGTAGGAGGACAAGAAAGGGGTAGACAGGACAGAGAAATGGGAAAAGGGGGGACAGAGGGAAACTGAGGAATGGGTTGGAAAAACAGAAGGAGGTAAAGAAAGCGAGAAGGAAAAGAAAGGCTGGGGGAACATATGATAAACAAGCAGGACTTTCCCCAAGACTTGATGCAACCAGAACAGAGGAGAGCCACAGACAGACACACAGGCTGCATTCTATACACAGCCAGACAGAAGATGAGGGGGGCAGCAAACATGCCCACACAAAAAATGTGTCCAGATGGCAGGGCATATGAAAACCAGACACATAACTCAAAAACTTAACTGTCCAGGTGAAAATCAAACAGGTGGGAACACTAGATGTGACAAATGGAAATTTCTTTACATCTCTTGCAAACAAAACCTCTGCTCCACAACAAAGAAGCACCATGAAATACTTTGAGCACAAACATTAAAGATGCGCTTACATGACACTAAGCAAAACATCCAGACCAATTTAACAACTAAAATAGCTCATTAAAAAAAAATAAACAATCAAAGAAATCTAATACTACATAGAATTTCAGAATTTATACACTTCCTGGTCCTTCCAAAACCCACCCACAAATGGCCCAGCCTCCTGCACTACATATCCCAGAATTCCCCTCTCCTGAGCACGCTCAGTATGCTTGTCATTAATCTTAATTCCCTGGTATCTCAATCATCTCCCAAAGACCACCTTCTGTGACCACTGACCAGAGAATGTGATTGCCTCTTTGATATGCGGTTGGGGTTCCGCTCTGGCTGCGTCTTCTCCCTGCCATGAGCAATTGCTCTTTCTGCCTGCAGGGTAGACCCCAAAGAGGTGTTATCTTTAATTCACACCTGTGATGACTTCAGAGAAAATTGTCACGGACCGGTTTAATTGCTTCCTTCCTTCCAGACATTGATTTCTTAGTCCAGCTGCACCAAATGGCCTGGTATCTAAAGATAGCCATAGATATAAATATGCTTATATAATACATATCGCGGTAGATATACCGATAGCTAGACACAGAGAGATGGGTATGTCTACCTGTGACAGATACCATTGAGGCCATAACATACTCATTAATGCAGACCCATAAGAATCCAGTTGAAACAAGGACAATAAACAAAAATCTACAATCTAACACTATTAATAATACAAATAGCCTTACCATCAAACAGTGACCTCAACAATTCAATGATCTCGCCCATAAAAGCTGATAAAAGATCATTCACCAAACAACAGTATACCATTGGTACAGAGACAGATGGATATTACTTTGTAGTAGCTCATGCACCACATACTAGTTCAGAAACAACTCCAAGAAATAGTCCAAAAGCATCAAGAAGACCAACACTACCCACACTGCTAACCAGAACAAAAACACCAGTAACATCCTCCAGAGGATTGGGAATCATCAAGGGAATTCAGAGAATACTTATCACTAGTTCCACAAGTTGAAGAAACAATGTTGTGGAAAGTGCAACCTATCAACACAAGTCTAACAGTTGCAACATATCAATCGTATCACCTTGCAAATAAAAATGAACGGATCAAATGCACACAGGATGCCCACCAGATCTGACAAAAAAACACCCATCCCAAGACCATCTGGATCTGGTCTCCAAATGACATAAGGAGCGTTCACACAAAAAGTAAATAGGTCAATGACAAAAGAACCCCTTAGACTTAACAAAGAGAACAGATTGCATTTCCCAAACCTCCAGGATCTAACGAATACTTCCCCTACTCTGTTGGACAAACCAAGAAAGAATTTAACTCTCACCGATATATTGCAAAACAGACTAAATACCTGAAACAGCTTTAAAGTGTCTGTGAGCTACTCTGGCCTACAACCCCATAGGCAATCGATACACCAGACTGCTGAAAAGTTGTCTATCCGTCAAAGTACAGATTTAGCCACCTTGGTTTTTAGCAAATGAGGGAACAAATAAGCAAGTGAAGAAAAGCCTCTGCAAAACATCATTTGCCTCCAACAGATCCAGACCCTAAGCGCATAGCCCACCCATATTCATGCAACATCAAGATCTGTAACACAGTCCGCCTTACAACACAAATCTAGCCACTGCTTCAGTGCTGTTTGAGACTTGTCACCTACAGATATCAAGTCTGCATACTGCCAGCCCCTGTTTAAGAACATATTTCCATGCCCTTTATAGGGTCTTCAATGTTCAAAGTCAAGGCCAACAGCAGAGCCAAAAGGTAAATGAGCACTCAGAGAATTCAAACAGTCAAGAATTTTTTGGACTCCCTTCAGATTTGCTAAAGCTCAAAGAGCAGCGACCCAGATGACATCTAAGTGCAGTCCACTATAGAACCCGAAAAATGAAACACTTGGAGACAAATCCAGACTAGATTTCACATCAGTGACGAAACAGGATTTCATAATCAATAATGCAATCGTCCAGTCTCAACAAACAAACCCAACGTGACAATCTTGATCAGGACCAAAATATCATCATACTAGATTATTCAACAAAACCTCCTTCTCCCATAGGAAAAAGAGGACAAATTCCATGATCTTCAAAGAAAACATCTCAGAGCAGAAGACGAGCTACGCAGGACAAAGAACAAAATACTACAGGAATACATAAACATCTTTAAAATCTATCTTTACCGTCCATTCTGCTGGGTGCAGCACGTCTTTACACAACGTAACGCCTTCTGTTTTAAAATGAGAACAAGAAACACAGGCGTTTAGCCTCTTCAAGTTTATCACAGGCCAAAATTCACCTCCTCGCTTCCAAAATGAAAAAAACATTCCATACGAACACCAGATCTAAATGAAAAACCCTCTCTCTGACATCTCTTTGATAAAGGTCAGATATCTCCTGATTAACAACTGCCTCCACAACAAGGTCAGACATATAATCACCAGAAACTGACATCAGACCGATAACACCTCAAACTCTATTACGTAGTCCATATTCACATCCAAATCCCAACACTCAGACATGATACATGATACAGAATATACAGTTGTGTTCAAAATTATTCAACCCCCACTGAAATTGAGTGTTTTGGCCAGTTTGACATTGATTTTGATCATTCAGTCATCTTGCTTACAATTAAATCAAAGAGGCACGTGTAGGTCAGACAAATATAACATTTATAATGAAATAACCACAAATGTCTTTTCTGTGCTCACATCATTATCAGTTTTATTCAACCCCCAAGGGACATTCAATCTTAGTACTTAGTACAACATCCTTTTACAGTTATAACAGCTTTTAAACGTGAAGCATAGCTTGACACAAGTGTCTTGCAGCGATCTACGGGTATCTTTGCCCATTCGTCATGGCTAAAAGCCTCCAGTTCAGTCACATTCTTAGGCTTGCGCACTGCAATTGCTTTCTTTAAGTCCCACCAGAGGTTCTCAATCGGATTTAAGCGATGGCCACTCAAAATGTTCCAGCCTTTAATCTGCAACCATGCTCTAGTGGACTTGGAGGTATGCTTGGGATCATTGTCCTGTTGAAAGGTCCAACGTCTCCCAAGCCTCAGGTTTGTGACGGACTGCATCACATTGTCATCCAATATCTCCTGGTACTGAAGAGAATTCATGGTACCTTGCACACGCTGAAGCTTCCCTGTACCTGCAGAAGCAAAACAGCCCCAAAGCATGATTGACCCCCCGCCATGCTTCACAGTAGGCAAGGTGTTCTTTTCTTCATAGGCCTTGTTCTTCCTCCTCCAAACATAGCGTTGATTCATGGGCCAAAACAGTTCTAATTTTGTTTCATCAGTCCACAGAACACTATCCCAAAACTTCTGTGGTTTGTCCACATGACTTTTGGCATACTGCAGTCGACTCTTCTTATTCTTTGGAGACAGCAAGGGGGTGCGCCTGGGAGTTCTGGCATGGAGGCCTTCATTACGTAGGGTGCGCCGTATTGTCTGAGCTGAAACTTCAGTACCCACATCTGACAAATCTTTTCTCAGTTCCTCAGCAGTCACACGGGGACTTTTCTCCACTCTACGCTTCAGGTAGCGCACAGCAGTCGAAGTCAGCATCTTCTTTCTGCCACGACCAGGTAGCATTTCAACAGTGCCCTTTGCCTTGAATTTGCGAATGATGCTTCCTATGGTCTCTCTTGGTATGTTTAACATCTTTGCAATCTTCTTATAGCCATTGCCCTTCCTGTGAAGAGTAATCACCTCTTCTCTTGTCTTCCTGGACCATTCTCTTGACTTCACCATGTTTGTAACCACACCAGTAAATGTCTAGAAGGAGCTGAGTATCACAGTCGTTTTAAAGCTGCCTAATTGGTGCTTATTATGCTTTATTGCTGCTCCGTGACATCCACAGGTGTTTTCAATACCTGATTGAAAACACTTGACTGAACCTCTGTTCTTCAGAGTGGTAGTCTTTAAGGGGTTGAATAATTGTGTCAATGAAGAATTCACAAAAGAAACATTTACTACTGTATTACAAAACCAATTGATGTCATTTTAGTTGCATATGGTTCTTTAATAAGTCCTTGTAGGATTTCATTCTGAATACAATTACAAATGTACACTAAATTCCCGAAAACCGTTTACAGCATTGGGGGTTGAATAATTTTGAACACAACTGTACATGATACAGAAAAAACATCTCCTGAAAAACCGAGAGCAACACAATACACAGAAGAGCCTGGACAATCCCAGGCTGGACCTCCAATGTAAAAAAAACAGAAGATCCAGAGGTGCTCAGCCATTCGTTCAAGTGTGAGGAACAAGCAAATGCCCACAAGGCAGATTAGGTGTTTCAGCCAGGTAATCGGCCTCTCCTCGCCTCCTGTGTCGAAATCACATCTCATTCATGAGTGAACCGTGGATACGATTTAAAACTAGTCAGTGTGGGGAGCCAACTATCCAATAAAATCATGGTCAAAGGAGAAGCCATTTGCGTCCAAACCCAATTCCAAATTGACCATGGAGATCAATTTAAGTTCCACCTTCAAAGCAATGTACCGTCTCCTCTCAGTACATGTGACCAAGTTGACATCACCCTACATGCAGACAATGCATCGTACCCAGCACATGCACTGAAACAAGTCAAGCTTTGCATTTTCCAGCAATGACTGCTCTGTACCATTGAAGAGACTAGTAAGCGACCTGAGGATGTCTAACAATGAATCCGTACAGACCCAATTAGACAAAAAAATCCACAATGGGTTCATTTACCTCCGATTCGCAAGCTGCATTAGAACACTGTGTTGGCTATCGGCACCCTACCCTCAACTTATTTCTGGGGGTTCTCCTCTAAATGGCCTGTGTGTGCATCCCTTGCAATACTTGGCCACGCTTTCCAATAGTGCCCATTCATTTAGCCAAACACAAATACTTTAACAGATCAGACACAACAAATGCCTAACCTCAGGCATCCAAAAGATTGTCCCCAGGTTTATTAGGCACAGAATATAGGGAGTCCAAGACTTCTTCCAAAGTCTCTGGTACCCAATCGGTATCTAAAGTATCATCGTATTCCTCCTCATTGTCTGAGGATAAAGCCTCAGAGCTACCGGTGTCCTCTTGTCTGGCCCTTTAGCAGCTTAGTTTTTTGACCCTGTGGAACAGGCCTCTATTGCAGGATTTTTCCTTTCATAGAAATTGTTCACCTCGTGGGCTCACACAAAGTCCCTTCAGCTACTATTTGGGGGTTTTAGGACACTTAACTCCTTTGTCTGAGATAATAGATATCTCAACCTCCGGGGTCAAAAAAAGGCCTGTCCAAAGCTGTAGAAGCAGGAGTTAATGAAGACTTTGCACCATTTTGTGCTGCTTAAAAATTGTATCAAAGTATTTGCGGATTTGATGATATCAAATTAACAGCAGAAATAACCTTTCAAGTTTCGTGTCAGCAGAGAGCATCACCTGGGCCCATTACTGTATTAACAATGGTCATTGGTTCTGACGTTGCCAAAAAGCTGTTATAGTAAGTCTCCACCGCACCAAAACTATGAGAAAGCAACCTAAAGTAAAACACATACACAAGTAAGCAGCTGCCTCAGAAAATGTAAATAGCGTCAAGCCGTACCCCAGGCAGCCTAAAGACACAAACTGGGAAAAACCACTCACTCAGAGGACAAAAGCCAACACAGACCTGCGAGACCAAGCGTAGAATAAAAGGGTAATGAAACAACAGTGTGACACAGTAAAAGAGCAGGAAAAAAATAACTTTGAAAAAAAACCATAAATCATATAAATAGACATAATGATAACTGTGAAAACACACTAAAAGCAAACAATATATATATATATATATATATATATATAATATATAAAGTGAATAAAATACCCCACAACCTTATGCAAATACATATATACTTATCACATCACATTAGCCGCAAACAAAAGAGAACGCATATGACGCAGTTCATACTTATATACCCTATGGAGTGTACCGATTGGTTACCGTTTGAAATGTTATGTAGCCGATTGGTTAAAATGGTTGTGCATTATATGTAAATGTGTATTGTATTTTCTTAGTATCAATGGTATTGAAACGTTATTTAAATTCCTGCATGTCGATGATAAAGCAAACAAAATAATAACAGAATATAAAGCCTCTGTGTCTTGGTTTCTAAACAGTTAATCAGTAATTCCCATTAGCACTTTGTAAAACCTTACTGGTTCCTGCACTAATTACTGCAACGATGCACAAAGCAAAATGTCAGCAAATCCTAGAAAATGATGCTAACAACAGATCACACTTTCACAGAATCTTGTAGCAGCCCTTAACCTCCCCCCTAAATCCAATACTCCCCTCTCATCCAACAGCAGCCCAATCCGCTGCTTTTCTCCCCAGAAGCAGAGTGAGATTGAAGACAAATAGTTCCCCAGCCACCCTCCGATCAATGCATTGCGAGATCACACAGGGCCCAGAAGCACAACCCTCCACATAGTCAAAGCAGCTCTAACACAAGTAACACCAAGAGTAACACTTCATTTCAAGGGGAAATTGCCAAGGTAGCATCTGCCCCAGAATCTAACACTAAAATGAGGATGCCATGGGTAAACCCGAGGGCGAACATTATACCCATTAAGGTGCCCATTTGAGCGTTTGGAAAGGAACAGAGCCCCATGTGTTTACAGAAAATAAATATCTGTGTCTACAGATAACAAATTTGTCTTTTCCCCAGTCTCAGCTCTGAATGTGACACGTACAGACCGTCATCTCAATGTATCATTCTGCCTGGTATATCCTAAGCCAGGGGTCGGCAGTCTTGACACTCCAAATGTTTTGGAAATACCTTTCCACAATGATTAGCCACTCATTAGATTAACTGAGCATCAGGGAAAATTCAGTTCCAACACATCTGCAGAGCCAATGTCACAGACCCCTGTCCTAAGCGGATGCAGTTGGAATGTGCCAAGTAACCGCACCAATGCCGATGATCACAGCTCGAGGACAAATTACACGGCACCACTTTCGTTCAGATTCATATTACAATTTTAAAATGTTATACTTTTTCAAACCAACATAAAAGGTATACAAAGAATGAGACAAAGGGAGACACCTTCATCCCAGATCCTCTTACCTGAAAAATGAACAATGCCATCAGCACAGCCTCGCCTCCCGCAGCATTAGAGACAGAGTTTAATAAACTTCCGCGTATAAAACACAATGAACAAAATACAACACAAAAAACAACTTAAAATTTCTGAAACACTAATACTTTTTCTCAGATCTGTACCACATTTAAGCACAAATTAGAGAACCCCAGCGTCGTTTTACCTGTCGCTAATAATCCAATAGAAACTCAACTTTGAGAGTGAAGGGGTTAACTTGATTTTGCTTTATAATCAGACGAAAAGCACTCACTACCGTATCAAAACCTAACCAGGTACTTCCATTGCTGGACCTCACGACTTAAGCCCTGATTTTCCTGATTATGTACTCCTTTTCTCCTGAGCAAATAAACACTGAATGATGACAATAAAAAACTACACCTCCCATCAGCCACTGCTTCAGCATTGTTGTCCATTTGCACTGTCAAACTAGTCCTGTCAACTTCTGCTCCAGAAACCTACATTTACCCACACTGTACCCAGCCTTACCTTCCAATTTCATCATGTCTACAGAATCCACAGCCCCAGTCACTACTATTCCTACAAGCCTCACTGTATTCCTTCTAATCTCTGGTCTCTTCATGAACTACCCCTTATCCTAGGCTTCACGGTCATCCCCGTCCTGTTGTCCACCACCAGCCTTCCCTGTGTGTGTTACCACTTACTGTACTCATAACCTGCTAAGCTGGTATTAACCCTTACACTATCTTACATGTGTTTTGTTTTTCTCTTGTATGTTTAGTTAAGAAAATATTTTCCTCTATATGTGTCACTGGGCGCATCCATTGTGTGATATTTTCCTCTCTGTGTTACTGGGTGCATCCATTGTGTGATATTTTCCTCTATGTGTGTCACTGGGTGCATCCATTGTGTGATATTTTCCTCTATATGTGTCACTGGGCGCATCCATTGTGTGATATTTTCCTCTATGTGTGTCACTGGGTGCATCCATTGTGTGATATTTTCCTCTATATGTGTCACTGGGTGCATCCATTGTGTGATATTTTCCTCTCTGTGTTACTGGGTGCATCCATTGTGTGATATTTTCCTCTATGTGTGTCACTGGGTGCATCCATTGTGTGATATGTTCCTCTATATGTGTCACTGGGTGCATCCATTGTGATATTTTCCTCTATATGTGTCAATGGGCGCATCCATTGTGTGATATTTTCCTCTATATATGTCACTGGGCGCATCCATTGTGTGATATTTTCCTCTATGTGTGTCACTGGGTGCATCCATTGTGTGATATTTTCCTCTATATGTGTCAATGGGCGCATCCATTGTGTGATATTTTCCTCTCTGTGTTACTGGGTGCATCCATTGTGTGATATTTTCCTCTATGTGTGTCACTGGGTGCATCCATTGTGTGATATGTTCCTCTATATGTATCACTGGGTGCATCCATTGTGATATTTTCCTCTATATGTGTCAATGGGCGCATCCATTGTGTGATATTTTCCTCTATATATGTCACTGGGCGCATCCATTGTGTGATATTTTTCTCTATATATGTCACTGGGTGCATCCATTGTGTGATATTACCCTCTATTTGTGTCACTGGGTGCATCCATTGTGTGATATTTTCCTCTATGTGTCACTGTGCGCATCCATTGTGTGATGTATTCAAAGTAAGTCACCAGGGGGGAGATTAGGACACTCTAAACTCCCTGTTTTATGACTTTCAGATGCCAGCTCTTATCTCATGAAGCCTGTAGAACACAATGTTTACATAAGACTGCAGGGTTTGCATTAACTCCTCCTCCTAATAAAACTATTAAATACTGTAAATTAGATAACCCACAGAAGTAAAGAAAAACCTTAGGTAAATATCGCCTGTTTGAAAACAGGACATAAAAAAAACAACACTTTTATTTGACTTTATTGACTGCAATTACTTCAAACAAAGAAAAAAACATCATGTGTTTTATAATGTTTTTATTAATGTCTTTTTAGTTTAATGCACAAGTAATCCAATTACAGATTATATAAGTAGCAGTGTCCTCTCTCTGGGCACCCTCCATAGGGATAAAACAAGCAGCAGCACCTAACCTCACTGTAACAAAACATTCAAACACATAACTGCATCATTCCAGCAGCCAGGGATTTGTCAGAATACAGGGAGAGCGGTGTGGTCAGTCTCTGGTGTACAGGGATACCATTCAGGGGGTTATTATAAGGAGTGTAAATCCCTGTACAGTACAGATATAAGGTGTTGCTGTAATTGCCATACACAGGCATTATGCAGCACATACAGATACAAGGTGTTGCTGTAATTGCCATACACAGGCATTATGCAGCACATACAGATACAAGGTGTTGCTGTAATTGCCATACACAGGCATTATGCAGCACATACAGATACAAGGTGTTGCTGTAATTGCCACACACAGGCATTATGCAGCACCTACAGATACAAGGTGTTGCTGTAATTGCCATACACAGGCATTATGCAGCACATACAGATATTGCATTGCTAATAATCTCATTCTGATCACTACAAACCCCCATAAGCAGGAGATCTCACCATTTTATTATCTGTCTGCAGCACATTTACTGCATCTGCCTGTACAGCGTTTAATCTCAACAATATTTCTGTAACGAATTAACAAATGCATTAATTATCAAGGACTCGTTTACTGGAGGTGCCTTGACGTGGCAGGCGGGATTAAAACCTTAATAGGGATAAGCAGAGATGACATCTATTTTTCTTGTTTTGTTCATCTGAATAAACCTGTTAAATGAAACCACCGAACACCAGGACATTTCACTGACAATTCTCTGCTGTTCGGTGTCTGTGAATAGATTAACCATTGCTTCTCTATGGGGGATTTCACTGCTGCCGAACAGCACTGTACCTGCAGGCAATTCACATAAAATTAACAAACTGGCTGCTCTTCGAACAGCCGCGAAATGTCACAGTACGGGGAAATTCACTGTTCGGTGACATTTCGGGGCCAGACCAGCTCTCTCTGAATAACCCCTATAATTAGAACAGCTACTTGTTCTGATAAATCCATCTTTAACGAGTTTCAAACTTATTGTGTATTTGTTGCACTCATTTATTTACTAGCATACTAAGAAGCCTCTGTGTCTTGTTTTGTCATTCCCAGATTCCCTGTATATTTGCTTTAGAAATAAAGGCACAGAGACAAATATCATCTCCCCCAGATTGAGTTCAGATACAGTATATGTTCATCTCTGTTGCTTCTATTGGATTGGAGTTTCCGAGTTGCTTTGCCAGAATTTGAGAACAGAGACGGTTGATGATGCAGTTTGGAGTTATATATATTCACTAGACTGTTCTGTATCAGAGTGAGTGTCAGTGATGGTTTGTCTTTTTAATGGTATGAATAGTATTGTGTGCAGCTTGTGTCTATAATCTTGATATGTTATATAGAGGGACAAGAAGAAAGTATTTTACACCTTCAGGTAAGGACCAATCTAATCAACTCCCTAAATTCTATTTTCTTCTATTCTATTCCCTTCTCTTCTATTCTATGCTATTCTCCTTACTTCTATTCTCTTCTGTTCTATTCTCCTTTATTCTATTCTCTTTTATTCTATTTCATTCTCTTCTATTCCATTCCATTCTCGTCTATTCACTTCTATTCTATTCTATTCTCTTCTATTAATATTCTCTTTTCCGTACTTCTATTCTCTTCTCTTCTATTCTCCTTACTTCTATTCTACTCTCCTTTATCCTATTCTATTCTCTTCCATTCTCTTCTATTCTCTTCAATTCTCCTTTATTCTATTCTCTTTTATTCTATTCTCCTCCCCGTAACTCATAGATGCTAGAGGGTCATGAGGTATCATTGGAAAGACCAGAGTATCTAAAAGAAAACAAATAACATTTTTTATTTTATCTTCTTCTAATGCAGCACTATTATTCACTTTTCAATTATAAAGTGAACAATGATGCTGCACTGTGGAGCTCTATGATACAGTAATGTGCAGCGTGTATGTTTTATTGCTGTGGAGCTCTTTGATACGCACCCTTACTCACTGCACATTACTGTGAGTTTTATTGCTCTGGAGCTCTGTGATACTGTAATGTGTTGTGTGTATGAGCGTATCACACAACTGCACAGCAGTAAAACTTACAGTAATGTGCAGTGTGTTTCAGAGTATCACAGAGCTCCACAGCAATAAAACTTACGGTAATGTGCAGTGTGTTTCAGAGTATCACACAGTTCCACAGCAATAAAACTCACAGTAATGTGCCGCGTGTATGAAAATGTCAGAGCTCCAACGCAATAAAACCCACAGTAATGTGCCGTGTGCAGTGGCGTCACTAGGGTTGGTGTCACCCGGTGCGGTAACTTATGGTGTCACGCCCCCCAAGTTTCACAGATTTTTTTTAACTACTCTTACTCCTAAATCAGTACTCCCATATAACACTGAATGCTCATACACACAGCGCACATTACTGTGAGGTTTATTGCTGTGGAGCTCTCTCATATGCTCACACAAATGTTTGCCAACTGCCAGCAAGTACGGTGCCTGTTCGAAGGCAGTGAAAGCATGCATGGATATATATTGCCACCAGCAGCTCTGGATAGATTGCCCCCAGCAGCTAACCCATGGATATATATTGCCCCCAGCTCACACATGGATATATTGCCCCAGCTCACAATTATATATTGCTCCCAGCAGCTCACCCATGGATATATATTGCCTCAGCTCACATATGAATATATTGCCCCAGACCAGCTCACACATGGATATATTGCCCCAGACCAGCCCACACATGGATATTGCCCCAGCTCTCATGGATATGCCCCCAGCACACATGGATACTGCCCCAGCTCACATGGATATGCCCCAGCTCTCATGGATATGCCCCAGCTGTCATGGATATGCCCCAGGAGCTCTCATGGATATGCCCCAGTGGCTCTCATGGATATGCCCCAGCGGCTCTCATGGATCTGCCCCAGCAGCTCTCATGGATATGCTCCAACAGCTCTCATGAAAACACCCCAGCAGCTGTCATGGATATGCCCCAGCTCTCATGGATATTCCCCAGGAGCTCTCATGGATATGCCCCAGCAGCTCTCATGGATATTGCCCCCAGCTCATGGATATGCCCCAGGAGCTCTCATGGATATGCCCCAGCAGCTCTCATGGATATGCCCCAGCTCCTCTCATGGATATGCCCCAGCAGCTCTCATGGATATGCCCCAGCTCCTCTCATGGATACTGCCCCAGCTCCTCTCATGGATATGCCCCAGTTCCTCTCATGGATACTGCCCCAGCTGCTCTCATGGATAATGCACCAGCAGCTCTCATGGATATGCCCCAGCTCCTCTCATGGATATGCCCCAGCTCCTTTCATGGATATGCCCCAGCAGCTCTCATGGATACTGTCCCCAGGCCCCAGCTCACCTCCTGCCGCCATGCCGCCGCCACGTGTTCGGCTCCCTCTGAGCGTCCGGTGGCATGGAGCTTGGGCGCTCGCCTGGGGGAGCCACGTGACCAGCCGCGATCTCGCGAGAACTCGGCTGGTGACGTGGTTCCCCCAGGCGAGCGCCGAAGATCCATAGCTTCGGACGCTTGCAGGGAGCCAAACGCTGTGTTGCAGGGTGAGACACCCGCCCTTAGGGTGACGGTGTCACCCTAAGGGCGAGTGTCACCTGGTGCGGGCCGCCCCCCGCCCCCACCTTGCGACGCCACTGGCCGTGTGTATGAGAATGTCAGAGCTCCAACGCAATAAAACTCCCAGTAATGTGCAGTGTGTTTCAGAGTATCACAGAGCTCCACAGCAATAAAACTCACAGTAATGTGTTGTGTGTATGAGAATGTCAGAGCTCTAACGCAATAAAACTCCCAGTAATGTGCCGTTTGTTTCAGAGAATCACACACCTACACAGCAATAAAACTCACAGTAATGTGCCGTGTGTATGAGCGTATCAGACACAGAGCTTTATGGTGTAAGTGCAGCACATACATTTAGGTCAGGAGAAGGAAGTCTGTAGACTCTCTTATTAAATGGGAATAACTGGCTAAAAGCAGGAGATAAATAATGGAGGAAATTAGGAAAATCATTATTTTAACACTTTCATAAGCGTAAAATCCCAGGTTTTGAAATCTAGGGGGTCACAAAACACACACATTGATAATGATCTACGCAAAGATTTCTACCCTCCTAACATCCCGCTGCCCCAAACCATCAAGCTGTATGCATAAAACTAAGATAAAAAGCCACAGCAAAGTCACATTTCTCTGGGGTTTATCCCTTCTTTCCCTGAATCCTCCTCCTCTGCCTTCCTGTCCCCCGGGGCGGCCTGTCTGTCTCGCAGTCTGCGCCGCACACCTGGTATTGCCATAGAGTCGCACGGGCAGCCCATAGGACTGGGACCAAGAGGTGTTAAATCTGCCAAAGACCAAATGCATTGTTTTCTCTCATATGGAATAAAGGTCCCGTCAGACGGGGGAGTTTGGCATCGCTCCAGCCAGCCGCTGGATATCCTGAGAGGAAGACGCTCCAGGCTCCGCAGCCCAACTTTTCCTGATGCCGAAAAAGTATCAGTATCTATCTTTAACCACTTAAAGTATGACTGGCAAACCCAGCATCCCCGTGACAAGGACGTACCAGGCCCCAGAGAGCGAGATCCAAACGATCGGGTTACTGATCAGGTTTGATCCATGCATTGTGCTAACAAAACAGGCAATAATATATATATATATGTGTATAGGCTGAGGGACTGATATTTGCTGACAAACTGAGCGCCTGTACATCTGTGTGTATATATATGTGCCGTGTGTATATATATATACACATGTACAGGCGCTCAGTTTGTCAGACAGCAAATATCAGTCCCTCAGCCTTCACGACGCGGCACTCAACACCTCCGTGAATCGAAGTCCACAATGAAAAAAGAGCCATTACTGAGGGATCTTCATTATCAGTGTCCTGGTTCGACATTTATTTCTAAAATCCATCATAGCATCATCGTTTCAGCACCACCGAGCTGTTAATCAAGGCCTTTGGACAGGGTTAGGGCCTGTTAACGATCCAACAAAGCAAAACATCAATGCTAAGATAATGATTTTTATGATTTTTAAACTAAAGCTTAAACCAGGAAACTTTTAAAGGATCCATCTACTCATCCAGACACCAGTGACGTGCGGTGAGGTCAGTGGCTGGTGAGGCACTGGCTAGTATCAGAGCCAGATATACACAGGTTACGTAGGTTCAGTGCTCCACAGGATCTCTGCGTCTTCCTCCAGGCAGCCTAGTGTGACACCCCTGCCTAGGCCATACCCCCGCACCCAATGATTGTGCGAGACAGGACAGTCACATGACTGTCCTGCGCCAATCAATGCGTGGGAGGCATGCCTCCCATGCAGGCATTTTTTGAATGGCTTGGACCAATAGCACTTTCCTATTGGTCCAAGCTATTCCATTGCTCTCCCAGGGCCTCTGAGGCACTGGGAGAGCAATGTTCAGGAAGTGGGCAGTGCTCAGACGTCTGTACATTGAACAGACGACACGCATCGCGCTGCACACCTCTTAGCAGCCTACGCAATTTGCTTAGCGTCCTGCTACGCAAATTGCATAGGCTCAGCCAGGCTGCTGGAAAGAAAACAAATAATGTCTAGCGGACGGAGCTGACGGGGGAACGTGAGCAGGTGAGTTTGACTGTAGCCCTTAATGACTGCACCCCTGACCACACGTCCCTGCCAGACACCAGGTATACTGTATAGACTAGGAGCAGGCTCTACAGTTAGTGTAGTTAAGCTGGGGGTTGTATAGTTAATGTAGGTAAGCTGGGGGTTGTATAGTTAGGGTAGGTAAGATGGGGGTTGTATAGTTATTGTAGTTAAGCTGGGGATTGTATAGTTAGTGTAGGTAAGCTGGGGGTTGTATAGTTAATGTAGGTAAGCTGGGGGTTGTATAGTTAATGTAGGTAAGCTGGGGGTTCTATAGTTAATGTAGGTAAGCTGGGGGTTGTATACATAATGTAGTTAAGCTGGGGATTGTATAGTTAGTGTAGGTAAACTGGGGGTTGTATAGTTAATGTAGGTAAGCTGGGGGTTGTATAGTTAATGTAGGTAAGCTGGGGGTTGTATAGTTAATGTAGGTAAGCTGGGGGTTCTATAGTTAATGTAGTTAAGCTGGGGGTTGTATACATAATGTAGTTAAGATGGGGGTTGTATACATAATGTAGGTAAACTGGGGGTTGTATAGTTAATATAGGTAAACTGGGGTTGTATACATAATGTAGGTAAGCAGGGGGTTGAATAGTTAATGTAGGTAATCTGGGGGTTGTATAGTTAGTGTAGTTAAGCTGGGGGTTGTATAGTTAGTGTAGTTAAGCTGGGGATTGTATAGTTAATGTAGGTAAATTGGGGGTTGTATAGTTAGTGTAGTTAAGCTGGGGGTTGTATAGTTAGTGTAGTTAAGCTGGGGATTGTATAGTTAGTGTAGGTAAACTGGGGGTTGTATAGTTAATGTAGGTAAACTGGGGGTTGTATAGTTAATGTAGTTAAGCTGGGGGTTGTATACATAATGTAGTTAAGCTGGGGATTGTATAGTTAGTGTAGATAAACTGGGGGTTGTATAGTTAATGTAGGTAAACTGGGGGTTGTATAGTTAATGTAGTTTAGATGGGGGTTGTATACATAATGTAGGTAAGCTGGGGGTTGTATAGTTAATGTAGTTAAACTGGGGGTTGAATAGTTAATGTAGGTAAGCTGGGGTTGTATAGTTAGTGTAATTAAGCTGGGGTTGTATAGTTAATGTAGGTAAACTGGGGGTTGTATAGTCAGTGTAATTAAGATGGGGGTTGTATAGTTAATGTAGGTAATCTGGGGTTTGTATAGTTAATGTAGGTAAGCTGGGGGTTGTATAGTTAGTGTAATTAAGCTGGGGTTGTATAGTTAATGTAGGTAAACTGGGGGTTGTATAGTTAGTGTAGCTAAGCTGGGGGTTGTATAGTTAATGTAGTTAAGCTGGGGGTTGTATACATAATGTAGGTAAGCTGGGGGTTGCATAGTTAGTGTAGTTAAGATAGGGGTTGTATAGTTGGTGTAGGTAAACTGGGGTTGTATCGTTTATGTAGGTAAACTGGGGGTTGTATTGTTAGTGTAGTTAAGATGGGGGTTGTATAGTTAATATAGTTAAGCCGGGGGTTGTATAGTTAATGTAGGTAATCTGGGGGGTTGCATAGTTAGTGTAGTTAAGCTGGGGGTTGTATCGTTAATGTAGGTAAGCTGGGGGTTGTATCGTTAATGTAGGTAAACTGGGGGTTGTATTGTTAATATAGTTAAGCTGGGGGTTGTATAGTTAGTGTAATTAAACTGGGGTTGTATAGTTAATGTAGGTAAGCTGGGGTTGTATAGTTAATGTAGTTAAGCTGGGGGTTGTATGGTTAATGTAGTTAAGATGGGGGTTGTATAGTTAGTGTAGTTAGGCTGGGGGTTGTATAGTTAGTGTAATTAAACTGGGGTTGTATAGTTAATGTAGGTAAGCTGGGGGTTGTATGGTTAATGTAGTTAAGATGGGGGTTGTATAGTTAATATAGTTAAGCTGGGGGTTGTATAGTTAGTGTAATTAAACTGGGGTTGTATAGTTAATGTAGGTAAGCTGGGGTTGTATAGTTAATGTAGGTAAGCTGGGGTTGTATAGTTAATGTAGTTAAGCTGGGGGTTGTATGGTTAATGTAGTTAAGATGGGGGTTGTATAGTTAGTGTAGTTAGGCTGGGGGTTGTATAGTTAGTGTAGTTAAGCTGGGAGTTGTATAGTTGGTGTAGGTAAGCTAGGGTTGTATAGTTAGGGTAGTTAAGCTGGGAGTTGTATAGTTGGTGTAGGTAAGCTAGGGTTGTATAGTTAGTGTAGGTAAGCTGGCGGATGTATAGCTAGTGTAGTTAAGCTGGGGTTGTATAGTTAATGTAGTTAAGCTGGGAGTTGTATAGTTGGTGTAGGTAAGCTAGGGTTGTATAGTTAGTGTAGGTAAACTGGGGGTTGTATAGTTAGTGTAGTTAAGCTGGGGGTTGTATAGTTAGTGTAGTTAAGCTGGGAGTTGTATAGTTGGTGTAGGTAAACTGGGGGTTGTATAGTTAGTGTAGGTAAACTGGGGGTTGTATAGTTAGTGTAGTTAAGCTGGGAGTTGTATAGTTGGTGTAGGTAAACTGGGGGTTGTATAGTTAGTGTAGGTAAGCTGGGGGTTGTATAGTTAGTGTAGGTAAGCTGGCGAGATATATAGCTAGTGTAGTTAAGCTGGGGGTTGTATAGTTAGTGTAGTTAAGCTGGGGGTTGTATAGTTAATGCAGGTAAACTGGGGGTTAATAGTTTTAATGTAGTTAAGCTGGTGTCAGACCTCGGGGGCTGGCGCGGCTCCGGCGTCCCTCCCTGTGGCCTCGGAGTCTGTGTCTCCCCCGCAGCCCTTCCTTGCGCTCTATGCGCGCGTGCCGCTGGCCTCAACGGCTTTAAGCTGCTGCCGGCAGCGCACTGCGTGTGACGTCATCAAGCCTCCACCGTGGGTCTCCCTACATGGTGACCTTGATGGCCAATCAGATTGCAAGTCGCAATATTTAAACATATTTTTTGTCTTTTCTCATTGCCCTTTC
Source organism: Leptobrachium leishanense (assembly GCA_009667805.1). NCBI lineage: Eukaryota > Metazoa > Chordata > Amphibia > Anura > Megophryidae > Leptobrachium > Leptobrachium leishanense. Next base: position 100,377,764 of record CM019074.1, read on the forward strand.
GTGGTTTTGCTTGTCTAACCCTAACTGCTTGTTTCTTTATACCTCTGATTTATTTTCTGTGTATGACCTGGCTTTTGGATATGGACCTCTGTATCTCTATACTCTTTTGACTCGGTTTTGGATTTTGACTTGCATACTGCTGTATTCCTACGACCTAGGATTGTGTTTGACCCCTCTGTAACTAGTACTGTCTTCGTTTACTGCTTCCTGTTTTTTTCCGCAACTTTCCTGTCTCCCTACCAGCCACACTAAGGACTGGTTTCTGTCCTCGTTGCTTACTGACCCTGCCTTATTGGTTAACCTCTCGCTATTGCGAAGTCCAGCCACCTCAAGGACTGGTTTCGCACCTGGGTTAAGAGTTACCCTCTGTTACGTATAGGGCTGACCTGAAGCACGCCCCATGGTAAAACGTGTGCCAGCCTCACAGTTGGGGGTTGTATAGTTAGGGTAGTTAAGCTGGGGATTGTATAGTTAATGTAGGTAAACTGGGGGTTGTATAGTTGATAAAGTTAAGCTGGGGGTTGTATAGTTAGGGTAGTTAAGCTGGGGATTGTATAGTTAATGTAGGTAAACTGGGGGTTGTATAGTTGATAAAGTTAAGCTGGGGGTTGTATAGTTAGTGTAGTTAAGCTGGGGATTGTATAGTTAATGTAGGTAAACTGGGGGTTGTATAGTTAATATAGTTAAGCTGGGGGTTGTATAGTTAATGTAGGTAAGCTGGAGGTTGTATAGTTAATGTAGGTAAACTGGGGGTTGTATAGTTAGTGTAGTTAAGCTGGGGGTTGTATAGTTAATGTAATTAAGCTGGAGGTTGTATAGTTAGCGTAGTTAAATTGGGGGTTGTACAGTTAATATAGTTAAACTGGAGGTTGTATAGTTAGTGTAGTTAAGCTGGGGTTGTATAGTTAGTGTAGTTAAATTGGGGGTTGTATAGTTAATGTAGGTAAACTGGGGGTTGTATAGTTAATATAGTTAAGCTGGGGGTTGTATAGTTAATGTAGTTAAGCTGGAGGTTGTATAGTTAGCGTAGTTAAATTGGGGGTTGTACAGTTAATATAGTTAAACTGGAGGTTGTATAGTTAGTGTAGTTAAGCTGGGGGTTGTATAGTTAGTGTAGTTAAATTGGGGGTTGTATAGTTAATGTAGGTAAACTGGGGGTTGTATAGTTAATGTAGTTAAGCTGGGGGTTGTATAGTTAGTGTAGTTAAACTGGGGGTTGTATAGTTAATATAGGTAAACTGGGGGTTGTATATTTAGTGTAGGTAAGCTGGGGGTTGTATAGTTAATATAGTTAAGCTGGGGGTTGTATAGTTAATATAGTTAAGCTGGGGGTTGTATAGTTAATGTAGGTAAACTGGGGGTTGTATAGTTAATGTAGTTAAGCTGGGGGTTGTATAGTTAGTGTAGATAAACTGGGGGTTGTATAGTTAATGTAGGTAAACTGGGGGTTGTATAGTTAATGTAGTTAAGATGGGGGTTGTATACATAATGTAGGTAAGCTGGGGGTTGTATAGTTAATGTAGTTAAACTGGGGGTTGAATAGTTAATGTAGGTAAGCTGGGGTTGTATAGTTAGTGTAATTAAGCTGGGGTTGTATAGTTAATGTAGGTAAACTGGGGGTTGTATAGTTAGTGTAGTTAAGATGGGGGTTGTATAGTTAATGTAGGTAAGCTGGGGGTTTTATAGTTAGTGTAGTTAAGCTGGGGTTGTATAGTTAATGTAGGTAAACTGGGGGTTGTATAGTCAGTGTAATTAAGATGGGGGTTGTATAGTTAATGTAGGTAAACTGGGGGTTGTATAGTTAGTGTAGCTAAGCTGGGGGTTGTATAGTTAATGTAGTTAAGCTGGGGGTTGTATACATAATGTAGGTAAGCTGGGGGTTGCATAGTTAGTGTAGTTAAGATGGGGGTTGTATAGTTGGTGTAGGTAAACTGGGGTTGTATCGTTTATGTAGGTAAACTGGGGGTTGTATTGTTAGTGTAGTTAAGATGGGGGTTGTATAGTTAATATAGTTAAGCCGGGGGTTGTATAGTTAATGTAGGTAATCTGGGGGGTTGCATAGTTAGTGTAGTTAAGCTGGGGGTTGTATCGTTAATGTAGGTAAGCTGGGGGTTGTATCGTTAATGTAGGTAAACTGGGGGTTGTATTGTTAGTGTAGTTAAGATGGGGGTTGTATAGTTAATATAGTTAAGCTGGGGGTTGTATAGTTAGTGTAATTAAACTGGGGTTGTATAGTTAATGTAGTTAAGCTGGGGGTTGTATGGTTAATGTAGTTAAGATGGGGGTTGTATAGTTAGTGTAGTTAGGCTGGGGGTTGTATAGTTAGTGTAGTTAAGCTGGGAGTTGTATAGTTGGTGTAGGTAAGCTAGGGTTGTATAGTTAGGGTAGTTAAGCTGGGAGTTGTATAGTTGGTGTAGGTAAGCTAGGGTTGTATAGTTAGTGTAGGTAAGCTGGGGGTTGTATAGTTAGTGTAGGTAAGCTGGCGGATGTATAGCTAGTGTAGTTAAGCTGGGGTTGTATAGTTAATGTAGTTAAGCTGGGAGTTGTATAGTTGGTGTAGGTAGGCTAGGGTTGTATAGTTAGTGTAGGTAAACTGGGGGTTGTATAGTTAGTGTAGTTAAGCTGGGGGTTGTATAGTTAGTGTAGTTAAGCTGGGAGTTGTATAGTTGGTGTAGGTAAACTGGGGGTTGTATAGTTAGTGTAGGTAAGCTGGGGGTTGTATAGTTAGTGTAGGTAAGCTGGCAGATGTATAGCTAGTGTAGTTAAGCTGGGAGTTGTATAGTTGGTGTAGGTAAACTGGGGGTTGTATAGTTAGTGTAGGTAAGCTGGGGGTTGTATAGTTAGTGTAGGTAAGCTGGCAGATGTATAGCTAGTGTAGTTAAGCTGGGGTTGTATAGTTAGTGTAGTTAAGCTGGGGGTTGTATAGTTAATGCAGGTAAACTGGGGGTTGTATAGTTAATGTAGTTAAGCTGGTGTCAGACCTCGGGGGCTGGCGCGGCTCCGGCGTCCCTCCCTGTGGCCTCGGAGTCTGTGTCTCCCCCGCAGCCCTTCCTTGCGCTCTATGCGCGCGTGCCGCTGGCCTCAACGGCTTTAAGCTGCTGCCGGCAGCGCACTGCGTGTGACGTCATCAAGCCTCCACCGTGGGTCTCCCTACATGGTGACCTTGATGGCCAATCAGATTGCAAGTCGCAATATTTAACATATTTTTTGTCTTTTCTCATTGCCCTTTCGTGGTTTTGCTTGTCTAACCCTAACTGCTTGTTTCTTTATACCTCTGATTTATTTTCTGTGTATGACCTGGCTTTTGGATATGGACCTCTGTATCTCTATACTCTTTTGACTCGGTTTTGGATTTTGACTTGCATACTGCTGTATTCCTACGACCTAGGATTGTGTTTGACCCCTCTGTAACTAGTACTGTCTTCGTTTACTGCTTCCTGTTTTTTTCCGCAACTTTCCTGTCTCCCTACCAGCCACACTAAGGACTGGTTTCTGTCCTCGTTGCTTACTGACCCTGCCTTATTGGTTAACCTCTCGCTATTGCGAAGTCCAGCCACCTCAAGGACTGGTTTCGCACCTGGGTTAAGAGTTACCCTCTGTTACGTATAGGGCTGACCTGAAGCACGCCCCATGGTAAAACGTGTGCCAGCCTCACAGTTGGGGGTTGTATAGTTAGGGTAGTTAAGCTGGGGATTGTATAGTTAATGTAGGTAAACTGGGGGTTGTATAGTTAATATAGTTAAGCTGGGGGTTGTATAGTTAATGTAGGTAAGCTGGAGGTTGTATAGTTAATGTAGGTAAACTGGGGGTTGTATAGTTGATAAAGTTAAGCTGGGGGTTGTATAGTTAATGTAGATAAGCTGGAGGTTGTATAGTTAATGTAGGTAAACTGGGGGTTGTATAGTTGATAAAGTTAAGCTGGGGGTTGTATAGTTAATGTAGGTAAACTGGGGGTTGTATAGTTGATAAAGTTAAGCTGGGGGTTGTATAGTTAGTGTAGTTAAGCTGGGGGTTGTATAGTTAATGTAGTTAAGCTGGAGGTTGTATAGTTAGCGTAGTTAAATTGGGGGTTGTACAGTTAATATAGTTAAACTGGAGGTTGTATAGTTAGTGTAGTTAAGCTGGGGGTTGTATAGTTAGTGTAGTTAAATTGGGGGTTGTATAGTTAATGTAGGTAAACTGGGGGTTGTATAGTTAATATAGTTAAGCTGGGGGTTGTATAGTTAATGTAGTTAAGCTGGAGGTTGTATAGTTAGCATAGTTAAATTGGGGGTTGTACAGTTAATATAGTTAAACTGGAGGTGGTATAGTTAGTGTAGTTAAGCTGGGGGTTGTATAGTTAGTGTAGTTAAATTGGGGGTTGTATAGTTAATGTAGGTAAACTGGGGGTTGTATAGTTAATGTAGTTAAACTTGGGGTTGTATAGTTAATATAGGTAAACTGGGGGTTGTATATTTAGTGTAGGTAAGCTGGGGGTTGTATAGTTAATATAGTTAAGATGGGGGTTGTATAGTTAATATAGTTAAGCTGGGGGTTGTATAGTTAATATAGTTAAGCTGGGGGTTGTATAGTTAATGTAGGTAAACTGGGGGTTGTATAGTTAATGTAGTTAAGCTGGGGGTTGTATAGTTAATATAGTTAAGCTGGGGTTGTATAGTTAATGTAGGTAAACTGGGGGTTGTATAGTTAATGTAGTTAAGCTGGGGGTTGTATAGTTAATATAGTTAAGCTGGGGATTGTATAGTTAATGTAGGTAAACTGGGGGTTGTATAGTTGATAAAGTTAAGCTGGGGGTTGTATAGTTAGTGTAGTTAAGCTGGGGATTGTATAGTTAATGTAGGTAAACTGGGGGTTGTATAGTTAATATAGTTAAGCTGGGGGTTGTATAGTTAATGTAGGTAAGCTGGAGGTTGTATAGTTAATGTAGGTAAACTGGGGGTTGTATAGTTGATAAAGTTAAGCTGGGGGTTGTATAGTTAGTGTAGTTAAGCTGGGGGTTGTATAGTTAATGTAGTTAAGCTGGAGGTTGTATAGTTAGCGTAGTTAAATTGGGGGTTGTACAGTTAATATAGTTAAACTGGAGGTTGTATAGTTAGTGTAGTTAAGCTGGGGGTTGTATAGTTAGTGTAGTTAAATTGGGGGTTGTATAGTTAATGTAGGTAAACTGGGGGTTGTATAGTTAATATAGTTAAGCTGGGGGTTGTATAGTTAATGTAGTTAAGCTGGAGGTTGTATAGTTAGCGTAGTTAAATTGAGGGTTGTACAGTTAATATAGTTAAACTGGAGGTTGTATAGTTAGTGTAGTTAAGCTGGGGGTTGTATAGTTAGTGTAGTTAAATTGGGGGTTGTATAGTTAATGTAGGTAAACTGGGGGTTGTATAGTTAATGTAGTTAAACTGGGGGTTGTATAGTTAATATAGGTAAACTGGGGGTTGTATATTTAGTGTAGGTAAGCTGGGGTTGTATAGTTAATATAGTTAAGATGGGGGTTGTATAGTTAATATAGTTAAGCTGGGGGTTGTATAGTTAATATAGTTAAGCTGGGGGTTGTATAGTTAATGTAGGTAAACTGGGGGTTGTATAGTTAATGTAGTTAAGCTGGGGGTTGTATAGTTAATATAGTTAAGCTGGGGGTTGTATAGTTAATGTAGGTAAACTGGGGGTTGTATAGTTAATGTAGTTAAGCTGGGGGTTGTATAGTTAATATAGTTAAGCTGGGGATTGTATAGTTAATGTAGGTAAACTGGGGGTTGTATAGTTGATAAAGTTAAGCTGGGGGTTGTATAGTTAGTGTAGTTAAGCTGGGGATTGTATAGTTAATGTAGGTAAACTGGGGGTTGTATAGTTAATATAGTTAAGCTGGGGGTTGTATAGTTAATGTAGGTAAGCTGGAGGTTGTATAGTTAATGTAGGTAAACTGGGGGTTGTATAGTTGATAAGTTAAGCTGGGGGTTGTATAGTTAGTGTAGTTAAGCTGGGGGTTGTATAGTTAATGTAGTTAAGCTGGAGGTTGTATAGTTAGCGTAGTTAAATTGGGGGTTGTACAGTTAATATAGTTAAACTGGAGGTTGTATAGTTAGTGTAGTTAAGCTGGGGGTTGTATAGTTAGTGTAGTTAAATTGGGGGTTGTATAGTTAATGTAGGTAAACTGGGGGTTGTATAGTTAATATAGTTAAGCTGGGGGTTGTATAGTTAATGTAGTTAAGCTGGAGGTTGTATAGTTAGCGTAGTTAAATTGAGGGTTGTACAGTTAATATAGTTAAACTGGAGGTTGTATAGTTAGTGTAGTTAAGCTGGGGGTTGTATAGTTAGTGTAGTTAAATTGGGGGTTGTATAGTTAATGTAGGTAAACTGGGGGTTGTATAGTTAATGTAGTTAAACTGGGGGTTGTATAGTTAATATAGGTAAACTGGGGGTTGTATATTTAGTGTAGGTAAGCTGGGGGTTGTATAGTTAATATAGTTAAGATGGGGGTTGTATAGTTAATATAGTTAAGCTGGGGGTTGTATAGTTAATATAGTTAAGCTGGGGGTTGTATAGTTAATGTAGGTAAACTGGGGGTTGTATAGTTAATGTAGTTAAGCTGGGGGTTGTATAGTTAATATAGTTAAGCTGGGGGTTGTATAGTTAATATAGTTAAGCTGGGGTTGTATATTTAGTGTAGGTAAACTGGGGTTGTGTTGTTCAATTCCCTGCTTATCGGGAGGCGAGATCCGGCTGGTCATGTGACCGGTAGGGTGGAACTCAATGGAGTCATATGGACTCCATCGATTGGATGCTCGCGGCTGCGCTCAGCGTTTTAACACGAACAATGTAATAGGGCTCATAGAGTGCAGGGGGGTAAAACATTCATCTGTTTGAACCCGCCCTGAGAAGAAAAGAAAATACACATTAAAATCACAGCAACTAGGGGGCAATATTCATACAATGACACAAAACCAAACCGTACAGCACCGTGATTTAGAACACATGGACACTAACATGTCCCGTGCTGGAGCTTCCAGCTATCTCGTCCGAGGCAGTCAATCTCCACGTATGCCCAAAGACGGGAGCTGTGTGTAGATTTCGTCATTTTAACTTGATGATGTCATCGATGATGCGATACCGAGAGCCGAATACAACGTGTTTTCTGTTAATGGAATTGCTGGACAAATTGGAAGACCGAGATACACAGAGAGTATTTTCTGGTGATGCCGTGGAGTTTGGCGAGAAATGTCTATAACTATAATAAAACTTTTTATGTAGTGCCAACATATTCCACAGCGCTGTACAACACATGCCAACAAGGCAGAGATTAACAAGGCATTGGGGACCTCATTCCTGAGGGAACGTACAGTCTAAGGGATATATCGCAAGGCCGGTGCATATGAATTGGTGGGTGTCTTACCCAAGGACACTTTCCAGGACGGTGTTCTGACTGGGATCCCTCAAATGCTTGCTCGTGGCTACTGAGCCGAGACACAGTGGAGAGGACGAATGGACGTCTTGGTTCAATGACAGCAACCGGTTTCTCCGAGTAGTTGCAGTGGACAGACGTGCCAGACGGATGTTCTGATCGGGATTCCACTGTAAGAAATTACGACCCTTTTACCGGATTAACTCTTTAGGGACTGCGGATGAGTAAAACACACAGACAAGTTAAAATAACAGATATATGTTGATACTGTCTGTCAAATCAGCCACTGAAACAGTTAAATAAACAACAACAAACAGGTGGACACTGCATTACAATAACATATCACACAGGATGGAATTATGAGATTTAGGCCTCATGGCTTAACGGTTACATATTTAAACCATAACATTAGCATTCGGTATGTAATCTAGACCTGTATGTTACACGACCGACATTGTGTGATAAGCAAGACCGTCTTGGCCAAGGACACTTACTGAAAAGGTCCCTTCTACTGTAGCGAACCGATACGTGTATCACAACATCGGCAGCATAGTGTAACGGCAAACTCTCTGTCCGGCAACAGGAATAAAACTTGCATCTCCGTGATCGGAACACCCGGATAATATGTCTCTCCTCTACAACCGTGGATAAGCAGGTTCAGCCTCGCCAGTTCTTGGCTCTACAACCGCGGAGAAGCAGATACCACCTCACAAGGTCTTAGCTCTGCAGCCACAGAAAAGCAGATTTGACCGCACCATGTCTACAACCATGGAGAAGCAGCAGATTCAATTTCCCCGTGCCTTGCCTCTACAGCCGTGAAAAGTAGATTTGGATCCCTGTCAGAACACCTCACCAGCAATGGTCCTTGTGCAAGAGACACCGGACCATCTGTAGGAGGCTACCTTACAATATATATATATATATATATATATATATAGATTGTAAGTTCTCTTGGGAACATAGTCAATGTACCTGGTCGTGCTTCTTAAGCTACGTCCGATGTTCTAATGTGGCCTCCTTTGTCCGCATTTCTTGGACAGAGCACTGTATAAAATTAACGCACTATTATTCCCAAACAGGAAGGTTTACGACTTCTAAACCACACACAAAGACGTGCTCCTTATTCACTCGCACCCCTTCCACTTATTCCCGAAAATTTGGATTACAAGCGGATGAGTTTGGAGTGTGACTCGGCGCTCGTCCACGTGTCGAGTTCCTTCTCTGAGTGAGTAAGAGTCGTTATTTATGGACCAGCGTTGGACGAATATGTTTACAGGCAGATTACATTGTTTTCCCCTGCGGTGTCTTTGTCGATTTACGGAAATCCCCGCGTCGGATTTATTCAGTGAGATTTTGATTTGATGTGATGTGTCAGCAGAGAAGATGCAAGGAAGCCTTCTACTGTCCTGCGACGGGATCGCCTTCCGGAAGTTCCTTTCCGTTGAACGCCGGCTCGTTGCTGTTTTGCTCCCGTGCAGTGTTTTGAGTGCGACGACCTTGTCGGGTGGAGGGGTCACGGCGGCCGTCTTGTTTTCTTCCTACACAAAGACGTCAGATTGTTTCCGTTCACACCTTCAAAAGCCAAAAATGTCATGCTCTCCACCCCAGCGCTCCCCCTGGAACTATTACTCCAGCTAGACCTCTGCTCCCGTTTCAAAGTTTAAGTCTCGACGGATGCAGTGGAAATGGACCGGTCCCACTGAGAGGTGACTGTGTGTGTGCTGGTCAAGTGCATTTACTGGTTTACACGAAATACTTGTTGCCAAAAATGCAAATCAGAAGGAACCCTCTGCGTCACAGACGACAAAAACAGAAACAAAATCTGGAGCAAAATAATCATTAAAAGCTGATAAAAACAAACAAAAAAGTATTTGGAAAAATATTGTTATTTAACCGGAAGAATATTTGGAGCTGGAAGACTTTTTGGGTTTTGGTCTATAAAATGTAAAATAATTTTCAATGCTCCGCACAGAGAGCGCCTCTTCTCAGTGTGTCCAACACATGCTGCGTCTCTTTCCAGTGCCCAACACTGAGCTAGTCTCTTCCCAGTGCCCAGCACTGAGCTCGTCTCTTCCCAGTGCCCAACACAGAGCTCGTCTCTTCCCAGTGCCCAACACAGAGCTCGTCTCTTCCCAGTGCCCAACACAGAGCTCGTCTCTTCCCAGTGCCCAACACAGAGCTCGTCTCTTCCCAGTGCCCAACACTGAGCTAGTCTCTTCCCAGTGCCCAACACTGAGCTCGTCTCTTCCCAGTGCCCAACACAGAGCTCGTCTCTTCCCAGTGCCCAACACTGAGCTCGTCTCTTCCCAGTGCCCAACACTGAGCTAGTCTCTTCCCAGTGCCCAACCTGAGCTCGTCTCTTTCCAGTGCCCAACACAGAGCTCGTCTCTTCCCAGTGCCCAACACTGAGCTCGTCTCTTCCCAGTGCCCAACACTGAGCTCGTCTCTTCCCAGTGCCCAAAACTGAGCTTGTCTCTTCCCAGTGCCCAACACTGAGCTTGTCTCTTCCCAGTGCACAAAACTGAGCTTGTCTCTTCCCAGTGCCCAACACTGAGCTCGTCTCTTCCCAGTGCCCAACACTGAGCTCGTCTCGTCCCAGTGCTCAACACTGAGCTCGTCTCTTCCCAGTGCCCAACACTGAGCTCGTCTCTTCCCAGTGCCCAACACTGAGCTCGTCTCTTCCCAGTGCCCAACACTGAGCTCGTCTCTTCCCAGTGCCCAACACTGAGCTCGTCTCTTCCCAGTGCCCAACACTGAGCTCGTTTCTTCCCAGTGCCCAACACAGAGCTCATCTCTTCTTATTGCTCCACACCGGCTGCGTCTCAGTCATGCAGTGAATTACCAGGAAGATAAATGGATGTTCCAGTTGTATTAAGTTGTTGTGAAACATATTCAGTGTGCGCCAATTTTGTCCTGAAGCTCTTTAATCCGTGATAACCTCTGCAAAAGAATTATTACAGCTTCTGTAACTGCCATTAATAAACACAGCACCTGCTTGTTTTCTGCTGCCATCTTTGTTCCTTCATCCCTGTGTAACCAGAACTCTATTCCCCTCCCCTCTCTTCTGCAACTCGACCATAGAGCTACAAGAGAAATGCTCAACCACAGAGCTACAAGACAAATGCTCAACCATAGAGCTACAAGACAAATGCTCAACCACAGAGCTACAAGACAAATACTCAACCATAGAGCTACAAGACAATGCTCCACCATAGAGCTACAAGAGAAATGCTCCACCATAGAGCTGCAAGAGAAATATTCAACCATAGAGCTACAAGACAAATATTCAACCATATAGCTACAAGATAATGCTGCACCATAGGGCTACAATACAAATGCTCCACCATAGAGCAGCAAGACAATGCTCTACTATAGAGCCTATAGAGCTACAAGACAATGTTCCACCGTAGAGCTACAAGACAATGCTCCAAAACAGAGCTACAAGACAAATACTCCACCAGAGCTACAAGACAAATACTCTACCACAGAGCTACAAGACAATGCTCCACCATAGAGCTACAAGACAAATGCTCAACCATAGAGCTACAAGACAATGCTCCACCATAGAGCTACAAGACAATGCTCCACCACAGAAATACAAGACAATGCTCCACCACAGAGCTACAAGACAAATACTCCACCATAGATCTATGAGACAAATACTCTAGCACAAAGCTACAAAACAATGCTCCACCATAGAGCTACAAGACAAATGCTCAACCATAGAGCTACAAAACAATGCTCCACCATAGAGCTACACGACAAATACTCCACCACAGAGCTACAAGACAAAGCTCCACTAGAGGTCTGGGGTAAAAACACCCCCCCAAAGGGTTAGAAGACAAATAGTTCTCCATAGAGCTACTATGAGCTAAAATGTCACTAAAGAGCTGGCATACAAATTCACATCCAAAGGGTTAGAAAACAAACGGTTCTCCATAGAACTAGAAGACTAATATTCCACCATAGGACTCAAAAACAAACACTCCAATGTAGGGCTAGAAGACAACAAATCCACTGTACGTTACGAGGCATAGCAGAAAATTATGGTCTTTAAACCTTTTGTATGGGAACATGAGGCCAATGAGAGTGGAGAGTCCATACACCTGCAAGACGATTAATTGGTCAGCCAGTGCCACAGTCAATTTTATACAACTTTAAAATGATTCAAAAACATCCCAATCCACCAATGTCAGCCAACATATACTCAGGAGGTTAATGGGAAAACATGGAGTTGAACGTGAAAGCTAGGAGACCTTATGCTCTTCGATGAGATGATCTACCTATGGCATTTCCGTGGCTAAATCTAGCCCAAGTCATGGATGCTGAGACAGAGCATTGCGGGGGTATAAATTACTACAGGTCAAAAATAACAAAATCCACTTGAAATAAGATATTAATCATACGGAACTTCACGAAGACCCTGTCGATTCCCGGCGAGGCATAACGTGATTCACATTCCCTTTAAAAATACCATTGACCGTCAACAGAATCCCCTTTGTTTGTGTATTGTCCGGGAAAACCCTAACGCGTGGCATGACCCCTTTTCCTGTATATGTTGGAAGGAAGAATATGCTAATCGCGGACTTCATACATTATTTATGTGGATTCATTAATAATACCACGGAAGTGTTTTTCCTGGTGTAACAAGTTCTGTAGCGTAACTGCATTGATTACGGCTTCATTGAGAACTTCTTACATTGTTACCAGTCGGTAGTACATGAAATATACTTTATATAGGGAAGCACCGAACACTGCAAGAACATCTCGATAAAGCAGTAATCGATGCAGTTACACGACATCGCATCACATCGTGACAAATTTTTCGAATTTGTATTTAAAATAGCGGTTCAAATAATGATATTAGCAGTTTTTAAACTTGTTCCCTGACACCTCCTCGCTGTAAGATGATCTTGACCCCTCCCCTCTCCTCCTCAACATCAAACATAAGGGGTTATTCAGAGAGAGCCGATCTGGCGCCGACCGGACACTGAAATACAGCGTACGGTGACATTTCGTGGACATTAGGCTATTCTGAGAGCAGGCAGTTCACCATATTTTGGCAAATTGCCTACACGTACGGTGCCTGTTCGACGGCAGTGAAATCCCCCATAGAGAAGCAATGGTTAATCTATTCACAGACACCAAACAGCAGAGAAAAGTTGCCGAAATGCCCTGCTGTTCGGTGGTTTCATTCGACTGGTTTATTCAGACGAATCCCATAGGCTTCAATGTTAAAAAATATTCCCGATTTAATTCAATATCCAATAAACCAATTTATTATTTTAATCTGCAGCAAAAAGTCTCTTTATTGATTTTTTTAGGATCTTTTAGGCATTTTTGGGGATTTTTTCGTCAAATTTGTTTCCGTTTTTTTTTTTTAAATCGTTTTTTTCCTTTTTATTATCATTCATTGGACCTTATATGTAAATTTCAGGCATTTTCATTCAGTAGTTTTTTTTGCAAACAGCTTTTCAATTTTGAGACTTTCAATCGTATTGTTTTTGTTTTGTTTTTTACTCAGTTCGTCAGCTTGTCGGCTTTCTCCGGCCGCTGCTATGCGCTGTGATCAGCGGCTCATTGGCTTTTTCTGGCGTGGTTTTTGCGGCGGTTGGTCTGCGCTGTGATCGGGGGCTCAGCGGCTTTTTCCACCATGTTCGGCGTGGTTTTTCTGGTGGTTCCTGTGGGATTTCGGTAGGTGTTCGGTGGGTTTTCCCTGCACTCCCGGGACCCTGCGGTGAATGCTGAATTCACCGCAGGGTGGGGAACTTTGATTTCCCGAAGTGCAAGGAAGCACAGGGAACGAGAGAGCACCGAAATGTCGGCGACATTTCGGTGCTCTCTGAATAACCCCTTAAATTTTTTTATTAAAATTAAATATATATATATCTATACACGCATCAGACAATATTAAATAAATATTATTAAAAAAGTCATGTTTCACAAAGCACTTTACCTTTGACGACCAATAGCGACACGGGCTGTTCTTCCACCCCATGAAAATTAAAAATAAAATTAAATTTAAAAAAATTCAAATACAAAAAAAAAAGCATGCTGTAAACCGCAAGTGCTACAGCTTTCTCACACGCTTACTTCCGCCCTGCAGGATAAAAAAAAAAAAAAAAAAAAGTTTATAAAAACCATAAAAAAATTAAATACGTATAAAAAAAATTGCCCGTTTCTTGTAGAGGACTTTACCTTATATTGACTTTGATGCCCAATAGCAGCATAGTGTACTTCCACCCCTGCAAATTAATAAAACTAAATGCACATACATTTTTTTAAATACACACATAAAAAATAAATAAAGCGTGGATACATATCGCAAGCACTACAGTGATCAAATGGGACAAAAATGTTGCAACTGCCACTGACCGCCGCAATCAATGGATGTGCCCCACTGGGAAAAACCTCATGACTCTCAGCACACAACTTCACATTATATTAGTGCATAATATAACATCATAAACAGATATAAAATTATTATTATAAAAATTATCTACTTTAAATGTATTTGTGTTTGAATTAAAAAAATATAAATATAAGATGTGAAAAAAAAGAATAAGATCAGTGTATAAAAAGCACGAAGAGCCATGTAATGTACCAAAAATGTAAGCAATCATCTAATCTATTCTTTTTTAAAATTGATTGCGCCACTTCTCGCAATTTGCCAAACAGCTGTTCAAAAACGTAATATATAAGAGAAAATTATACCTAAATATAAAACACCAAACAGAAAATCTATGGTCTAAATAAATTGGCTCAATTATACAGTCAGGTCCAGAAGTATTGGGACATGGACACAATTGTAACATCTTTGGCTCTATACACCACCACAATGGAGTTGGAATGAAACAAACACAATGTGCTTTAACTGCAGACTGTCAGCTTTAATTTGAGGGTATGTACATCCAACTCAGGTGAACGGTGTAGGACTTACAGTAGTTTGCAGATGTGCCTCCCACTTGTTAAGGGACCAAAGGTAATGGGACAATTGGCTTCTCAGCTGTTCCATGGCCAGGTGTGTGATATTCCCTCATTACCCCAATTACAATGTGCAGATAAAAGACCCAGAATTAATTTCAAGTGTGCTATTTGCATTTGGAATCTGTTGCTGTCAACTCTCAAGATGAGATCCAAAGAGCTGTCACTATCAGTGAAGCAAGCCATCATTAGGCTGAAGAAACAAAACAAACCCATCAGAGAGATAGCAAGAACATTAGGTGTGGCCAAAACAACTGTTTGGAACATTCTCAAAAAGAAGGAATGCACCGGTGAGCTCAGCGACACCAAAAGACCCGGGAGACCACGGAAAACAACTGTGGTGGATGACCGAAGAATTCTTTCCCTGGTGAAGAAAACACCCTTCACAAGGTAGGTGTATGTGTGTCAAAGTCAACAATCAAAAGAAGACTTCACCAGAGTGAATACAGAGGGTTAACCACAAGATGTAAACCATTGGTGAGTCTCAAAAACAGGAAGGCCAGATTAGAGTTTGCCAAACAACACCTAACAAAGCCTTCACAGTTCTGGAACAAGATCCTATGGACAGATGAGACCAAGATCAACTTGTACCAGAGTGATGGGAAGAGAAGAGTATGAAGAAGGAAAGGAACTGCTCATGATCCTAAGCATACCACCTCATCAGTGAAGCATGGTGGTGGTAGTGTCATGGCGTGGGCATGTGTGGCTGCCAATGGAACTGGTTCTCTTGTATTTATTGATGATGTGACTGCTGACAAAAGCAGCAGGATGATTTCTGAAGTGTTTTGGGCAATATTATCTGCTCACATTCAGCCAAATGCTGCAGAACTCATTGGACGGCGCTTCACAGTGCAGATGAACAATGACCCAAAGCATACTGCAAAAGCAAGCAAAGAGTTTTTGAAGGGACAGAAGTGGAATGTTATGCAATGGCCAAGTCAATCACCTGATCACCTGACCTGAATCCCATTGAGCATGCATTTCACTTGCTGAAGACAAAACTGAAGGGAAAATGCCCCAAGAACAAGCAGGAACTGAAGACAGTTGCAGTAGAGGCCTGGCAGAGCATCACCAGGGATGAAACCCAGCCTCTGGTGATGTCTATGCGTTCCAGACTTCAGGCTGTGATTGACTGCAAAGGATTTGCAACCAAGTATTAAGAAGGGAACGTTTGATTTATGATTATTATTCTGTCCCATTACCTTTGGTCCCTTAACAAGTGGGAGGCACATCTGCAAACTGCTACAAGTCCTACACCGTTCACCTGAGTTGGATGTTCATACCCTCAAATTAAAGCTGACAGTCTGCAGTTAAAGCACATTGTGTTTGTTTCATTCCAACTCCATTGTGGTGGTGTATAGAGCCAAAGATGTTAGAATTGTGTCGCTGTCCCAATATTTCTGGACCTGACTGTATATATAATATTAATATGAGAAAAAATCTTTAAAAATATTTTTTCAATAAATGTTTTAATAAATATTTTTATCCGTTTATTAAATAATTTTTCTAGTGCAATTCATTTATGAATTATTATTAATTTATTATACCCTGCGGCCTGTATGGGGTTATATCATACATCAGTGCTGAAAGATGTGTTTTGCTAGGAAAACAAATTAAGAAAAATTACAAAAATTCAATGAGAAAAATAAACAAATGTAAAATGATAATAATTGATAAATAATAAACTTGAAAATAAAAATTATTTTAGTTATAGATTTTCCTTTAAGAGTATTTCTCCTCCCTTGTAAACACTGTGGGGTGTCTTGTGATGGCAAGTGTTGACCTCCACTCCGTGCCAGTAATTGGATTTTTCACACACACGGCTCAGGAAGCGACGTCAAGGAAGCGCGGCGCAGAAACACCTGCGGCAATGACTTCTCCTTGGGGAGAAAACAGGAATGGCTTATCAACAAAAACATCCCTAAAACCAAAAATAGGATTTATGGAAAAGCCTTGTTTTCCCGATTGGTGCTTCTCATACATTTTCGAAGGTCCATGGATCATCTTGGCTAGATGCCAGAGTGCGAGGTCACACATTTTCCTACTCAAAAATATATTTAAAAAAATTGAAAATTAAAAAAAGTTTTAAAAAAACATACAAAGTAATGGTTATATTAAACTTATTAATACTGTTAAAAATAATAATTTATTAATATCAATATTTTAAAGTAGTGTATCGAGCCAAGCCTCTTCACATTATTGATATTTAATAAATGTAATAATTTCTTAATAAAATATTAGATTTAGAATATTTTATAACTACCAATTATAGGTTAACTAAATTTAAATATTTTGGCACATCAGCGGATTTAAAAAAAAATTGGTAATTTTTTTTATTTTTTATTTTTAGCTATTTTTATTTTGCAAAAAAATTATCCAATTGCTGGGGATTTTAAAATATTATTTAATTTAGAACATTTCAATATAATAATAGTGAAAATAATAACGATCCAAACATAAAATTACCATGGTACTAAAATGGTAATTAGAAATAATTACCATGTCAATTTTTTTGTAGTTTATGCCTCATGTAAAGAAGTCTTTTGACTTCTATACACAAACCGTTGTCTGTACAGTTGTGTTCAAAATGATTCAACCCATGGATCAACTCCTGGATCAACGCTATGTTTGGAGGAGGAAGAACAAGGCCTATGAAGAAAAGAACACCTTGCCTACTGTGAAGCATGGCGGGGGTCAATCATGCTTTGGGGCTGTTTTGCTTCTGCAGGTACAGAGAAGCTTCAGCGTGTGCAAGGTACCATGAATTCTCTTCAGTACCAGGAGATATTGGATGACAAGGTGATGCAGTCCGTCACAAACCTGAGGCTTGGGAGACGTTGGACCTTTCAACAGGACAATGATCCCAAGCATACCTCCAAGTCCACTAGATTGCAGATTAAAGGCTGGAACATTTTGGAGTGACCATCGCAGTTACCTGACTTAAATCCGATTGAGAACCTCTGGTGGGACTTAAAGAAAGCAGTTGCAGTGCGCAAGCCTAAGAATGTGACTGAACTGGAGGCTTTTGCCCATGACGAATGGGCGAAGATACCCGTAGATCGCTGCAAGACACTTGTGTCAAGCTATGCTTCACGTTTAAAAGCTGTTATAACTGTAAAAGGATGTTGTACTAAGTACTAAGATTGAATGTCACTTGGGGGTTGAATAAAACTGATAATGATGTGAGCACAGAAAAGACATTTGTGGTTATTTCATTATAAATGTTATGTTATATTTGTCTGACCTACACGTGCCTCTTTTATTTAATTGTAAGCAAGATGACTGAATGATCAAAATCAATGTCAAACTGGCCAAAACACTCAATTTCAGTGGGGGTTGAATAATTTTGAACACAACTGTATATATAGGGGTATGGACGGGGAATGGAGAAATGGTTTGGTTTTCCCTCTGCTGCATGGTTGGTGAGAGGGAGAAGGGGGCACAGATCTCTGATAAATGGGTATGTCAGTCTGGCAACAGTTGGGACTGCTAAAGCTCTGAAAGACCAGCGTTTGCTTCGTGGAGCACCACCATGTTTAAGAACTAGGACATTTAACTCTGGTGTCTCGGCGAGTAGGAGACAGAACAGATCTGGTGTGGAAGAATCAGAGACCGAAAATCCATCCTGTGCCTGAGTAACACAACAAAGTTGGGCGTTAGGCATATCGAGGCCAGAAACATCATAATAGATTTTGGATTTCCTTGGTGGCCCAGGTGGTTGTCAATCTGGGTGCCAGGGTAGGAGCTTCCTTCCATGGTAAACACAACTCTCCCCAGAAGTGTATTGTAACGGTTAGCCCCTGCTTGGGCCATCGTGGTGGCTTGGAACATGAGATGAAGCCCTTAAGGCAGGTGAGTAACTGACTGGACACAAGGATTTCTCCAAAACCAAGGAGCACCAAAAAACAGAACAGAATTGCCACTAAGCTCCGAAGGCTTCAAGACCGACAGACAACTTAGGACACTCAGAAACACAAAGATACACTTGACAATCCGTGAAGGGAGCAGATTGCAGGACAGTAAACAAAACAGACAGACTATACTAAAAGAGGTCCTTATAAGCGGCCTCTGAATAATATACTAAACTAAGACAGACAAGGTACATAAAACATGAAACATACAAGAATCGTCAATCAGGCAGAGGTTGGCAACAGATCAGAAATATACGGTACCAGGGGGGAGTAGAAGGGATAGTCAAAAATAAAGCCGAGGTCAGAACCAGAAAACACTTGAACAGGAATGCTTTGCAGCAACTCAGGAAACACGAACCAGACAGAACCACCATCAAACTCCACAAACAGTCAATGAGGCTCTGTGCTGCTGGGAATATATAGGGAGTGGGTCTGTCAGGGCCGGATTAAGATCTCTATGGGCCTGGAGCTGAATATTTCGGTGGCTTTTTTTGGAATTTAGTTAAATGACAACATATTTTTAGGCTATTTAATATTGCATATATATGTATATCTTACCAGGCAGATACGGTGTGAGTAAATTTCCATTCAGGTTTCAATCATCACAGCGTGTAAAATAATTTTTTCATATTTTATCATTCAAACCTCTGGTTTTATATTCTATAGGGAATTCTTGTTAAAAAAATAAATGGGAACCTATAACTGCATTTTTCTGAGAAAATATACAATTTTAACCCAAATATTTGAGATTTCCCATGTGTTTTGGATAATGGTGTTTTATGAATAATATGACTTATGTATAAAACACTGACCTTGCTCCCAGCGTGGGAAAGGAGAAGGTGAGTAATGGCAGTGGTATTGCTAATTTTATACGTGACAAATGGACAATACCATCGCTTTGGAACAAAAAATAAATAAAGTTTTTTGTTTTCTTTTTCTTTTAGATTTTACATTGTCATGTTTGGTATCAATGCAAAGGCCAGACTCTGTCCTGTCTGATGCCTCATTTGACATTGCAAGGTGTAAAGATTAGTGGCGCAGGGTTCCAAAGCCCCCCCCCAGTGCACTTCGCTGCAGTGTGGCGGTTTAGGTTCTTGATGTAACAATCCGTAATAATGGATTGTACCATCACCTCCACACTTGTTATTGACATGAAAAATTAGATGGTGAGTTAATGCAGCATCATTGTTCCCTTTGTAATTGAAAACTATTGCTGTGTTTGAAAGAAAAATAAAAAATAAAGAAATATTTATTATTTTATATTTGTTACATAAAACCTGGTCATGTGTGGTATCATTGGAAAGACCATGCTCTGACCTTTCCAGTGATACCTCATATGACCCTGTAGCCGCTATGGAGGTGGAGATATAGAGGTCCAAATGCCTATCAATGCAGACAAATTTATCCTTTCTGTGGGCCTATTCTGGGGCATGGGCCTGGAGCTGCTGCTCCATCTGCCCCTATGTTAATCCGGCCCTGGGGTCTGTGTGATTGGGCCATGTGACCCCAGACCAGGAGATCACAACAGAACCCCAGATCAGCCCTAAACAGACACACCATAGGGGAAAAACAAACATGAAGACCCTTCACCACCAGGGGGCAAGGCCGAGACGTGACATGTATGCAGAGCAGAATGTACCCTTGACCTCGGTGGTGTTTTGGAACTACATTTCCCTTGAAGCTCAGGCAAACTAAAGAGCTGCTAACCCTCACGGGAAATGAAGTTTGGGCACATCTGGACGGCCAAGGTCGCTGTCCCCTGTGGCTGTGGATCTACCACCGTCATAGAAGAACTTAGGGAAGTTTGAAGGCCTTGGTATGGAAGACAAAGAAGGTCTCGATCAAAACTGAAAACGAGAATTCCACGAGGATCCGCGAACACTTTTATCTTGGATCAAGTACAATAATAATATTATCAAATAATAAAGTAAAACAGAAAAAGAGATAAATATTTGCCGGATTTGATGGTGGTGGTGGTGGTGGTGGCTGGAGAATGAAGAGTAGATAGTTGAGGAATCGAGTAGATTACTGAATTGTTGTGGTAGCATAAGAAGATATATGAAGCAGGGGTGTCAAACTCTGCCCCTCCAGATGTTGATGCCTACGATTTCCAGAATACTTTCAATGCAATAAATGGGGAATCATGGGAGTTGGGGCTAAAGGAACGGAATAAATAAATAATGGAGGAAATTAGGGAAATTTAGGTTTTAACATGAATCTGTCCAGAACCGGATCAAACCAGACTCGTGCAGGGCTATCAAACTCCGCCCCTACCAGATGTTGAGGCCTACAATTCCCATGAATGCAATAAATGGTCAGAGAATCATGGGAGTTGTAGTTCAGAAACATTGGCTGGACCAGAGTTTGAGATCCCTCATATAAAGGAACGAACGCTCGGGTTATATCTGCACCCACATTCCGAAAAATAAATAAAAATGTAAAATATTTGGGTTTTGTTGATTTGATACCTGTGGAAAGCCATTTCCTCCTCCCGCACCCCGGCGCGCAGAGCGTTACACGGGTTCCTGGCACCGCTGCGCTGTACTTCCTTGAGGAAACATTGACTGCTCTGTTATTTCCTATTTTGTTTGTCAGGCTAAGAATAATAAAAGTGAGAGGCTGAGCCGGCGGCCGCCGCAACGTTTTACAGGTGCATTTTCAGCCGCGATCACGTCACTTCCTGTACGTGAAAGGACGTGTTTTGCAGGACTCCGGCGAACTGCCTGCAAGTATGGTGCCTGTTTGGCGGCAGTGAAGTCCCCATAGAGAAGCAATGGTTAATCTATTCACAGACACCGAACAGCAGTGAAATGTCAATGAAATGTCATGCTGTTCGGTGTTTTCATTCGACAGGTTTATTCAGGCGAATCCCATAGGTTTCAATGTTAAAAATATTCCCGTTTTTACCCAATATCTAATAAACCGTTTATTATTTTAATCTGCAGCAAAAAGTCTATTTTTTTTTAGATTTTCTTTTAGGCATTTTTCGGGATTTTTCTGGCAAAATGTTTTTATTTTAATGAAGATCTTTTTATCATCATTCATTGGATCTTATATGTTAATACCAGACATTTTTGTTCAGTAGTTTTTTTTGCAAACAGTGTTTACATTTTGATACAGCAGAAAACAAACAGTTGGTGATAGGAGAGGCACAATTGTACTTATCTTTAAAATGCTGAAATATTTCCCAGGAGATGGTACAGAACTCCACACAGAAATAGAAGAAAAACGCAGGGAATTTCAGCAAAGATTGATGTTTAGTCCAAAACAGGAATCGCCAGTACCGGAAACGCCAATAACCGGATTTTGGCAAAAAACGGGATGATGAGAATTTAAATGAATAAAATTATTTATTATAAATTGAATATCAAAACAATAAACGCCCGACGCGTTTCGTCTAAAAGACTTCCTCAAGGGCAGTAATAATATGCAATATATCAAATAAAATAATATTATTTTAGACGAAACGAAAAAAGAAGTCTTTTAGACGAAACGCGTCGGGCGTTTATTGTTTTGATATTCAATTTATAATAAATAATTTTATTCATTTAAATTCTCATCATCCCGTTTTTTGACAAAATACGGTTATTGGCGTTTCCGGTACTGGCGATTCCAGTTTTGGACTAAACATCAATCTTTGCTGAAATTCCCTGCGTTTTTCTCCCTTTACATTTTGACACTTTCAAACATTTCGTTTTTTTACCCATCCGGCGGCTTGTCGCCTTTTTTTTGCGGATGGTTGGCGCTGTGCTCGGCGGCTGAGTTTGGCGGCGGCGGTTGGCCAGTTGATTGATTGATCGGCGGCTGATGCTATGCATTTCTGGGACCCTGCGATGAATGCTGAATTCGCCGCAGGGTCAGCGAATGGAACTCGCCAAAGTACAGCGAATCAGAGAGCGATCTGAATAACCCTGTATGTGCAATATATTTCAGTCGCACAAATCAATCTGATCATATTCATAACGAATCGGTAATTTATTTCAGACCGATTCGGTTTGGCAGCTCGCCTATTCGGAGATCTTGCGCCTCTGAATTCGGGCAGAACCGAATCGCTCTAGTCTAGTAATAAATAAACGTTTAATTTCTAGGAGCACGTGGCTAACCCGCAGATACCAGAGGGGGCAGCAAAGCGTTAAGGTAAGATCGAGGACTTTCCAGTAACGCCGAAACTCTACAGAAACCAGGCAAAAAGAAGATTTAAAAGGTCAGTCTGTGGAGCGGGATCATTGACGGCCGAGATAATAGAGTCCGCAGACACCGATATCGCTATAATCTGCATACAGTGAACACGAAGAGAACTTGGCAATGGACCAAAAACAAAATATCGGTTATGGAATTAGTTACTTGAGGATTCAGCGCTTAATATGTTAAATTTTTTTATACATTTTGGAGCAAATATGGAAATTGCTATAGTTGGCTTTGCCCCCACTCCCACCAGTGATGCCCCGATCTTACTACCCAGCAGAAGGGAGACGGGGCTGCTGGACGTCTTGGCCTCGTCCTTAAACGCCGTACCTGTAGATCCAACCACGGCTTGGGGTTACAAGGCGTGGGAGACTCCCTGGCACTAAAGCCCATGGCCAGGACGTAAGGTGCCAATGGATGGCCAGGCAGCCGGCACTGTGGTTCGCCAGCAGCTGGGCTTCCTGGCAGCCAATAGGCGAGGGATTGATTGAAATTAATGTTTACTGACAGTCAGGCCCAATCGGGGTGGAAGCCAGACAGGACATGACATGAGTAATTGTGGAGCAGGTGGTCCTTTGGGCTACTCTACCTCTCAATCGGTAAAGCCTGCAAGCTTCAATGAGGTATCACTGTGTGACGTTTGTGACGATATCAGACAATTTGGGTAATTAACCATTAAATGTAGGGTTAAATAGCAATTTGGCACAGATTATTATTACAAACCAGATAAAATATACAATAAAAAAAATTGCCTAATTTTTAATGTTTGATATATTTGTTTATCCTGTAGGGAAATCGCTCGACATTCTGGTGCTCGCTCGGTGAATCAAATTGCCTGACCCTGTGGTGAAATCAGCACTCACCGCAAAGTCACCTTAGTGCAGGGAAAACCCACCAAATGGAACCGGGAGGGGGGGGGGCACAGAAAAACTGCCGATATAATCTGATCACTTCAAAACGTAGTAGAAAACCCGCCAGACGTGTCCGTAAAAAGCAGACGATCCACCGAACACAGAGCCGACCAGCTGCCAGAAAACGCCAACGAACAGGGTAAAAAAAACACAAAAACTATTTAAACTTTCAAAACTTCAAATGCTGTTTGCAAAAAAAAAAAAAAAAAACCTACTGGATGAAAATGTCTGGAATATATAAGGTGCTATGAATAATAATAAAAAGGTCTGTTAAAAAAAAAATTTGGTGAAAAAATCCCAAAAAATGCCTAAAAAAAAAAAAAAATCAATAAAGAGACTTTTTGCTGCAGATTAAGGGCCCTATTACAATCTTGGAGTTAAAACGCTCGCGCAAAGCGTGAATCTGTGCACCAAGCATTAAACGTCAACGTGCGTAAATCAATGCTGGAACTACAATCCTCGCACATTTTTTCATCCGTCGAGCAAATTCGGGTGCAGCAACGTTGCATGCAGAAATCAGTGTGCGGACTGTTTTTTTCACAGGATTCAGCCAATCAGAATTAAGAACCACAATTATCTCACGTTAAGTTTTTGCGCCTGTCAAAGTCAATCTGAGCATATATGCTGCAGCAATAAAAAAAACATACACAATTTTTGAAATATATTCGTTTGGGTATGAGTAGAATGTGTAACTATACTTTGCTGCGTATTTTTTTTTTTGGGGTGGTGTATTTGGTTTCGGCCAGGTTGATAGAATTTGCCGTTAACACCAGCTTCTAGGAGTTGCTAAAACTATGCGCGCAACGTCTATGCATTAATTCCTGCGCATAGATTGTAATACCATCCGCGTACCAGTGTTCATTCGCGTTTGCGCTCACAATGTTAAGTATAGGATGTGTGCAGTAAAGTACGCTCACGCAGCATTCGCCCGCGGTAGACGAATACGCGCGTTTGTTGCGCTGACATTGTAATACAACGTTTACCGCAAAGGGTTTCACCCCTCGCGTTAATGCGTTTTTGCACCGGCGCAAAGATTGTAATAGAGCCCTGAAAGAATAAACGGTTTATTAGATATTGGGCTAAAACTGGAATATTTTTAACATTGAAACCTATGAGATTCTCCTGATTAAACCTGTCGAATGAAAACACTGAACAGCAGGGCATTTCACTGACATTTCTCTGCTGTTCGGTATCTGTGAATAGATTAACCATTGCTTCTCTATGGGGGATTTCACTGCCGTCGAACAGGCACCATATTTTGCTGGCAATTCGCCAATATTTGGCAAACTGCCTGCTCTCTGATTAGCCGATTGGGTGCGAAAATGGGCCATACCGGGAAATATACCGTTCAGCTCAATTTTGGGGCCAGATCGTGTCTCTCTGAATAACCCTGTAGATATATAATCCTGCTGGGTATCACAAGCTTGAAAAGGTGTTCTTGAGTTACTGCGGGGTGTGCAGTGAATCTGCGCGTGCGTCCTTTGGATGTTGTTTGCACATGCTTTTGCAGCATAGGTCGTGAATAAAGGGTTTTTGGTTATTTATTGGAGGTCGTACTTTCTGCGATAGCCTCTTGAAGGCTTGATTTCTAGTTGGTCACAGGGTGTATTCCCCCTCCCAGCTTTGTTTGTAGCAGAGGTTCACTGTTTATTATTGGTGCTGAGTTTTTATATTGTTTATTTTGTCTTTGTCCCTGCTGGGATTTTTTTGTAAGAGTTTATCTGTGTTTGACCCGGTTTGTTATTCTGTGTTTCCCTTTCCTCCCCTTTTCAGATGGGATTTGGATTTGGTAGCAGTTCTTCAGGTTTTAACTATCGAATACATTTATATAAACCTTTTGTCCTTCCCTGATCTTTCTCACTGTCGCTTTCTAATCTCCCATTTGCTTTTGCCAGTCACATTAAGGGCTGGTGTTCCCTCTCCTTTGGTTTGCTTTCATTCCTGCGTATTAGGCCCACCTTTGTACCACCATTGCGCAACCTAGCCGCCTAAAGGACTGATACCGCAACTGGGTTAAGGGCTTTCTTGTCCTATGTTTAGGTCTGACCCGTAACTAGGATTGCCACCGGTACAGGTTTCACCAGGACAGTTCAGGTTTTGAGTCATGTGCTCAGGTTTCAGGGCAGCTGTCGCCTGGACACCTGATTCAGCCTTGACTGTGTGCTCTGCACTTCCCCTGCATGAGCTGCAGCTCCTATTCCTTTCTCATGGCAGAGAAGGAAGTACTGCAGCTCCACCGCTTTCCATGAGCAACAGGGCTATGGTTAAGATTCACATGCCCGTTTTTAAATCCAGTGGGCCCCTCGTCATCTCGTCGCACCCCACCTATGTCACTGACCCATGGCCACGATCATCAGCTACTTTACTCGGCAGCCGGCCAGTGAGGATTGTGCTGCCGGGACACAGGGGACCAGAGCCGGATGTGATAGTAGGCTGGGGGCTGCATATTAAGTGTAGGTAGGCTGGGGGCTGTATATTAAGTGTAGGTAGGCTGGGGGCTGCATATTAAGTGTAGGTAGGCTGGGGGCTGTATATTAAGTGTAGGTAGGCTGGGGGCTGTATATTAAGTGTAGGTAGGCTGGGGGCTGTATATTAAGTGTAGGTAGGCTGGGGGCTGTATATTAAGTGTAGGTAGGCTGGGGGCTGTATATTAAGTGTAGGTAGGCTGGGGGCTGTATATTAAGTGTAGGTAGGCAGGGGGTTGTATATTAAGTGTAGGTAGGCTGGGGGCTGTATATTAAGTGTAGGTAGGCTGGGGGCTGTATATTAAGTGTAGGTAGGCTGGGGGCTGTATATTAAGTGTAGGTAGGCTGGGGGCTGTATATTAAGTGTAGGTAGGCTAGGGGCTGTATATTAAGTGTAGGTAGGCTGGGGGCTGTATATTAAGTGTAGGTAGGCTGGGGGCTGTATATTAAGTGTATGTAGGCTGGGGGCTGTATATTAAGTGTAGGTAGTGCAGGGGCTGTATAGTAAGTGTAGGTAGGCTGGGGGCTGTATATTAAGTGTAGGTAGGCTGGGGGCTGTATATTAAGTGTAGGTAGGCTGGGGGCTGTATATTAAGTGTAGGTAGCGCAGGGGCTGTATAGTAAGTGACGGTAGAAAAAGGGGTATATAGCAAGTGTAGGTAGGACGAGGATGTGTATAAAAGTTGTAGGTAGAATGAAGAGGTGTATAGAATGTGTAGGTAGGACGAGGAGGTGTGTAGAATATATAGATGGGACGAGGAGGTGTATTGAACATGTAGGTAGAAAGAGGAGGGGTATAGAACGTGTAGGTAGGACGAGGAGGAGTGTAGAACGTGTAGGTAGGACGAGGAGGAGTGTAGAACGTGTAGGTAGGACGAGGAGGAGTGTAGAACGTGTAGGTAGGACGAGGAGGTGTGTAGAACGTGGAGGTAGGACAAGGAGGTGTATGGAACATGTAGATAGGACAAGGAGTTGTATAGAATGTGTAGGTAGGACGAGGAGGTGTGTAAAATGTGTAGATAGGACAAGGGGGTATGTAGAACGTGTAGGGAGGACGAGAAGGTGTGTAGATAGAATGAGGAGGTGTGTAGAACGTGTAGGTAGGGTGAGGAGGTGTGTAGATAGAATGAGGAGGTGTGTAGAACGTGTAGGTACTTGTCGCAGGGTGCAGAGGACAGGACAGTACAATCCATAGCCTCCTGTTTTCACTTGCGTAAGGACACTGAGACACAATACAACCTACAACACGCGTCTGTGACTGGATGCTGACCCAGCCGCACAGACACCATCAGAGGGAGACCTCAGTCAGAGAAAGGGTGTTTTGTGAGGGTCCTGAGGACGAGCAACAGCACTAGCACCAGGAAAGGCTTAATGATCTTAACATGTACAGCTTGGAAAAAAGACGAGACAGAGGAGATATGATAGAAACATTTAAATACGTAAAGGAAATACACAAGGTAGAGGAAGGGAGTATATTTAAAAGGAAACAAAGTAGCAAAACAAGAGGACATAGTCTTAGATTAGAGGGGCAAAGGTTTAAAAGTAACATCAGGAAGCATTATTTTACTGAGAGGGTGGTGGATACATGGAACAGTCTTCCAGTAGAAGTGGTAGAGGCCAAAACAGTGATTGAATTTAAGCAAGCATGGGATAGGCATAAGGCTATCCTAAACAAAAGATAAATCCAGGTAAAGTATCCATGTAATTGGGCAGACTAGATGGGCCGAAAGGTTCTTATCTGCCGACATTTTTCTATGTTTCTATGTCTCTAGTGGCCTGCTCTACGGTGGGGGGCCGCTCAGGTCTCACAAGGTTTTAGCTTGATTGTGCCATTACAGGGATGAATGCTCCATATGCAAATCAGTCTGCTCTCACCCAATGAGGGTGGCCAGTACTGACTGCCAAGGACGTCATCCCTGCACGAGAGGTGCAGCAACCCCCAACGATCGTTCCGGCCTTGTTAGGCCTCGTCAGGAGGGTATAGCTGATTCCACTCTAGGCACATCAAGCAAGGGGTCCACGTCTGGATGACCCTGTAAATTTATAGTGAGAGAAGGGGGGGGGGTCATCCTTCATACGCAATGTGTATACGGTACATTAAAAATTTGCTGCAGGTGCTAGATTGTTCACGTTTGGCTTGAAGGGAAGGTGGCAACCCTATCCGTAACATACCCCTTGCCTCACACCGTCCCAGGCATTTCATGTACATTTCTGGCCTACCCTGGTTGTCATTTCTCCTCAGCGCGTGGTTTAGTGAATAAGCCCTAGTCGCACTGCCAGATCTGAAGACACGCACAGGCTGAATAAGCACACCGCCGATAGAATCTAGATACATTTTCCGTTCACTTTTTTTTAATTTCAAGACATCTTACTGGCCGCCCCTTCCCTCGCCCAGACCCTCGAGGCCCGAATCAAATAGCCCACCTCCCCAGCCTACCCCATTCCAAATCTCACCAACCGCTTTGTTCAGAGACACTGCGTTAAAACGTCAAAACGCGCAGCGAGGGGGGTTCAGACGGTCACAGAGCCTTCCCAGGCTGGTCTGCAGGTGTTCTGTTTTTTTTCGGAGGAAGGTGCTGGGGTCTTAGGTAATGGAAAATAGAGGAGACCCATGGGGAAAACTTCACGCGAACATACGAGTTTGAGTCGTTTCGCAGAAACGCCAGGCGCTGGTAAACGGCTTAACCCTCTCCTGCCATTGTAAAGCATGGGGGGGGGGGTCTGAAAGCAGCATAACAAAGTATGCAAAAAATTAATCATTAAAATAAAAATGCGTCATTTTCTTTTGGGGCAAACGAAAATATAAACATTATACACATTAAAAAAATTTAAAATATATATATTTTTTTTTAACTTTTACAGAAAAAGGTGTCCACCACAGAAGCGCAGCTTGCTCTGTAAAACAAGCAAATAAATATATTTTTTTTTCCTTTGGTTTTAAACTACAGAGCAAAGCGACCCCAGTGGTGGGCGCCTCAAGGCACATGCCTACTATGCCTAATTGTAGATCTGGCCCTGCCAGGTACATCGGGCGTTAAAATTATATATCCTTACGAGATGGAGGCACACTCCGAGATTTATCAAGATAAAAAATTAATACTTTAATAAATGAACGTTGAAATTGCTTATCGGCCAACGTTTCAGATGGGGACCTTGATAAAGGCACAGGGCGAGCTGAAAAATCGGTCAGTATGCCACCTTAATGTAATATTATTTAATCATAAAAAAACCATAATGCTTCCATCTTGTAAGTATATATATATAAACAGTAGGAGCATTAACCACTGGACTACCGTAAATTTTTTATAGTAATATGGTTATGCCGGGTAATGTAGGAGACTTGGATGATGTGTCTAGCTCTTTTACTTGTTTAACCCCTTCACTACTGAGCCATTTCACGTCTTAAAAAAAACACATTTTTCTTTTTGTATTATTAATGTTATTTTTTTTTCTTTATTTTAAACATGGTCATCTTTGGTATCATTGGAAAGGTCATTCTCTGGCCTTTCTAATGCTACCAAACCCTTATCTCCACCCCTATCTTTCCTTAGAAGTCAATGAGGACGTTCCCCACACGTCCTCAGCAGTGAAAGGGTTAATTTGCAGCTTGGTGTTTTGTTTCTATTCATTACACGTTAAGAATTATTTGGGTTTCGTCTCCTTGGCTTTTTAGTTGATCCAGCACCTTCAAAAATATCATTTTCTACCATAATACAAATATAAGCAGAGCCAGGAAAAAAATAGAGCTATGGCCTATGGTGACCGGTTCGTTAGCAGGACAGAACAAAGGACAAGCTGTAACCCACTAATACGCTTTAATTCAAAACCAAACCAAGCTGAAAAAAACAATACTAAGCTAGAGATGCGTAATAAAACCTCCCTGCATTTCAGGTACTGTATGTCGAATCATAGCTGAAAATACGCCGGAGAGAAGGAGGTGGTAGAAAGCAAGAAAAAAGTGCATTTGCTAAAAAAAAAAATGACATTATTTTGGGAGCGTTTACATAGATTTAAAGAGAATTTAAAGCTGGTAGACAATATAGGGCAGCCAAGTCGGCCTTATTTTCCCTGACACATATTGCTATTTCATGCAGAGGGGGAGCACAGTGAAAAGTGATGCCCTGCAACATGTATAATTCATATGCTGCAGGAAGGAAATCAGGGCAGGTCACCTGGGATTCCAATAGGGGTTATTCAGGGAGAGCAGATCTGGCCCCGAAATTGTAACGAACGGTGGATTTTCCCGTATGGTGCAATGTCAGGGCCATTCAGCTATTCAGAGAGCAGGCAGTTCGCCAAACTGTGAAAGGTCAGTGAAATGCCCTGGCGAATCCCATAGGCTTCAATGTTAAAAATATTCCCGTTTTAACCCAATATCTAAGAAACCATTCTTTTAATCTGCAGCAAAAAGTCTATTTATTGATTATTTTAGGTTCTTTTAGGCATTTTTCGGGATTTTGTTTTTCCTGTAACAGCCCTTTTTATTATCATTCATTGGATCTTATATGTTAATTCCAGACATTTTCGTCCAGTAGTTTTCTTGCAAACAGCAGTTCAAATTTGTCACTTTCAATCGCTCTGTTTGGTTATTTTTTTTTACCCGTCCGGTGGCTTGTCGGCTTTTTTCTGCGGCTGGTCGGCGCTGTGCACCTCGGCTGCGTTTGGCGGCTGTCCGCCGTGTTTGCGGTGGCTTGGCGGCAGGCTGGCGGAGGCATTCGGCGGCCGATTCGCTGTAACTTCGGGGACCCTGCAGTGACTGCTGAATTCACCTCAGGCCAGCGTGAATAAATGACATGTGCCCAGGAAAACATGGCCGATCTGGCAACCCTAAGACAATAAGTTATATATGTGGGACAATAGCACAAGAATATCACTGTAAGGAGTCTGTAAGGCTAAGGTAGACTTGAGTAAACGTTTCTGGTTTACAAAACAGACACTCGGCAAGTAAAACGTGCAGTTTCTGTCTTAGTGTATTAAAGCGAGCTCTCCCTCATTAACAATGTGGTTTACACACCGTGAGGTAAAGAAAACTCCCACAAAGGCTTCAGTGACGTGCGCAGGCCGCACCTCGCAGCCATCTTTACTGAACGGCTTTTTGTTTTACTGTGTCTCCCCCTGCCAGGCCTTAATTCCTCTATCGCCACATAGAGTCATAGATATTCCAGTCAGCATTTATAAAACTGTCATTATTTATCAATTTCATGGATAAAAAAAAGATATAAAAGACGTATCAGGTTATGAAACAAACGATTTCCTTTCCGATCATTTAATGTGCATTTTTTGTTCCTTGCGATGTTTTTCCCTTAAAATCTACCTAGTAAAAACCAAATTCGAACATTTTCTTCTATTCCTGGACGACAGAAACAAATTATTATGATTTGAATACTGTAAACTTTATTGCTACCGGTTTTTGCGTTAGTACAAAACTCTCCCTCCGCGTTGTTCTGGTAAACAATTTCTAATCCGTACACATTTTTTACGTTAAAGATGCCTCTTACAGAGTCTGACGTAAAGGCACAGGGAGCTAAATAGGGGGCGCATGGGCAAAATAACCATGTAAAAAGAATTAAAAAAATTATAGATGTACTCGTATATATAACATTCGAGGAAGGAGTCAATAAAAATGTCTAACAAACAGCATTTTCTGTAACCCGACAGTATTTATGAAAAGTTACTCAATAGTCGGATTTAGTAGAAGAAACTGTATTGTAAAACTGAGAAATAAGGTTAGATCTCAACAGGGCGAGAACATTCACAAGCTGTATCAGGGAGGAAAATGTTAGAAACGATCGTATGGGGTTTTGGTTCCTCTCGTGCAGAGGAGGCTTCCTTAGCATTTTGGCTCTGGCCGCCCTTTTTGGGTGATCGCAGATGTATTTGCATATGGTTTAGCCTCCTCTGTAATGGCACAATCGAGCAAAAACCTTGTGAGACCTAAGCGGGGATCCACCATAGGACAGGACATATATGATGTTGCCTGCTCTCGGGACCCTTACAAACCTTGTGATGCTGCCTGTTCTCCGGGCCTCAAAAACGTTGCTCACGTGGGTGGAAAGGCCATTAATCTATCCAATTTTTCTTCCCTTTTACCTACCATGCTTAAATGTTGAAGACTAGGACTGAAGACCTGAATGCAAGTCCACATCATCAAACCCAAAGAACACAGCCTCAAATGTGAGGCCAGCCTGTTCTCGAAGTTGTCTTATGAAAGGTCTGGCTCCTACTGTGAAAAAAATGTGGAGTGTCCATGGAACATATATGTTCTGTGCAAATTAGCCCAACACATTGTCCAGTGTTTAGCTATAAATGGTGGTAACCATTAGATATTTACAGCTGTGTGTAAAGATCTTTCAAATGCGTCTATGACGTTCACCAGCTATAACAGTCCCACACAGAGGCTTCCTCATGGATCATCCTTCAATGGAATGGTCAGTGGAGATAAACAAACTTGGAACTGTAACAGGTGGGTTTGATGGACAGGAGTAATAAGCAAATGCATAGAAGGTAGTTCCTCTACTACTTATGAGAATAGTTTAATTTGAATGCTGAGGTATTGGCCAGGGATCGAAGACTGATTATAGACAAACTAGTCCCATTAATGGTGGTTGACGATGGACTGGTTTGAGGACAGAGAAAATTTAATGTGATTCCAGTCAATGACCTTTGATGATAGTTTGATGAAAGGCCACGGTATAGACTTAGGGATCTCCGACTGGATACAGTCAAAATTTGACCCTGGTAGAATGGGCAGAGAAAAAGATGTCACCCTCCGCCATCTTATTGGAATAGTTTTAGCTAATGATTCTTTTATGAGCCCAGGGTTCTCAGTGTGGAGGTTGACGCTATAAGGATCATTAATGATGGTCCATCATAGACCTGCTTATGGATCATATGTTCAGAAGTTGGCTGCCTTCACTAGCCAATGGCAATACCTAAAAGAAATAAACATCTTTTGATACAAGGATCATTGTCCAAAAAGAGAGATCTGAGAAATCTTTGGCAAGCATCGATTTTGTCCCGGCCTAAAACTGAACATGGGGCACTTCACAGCTTACAAGGGAACAGAGTCTCTTCATAAAATCACCTCACCCGTGAGAAGAAAGCATTTTTCTGTCCTGGCACACGCAAAAGAGTTGGAACTCTTATAACCGCAGATTATAGAAAGCAGTTTCCAAATGTTCATGTTTTAACCCTCTTCTGGGTGGCTGACCTTTCGATCTTCTAGACGTTGCGCCTAAATTGTCCTCACACGACATCTCCTTTGGGTTTTCCTTCTGCTGCGCAACATAATAATCTTTAACTTTCCATAACTTTCTCCGCATGGAGAATTCCTGCTGCAAAAATGGAAAATGTTCATTTTGTTTCCTTTCCCTTACTTGATGAAATTATGTTTCCAGTCACAATACTTAGGATTGTCATTTGACGAGACGTCTCCGATGTGAAAGCGAAGGGTAATTGTATACAAGTCGGCGTTTTTTTCTTTTTAAGGCTATTCAGCCAATGTGTTTCATGAGCGAACGACTTTATAAACTCAGTGTGGTTTTAGTTCTGGAGGACTGTAAATAGTTTATATGCTGGTTTACAGATCGTTCTCTCCGAGACCTGGAACTCTATCGTTGGGAAGGCAATTACCCAACAAAATGGGACTTGGGTGCTCTGATTTGCTGAAGCTTGTCTTTTAACAAAAGGAACCCGAAGAATGGATATTGTTTTGATTTGGACACATTTTTCAATTCTTCTCACATCCATCTTTCATTTACTGGGTGTCCCGTTCATGACTGCAGATGTTGGGTCACTGTCCTTGGGATCCTCTCC
This sequence comes from Leptobrachium leishanense, assembly GCA_009667805.1. Classification (NCBI taxonomy): domain Eukaryota; kingdom Metazoa; phylum Chordata; class Amphibia; order Anura; family Megophryidae; genus Leptobrachium; species Leptobrachium leishanense. The sequence goes on from CM019074.1 coordinate 100,411,431, forward strand.
CCAATGCACAGTATGTAGGCATTCCATGGGCATTCCTCAGTTTTCGGACAATTGTAACCGTTCCTGTCTCCTGTTTGCCTCGAGAACTATCTGGCTTTACGATTGTGGCTCTGCACTTTAGGGTTGACAATATGGGAGTTTTTAGTGTACATGCATGTGTTTTTGCACCTTATTAACCTTGATGTCATTTTGGGTGGACTGTAGGTCAACTGGTGGAGGAGATGGAAGTTCCACTGTGCAGCCCAGTAACTTCCTAGTGGCTTTTGGGTTTTCCAGCCATGTTATAGAATCTCACGCCTCTCGTCTCACTGTAATTTCGAAGAGTAGGTTTCCTTGGATAATGTCTTAATTGGTCCCGTCCACTTCACAACTGCCAAACTCCAAATCCTATGCACTATAGTGTATCCCCCTCGCACCATTTTCACAGCATAATGGGAACATGGAGTGATCTTGGCCAAAAGGAGGTGGTCACTGGACTTACAATGTATAAGTATCCACAGTACACGTATTAAATCCGTTCGATAGGCTATTTTTCTGTGAACATTTACTGTATTTAAAACCTCTATCCTAGTTGACATACAAGGTCTAAGAACATATAGAAAATATACTTTTAAACATGATGGAACTGGACTGACATGTTTAACTCATCATTTGCAAGGTCCCCTGACGTTGTGGCCTCACCTTAAATCCCCCATGAACATTAGTTTCCAGCTGCCCCATATGCGTTGCCCTGGAAACCTCAGGTAGATAATACAAGCCACATGGGGTGCCCAGGAGAATGAAGTGTTTTAATTTACGAGGCTATAAAATCGTACACATGGGTATTTTTATAGGCTAGTTTAATAATAAAAAAAAAAGGGAAAAAAAGAAAAAGTTAAGCACTGTAAAATAGTTTTACAAGGAAATCTTAGCAGATATTACAGCGCTTCCTGCAACGGCCGGGTTTCACAGATTTGTCATGAAATAAAATTATAAATAAAATGATAAAAAAAAACAATCCTAGGATTAAGAAAGGGGGTGATCACACTATGACAGACTGCCTGGCAACAACAGAAAATGCCACATCACAGCAAACTAAACCAGTGGTGGAGGAGAATCCTAAAGATTTAAAGGGACACTCTACACATCCTGACCACTTTAGCTTTTTCAAGTGGTCGGGATGTGTGCAGTGCCCCCCAACTTCCCCACTTTCCTTCTGGTCACTAGTGACATCATCACACTCTTCATGCTTAAGTCGCCCTCTCTCGGCCCTCCCACGATAACGGTCATTCTGCGAGAGGCAGTCAAGGGTAAGTAGGGTAAGATGAGCAATGTTTCCACTCAGTTGAGTCTTTCTCAAGCCTCAACATTGGTTGAGTTGAATGCTGCTTGTCTTGTCCCAAATAACCTGTTTTAAGAGGTCCCGGTGTGTCCGTTCCTCCTTTCTTCGATTGCTGTGACGTTGGGGACTGGCCCATCAAGGTTAGTGTTGGCACCCGTAGTGATAATCTCTAGGTTTAGGACGTGCACCATCCCATTGCATCTTTTTCTGTGGCAAGATAAAAGTCATACAGGAAAGTTGGTAGAAAGCCAACTGAAGGGGAAACATATACATGTAGACTGTAAATGGACTTCTAGCAGCTGCATATCATAGACCGTATCTTAGTTAGCAATAGCGGTAATAAAGTAATTTTCACTCCTCTGGATGGAAATCGCCATCTTGCCTTCTCCTTGGCGTTAGAAAGCATATAGTGGATTCACCAAAAATTGACAATAACCATCCTTATGGCTTAAAAATGCCATATGACTCTTCTGAACAGTTGCCAAAAGAACCTGTTTTGGAATGGAAGCATGACGCAATGCAATCTAACGACCTCATTGGGGACCAGTCACCAACAGCAGAAGAGAGACCAAAAAGTGCAACCTGCCAGTAATCCTAGAGTTATACTTGATGGTGTTGGTTTGGATAAGAACACAGGGAAACTTTGCCTAAATCAGGGGTCATCAACCTTGGCCCTTAAGATGTTTTGGATCTACATCTTCCATTATGCTCAGCTATTCATTGGGCTGACTGACCATCATGGTTCATGTTTCCAAAACATCTGAAAGGTCTAGGTTGCTGAACCCAGGACTAAATCATGAGAACCAGCCGAATCGATAACAGGAAGTACATCTTGGTAATTATACGGTTGCTTTTGTTATAGGCAACTTGCCTGTTCATGAATGGAGCCCATGATCTTCTAAAAGAAGCATAAATATGGTTCAGCCTTCTTTGTAATGGCACCATCAAGATAAAACCTTATGAGACCTGAGGGAGGAGCCAACGTAAGACATGAGGCATGCCCCTTCTACACCCGCTCTCCCTTCTGCCCTGATCGGGTGTATACACTGGGTCAGGTGGAGGCATTTCTTCCATCCACCGAAGAGGTAAGTTTTTAATTTTCCTGGGCTGCTAATCACCAGATCCGTCACAAAATCTGTTGACATCACCCTTTCTTAGACCGCTTGCCATAGAGAATGTCCCGAGAGGGGCAGCCGACGGATCGGTTTCTGCGTGGGTACTGAGGAACTTGCGTATACGCAACGCAAAATTTACAGTTCCTGCCCTTTGTGTAGCTATGCAAATTGTTTTACAAACTTTAGGGACTTCCGGATTCAGAAGCCCTTGAGCTGACGAGGAGGAGCTGCGCATGGCGAGGGACAAAAGGAGGGGTAGAAACCCCTGAAATAAAAAAAAATACACTACAAAATAATTAGGCAGAGGCTTTCGCAGGAATTGCCCAATTATTTAAGGGGATATTTTTTAATACAGTGTCCCTTTATTATACACTGATAACTGTATGTAAGTGACCATTTCTGTAAAAATGTCAAGTATGGCGTCGACTGCTCTGAAGTTAGTACGTCGGATAAAATCAGCCAATCCTTCAGTGCGTACGATAAAACAAATCTAAGGATCTAGTGTAACAGGTAAAATCCGATAAATGACACACTGCTCCATTAACCTACTTATTGGAAACTCAATATTCCTTAATTCATGGGAGCTGTTACTGAATAGCGTCTTAAACCCGTCATTACAGGCTCCAGGCGAAGCTGCCCAGATTGTCTTTCACTTACAGCAGGTTGGAATTTTTATATATGATTTTAAAATAAAGAAGCGCAGAGAACAATCCAGATAAGTGACCCTTATCTGTAACGGACTACTTATGCACTTACGCCCGAAAAGACGTTTACAGAGTTAAATTCCAGCGAGGCGCAAAAATACATTTGATATATATCACAATTAAAAAAGTGAACTTAATGTATAGGCAGCTCTGTAAACGGTATGTTTGGGGCATATACTCCAAGGATGTGCACCAAAGATAATCGTTTAGAAGAGCAAGGAACATTCCACAATAACAAGCCACCTTTATGCATTCCAACCTTAAATTTATTCCGTCATTTGGATCTTTAATATATATTGTTAACCAATGCCCCCTCTATCGTTGTGCCCTCACCCTCCTTGGCACCCTTGCCCACAATATACATGGCCTCTGTGCATGTTGGAGAAGTGTGGATGCTAGCCTCCTGCCAAGAGATCGTGGACCAAGTTGGCAAAAGCCAGTTCGCAAAGACATTAGGTATAAGTGGGCACCTGAGGGTTAACGAGTTACTGTATTTCTATCTTGAAACTGTATTTTAGGAGTTAGTGATACAATGTAGACATATTGTTCTTGTTATCTGTTTGTCCATTAGATTGATCTGATATTGTGTTTGCTAATCTTGTTTAGTGTGTACGGATTAGGTTTATGCGCCTCTTGAAGGAAATAACACCCCCCCCCCTCATGTAGAGACAGTCAGGGTTATTCAAAGAGAGCCGATCTGGCCCCAAAAGGCAACCGAACAGTGAAATTCAGCGTACGGGTACCTTTCTTGGCCATTCGGCTATTCTGAGAGCAGACAGTTCGCCAAATGTTGGCGAATAGCCTGCATGTACAGTGCCTGTTCGGTGCCTGTTCGAGGGCAGTGAATCCCGATAGAGAAACAATGCTTCGTCTATTCTGAGAACAAAAACTAGCAGTGAAAAGTTGCCGAAATGCCCTGATGTTCGGTGGTCTCATTCAGCAGATTTATTCAGGCGATTCCCATAGGCTTCAATGTTAAAAATATTCCCGTTTTAATCCAATATCTAATAAACCATTTATTATTTTAATCTGAAGCAAAAAGTCTCTTTATTTATAGATTCTTTTAGGATCTTTTAGGCATTTTTTGTGATTTTTTTTGGCAAACTTTTTTCAGTATTTTTTTTAAATCATTTTTTTTTTTTCTGTAACAGACCTTTTTATTATCATTCTTTGGATCTTATATGTAAATTCCAGACATTTTCGTTCAGTAGTTTTTTGCAAACAACGTTTCAAATTTCAAACTTTCAAGCGTACGGTTTTGTTTTTTTTCCACCTCGTTCCAATGCGTGTCAGCTTTTTCAGGCAGCTGCTCTGCGCTGTGATCGGCGGCTAGTCGGGTTTCTCCGGCGTGTTTGGCGGGGTTAATACAGCTGTTTTCTGCAGGTTTCGGTGAGGGTTCGGCGGGTTTACGGCAAGTGTTCAGCGAGTTTACGGCGTGTGTTCGGCGGGTTTACGGCGAGTGTTCGGCGGGTTTGCGGCAGGGTTTTTTCCCCTGCACTACGGGGGCCCTGCAGTGCTTGCTGAATACACCGCAGGGTCGGCGAAATAGGATCGCCGAATCGCCCCGAAGTGCTGGGGAACGAAAAGTCACCGAACGTACGGTGACTTTTCGATTCTCTTTGAATAACCCTGAATGTATTCTGTTGACTGTGTCATGTTACCTCCCCTCTCTGTTTCTCCATATAACTGGACCCATTTTTCCTATAAAGCATATTCATTCCCCTGCATTAAGCTGGGTCTGATGTTTGGGGAGAGATACTAAGGAATATACAGCACTGCTGCTGCGGATCAGCTTGGCTGGAGAGAAGGGACAAACACTGTAACAGGTTGGGGTCTGGTCCACGAGCTGGGGACCAGTCACCCCAGTTGATGTTACATATATATATTAGTAGCCAGCCACTGAGGAGGAAGTCAATTCCTTATTGTCCTCCTCACATCTCACCACGTGCCCGCTCGACCCCATTCCCTCACATCTAATTCCTCCCCTCTCCTCCTCCCTCACCCCTGCTCTCACACACATCTTCAACCTATCTCTCTCCACTGGCTCCTTTCCATCCGCCTTCAAACACGCGCTAGTTACCCCTTTACTAAAGAAACCATCCCTAGACCTCAACTCTCCATCCAACTACCGCCCTGTATCCCTGCTTCCCTTCACATCAAAGCTCTTAGAAAAACTAGTCTTCAACCGCCTCTCCCTCTTCCTGTCCTCCAATTCCCTACTTGACCCCCTGCAATCTGGCTTCCGTCCCCTACACTCAACTGAAACTGCCCTCACCAAAGTCACCAACGACCTCCTACCTCCGCCAGGCTAATTCACCTCACCCGCCGCTCTGTCGCTCCCCTCTGCGAGTCCCTTCACTGGCTCCCCATCCGCTGCAGAATTAAGTTCAAAATACTTATCCTTACCTACAAAACCCTCACTAACTCAGCGCCCCACTACCTGTCCTCACTAATCACCAAATACACCCCAGCCCGCTCCCTAAGGTCAAACAGTGACCTGCGCCTAGCTTCTCCCCGCATCACCTCTTCCCATGATAGACTGCAGGATTTCTCACGTGCAGCCCCCACTCTCTGGAACGCTCTCCCTCGTACTGTCAGACTTTCCCCTAACTTCTCTTCCTTCAAACGCTCCCTTAAAACATTCCTATTTAGGGAAGCCTACCACCCAACTCACTGACGCAACCATCAATCACTCTCACCTTACAGTCCTCTCCTCCTGTTTCCAACCCCAACCCTCCTAGATTGTGAGTTCCTACGGGAATAGGGCCCTCATCTCCTCCTGTACTGTTTGTCAAATGTTGTTCAATGTATTGTAACCCTGTCTATACTGTGCTTATTGTACAGCACTGCGGAATATGCTGGCGCTTTATAAATAAAGAATAATAAGAAAAATAATAATTGTGTTGTTATGGCCGGTTGCTCTTTTTTAGGTGCTCCAATAAGGAAGCAGAGGTCTATGCATGGACTGGATAGGCATACACCCTGTTCCCATTTGGAAATTATCCTCCTCATACTAGGTAATGCCACCCCAATATAAATTGTATTTCCTTACTCTTCTCATGAGGTTAGTGAAGCAGAGTAACAGGATGTCAAAATGTGATGTTATGTCTCAGTGATACAGTGGTCTACTTCACTGAGCTCAAAATCAAATTGGCAACAGTAAGATTTACAAAATTATGGAGAACGGGCCACAGCCCAAAAGTTTTTAGCTTGATTGTGCCATTACAGAGAAGACATTACCATATGCACAATGGACTCCATCACCTAAAATGAGGGTTTCCAGAACTTAAAGGCCAAGGAAGTCCTCTCTGAATGAGAGATACAGCATCCCCTGATGATCATTTCGGCCTGGTTAGGCCTAAGAGCAAAGACGGAGAACAAGACATTAACCTATAAGAGAGTGAAACCAATAACTCAGCATTTTCCCCAGACAAGGGGATAATCCTTGTATTCATGTAGAAAGATGTCCCAAGCACTGACCATATCTAACCTTTTATGGTAGACACCAATTATAAGAGTGTTGGAGATGCTAAGAAGACATCAAGCTACAAAACACTGACACCAACAGACAGTGTGTTCCATGGTTTTTGAAAACTTTCCCCATTAGACGCCATGCTTCTAGAAGGATCTCCAAAAATCAACTATAACTAGCTCCGATAGACCACCCTGATGAGTCTAAGAGTGTTGAAGACAGATAACAATTCATCAAGCTACAAAGCAGTGAAACAATGGAACAGTGTCCCAGGGCTTCAGATATGTGTTGGCATAGGTCTTCATGCTTCTCTCGTAGGATGACGTGAATGTTGAATATTTCTGGCCGCTTAGGGTAGACCACTCTGTTGAATCAAAGCGTTTTGAAGGCACGTAACGAGGCATCAAGCTATAAAACCGAATCCAGTAAAATTAAACTCCCATACCAGGACATGTTCAGAAATGGCGCATCTGGAAATAAAGTTGTATGTGTTAGCGGTGAGTGACAGATATATCTCAGGGTAGCTAAGCCGGAGGAAATGAAACATCCTTTCTTCGACACATTTGGCAGTAGACGGACTTCTCCTGGAGTATCCGACCCCATCTCGCTCTCTCACGAGTTTATTTTCCATATCTTTATTCTGTATCTTAACACCTTAAGCATTCTGGATTCGATCTTCGAGCGGACACTTTATATTTTCATTAATTTCCGCTCAGAATTAAGTGATCTGGAGGTCCAGGGAGTTCGGCTGGCTACATTTTTCGTGTATTTTTGGTAAAAGCCAATAAATTAAGAGTGTGGGGTCACACTGATTAACAGTGTATGTGCATATCAGGATTTTTAATGAGTCGCTCTAGCTTCACATGCTGCCTTCGTTGATTCTCAAAGGTCCCGGCGGGCAGGGGATTCAAACCTCTGCCGTCGATCGACAGCTGTGTAGACAGAGGAAACTCCTCCGCTTTACACGGGTGTCACAGCAGATCAGGACGGTGGAGGGAAGTCTTGGGAAGGGGAGAACATACCCCTCACACCCTGACCACCTAAATAAGCAAAGATGGTCGGGGTGCGCAGATTGTCCCTGAGAGAAAACCTTACTCTATCTTGCACATTGACTCCAAACAGAGGCAGAACCACACGAGGAAAGATTGGCCCTACCACTCTCAGAACGTCTTCGCTTTAATCTGTTGCTCTGGAACTGATTGAAATATCTATGGAAGGATTTTGATCTCACAGATTTATGGGGACGGGGGCCCCTCTTAATTTTTATTTTACAAAACCAAAGCATTAATTGGAATCAGCACCAAACACCATCATGTGACGCTGAAAATAGTATCGCCCGACTCCCTGAATGAGCAGGTTTTTCCATCAATGGGTTTTTTCTCCCCTGATGGCACAGCGGGCATATTCCAAGATGGCAATGCCAGGATTCATCGGGCTCAAATTGTGCAAGAGTGGTTGAGGGAGCATGAGACATCATTTTCACACATGGATTGGCCACCGCACAGTCCAGACCTTAACCCCATTGAGGTTAATCTTTGGGATAATGTGCTGGAGAAGACTTTACGCAGCTCCGCGACTCTCCCATCATCAACGCAAGATCTTGGCCACAAAGTAACGCAAATAAATGCAGTGACATTGCATGAACTTATCAAAACGAATGTGCGCCGGAATCACAGCAAAAGGCAAGACAACCAAATATTATGCAGTATATAAAACGTATAATACACATAAAAAAGGACCGTTACGGACTGAAGCACTGACCGCTATGTAAGGCTGGGGTCAGAGGAGCGTTTTTAAGAGCAGAAGGAACGTCCGTGAGAGTGAACGTTCCTTCCACTCTGATGTCGTCTGGTCACCCTGCTGAGCGCGGTTAGTGCGTTAAGCGCTGCAAGGCTCGATCCTCCTATGGAGGATCACGCTTTGCAGCCCTGTTGAACGCGTGTCCTAGCGCTTCGATGGGGAGGGTTGCAAAGGCGGCCGCGCAACAGCATGTGGCCAGCCCCGTCACATCATCACAACGCCGGAAGGCACGTCAGCACGGGCGCACGTAGTGTGCTCGTCTGACCTCAGCCTTATACATTGTTGCTTTTTTTCCTGATGAAGCACAAGTTGTCGTCGTGTAAAGACGTGCGTTCTCTCATTCCATAAAGACTGATATTAGAATTCAACACAAAAAAAATCCAACCAAGACCATCCTTATTTGATTCGATTTTCGTATATAAATACAGAAGAATAAAAATGGAGTAAAATCAAATGTAAAATTTCTGGTTAAGACGGCAGACTCTGTTTTTTTTCCTCGTAGTTCCTCCTCCAGCCTCTCCGTCCTTTAAACAGTTAACGCTACCACCCATAGGTTTTTTTTTTCCTCGGCATGGCGTGCACAGCCTGGTGTCATTACATTATTTGCAGCAGGTGAATTCCATCAACATCTGGTGGAGATTTTCACTCCGCAGATAAAGCGCACATGACTGCGCGGAGGGGAGTCGAGGTGGTGCCGGTGCTGTTGGTGGGGTGACGGTGCAGGGTGGGAGCTTCTTGAGCATCTCACCCCCTGGGCTGAACAAAGCCACCAATGGAGCGATTGGGGCCTGCTCCCGATATAACACGAGAGGTCCCCTCAGCCCCCTTAAAGTGAGATTTACAGGCACGCCGAGGAAACTATAGGTTATTTTTAGGACTGGGTGGAATGTGATGCCTAATTGTGCTTAGTCTATCGCTAAGTATGTAATATGTTTGCCATTACGTTTTAGAATCGCGCGCCGTCGCGCACTTTCCTTCTTTTTTTTTTTGGGTTGGTTTTGCGAGAACAGAACCAAACATACGATTAAAAACAAAAACAACTCGATACACAACATTCCGCATGAAGGAAACGCTTTTTAGGAAATTATTTAAAGAGGTCAGAGGTGAGCGCTACGTTTTCCTTTTTTTTTTTTTTCTTCCCCCCTCTGTTTTATACATTTCCTACGCAGATGTACGCTTTGAGATATATATCACCGCAGACGGTAGAGACATTTCCTCTGCGCCGTCAGTTTCTTTCCTTTTTTTCAACCTCTAAGATTATATCAGGCTTGCAACGAATTAACAACACAATCCTGCGTAAGAATGGATGTCCTCATTGCAGTCGGGGGGGGGGCGCAATATTTTATATTGTTGTCATCAAAAGTCTAGTTTTGTAAGTGATTTCTGGATCAACGCTTAACGGAAAAATTATGGAAAAATAAAAATTGGTACATGGTGTGAATGTCAAAATAAAGGGACTGTCTCTAAAATGGTTCACAGTGTTAAAACAAGCATTTTCCTTTTTTCCATCGGTCATTTATCTCCTATCGTTAGCAAGTTACACTTATTGAAGAGTCCGCAGACTTCTCCCTCCTTACCTAAATGTGTGTGGTTGCTTGTGCTGTGCACGGCTATGCAACTCACAGCGATTTAGTTGGGGTAAAGGGCGTGAGAATAGGAGGAACAGGTCCACCAATACCGTATTTTATTTGTATTTTTCATGTTTTACAGTTTTTTCCCTACATTTTCAAAATACAAGCTGTGTTCTGGAGGTTTCGTAAAGTCTGCAAGGCCACTATTTAACCCCGCCACTACCAAGCGTACAGAGAGTGTTGTTCTGAGATAAAAATTTAAATCATGTAAATTTGCTGATTTTGAATTTTTCATATATTCATTTACCTGTTACAGAAATATCACTGGGATGAAAGGTTGTAAACTCTAGATGGCGTCCCTTATCTCACACATTGTCACACGGGGTCTGCGTTATTAGCATATAGACGGAAGCAGTAAATGTGCTGCAGATGATAACAAAATGGTGAGATCTCCTGCCTACACGGGGTCTGCATTATCAGCACACAAGCAGATGCAGTAAATGTGCTGCCGACAGATAATAAAATGGTGAGATCTCCTGCTTACATGGGGTCTGCGTTATCCGCATACAAGCAGATGCAGTAAATGTGCACCTTGTATCTGTATGTGCTGCATAATGCCTGTGTATGGCAATTACAGTAACACCTTGTATCTGTATGTGCCGCATAATGCCTGTGTATGGCAATTACAGCAACACCTTGTATCTGTATGTGCTGCATAATGCCTGTGTATGGTAATTACAGCAACACCTTGTATCTGTATGTGTTGCATAATGCCTTTGTATGGCAATTACAGCAACACCTTGTATCTGTATGTGCTGCATTATGCCTGTGTATGGCAATTACAGCAACACCTTGTATCTGTATGTGCTGCATAATTCCTGTGTATGACAATTACAGCAACACCTTGTATCTGTATGTGCTCCCTGCATAATGTCTGTGTATGCTAATTACAGCAACACCTTGTATCTGTATGTGCTGCATAATGCCTGTGTATGGCAATTACAGCAACACCTTGTATCTGTATGTGCTGCATAATGCCTGTGTATGGCAATTACAGCAACACCTTGTATCTGTATGTGCTGCATAATGCCTGTGTATGACAATTACAGCAACACCTTGTATCTGTATATGCCACATAATGCCTGTGTATGGTAATTACAGCAACACCTTGTATCTGTATGTGCTGCATAATGCCTGTGTCTGGCAATTACAGCAACACCTTGTATCTGTATGTGCTGCATAACGTCTGTGTATGGCAATTACAGCAACGCCTTGTATCTGTACTGTACAGTGATTTACACTCACTATAACCCCCTGAATCTTATCCCTGTACATCAGCGAGTGACCCCACAGCTCCCCCTGTATTCTGCCAAATCCCTGGCTGCTGGAATGCTGCAGTAAAGTTTGTTGAGCTTTTTGTTACGGTGACTGTGGGTGCTTGCAGCTTCTTTCCAGTAATACAGTGGGTCAGGAGGAAGATCTCACAGTGGATTCCCTTTCTCCACTCTAATGTTGCACTAAAAAGGTATGCATAAGGCTAAGGGGTTTTACAGGATTGCTTTTCAGTGCAAAAATCGAGATAATTTGCTTTTGGTAGTAAATGGGTTAATAGCGAAGCGATCAAAAGTGAATCTCTGTCCACCGGGGAGTCTAAAGTCACAGAAAGTACATTTCATGTAATACGTATGCAGGGAGACATCCGAGCACGGTTTCTCCAGCAGACAAAGCAAGGATAATTATGTTGTATCTTTGGCTTGTCACGGAAGCACAGAAAAGAGAAACATTCAACCACAAGCAAACATCTAAGTGAGGTCATGGACATGGTGGACTGACTGACCTACCATTATTCCAGCTGCCTCGCTCGACCTCACTTTGTTCGACCAGGAGGGTTGTTGCTGGTTTATTCTCGCCGACAGCGACAGAGTTAACATTTCTCCTGCGTTTCCACGTTCCTGTAATCATAAAGTAAGGGTGGGATTAAAGCGCGGCTTGGTGGACTCCAGAGTCACATATGTAAACCACCGGCATTCTAATCAAAGCCATGACTCTGCGTATACAATGGTAAAGGCCATTAAACCTTCAGCATGAATAAAGCCAAAACAGATTAAAAGAGGTGTCTGAGAGACGTTTCACGTCATAACTAGCATAAATAATGTGAGATAAAGAACAATGGAAATGACAAAATGACAACCATATCCTTCATATCACAAATTAATTTATTAGAGTTATGATCGTGGAATAATTCTATAAAAAATGGAAAGATGAATAACCATGTGTTTAGCCAAAAAAAAGGAAATTATAGATATTACTTATCCAGGATTAAAGATGTCGACTATATTCAAACTTAATTACCGGCGTGCACCCCCCCCCCCCAATCTATAAGATAGATTTAACTCAATTTATTGTACATCATGTGGTTTCATTTCCATTTTGGCTTAGAAAATACACTTGCCTGTGGAATGTGATAACCAACCGTCTGAACGTAACATGCAACTTATAAAAGAGACACAAAAACACCAGTAGGCAAACCAGGACAGGTAGAACATGTGCTTCTACAAGACCATCCTTCCCCGGTGGCCGTATGGAACACAGTGGCTCAATCTCACACAATACCAAGGATGAACCGGGCACTCTGGGAGAGAATCTTGGTAGTCTTTATTGAGGTTGCAACAAACAACGTTTCGGCCCTGTTGTATAGGGCCAAAACGAGTGACATACAGTCAGGTCCAGAAATATTGGGACATCAACACAATTCTAACATCTTTGGCTCTATACACCACCACAATGGAGTTGGAGGTGAACGGTGTAGGACTTACAGCAGTTTGCAGATGTGCCTCCCACTTGTTAAGGGACCAAAGGTAATGGGACGATTGGCTTCTCAGCTGTTCCATGGTCAGGTGTGTGATATTCCCTCATTACCCCAATTACAATGTGCAGATAAAAGTCCCAGAGTTCATTTCAAGTGTGCTATTTGCATTTGGAATCTGTTGCTGTCAACTCTCAAGATGAGATACAAAGAGCTGTCACTATTAGTGACGCAAGCCATCATTAGGCTGAAGAAACAAAACAAACCCATCAGAGAGATAGCAAGAACATTAGGTGTGGCCAAAACAACTGTTTGGAACATTCTCAAAAAGAAGGAATGCGCCGGTGAGCTCAGCAACACCAAAAGACCCAGGAGACCACGGAAAACAACTGTGGTGGATGACCAAAGAATTCTTTCCCTGGTGAAGAAAACACCCTTCACAACAGTTGGCCAGATCAAGAACACTCTCCAGGAGGTAGGTGTATGTGTGTCAAAGTCAACAATCAAGAGAAGACTTCACTAGAGTGAATACAGAGGGTTCACCACAAGAGGTAAACCATTGGTGAGCCTCAAAAACAGGAAGGCCAGATTAGAGTTTGCCAAACAACACCTAACAAAGCCTTCACAGTTCTGGAACAAGATCCTATGGACAGATGAGACCAAGATCAACTTGTACCAGAGTGATGGGAAGAGAGGAGTATGGAGAAGGAAAGGAACTGCTCATGATCCTAAGCATACCACCACATCAGTGAAGCATGGTGGTGGTAGTGTCATGGCGTGGGCATATATGGCTGCCAATGGAACTGGTTCTCATGTATTTATTGATGATGTGACTGCTGACAAAAGCAGCAGGATGAATTCTGAAGTGTTTCGGGCAATATTATCTGCTCACATTCAACCAAATGCTGCAGAACTCATTGGACGGGGCTTCACAGTGCAGATGGACAATGACTCAAAGCATACTGCAAAAGCAACCAAAGAGTTTTTGAAGGGACAGAAGTGGAATGTTATGCAATGGCCAAGTCAATCACCTGACCTGAATCCCATTGAGCATGCATTTCACTTGCTGAAGACAAAACTGAAGGGAAAATGCCCCAAGAACAAGCAGGAACTGAAGACAGTTGCAGTAGAGGCCTGGCAGAGCATCGCCAGGAATGAAACCCAGCGTCTGGTGAGGTCTATGCGTTCCAGACTTCTGGCTGTGATTGACTGCAAAGGATTTGCAACCAAGTATTAAGAAGGGAACGTTTGATTTATGATTATTATTCTGTCCCATTACCTTTGGTCCCTTAACAAGTGGGAGGCACATCTGCAAACTGCTACAAGTCCTACACCGTTCACCTGAGTTGGATGTACATACCCTCAAATTAAAGCTGACAGTCTGCAGTTAAAGCACATTGTGTTTGTTTCATTCCAACTCCATTGTGGTGGTGTATAGAGCCAAAGATGTTAGAATTGTGTCGATGTCCCAATATTTCTGGACCTGACTGTAATTATAGAGCCGCCTCTGTAGAGAGCATTGGAGTGTGAGACCAGGTAGAGCTCCTGGTGGAGCACTGTATAAAGCTCCCACACAGATAGAAAAATATTGGTAGATAACTCCAGGACTGATAATCTAGACATGGGTGCAAGGGATGGAATAGACCAGGGGTAATTAGACCAGAATTGGGTCTGTGCCATCAACCAAATGGAGAAATCAATGGATAGACCTCAGCGATCGAGGCATTCAGTTACATAGCTTATAGCTTGGTTGGACATCTTGAGAAGAGGTCAAGAACAAAGAAGAAGGACCAGGCACTCAGGCACCAAGAACTCTAGGTTTTTTGGAAATCACTGGCAATGTTTCAGCTCTACGTGAGCCTTCCTCAAGCTTTGCCTAAATTGATGCTAAATTGTGTGAACCATGACAAGTTCAGTTTAATTGTTATTGTTTATCGCATGTACAGTAGCTTGTGCAGCTTTGGTCTTCCATTGGTTGCACGTTGATGTTGGCAGTGGTTTGAAGCACCATTTTAGTCAGTTGACCTGCTATTTTGGACAATCATAACACAAAAATTTTATTTAGAATATATATTAAAAATATTTTTGTAGAAAAACTAAATTACAAATACTGACTTGGTACTGTCAAACCATCCGGTTTTCAGAAGAAGCTGTGAAGGTTACCAAACAAGGATCTGTTTTTCAGCATTGTACCGCAGGACGACGCTCGAGGTTACGTCATTCTGTGGTGGGCCGCACACGTGGATAAGATTTGCGTCGTTCTATGTCTCCTTGCCCTCATCATTCGAGGGAGAGTAAGAATCCTCGTGCATCAACTCAGGCCATCAGGGTAGCAACTTTGATGCAGAATGGACCTCCCTGGTGTGTTTTATAGCCCTCCTGAGTGTCAAGATGCCGACACCCGGGAGTCATTACGTTCATATCGTAGGCCGACGTTCTGGTGCACGAAAATGATTAAAGACCCACCGACCTATATAGCATACCACCACATCAGTGAAGCATGGTGGTGGTAGTGTCATGGCGTGGGCATATATGGCTGCCAATGGAACTGGTTCTCTTGTATTTATTGATGATGTGACTGCTGACAAAAGCAGCAGGATGAATTCTGAAGTGTTTCGGGCAATATTATCTGCTCACATTCAACCAAATGCTGCAGAACTCATTGGACGGGGCTTCACAGTGCAGATGGACAATGACCCAAAGCATACTGCAAAAGCAACCAAAGAGTTTTAGAAGGGACAGAAGTGGAATGTTATGCAATGGCCAAGTCAATCACCTGACCTGAATCCCATTGAGCATGCATTTCACTTGCTGAAGACAAAACTGAAGGGAAAATGCCCCAAGAACAAGCAGGAACTGAAGACAGTTGCAGTAGAGGCCTGGCAGAGCATCGCCAGGAATGAAACCCAGCGTCTGGTGAGGTCTATGCGTTCCAGACTTCAGGCTGTGATTGACTGCAAAGGATTTGCAACCAAGTATTAAGAAGGGAACGTTTGATTTATGATTATTATTCTGTCCCATTACCTTTGGTCCCTTAACAAGTGGGAGGCACATCTGCAAACTGCTGTAAGTCCTACACCGTTCACCTGAGTTGGATGTACATACCCTCAAATTAAAGCTGACAGTCTGCAGTTAAAGCACATTGTGCTTGTTTCATTCCAACTCCATTGTGGTGGTGTATAGAGCCAAAGATGTTAGAATTGTGTCGCTGTCCCAATATTTCTGGACCTGACTGTATGTCCTCCACCAAGATTCTCTCCCAGAGAACGCCTATGCAATGGGATATCCAACTGGTAGAAAATAATAGCCAAGTTATAACAGAGAGACACAAAAACACCAGGACTCAAAGCAGGATATGAAGGGCACATGCTTCTACTAGATACTTCTTCCTTGGTGCCACAGGACGGTGTGCCCAATTCCACACAATACCAAGTAGAAAAGGGTGAACCGGGCACTCCAGGAGAGAATCTTGGTAGTCTTTTTTGAGGACACATCTCACACAACGTCTCGACTTTGCACCGAGCCCGGTACAGGGCTGAAACGTTGTGTGAGATATTTCCACAATAAAGACTAACAAGACTCTCTCTAGGAGAGCCTGGTTTGTCCTCTTCTACAAAAACACCGTGAGGCGTGAATGTTTCTACTGAGGCATGCAGTCACTGTAAAGCGCTATCCGAAACCCTGACCCGAGGCTCGATTCAATTCCGTCAGCAACTTTTGGATGAAAATATCATCTAATTTAACTGAAAGAATTCGTCCAGAGCCGAGACCCAAAAAAATTATTCTGGTCCAAAGATATACTTTTTCCGGCATTTTGCCGGCCAGAGTTGTATTGACTTTTGGAATGAAAAGAGCTGACAAAAGAAAGAAGGGTGGTCAAAGGCTCTGCTGGAAAACTCAAAGAGAAGCAACAGATGCACTATTATTCAACCAGAAAGGTAACAAATGCCATTATTTGCCGATCCTTTTCACAAATGTAAAGGGAATCATGATGAAGCTGCCATCTGATAAAATATCCTTACTGAACAATGAACACTAAAGGAATATCAGCCTGAGGGCAGGACAGTTGTGTTGTTGCCCATTCTTAGGACCCTTACAAACCTGTTTTTGCTCATTCACGGTGTACAGGGTCATCTAGATGTGGACCACTTGCTCAGGGTGCCTAGAGAGTTGTCCGCTACACCTTCCTTGACGAGGTGTTACAAGGGCGAAACGATCGTTGGGGGCTGCTGTATCTCTTGTGCAAAGGAGACTTCCTTGGCATTTGATACTGGCTACCCTTTTTGGCGGAAGGCAGTCTGACTTGTACATGGTATAGTCTCCTCTGTTATGGTGTCATCGAGCTAAGAATAGCGCTAAAATCTTGTGAGACCTGAGCAAGGACCCACCATAGGACAGGCCACTTTGGCTGTTGCTGCTACCAGGACCCTCAAAAACCTTGTGTTGTTGATGTTTTCAGGCCCCTCACAAACCTTGTTCTTGTTCCCCTCATCAATACTTGGAGGCTGCACTAGGTGCTTCAAGTTCACATTAGGTATGAGCCGATATGGTATTGAGCTTCGAAGCCCCTGAATAAAGATGGAAACCTTGCTGAAATGTGACTTTTCCCATGATTTTAAACAAATCGCTGCGAGCATCTGAATAGACTTGCAGAACCGCAATATCCTCTTTCCCAAAACCAAGATGACATCATCCAGTATATTTTATCTGGTCCACGGTGGATTATCGCATGTATCAACTACAAAACTAATGATTTTACCTAATAGAGACCTGGAGACGAACACAAAGAATGTGTAAAGCAGGCCAAAACATCTGGCCGCAGAGACATTAATCATTAAAGAATCGGACGAGAACAACGGTTTGTAATTTAGATTTCGTTAATTCTCATAGGAGCACGATAGGCACTGTCAGGTCATGGATTAGGCTTCATCGTTGATCAATGAGACAATAAACCAGAACTTGATGTCCGACCAGGATCACTGGTCGTCGTCGCTTTACATATTCATTACTGTATATAGCATATCAGAGTAGAAATCATATCAACCCATTAAGTGCAAGCAACGAATGGAAGGACGTCCAGAAATGGGTGCAAAAGGAGTTGGATGAAGCCAAAAAGTAAAAATATGTGTCGATGGAGCTTGTATTGGGTCAACAAGGGCAGACAGGGATGGTGTTGGTGACAGAAATTGAGACTGAGAGGCAGGGCCGGATTTATAATTAGGCAGAGTAGGCATGTGCCTACAGGCACCTGCCACAAGGGGGCGCCTTGCTGTGTGTAAAGAAAATTGCAATAATTTAGACCACTGTATCTCTGGAGCCCTAAGAGCTAGAAGGACATATGAGGTATGATTGGAATGGCCTGCTTCTAGCCTTTCCAGTTATACCAATATGAGCTATATAAAATTTAAATATCTATTAAAATATATATATTTTGTTTCCTATTATTCAATTTACAACTATATAATGCACAGTGTTGCTGCACTAACTCACCTTCTCAGTTTCCACACTACCAGCAAGTGTGTGTCTGGTGATGCAACGCATTGTTTCATTCACAACCTAGACTGTGGCGCTGCAGTGAGCAGACACAGGGGGACTTTGCGGCACTGCATCACTGAATTGTATACCGCACAAGGTTAAGTGAGGTGTCTTTGGAAAGGTCATAGTCTGGTCTTTACAATGATACAAACATGACCATGTAATGCGTAAATAATAAATAATTGAATAATGTAAATGCAAAATTGTTTTTTCTGTTCTACAGCAGAGGCGATATATGCTTTTACATATAAAACAAACAATGCCGCTGCATTCACTGCCCTCCTCCTTTAACCATTCTACCCCACTGACTCCCTCACCCCCTGCCCCCTCTTCTACTATGTCTTCCTTTTCTCCGGTCTCGGAGGAGGATGTCTACGCAGTTCTCATGTTCTCCTGCCCAACCACCTGTCCACTTGACCCTATCCCCTCACACCTTATTTGGTCTGTCCTACCAGTAACTGACCCTGCATTGACTCATATTTTTAACCTCTCCCTCTCCTCTGGAGTTTTCCCCTCTGCATTCAAACATGCTCTGATCACCCTCATCCTAAAGAAGCCATCTCTTGACCCCACCTCCCTCTCAAACTACCGTCCTATCTCTCTGCTTCCCTTTGCCTCCAAAATCCTAGAACGCCTGGTCTATAACCAGCTCACCCGTTTTCTCGTTGCTAACTCTCTAT
The DNA here is from genome assembly GCA_009667805.1 of Leptobrachium leishanense. Taxonomy (NCBI): domain Eukaryota; kingdom Metazoa; phylum Chordata; class Amphibia; order Anura; family Megophryidae; genus Leptobrachium; species Leptobrachium leishanense. The sequence continues at coordinate 100,430,435 of CM019074.1, forward strand.
CCGATCTGCACCAGTCTGGCTTTCGGTCCCAACAATCTACTGAGACTGCTCTGACCAAGGTGACTAATGATTTAGCTGCCGCTAAAACCAAAGGTCTCTTCTCCCTCCTTATTCTTCTTGACCTTTCCGCTGCATTTGACACTGTTGACCACCCTCTCCTGCTCCTCACGCTGCAACTTGGTCTCAGTGACACCGTTCTCCTAGTTCTCTTCCTATATCTCTCTTCACTCCTTCATTGTATCCTTTGCTGGTGCCTCTTCATCAGTTCCTCTTTCAGTTGGGGTACCTCAAGACTCTGTTCTGGGTCCCCTACTCTTCTCGATCTATACCACCTCTCTTGGCCACCTCATCTCTTCCTATGGACTCCAATATCACCTCTATGCTGACGACACCCAAATCTACCTTTCTTTACCCTATCTCTCTCGTGCTATCAGCTGTCTCTGACTGGATGGCTTCCGGTTTCCTAAAGCTCAACCTCTCTAAAACTGAACTTCTCGTCTTCCCTACCACAAAATCCTCCATTCCTGTACCCATTTCCCTTCTACCTCTCAGGCTCGTTGCCTAGGGGTACTCTTGGAGTCTGATCTATCCTTTACTCTTCACATTTAGTCGCTAACCAAATCTCGCTACTTCCACCTAAAAATCATTGTACGCGTCCGTCCCTGTCTTAATCAGGACTCTGCTAAAATACTCATCCAAGCTCTTATTATCTCCCGCCTTGACTATTGTAACCTCTTTCTCTCTGGCCTTAAGAGTTCACAGATTCTCCCTCTGCAGTCTGTAATGAACGTCTGTGCCAGACTCATCCACCTCACCTCCCGCACCTCACCCCTTTGCCAATCTCTACACTGGCTTTCTGTTTGCTTTAGAATCCAATTCATTATATTGGTGCTCACGTACAAAGCTCTCCACAACCATGCTGCTACCTACATCTCCTCCCTTATTAGCAGGTACATCCCGTCCCACCCACTTCTCTCAGCCAATGATCTGATGCTATGAGTTCCTTGTACCCGCACCCCAACTCTCGCCTTCAGGACTTCTCTCGAGCTGCTCCCTTTCTATGAAACTCCCTCCCCTGCAACATTAGACTCACCCAGTCTTTCCAGTCCTTCAAGAAGTCTCTGAAAACACATTACTTTAGAGAAGCCTATCAGCTCACTCAATGATCTCACACTATACATTTCTTGCTCCATCCTCCCACACACCTAATGTGTCACCCTTGATCTGAGTGCAGAGAAAAATGGTTTCCGTTTTTAAAATGTATTTTTTTTAGGGTTTTTTGCCTCGAAACGAAAATTTAAATAGTCATTTTGGCATGTTTCTTTTTTTGTTTGGGGGTAGGGGCGCTCCACATTTCTGTGCCTACAGGCTCCTGAGGTGCAAATCCGGCCCTGCTGAGAGGTGCTTGAGAGCACCAAGTGAGGTTTAAAACGGGTAAATACTAAGAGGCTTGTAGGAAGTTGGAAAAGCGGGGAATCAAGCCAACATGGATTGGGGTGGTCAGAAGAAGGTTACGTGTGAGAAGAGCTGAAGAAAAAAGCTCTTCACAGCTGGCACAGAGGGTAGACCAGTGCATGGTTTGGGTAGGTAAATAAAAGTTGGGATTAGCCGTATGGACTCAACAGTCCAATGAGAATGCAGATTTTGCCATTTAAGAGCGTAGTTGACCAAAGGCATGGGGAAGCATGGTCACATTGAGTAGGCCTATCTGATTGATAATGGGTCAAAATGAAGCAGAGGCAGCATGGAGGGGTTTTTAGACTTCAAGGTTTTGTGCAGATTGGGTAAAAGCCCTACAAACCTTTATACAAGTTTCAAACTCCGCCAAGACCTCATGAACATCGAGAATGGCCGACGACAACAGTGATCAGCAACAAACCAGTAGGACAAGGGTGCTATTTTTTATTGCTACTTGCGTTCTATATTTTATTATGTATATCTAGGGGAAATCTAAACAAAATCTGCATGGGGTAAAATAAATCGAATGCTATCTATAAAGATTAGTCATATTTTTAACCTTTGCAGTTGACGTCACATGACGATTATCCATTTAAAAGCAGAAAATAAAAATCTTAAACTCCCCCCCACCCCGCTAACCTCCAGCAGAGAGCTTGGGTTACCTTTGAAATAGTTCAAAACAAAGGAAAACATGAAAACTGTTGGTAAGAGTAAAACGAAATGGCGTGTTATGTCAACATTTGGGGATAACCTTTCATTTTTAGCTTAATTGTAAAAATGCAGTTGATATGGAACCACTTTGGTTCAAAAAGACCCCTCGACTCCCGTAGTTATTTCCTGCTTCCAAGGATCGGCACCCCTTATGCGCAAAATATGTATCCGTACCAGTAAACCTCACAGATGTATGAAGACCACTCTGTACTCCAGTTACATTTTCCCCAACGGCTCTTTATTAAAGAAACGCGCGGCGGATGGAAAAAAGAACTCTTCGGGTCTCCGCTGATAAGTAATCTTCCTGAAAACTACTCTCCCACCTCTCATAACGTGGATATTGATCGCGATCCAGATGTGCTGGTGTATTTTTAGCACACAACTTCCAAGTTAGGGATCGCCTTTTTTTTTTCATTTCTTTTTGTTCTTTTTTTTCCCCATTCTTAATCCCCATAAAGAATATTTTCCATGTCGTTACCTCCGCCTCTTTTTCCATCGACACATGTACAGTTACTTTAAAATGTCTCTCGTGTGTGATCCCGCATGATATGATACAACGTATATGTTTCGTCTCAGCCGACTTCCTTTCCATGTTGATCGAATTACTAATACGTCGCTTTCCCCGTGAGTTGATTGTCATTAGCAGAATTGCGTCTTGGCTTTCGTGTGGATCCTCCACCGCCGCCGCCCTACCTTCGGAAACGAGGCCACCCTCTGTTGCGTTAACAGACGCATTTGCGACAGCGTTTTAAATTAGAATGAGGCAAACGTTACGGTATCCCTGCCCAGATAATTCAATCGAAGAAAGAATCAACTGACGTTCTCGAATAACGTAACTGTAGGGTAGTCCAGAAGCATGAAGACTGGAATCCTTTGGAGATATTGCGTGCTTATTCTGAGTCAAGGGAAATATGGGTTTAGCTATTGAGTATGACCACATCGGGAAGTCAACGGTGGTTCCTGGTGATGGGGTTTCACATATTTTGGTTTATTGGGACGGCATTGCAATTATGCCGTGATGAGGTAACTGGAATGCTGTGACAACATCTTTCATGGACAATTTTCCAGAGGGGACAATAAGTAGAACGGGTCAACAGCACAGGGACCTGGTTACGTTCTCCTTATTTATCTTCTAATAAATGCCATACTACTGGTGATTACCTAAGCAGCCTCCACCCAAGAACATTTTTCCTCAAGGTATCAAGTATTTTTTATGATTTACAACCATTTGTTACTTCCAACCTTTAACAAGTTATTCTTATGTAAAAGAAGAGTCCACAAACTTCTGTTCCTCCTGATCTAAAACTCATGCTTGTTGTCTACCAGCTAAGTCATCGAGTTGTCCAGCAGACACCAACCAAGAACTTCGCAGAGAAATAAAGCACAGGTGGTTGGGTTGGTCAGGAGAGGTGCGCAGACTCTTCTTTCTAAAAAGGAATAACTTCCAAAAGGAACGAGATAAATAATAGATGGAAATGAAGAAAACACTTTTTTAACATGGGTTTAGGGATGCCACGTTTTCCATTGAACCCCACCTCGCCGAGGGAACCAGGAAACCCTAACATTGGTCCTTGAAATGGCTACAATTACTAAGGGGAGGCAAACAGGTGTAGAGAAAACACACAGGTAGGTTTAGGAATAGACAAGTCTGCAAAAACAAGAATACCAAGCCAGGCGTCCGGACAGGAGACAATCGCCTAGGAGTAGACAAATACGTTCCGTACGCACTATAGGCAACAGAATACAGGAATCTGACGGGCTCCTGGGTAAGTGACCATGACAGGGCACCAAACGAAGCGTGGAGCAGACATCTATAGCGCTAGCTACCTTCTGATAGGGTAATAATGGAGAGCCAGCACGTTCTGGGATGATACCAGCACAATAACGCAGGACACGTAGGTGAGAGAGACCGATTTATGGTGGGGAAGGTATAAATACTATCGACGCATGAGCGAGCAGTTCCAGTAAGAATATCGGTATGAGCAAGGGAAGACTCAAGATGCACGGCGTCAACATAAAGACACTAGCAGTCCAGATTTCAAGACAAGGATAAGCTCAAAGTCCACTAGACTAGGGCTGTCAAACGCACGGCCCCCCAGATGTTGATGCGTACAAGTCCTATTTTTTTTTCAATGCAATAGATAGCCAAGGAATCAAAGGAGTTATAGTCCAGAAACAACGGGGGGGAACAACGGGGGGGGGGGGTTGACAGCCTTGGTCTAGACTGTCCTATAAATCTGTCGAATGAAACCACTAAACATGACATCAGGGCATATCCGTGACATTTTGGTGCTGTTTGGTGTTCTCTGAATAGTTTAGAACAGCACCGTATTTCGCTGGCAATTTGCCAATATTTGGTGAACTGGCTGTTTTCTGAATAGCCGAATGGCCAAGAAATTGCATTGTGCGGGGAAATTCACTGTTCGGTGCAATTTCGTAGCCAAATCGGCTCTCTTTGAATAACCCCGTAGGTGGTTTATTAATTGTCCCTCAAAAGATTCCGTCCGATTTTGCTTCTTGTGGATATTTTGTCCTATTATTTTCTCTTTTAAGCGTTCGGCATAATCCTGAAATTTTTGGCAGATTTTTGGCCCTGATGGATTGAGGTTTAACGGTCAAACAATAAGGGAAGCCTGAACGTAACAAAAAGCCAAAGATCGGGGGGCGTGGCCGGCGACGGATCAGGACGGACGTGTGTGAGCGGAGCTCTGATCCCCCTTCCTATATACACGGACTTTCAGGCGCTTTTCGATCGAGCTCCCTGCTTAAAAACGATCCTCAACCGTCGGCCATAAGGTGGAGATACTCCGGAGCCTGCTGGGACCCCCCTCCGGACCTGCGATAGGTGAGAGGGACGCTGTGCTGTTCTCTGATCGGACGGCTGGTGGCCATCTTGGGGCCTGGTGTTGGCGCGCTTTCCCTGACCTGCACTGAGCTGCGTCTTTCTGGATGGGGAAGAAACCTAAAGCGGGTGGATCGAGGGAAGATCCCGGTACCCCCGACATCCGAGTTTCACTCAGCGGGGGCCTGGGGCGGAGGTTGCCGCCACGCTCGGCGCTTGACTCGGGGGCTCAACAGATGGCGGAGGCTGTCCCTTCTCTCTCCCATGCGACACCATCAAACGAAGAGGAAGATGCGCTTCCCGCCACAAAAGGGGATATACGCACCCTATTGGAAGATGCCAGGAAGGTATGGCAGGCGGACTTTAGGTCACTCGAGGCGGCGGTGGAGGAGACGCGGACTCAGGTGGAAGACCTCCGGGAACGCACGCAAGCGGTGGAAGACACGCAGGCCACGGCTTCCACATACGTACGCGCACTACAGGCACAAGTTAGCGGCCTACACTCGGCTGTGATGGCGCTGGAGACGAGACACAGACGACGGAACGTGAAACTACGCGGAATACCAGAAACAGTCCCGGACTCGGGACTGCTGCAGTATGCCACACGTTTCCTGGAAGCGGTGCTTGGTTCCTCGGAACCTCTTAGAGTCCCTGTCCACGTGGCTCTACGTATACGAAAGGCTGCCATGGCGCCCGCGGGGGCGTCGCGCGACGTTCTCATCACCATGCGAGACATCACCCAGCATTCTTCTTTGTTCCGGGCTGTGAGAAACATATCTACGGTCCCTTTCGACGGAGCCAATATCGCAATATACCGAGATGTCCCCTTTTTGATGTTAGCCGCCCGGAGACGGTTTAGGCCGGTCACGGTCACTCTCCGCACTCATGACATAAAATATACATGGGGCACCTCTGGCTCCCTTATAATTTCCCCACATGATGGACACGTATTAACGGCTAATACACTGGAGGAGGCTGAGGGACATCTTCGCACCCTGGGACTGCTGTCTGTACCTACGGGGCTGCCTGTAGTGACCCAGCCCGCTGACTCTCTCCTATCCCCGGGTGGACCGGTCTGAGTTAGGCTATTCAAATGGCCCCGAGAGGATACGCTGTTCCTGACTTAACCCCTGAGTAGGGCTTATGCCTCCCCCTGCAATGTTCCCCTTTATGGAGTTATTGGTGTTACATGCTTCTTGTTCGTACCAGCGATTGTCATATATGTCGTTTTCGCGATTGCTGTAGTTTATACCCCCCAGTCGCGTCTTTTATTTGCTTGGTGCTTGACCCGCTGCTCATGGTGACCCCACTCCTTCCCCCCCCTTTTTTTTTTTTTTTTTTTGGGATGTCTCGGGGCGTGCCACCATGGCAGTTCTCGCCATGATTGGCCTCGAACACCTGGACTCCGTGACATAATCCCTCCATGGCCTCCTCAGGGAGCGCGCCAGGAGCGTCACGGTAATGGTCACTATATATCTCCTCCTCCCCCCTTTTTTCTTTCTCTCTCTCGCCCCATGTTTCACCACTTTTCATTTGGGTCACCATCCTAGTAACATGAACCAACTAGCGACGCTTTTTTCCCGATCACCCTTTGATTATTTTCGCAACGTATAATGAATCAGGCCCTGCGAGGCCTTCTTTGTTGGTCAGTTTGTGACATATTCTACTTTAATAATAAAAACTTTGAAACATAAAAAAAAAAAAAAAAAAAAAAAAAAGCCAAAGATCATGGACGGTCTGAGTATAAACCGGTGGAACAAGCTCACCGTGGGTGGCCGGAAGGCCTTTCTGTGGTACCTTCTACCTTCTCCACAGATTGTCCGAACAAAGGGACAAGAGCTTCTTGTTCTTTTGCATCGCAGACTATTATAATCCCTGGAAATTTCAGCTACTGTACTGTTTTGGGGGTGATTATTAAAGAAGAAATCCACATTTCATAAAATATTCATAAAACATAAAAGAATATTCTACATTTTCATGAAATTAATAAAAAAAAAAAATCTACATTTGATGTCATTTTTAAGGTTGTGTTATTCGGCAGGGCGTAACTTGCATAACAAAAACACATCAAATTCCAAGCTGTGATCAATGGAAAAGAAATGTACTAAATGTTTCTCCCTCTTTCTTATGCAACATAACATATGAGGGGCTTGACGTTTGGGAAATGAAGAAAATAAGGAAATGAAATAAAGAACTAAATGTAATTATAGCTTAATGCAGCTATACACAGAAAAGGGTGGCGTGGTGGATTCTTGCTTATACCAGGATTGATGAAATATGTTGCCCATTCGGAGTCACGTGAATATTCTGGTCATGCAACACAAGCTAAGTAGACGTTAGAAAGATTATAGATGGTGAATGGTCGACTCACCTAAAGTTGTACCTATTTAGGAACTGACGTGGTTTAGTCTGAACAGAAGCAACCACGTGTTTCCAAGCGTTTGGCCAAAAACACACATTGTAGACCCATTTCCAACTCGGTCATGACGAACCTCCCACTGCCCCCAGAACTTTTGATTCAGTGACTATAAGTTTAATGTGGACATCAATTCCTCGTGGTGGAAAAAAAGGTCCATTTTATTGTGATGACTTTCCATGTCACGAAGAGGACCTCAAAAAAGTTTGATGAAAAGTCAGTCTCCGTGAGAAGACTATTGTATAGCATTTGAATTCACAAAAATATTGAAAAATGACATATGAAAGAAATTTTTACAAAAGGTTTTATTATTAAAAAAAAAACACTGTCCAGAAGCTCTAGAGGTCGAATGATCCCCAGAGAAACCTTGGAATCTGAAGGAAACGTCATGGAGGTCTATGGTATTTTTCCATCTAGTTTTCGAATTTTGCCCCAGTTATCTGTTGCTTATAAATTCTAGTACAGGGTGATGGAGAGGACTGGGAAACAACACAAAACATCAGGCCCGCACCTCCCAAAGGCATCCTTAGGTCCATGTATCTCAAGTCCAAAGTGACTACCGTGTCAGTACTCTTAAGAGATTTTACCCAATACATAACTTTAAGATTGTCAAGACCGCTAGAATACTGATGGCAGGTCATATTGAGCAACTTTATCAAGTGTTGGAAGTAATACTTGACAAATTTGTCTTGTCAATTCGGAAATAAATGGTATTACAATATTTAATTAAATGTAATAAATAATCCAGAGACGATATAGCCATTTAGCAAATCGGGTAAACGGGTGGTGGTCATTGGCCATGGACCATGCATCTTCGCTAATGGTCCACGGAAGACTCATGATCTGCTTTGTTTGAGCCAGTGGAAAGATCAAAAAGATCTCTGTGGCTGGTTTAGTGTTGGCATTTTGTAGCTACTGGCCGAATTAAGGCAGCAACTGCCTACTTGTGTACAAGGCACTAGGGTTTTATTTCTGATATGCTACAAATTAGACATGAGTGATTCGATTCGGAGTAAATACAAATATGGACAAATTTTGTTGTTTTTCAGAAATTCTGAAGCATCTGATTCGTGAGCTGCCAAACCGAATAGAACCGAAATACATTTTCAAATCGAGCCGAGCACAATCGATTTTTTTTTTTTTTTGAGAAACTATTTTACCAGGAAGGATACATTGAGATTTCTCTCGTTTTCAAGTATGTCCTGGGTGGCGAGTATGTACCATTAAGTGTCTTGCCCAAGGACACTTACTGGGGAGGTGCTCTTGCCGGGATTCGAACCTGTGTCTCCACGGTCATAGAGCAGTGATGTTACCTCTACTTCACCCAGCCGGATTTGGATTGATTCGTGTATCAAATCCCTTACCGTAAATATCAAACAAGCAGAAATAATAGCCCTAAGAAGAAACAGAGTACTAAAAAGAAACATAATACTATCCCTAACCATAATCATAATCATAAAACATGCAGAAATAGTGACTCTAACTCTGGAAGTAAATCTAATACAAATCTCTAAAGTAACCCTAATCCAAATACTAAACCTAAAAGCAGGGATCATAAACTCTGTCCCTCCCAGATGTTTCTGACCTACACCTCCCATGAGTCTCTGGCCATTTAATGCTTTCAAAGAATTCTGGGAGTTATAGGCAATAAACATCTGCGGGGGACAGAGTGTGAGATCTCTGCTTAAAAGAAACCCTAATTCTAATGCTACCCCTACCCCTAAAGGTAAGCCTAGGCATAATGGTAAAACAAGCTGAAATAGGAATAGCGTACCCAACCCTAAAAGTTGCCCTAATTCTATATAACATCTGGTATAGGCTTATGAAAAAGGGGTATGGTGAGTAGTTTAGAGGGGGTATAAATGTAGCGACTGGGGTAGGGGCACAGAGGGAGGAATACATGTGCTTCACCGAATTCCCCAAACCGATATCGTCTCTGTACAGTGTTTCCATATCGGTCTACATAGAAAATTTCTGGATCCGAACTAGGAGTTTCAGAAATGTTTCCCTCGAATCCAAACTGAACTGAAATTTAAGCTATGCACGTCTACTGCTAATATATCTGAATATGTATATGAATACTAAGATATAGCACTATGCATGTGGTAGCAAATATATAACACACAGTACAAACAGGCCATAACAGGTAAGATGTAGCAGTCCTGGAGCTCATCTCACGCCAGTGGAACCCAAACACTGTTTTCAAGAGAAGAACCCAAGCCATATGTTTAGATAGTTACAGCCACTTATATAGTGCCAACAGATTCCACAGCACTTTATAATGGGACATGAAGTATGAACATAAAGATACATAAGGAACAGACGGCCATGGCCGTAGGATAATTGCCCTGCAGATACAAAACTTATACAGGAGCTCAGCCAGACATCCTGTGAGTTTACAATCTAAGGGACAAAGGTAAGGGAAACAAAAAGGTGCAGGGGAAGTTTGGGGCTGGAGGCCAAAAAGAATAAAGCAGGGATAGCATGGGGAAAGACCAGTAGCTCGCGCTTAGTAAGTGTAGCAAAAGGAAAAACACATACACCAGAAGAAACCTCTAGATGTGATGGCGATCACCCCACCCCAAACCCGGGGTGTGCACTTCTGGTAGATAGGATTAAACCTAAGAAGCTTGTATGAACAGAACAGGCACGTAGGAGAAACAGACAACTGGTTCCCTAACAAAGCCAGAGAGTGCTAGGATGGTAGTAATTCATTGTTTTATTAACGTCATAATCAGACAGACATCCCGTGAGTTTACAATCTAAGGGACAAAGGTAAGGGAAACAAAAAGGTGCAGGGGAAGTTTGGGGCTGGAGGCCAAAAAGAATAAAGCAGGGATAGCATGGGGAAAGACCAGTAGCTTGGGCTTAGTAAGTGTAGCAAAAAGAAAAACACATACACCAGAAGAAACCTTCTAGATGTGATGGTGATCACCCCACCCCAAACCCGGGGTGTGCACTTCTGGTAGATAGGATTAAACCTAAGAAGCTTGTATGAACAGAACAGGCACGTAGGAGAAACAGACAACTGGTTCCCTAACAAAGCCAGAGAGTGCTAGGATGGTAGTAATTCATTGTTTTATTAACGTCATAATCAGACAGACATCCCGTGAGTTTACAATCTAAGGGACAAAGGTAAGGGAAACAAAAAGGTGCAGGGGAAGTTTGGGGCTGGAGGCCAAAAAGAATAAAGCAGGGATAGCATGGGGAAAGACCAGTAGCTTGGGCTTAGTAAGTGTAGCAAAAAGAAAAACACATACACCAGAAGAAACCTTCTAGATGTGATGGCGATCACCCCACCCCAAACCCGGGGTGTGCACTTCTGGTAGATAGGATTAAACCTAAGAAGCTTGTATGAACAGAACAGGCACGTAGGAGAAACAGACAACTGGTTCCCTAACAAAGCCAGAGAGTGCTAGGATGGTAGTAATTCATTGTTTTATTAACGTCATAATCAGACAGACATCCTGTGAGTTTACAATCTAAGGGACAAAGGTAAGCAAAACAAAAAGGAGAATGGGGAGCATGGGGGCTGGAGGGCAAAAAGAATAAAGCAGGGAAAGCATGAGGAAAGACCAGAATATTAGGCTTAGTAAGTGTAAGCAGAAAGAAAAGTGGCAGCAGGAAGAGAGCTATGAGTTTAGACCCTGGACAGGGTGGGAGGGTGGGACTGCAGGGTGGAAATGCAGGAGCTGGAATGATTGATGGCTGTAGATGATGAGCTTGGTTTGTTTCATTGTGGCAGTGTAGGAGCTGGAATGGGTCTGGCTGTGGATGGTGAGTTTAGATAGATTGTTATTTAATAAAATTAATAGACATTAGGCATTCCTTCGTGCACTACATGGCAGCTGTATGTAGACTAGTAACCAGAGCCAAGAAAAAAAAAGAGCAATGTTTATGATGGAATATTAACACTAATAGAGAATGTCTTTTGTGTAATCCTTGCCCAATTTACAATACAAAATACTTAATGGGTGTCTGCACCTTGGCATCTTCCACACATGTTCTCATTGATGTCTTGCCAAATTACAAACAGACTCGCATGCTAAATGCTTTTGATAAATGCCTCGATGGGAACGGCTGCTATTTTTTTTCCGGATTGAAAGTAAGACTTTCAACCAGTGTTTTATTTTCTAGATCAGGGCTGTCAAACCCCCGGCCCTCCAGATGTTTCTGAACTAAAACTCCCATGATTCCATGGCTAGTTATTACAAAGGAAGATCTCTGGGAATTCTAAGTCTCAACATCGGGGAGGTCCTGAGTTTGACAGCCCTTTTCTAGATTTTAACATAACGAGTGATCCCTTTATGAAACTGGTGGTCTCCTTCAGAAGCTGTAACTTCAGTTACTGAGGCATGGGCGTTAAGATTCTAAGCTGGGTGAGAGATCCATTACATTATACACAATTTGTTACATTTAAGAACCTCAGTGAAAATCATTCTAGAGCAGGGATCGCAAACTCTGCTCCTCTTCCCCTTGGATGTTTCTGAACTGCATTACATCTCCCATGATTTTCTGGATATCTATTAGATTCAAAGAATTCTGGGAATTGTAGGCAGCCAACATAAGGGGGAGGCAGGGTTTGAGACCCCTGTTCTAGTCGATATATACTTCTTTCCAAAGATAAGTCTTCAGGTTATCCAATAATGAGAAACCAAGAGGAAGAGGCAAGGACCAGTTCTAGCTTCAAAGGATGGGCAGACATAGAACTATTTTATGACTGTACAACTACTGAATGTCTACTTGGTCAACTTACTCCATCCTTTTTCTGCATACTCAAACATGTGGCAGATGGCACAGCCAAATGTTCATCTATGGAAGCAACCGTTTAATTTATTGGTGGGCACCAACTCTCATTGGCAACTGTTGAGACCAAGGCTTGATATGCGTGAAGTCTATTATACCAACATGTCACCATGTACCTCTCCATTTGTGGTCATAATGGTACAACAAAGGATGTTAGAGCAACCACAGCTCTATAGTTCACTGCTTATCGTTCTACAGTAACCAGGTGTTTTGACAACCTATGGCATTTAGTAACTTCTGCAAGGTCATTCCTTGTTTTCAAGAAGATAAAGAATACTTGTGTACAAGAACCTACCCTCTACTGAGAAACAAAAATCTAGGTTATGTTGGCATTTGAGTCCATGATGCTTATATGGCCAATATATTATTTTACCATATGTTGTGTACACCAGATGGTGTATTAAGGAGAAAGTGGCTTCAAACCTGGGGCTCAATTTAATTCTATCATCCAATTTTTTTGGAAAAATATATCGTCTGATTTTGGACGGTATTTTTCCCACATATCGGCAGATTCAATTAAAAAATTTCGGCCAGTGTTCGAAAAATGATGCAGGTCCAAAAAAGATTGGCCAGTAAAACATCCGAAAAAGCTGATTTTTGCCCAGCATTATACAGATTTTTGCTTATAAACATGACTATTTGAAAAATGTGATGTTTTCTAAATAAAATTTCAGTATTATTTCTTCTATTTTAAGCTGATAATCCATTCGTCAACACTTTCAGGATTTGTAATATTTTTGGGAAATCGGCATACCGATAAATTCGAATAAAGTCGCTAAAGCCAATATTTCCACTAAAAAGTCCAGCCCCGAGAGTCAATGTTTGAGCAAAATTTTTGTTGAGAATAAAAATGTTGTTACGACAGAATTTGATCTCCCAAACAAAAAATGGCTGAAATGCAGCTGAAAGAGGTGCCGACTTTGTCTATCGGCACAAATGAACTCAAGCTCCTGGTTCCTAACTGCTAGGAAACAAATTTGGGCTGGAACCAGAAGACAGCTGATGACTTGAGACAAAGTTGTAGGAAAGTCATGGGTGGTCACTAGGGTGATGGCCAAAAAACAATCAGAAACCAAGATGGGACGATAACCCAAGAGCAGAGGGATATCACTCAACTAGCGAGCAATGGACATGATAAACTGTCTCTCAATGGTTGCTAATCATCTAGGAGGTAAATGCCCCCCTTGTATTAGATATTCATTAGTTTACCATTCATCAGTGTCATCCATGCAAGAAAACAGTGTCCCCAGGAACGCAGTGCATGGTCCTTCTTGTAATTCAGGTGTTCTGTAAGAATAGGTATATTTTTTTTTTAGAGTCACTTGACCAACTTTTGAATTACCATGGGCAGAAAATAATCCTCTTCCAGCCCGTGAGAGTGATAGTGCTTCACTCTTCAGATATCCTTGTTTTAATTAAAGATTAGTCATCGGCATTTTTTGGGGTTTCCAAGTATCATTTCTTCGTACTTTGGTGCCAGTGTGAAAGCACAATTAAAATGTGAGCTATGTAGAATGCTTGCCAAATTTTCAACTCCAGTGAGTAAAACTTTTCCATCGCCACCCATTGGTTCTAGAGAAAATGTTGCGTTCTATCAACAGGAAAAAGGTGTTTGAAAGAAAACTAGGGCTAGGGTGGGGGGAGAGTTGATTATTCAGTTTTCAGTTCTTTTAAACACATCTTTGGAGAACATTTGCTTCAACGTAAAATACCATTATCATTATCGGAAGACTTGAAAGGAACCTTATGTGAACAATGAGTATGATTTTTGTTCTCCAAGCATGACCAATCTCTCAGATATTGGCTTATGGACCTGATTATAGTCTATTTTAAGATGTAACGTTCAGTCTTTTGGAGATCATAATATTTGAATGGAGCCGCAGTGTAGACATGTAGTCTTAGGAAATAATTGACTGCAGGACTAAGGACTTATAGTCTTTATTTTCAGCGAATTACCTAGGTATGAAGCTTTCCTGAGCACAATCCGTTACATGATCTACTGAATTAGAAAACACAGCTACAAATCTAGCTTTGTTCTAGAGCAATCATTGGGGTCTCGGGTCAAATAAATAACACAGCTTTAAATATTCAATTTGTTGAGAAAGGCTACTACTTGACCAGAGTCAACAGTTGACCTCAGAAGGCTCTCAGCTTGTAAAAACTGTCCGGGTTAGATAAAATGTGGTTGGAAAGCAGCTATGAGCTTCTGAACGAAGAAATAATTCCACTACCAATTATCCCAAGAGTTTCTGTTGATTTTAGCCGAGTCCTGCTTCCATGTCAAGAAGAACTCAATTCGACAAGAGGTGGGAGCAAGGCCACACAGAGCCCATCGCTGTCATTTTGAATGCTTGTTGGCCAGACAGTTTTTTTGAGGCTCTATGATCCTGGATGAGGTTCACCCCAAATCCCCTCTTCTTGGTGGATTGTAAGGACAATTTGGGGAACAAAGTATCCAGAGAGTAGTGTTTTCTACAAGTTTAATGAAAGACATGGTCAAAGTTCTCTCTAAATCCTGATTGGGTCAAGACATTTGAGGAACACTGTATTAAATTCTTGCTGGTGGATCATGCAGAGCAAATGGGTTTGAGAAACCCTGTGTTAATCCAATGGGTAATATGCTCTCTTAGTTTAATGTAAAAGTTTTGTTTATATATAAGACTATTTTAAAAATTCAGATCATGAGCATAAGAGAAGTTTGAAGAACCTAACAGAATTATGTGTTTAGCAATTTAATGGAAGACCTAATCGTTGACAATGCTGTCTTCAACATTGGAGAGTCATGAAAATTAAAAGGGTTTGAGGGACATTGCATTCATCCATTGGAAGCATAATATGTTCCATTGATTAACTGAATAGCCATGTTTCAGAAGAACTGGATCAAGTTCTCCCCAACCGTATCCTGTTTTTAAGGTAACGAGGAGTATTGAGTAGGTTTGATGTGTTCTATCAATTCAACAAAGGTACGGAGTCAATAGAAAGATCTCCCTAAATCCTCGTCTACTGTTGGGTAAGGAGGACAGGACGGGTTTGAGAACATTGCAATAAGCATAGTGTAATGTGTACTACCAGTTTAATGGAAGTTTGACGCTTACATAATGACCTTCTCCAGCACAGAACCTTTGGTGGGCCACGAGTATACGAAAAGCCTGAGGAACAATGTATTAAAAAATCAATACCATAGACATTTTTGAAAAATTGAAGTTAAGAAGACTTTGTATTGCCATTAAAAATGTAATTCTTCATCTTGTTTATAATCGGGTTTCAGTCTTGGATGAAGTGTTGGACAACATCTGGATGCAGGTGGTCTTGCCAGAGCTTCAGGTGTCTATTGTCAACAAAGCCAATGATCGTTTTAACTTGTTTTGAGCATTTTTTATGTAAAAATATCCATTGAATCAAAGCAGACAGAACATCCCGATATGAACTATAGCCGATCTGCTGTAGACGGCAGATTGGAAACATCGTTAACACATCGTGGTGCTGGGATTTGCAAGGAAGTGTTATCCTGCCCAAGTGTTCCCAGTCTTGTTGTGTTTGGACGTTGTACTTTATACATCACCAGAAAATGAAATACCATTAATCTCATTCATCATCTTTATATTATCTACATTGGACAGACAAAAGGCAAAGTCAGCACCATTATGGACCGTCCCTATAATTTGTGTGCCAGGGACACGTAATAACCTGCAAAATACTCTTCGTTCTTTGGGTATCCCGCAGGCTTAGGCACTGTGAACTCCAAAAGGAAGAATCTTTGGTTTGGCAAACAGATGCCCTAGGAAAAAAAATATATATACAGAGACATCCTAGACTTGTCCTCTTGAATGCCTTGAAATAGGCATGGCCTCCATGTTTTATGGGTTTTTAACCATTGTCTTGATCCTTGGATAGCTTTCAGAGAGTATGAGGATCCTTAATGGTGAACCGTAGACACCTAGGCTAATAGCCCTCCCTTAACCACCTCTTAAAACGACTTCCGAAAGGAACTAACAGCTTTAACCCAAATCCAGAGACTTTTCCAAAGACGAGTTTCCACACCCAAATTCCTGCAGGTCGCAAGACGGAAAATTCATCTTTTCGCTTCTGGTTTTGGAAAACTTATATTACAGCCTACAAAAATAGACCTTTTTTCTCTTAATACAAAGGTATTGTAACTTCTCGTCTAGTGTCTGGGAGGATTTTTTTTTTTTTAATTTAACTTAATTTTTTTTCGTTTTTAAGTAAACTTTTATCAATGGAAAAAAAAAATCAGCGCCTAATCATTTTATCGTATTTCCAAACATATAGGGCAGGTTTTATTTAATAGACGAGCACTGCCCATGCGTCGGAGCCAATTATTTCAATCACATTTGTTCGTCACATGCAGCAGGACATTATGGAGATGAAACGTGTTACAGGCATGAATAGAAACCAATTATTTCAATCAAACCTGATCTATATGTGCAGCGGAACATTAAAGAGAAGGAATACATTGCTGATTTTTTGTGACTTTTCATATAGTAGTAGGTATTTGATTCTTGTGCTACGTGACTACAGCATCCATATTTTATTCATTTTATTCTATTTTTAAGAACTCTAAAAAAGGTACATTTTAGTCACAAATGCATAACTTCAAAAAAATAAAAAAATTATATCAAATAGTTACTAAGGGAGTTAACATTATAAAACCCATTGTATCATATTTGATACATTATTTGTAATTTATTTGTTTATTATTTTCAAATGATACATTCAAAAGGTGCAATAAAGTGATTATATTGAAAAAAATAATACTTTTTGACTTATAATTCATTGGTCAGGATTAACATACCATAATATTAATATTTTTATATTATTATAAAATATATTTATACTAAGAGAATATGACGGAATGGAGATGTTGTTCCGCCTGCGGGTGTGCTCTATCTGCGTGACCCCCGTCGCTTACCGCTGGCCCGACTACCGAGTGACGCGCACTCGGCGTCTCGTGCGACCTGGCGTGACCCTGGGGAAGGGTTAGCGGGCGGTGGAGGGGACCCCTGCCTAGAACCAGCCCGACCACTGAGCCATACGGCACTCAGCGTCCCGAGCAGCTGGTTCACTGACCTTGTGGGTGTGGAGTGCGTCTGCGGGCGGCCGTGCGAATCTGGGGATCGGATCTGCCGCGGAGGAATATTCGGATCTGATTGCGGAGGAATATTCGGATCTTATGTGGAGGAATATTCGGATCTTTAAACGGATGAATCTTCGGATCTTACGGGAGCGGCTGAATCTTCGGATCTGATCACCGCTCACTTGGTATACCGAAGCGCGGTACGCGGCCGCGCCTTCGGTTCTGATCTTAAGTCCGTTCTGATCTTAAGTCCGTTCTGATCTTAAGTCCGTTCTGATCTTAAGTCCGTTCTGATCTTAAGTCCGTTCTGATCTTAAGTCTGGACACCGCACCCTGAGACCGCGCGGGATGCTCAGACAGTATATGCGGCGGAGAGTAAAGGACATCAGGCGAGGCTGGATGCACTGGAAAATCTGCCTTTATTCTGTTCGGTTCAAGCCTTTATTAACTTTCACAGAATTACAATACAATGGGACTCCTTGCCCGCCCTCCCAGGACCCATTGGCCCTTGGCCTTCAGGGAGTCGCCAATTCGGACCGGATGGTTCGAATCGGCCATTTTCCGAATCGAGAATTCTGACTGCGCCACAAGGATCGGAAAATGGCGGCGAGCAAGGCAAACAAAGGAAAATACATTACACAATAAACCAACGGGGAACACTTTATTACACCACACAATAATCACATCTAAATAAAATACTGGTAAAACGGGGTGCGTGCCACCACACCCAAGTGTCCATGTCACCACTGTCACTGCACCGCCCCTGGCTGAGGGTGCTGGGCCATCCCGTGACAGAGAATTTGAAGCTTTAGAATATTTTTTTGACATTCCATCTCTCATCTTTGGAGACTTTAACATTCCCATTGAATCTCTCCCTTCAGCCCCCTCACCTCCAAATTGCTCTCTGTCACCTCCCCCTTGTGCCTTACACAGTGGTCCAACACTCCTACCCATCAAGCTGGTAACACCCTGGATCCTATTTTCACAAGCCTCTGTAATGTTTCTATCGACTGACAGCCTGTACTACAAATTCATGCTCCGTTCCTAAAGTCTTGCTCTCTCTGTTGCTAAACAATCTTATTTCTTGTCCCTTATCTCATCCTTTTCTCATGATTCCAGACTTCTGTTTCATACTTTCAATCTGCTAATGCGCCCCCACTTCCACTCAACCTTCCATGGTCCTCACAACTGTCAGCTTTGCTGACTATTTCACCTATAAGATTACCGAACTTAGACTAGAAATGTCTTCACTACCCTCCTCCATTAACTACGGCACTTCCTGACACCTCTTCAACTTTCTTCCTTTTCTCTGGTCTCCAAGGAGGATGTCTCAGCAGTTCTCATGTCCTCCTGCCCAACCGCCTGATCCCATCCCCTCACACCTTATTCGGTCTGTCCTACCAGTCAATGTCCCTGCTTTGACTCATATTTTCAACCTCTCCCTCTCCTCTGGACTCTTCCCCTCTGCATTCAAACATGCTCTAATCACTCCCATTCTAAATAATTCATCTCTTGATCCTGCCTCGCTTTCGAACTACTGTACCATCTCTTTGCTCCCCTTTGCCTCCAAAATCCTAGAACGTGGGGGGCGTGGCTAGCCGTTGATGGGAGCAGACGTTCTTCAGAGGAGCTCCGCTTCAAATTCATGCATTGGGGTCCTTTTGATGACTTTTCTTGCCTGATGTCTAACCTGGGGACACCTGAAGGACTAGCCAACGGATTTGAGATGTCCGGGGTCTGTATTGCTCCCCCCGGACCAGAGACTTACCACAGAGCTGCATGTTTTCTCCCCCACGATGCCGGTGGCCATCTTGAGGCCTAGCAAGCGACTCTCTGGCGGTGCGGAGGTCGTTGCAATGGGCCTGGATGCCTGTCTCCAGCTATTGCAGATGGCGGAGGACGATGTCCCAATGACAAAAGGCGTTTGGCACCAGATGTTAGCGGCGCTGCAGGGCTGCAGAGAGGAGATGACCCTGACGGAGGCGGAAGTGAGCCGCGGAGACATGGATTCACCGACCGGAGTTCTGCTGGGGAGGATCCGTGGAGTGGCCGCCATGCCTGCAGATGTGCATGTGGAGGAAGCGTGTGGTGGAGAGGGTGACCTGATGTCGGGGGCTGCCCCGCTCCCGGATTCTACGGGAGGCCGAGCGGTCGCTGTGGGCTTGGAGGTGAACTGCATTGAAACAGGCAGTTCGGAGGAGACTCTACCCTTAAGCTGGGCTATTGATCGGATGGAGACCGGAGCTGAAGAGGAGCGCTGCGCTGTCAGAGGTTGGATTGCGGTGGAACTTCTGGCTCCAGGTGCGCCCCTTGATACAGGCGGTGGGAACATGCCAGATGAGGTTGGGGACGAAGTGGCGCTCGATGGGATGGCCGAGATGTGTCACCTCGTGCTGATGGAGATACAGATGCCCGGGAGGCTGTTTGAGGTTTGGCCTCGGGGTCGGCCCCGGGCCTGCGATTTGGATCGAGCTGTGACGTGTACTACCAGGAAACTAGTCGGCTGTTGGGCTCCCCGAGTGGTGACGATACCCAGAGGTGATGTGTGCCCTGCCTGGTGGCTAGACACGGGATGAGACAACCTGCCCTGCTTCGACTCTGGCTCCTGGCCCTCTCCGTCCTGTGCCAGCTGCCTGTCCGTCTTAACGACATTTACTTAGGACATTTAATTTTATTCTTTTTGTCTGCTGATGACATTTGCTCCCCCCTCTTATTTTTTTTTTTTATTTTCTTCCCCTCTTAGCTGAGTCTTCTTTTAGACTGGTATTTGCTGGTCCCCGGCTGGGGACGTTTTGGACTCTTTTTAGTTCCACCCATGCTCTCCGCTGAGCGTTAGCTGACCTGTTTTTCTGTTGCGCTGTTGGTCCCCCACCCTTCATTTTTACTAATTTTTATTTCTTATTCTCCTTCCTTTATTATTTTGGCGTATCCGGGATACCTCGATGAGTGCCACTGCGGCCTGGTGTCCAGCTTGGCCTCCAAGTGCCCGGGCCGGGTGCCACCTACCTCTCATGGCCTCCCATGGGTTCTTGGACCCCTGGGAATGCGCCAGGGACGGTACCTATACGGCCTTTGCCATTTCCCCCTCCCCTTTTTTTTATTTCCCTTCCTATTTTCATTGTGCTGGATGTTTTGATTCCAATGACGTTGCGGTTTTTCGTGTTTTGACGAGACCCCCCATTCGGGGATGTTTTTGCTGAACTCAGATGGCTTTTGCTCTTGTTACTACCTGTAGACACGTTTGTGACTATCTGATTACCTCTTACTTCGCAGTTGATCTTTATTTAATTTTTCACGATATGCTTATATTGATGACTACTCGTGGCCCTGCGTGGTCCGTACCTTCTATTGTCTGTTTGTACAATGACTTTGTTGCGTAATAAAAAAATTATACATGAAAAAAAAATCCTAGAATGCCAGGTCTACAAACAGCTCACCAATTTCCTCGCTGCTAACTCTCTACTTGATCCACTCCACTGAGCGCTCCACAGTGACTACACTGAGACTGCTCTGACCAGGGTGACTAATGATTTAGTTGCTGTTAAAACTAAAGTTCACTTCTCCCTACTTATTCTTCTTGATCTTTCTGCTGCATTTGACACTGTTGACCGCCCTCCCCTGCTCCTCACGCTGTGTCAACATGGCCTCAGTGACAGTGCGCTCTCCTGGTTCTCCTCCTATCTCTCTTCACTCCTTCAGGGGTGTCTTTTCACCCCCAGTTCCTCTCTCAGTTGGGGTACCTCAAAGTTCTGTTCTGGGTCCCATACTCTTCGCGATCTATACGGCCTCTCTGGGCAAACTCATTTCTGCCTATGGACTCAAATATCATCACTACGCTGACGACACCTAATCTACCTTTCCTCCCCCAAGCTCTCTCCTCCTGTGTTGGAACGTGTTACTGCCGGCCTATCGGCTGACTCTGACTGGATGACCTCCCAGTTCCTAAAGCTCAACCTCTCCCTAACTGAACTTCTCGTCTTCCCTCCCTCTAAATCTAACATTCCTGCACCCATTTTCCTTCAGATGAATGGTGCCACCATGACTTCTACCTCTCAGGCTCTTGCCTCGGGGTCCGCTCGCCTTCACTCATCAAATTCAGTCGCTAACCAAATTTTGCTACTTCCACCTAAAAAACATTGCATGTGTCCATCCCTGTCTTAATCAGGACTCTGCTAAAATGCTCATCCGAGTTTATATCGCCCGCCTTGACGACTGTACTACTGGCCAGGGTGGGTCTATCTGGGTGAGAGAGGGGTCAGGGGAGTGTAACTGAGGGAGAGAGGGGTCAGAGGTGTGTATCTGGGGGAAGAGAGGGGTCAGGGGTGTGCAACAGGGGGAGAGAGGGGTCAGGGGTGTGTTTCTGGGGGAGAGTGGGGTAAGGGGTGTTTACTGGGAGGAAGTGGGAAGATCAGGGGAGGTCATTGTGTGTATCTGTGTGTGAAAACAGGTGGCTTATAAGGAGGTGTGGCGTAGAAACCGTGGCAAGGGGCCCAATTTTTTTTTTATCACCCAGGGCCCCTCAAATACTAGAGGTGGCCCTGCAAACAGGTTGTATCCTTACAACAAGTGCACTCAGATCTACGTGTGTTATAACACCGCCTCTGTGTCCCCACTGGCTCATTAAGCGCACGCGATCCCTGTGACGCCCTGACGCCGATCCGTGTTACACGTTCCGTGATTTACCTCTGCGTAACCTTGGAACTCTTAAAGAATTTTAAAAAAAAATGGAAGAAAAAAGGTTCCGCTGAATAAACTAACAAGGAGAAGGTTAAAGAAATAAGTCTTTTCCTGGTGGAAATTCATGAAATTCCTCATCAAAAACCATGAGAAACTAATCTTCAAATTCATTGTATTTTCATAGCAGATTTTAAGTGGCCTTTCATGTTTTTCCAAGGCCGGGGAAGAAAAGCTTGTCTGCTGTATAGACATATAGCAAGACCAGAAAAGAAAGTGCTGGTTTTCCTGAACAACTTAATTTTCTGGATTTATGGCTTGATGGGCGTAAACAAAAGAAGACGAAGAATATACCCTGAGATGGATCGCACAACCTACGTCATTAGAACGTACAACCCCACCCAGCATTTATTAACCCTATATTTAATAATAATCATTAAAAAATTGCTTTGCACACAGTAAAACAATTTTGGAAAAAAGCAGGTGCATTCACAGTGACAGTCACTTTATGTTCTTCCGTCATAAACAAGATAAGAAATGTAAAAAATAATTAAAACTAGTAATGTACAGACCTGAGCTACATTTCCCCGATTAGATATTTGATATTACAGGGACACTCAAACCCCTCCCCCCACTAAGCACCACTATGCTGAAAATGGGTGAAGTGGAGGAGTTTCCTCCGCCCCCAAAGGCGAGTGACCAAGCAGCCGGGATTTTTAATTTCCTGGCTGCCGCTCACCATGTTGCTCACTGATGATGTCAGCACACAATGTGAGCTGACATCATTCTCTCTCAGCGAGCGTCCTGAGAGAAGCAACCGAAGGATTGGTTATTCTGGAACCCCAGGGTCACATGCAGGATATGATTGAAGTCAGATAGCTTAACCCCTTAGTGACCAGGCGGTTTTACACAAATCCGTCTTTTAGTGACAGCTGCTGTTTTTACGTTTCTGCGCTGTTAGTGTTTAGGTCAAATTTTCCTCTTACTCGTTTATTCAACCCACACATATTATACACCCTTTTTCCCGCCATTAAATGGACTTTCTAGAAATACCATTATTTCCATCATATCGAATAATTTACTATAAAAAAAAATATGAAATATGAGGAAAAAAATGGTAAAAACACACTTTTTTGTAATTTAATCCCCAAAATCTACAACCACCCAAAACGACCCCAGCTAAATAGGTTTAAAATTTTGTCCCGAGACTAGAAATACCCAATTTTTACATGTGTTTGCTTTTTAACCCCTTCACTGCTGAGACAGTTCACCTATGTGCGCTGCGCTCATCCTGACCATTTTGTGCTAATTATTTTAGATGACAGCCTAGGTCCTATTTAATTAAACCCCCCCCCCAGACAAAAAAACTTTTTAAAAAAAATCATTTTTTTATTTTATTTAATTTTTTTAATTTTTTTTTTTTTTTTTTAAACCAAACCTGGTCATGTTTGGTATCATTTGAAAGGCCATAATCAGGTATGGTTACACATATGGTGAGGTTGTCAGTGGGTGGGGGGGGACCTAGAGGCTTGGCTGACATCCAAGATGTCAGCCCCCCTCCAGGTTTGAATCGCGTTTTGGCGCCAATTGGCGCCGCAACGTGATCCGGCGGCGAAACGGTTAATGCCGGCTCTCCCCTCTCCAGCGGTGCAAACGGCATCTCCCTAGCTTCAATGGTTGGGGAGATAAAGGGCTCCGAAGGAGCCCCCCCTCCCCTCCATTGAAATCCATGGGGACGCCTGCTGATGACGTCACCACGCAGCGTGGCGACGTCATCAGCCTCGCCTGCCCATGTAAATCACATGGGCAGGCTTCCTCCCTGCCAGATCGCCGTGGGATCCAGCGAGGGAGGTGAGTATCGGGCGGGAGGGGGATTAGGCGCCGCTGACGTACCCTGTACGTCCGTGGGTCTAAGGGAGACCCGAGGACAAGACGTACAGGGTACGTCAGCGGCCCTTAAGGGGTTAACTCATCCCCTTTTGAAATCACACAAAATCTTTTATGTTCGCTTGACTTTATTGAGAAAGTAACAGCAAATAAAAGGTGTATTGTGGGTAGAGAGGGCTTCTCAGGTGTACCTTGTTATGCGGGGACGGTAAAAACAGGATGCACTCACCCAGTACAAGACACTACCTCACTGACTCTATGGTTAGACTGACAGGATGAGCAGCTTGCAGAAACAGGAAATGGGTCCGGACGAAACTAACTATGTGGATTAGACAGGGAGAGTGGACTAATCCACTTTGAGTAAAAACATAAGGGGGGAAACAAATAAGGAATCTGGCTCCATGATATGTGCATCCAGCTCCAATCCATCGTTCTGCATAGACAAAGATATGCAATACTCGATCTGCGCATCCTACGCAATGTAACACGTGGAAGTATGCAAAAAATGCTGCAGGGAATTCCATGTTTTGGAAGCCCCTGAGCTAAAGGGGAGGAGCATGAGAGGGAGAAAAGGTGAGTATTTTCCTCTAGATTGAAAAGGTTATAAATAAATAAATAATTGGGCAGATGCTTTCACCAATTATTTAAGAGCCAAAAAAGTTGAGTGGGGGGGGGGGTAACTTTTTTTTTTTAGAGTGCCCCTTTAAAAGACACATTCTGGTAGTTTTTGAACTTTCACCAGTTCAAATTATCAATAAAAAAAACCAATAATTTTCCTCATTTTCTCCATTATTTATTTCCTGCTTCTAGCAAGTTCTTCCCATTTAAGACAAGAGTCCGCGGACTGCTCCCTCCTGACCCCAACACACGCGCTTTATTGTGACTTGTAGTGGCGGCTAAAGGGAGATTAAAAAAAAAAAGGAAAAAATTATTTTATAGTTCTGCAAATATGGTTTCTGTAATTTTTTTAATTTTTTTTCCCCTTCTAAATCATGATTTCTTTAAATAAAATGGCTTTTTAAATAAAATTGGCTTAAAGGAAAAGTAATATTTACCCACATAGATGTTTTTATACGCATTGTGGGCTTTTTATGTGGATGTTTAGCTTTGCTTTCTGGCGTGGTTGAATTCTGGCACATAATGTGGGGATTAATTAGGCTGTATTTACCGTTTCAACAAGAAGCTCGACAAATATTAGCTTAACGTACGCAGGCATTTCCCGTCATTAACACCACGCAAAAGGGATCGGAGCCAAAACGATCGCTCGATGTTCTGCTTCTGATCAAAGAGGAACATCTATCCACTTGGTGGCCTGGGCATGAAGGTACTTTTCTATCCCATCAATACCAGTCACCCACGTCATAGAAGCCCCACACAATGCAACTGGTATACTGCGTACTGAATTCTGGACAGTTGTCGGGACTTGGAAGCTGCCGCCACCTCTTCACCGCAGCCCAAGTGACTGGCCCCCTTTGGGCACTTGGGGTGTCCATGGCGTGGTATTGCTTGTCCTCTATGTGAGGTAGTTGTGGTTCCTCTTCCTGATAATCAGAGGGCCGTCGATGAGTCTTGCCATCAGGGAGGCATTGGCCAGTGTGTGACTTGACTTGGGGCAGAGCCTTGGCATAACAACCTAGGCACTGGCTGTCTGGATGCCTGGTATACTTACTACCCCTTTCTTTGGTTGAAAGGAGCAGACTGTGAGACTGGGCTCTCTCTGGCTCTGGTGCCATTATCAAATCCCATCGCCAGGAGATGGGTGCTCAGATGTTCTCTGTGTGAATACATCTGAGTGTCCTCCTGACTGCAGCTTGTCTCTCTGACCTTTGAACAGACTCTGCCTGCCCTGACCTCCAAACTGCTCGAGCACACCTTCGCAATACCACACTGTCTAGAAGCCTTGATAGTGCCCCCTGCATCCCAGGCTCCAGAACCCAAACATGATAACAATGGGAGGTAGACATGGCAACGACTGATGTATCAGATAAAAAACTTGGTTTCAGCCGAAACCGAATACTGAATGACTGATGGATGAGCCATGCGTAGTTTAGGACTACTGATGACTGCACTCTTGATGAAGCCAACAGCTACACATACCTCGGCCTAGAAACAAACCGATCGGGAAGTTTCAAACCAGCCATAGAGGCCCTAAGAGACAAGGCGCGTAGAACCTTCTATGCCATCAGGAGAAACCTCTACAAACTATAACCGCCTGTAAGAGTCAGGCTTAAAATCTTTGATAGCGTCATCACTCCAATCCTCCTTTATGGCAGTGAAGTATGGGGCCCCATCACCTACCCTGACTCACCCAAATGGGATGCCAGCCCAACAGAAATATTCCATCTGGAATTCTGCAAGCACCTCCTCCAAGTCCATCGGAGCACCTCTAACAATGCTTGCTGGGCCGAGCTGGGCAGACTCCCCTTACTTCTTGCAGTACAGAAGAGGGCGCTATCATACTGGGACCATCTAAACATCAGCAGCCTCAACTCATACCACCATAAAGCCCTACTGGCCAACAAGGACCATCCCAAACCATGTGGGCTGCAACAACTCATATCCACGCCGATCCTCCAAAGCCCCCATGAAGGCAACCTGACAAAATATCAAATAAAGGCCCTAATTAATGATTCCAGGGAAAACTATATCAGAGAATGGAGACATGATATAGCAAACTCCAAGAAACTCACCATTTACCAATCCTTACAGAGGGAATACAAACTGGCCCCATACCTGGAGGTACTACAAGACCCCAAGGACAGACAGATCCTGAGCCGGTACAGACTGAGTGCCCACAGCTTGGAAATTGAATCAGGGCGGCATAGACAGACCTACAAGCCCAGGGAGAATAGACTGTGCCAGCATTGTGAGCAGGGGGCCGTGGAAGATGAGGTCCACTTCCTCCTACAGTGCCCCAAGTACTCAGCACTGAGGGAAACTCACTTCCAGAGACTCTGCGCTCTCATCCCGGACTTCACCTCTATAGAAGAGACGAGGAAACTCCACATCATACTGGGAGAAGAGGAACCGGCGGTGAAAATATCTGCCCAATACGTCGCAGAATGTCACAGACTGAGAGGAACATGAGAGATCCCGGACTTATAAATCCCCAACATGGACTCGCCCCCATCCCCCTTCACATTATCCCTTACCCCTGATAATGTCCATGGACTTGCCCATTCCCCCCATATATATGTCCCACTACCCCCCCCCTCCTCCTCCCCATATGCTTTGGCAATGCTAAAATGTATTTGGTCCTGCCAATAAAGCTTATTTTGATTTGATTTGATTTGATTTGATTTCAAATAAAACCATTGCCATCCATGGAAAGGTCAGCATGAAACATTCCTCCACTCTTCTTCTGCTTTTGAAGTCATTAGCTATTAGGATACACGTGTACGGACACAATAAAGTGGTGGAATGCTCTACCTAGACAGGACGTTCTATTGGATCTAGATTTAACATTATCCTGAATCGTTCCTCAAAAAACAGAATATTACATGGTAGTCGGGTTTGGACACTCTGTAACCTGGTATGCAGTACCTTAGGTGGTGGAAGGAAGACAGCCGAGGGCAAACTAATTTGAATTGTGATCCATTATTCATGGTCATGGTAAGCAGTGGTAAAAAAATGGCAGTCATGGTAAAAAAATCTAGAAAACAAAAGCAGAGCATTATGTAAAAAATATAAATAAAAAAGCCAAAACAGGCCACATGGGAAGGTTCTACGACATTGGTGGCCAAGTTTTCTGATCTGCTGTCACAGTCAATAGTTCCATGTTAGGGAACCTTGTCATAAAATAATTAACAAAAAAACAAACAAACCCCAGTATGGTTACCCACCGAACTCTACCAACTCCAAGTTTCCAGCCCATATAGATTTTGTAATAAGATTATGAAAGATTGCGCTTTTTTTCCCCCCAATCAGCTCCATATGTTCTTTATCCATTAAATATACAGACGGTTATTCAACATCGTCGTCTTACCACGGGCAATACCCTAAACTCGACAAATTAAATAATACGGAGGGGCGTGTGCACCCGTTCTGAGCCGCTCGGAAAGAATTCCAAAGATTTATTTTTTCCCGATGAAAAATAATAAATGTAAATTTACAAACAGTAACAATATCTAAAAAAATGCTTCTGATTCGAAGAAAAAAAAACAAATACGAGGGAAAACACCCACGGAATTAAATGTACTTTTTCTGTTTTAAATCTTTCGCATAGAGTTGTTTTTCACTCATTTTCAGTCTTTTACCTGCTTTCTGAAGAGCAGATGTTCAGTCCTTTAACAGGGGAGCCCAATCTAATTCTCTACTGCCAAAGGACCCCCTGCTAGTCCAGCCAGCAGCAGTCCTCTGATTAGGGTTGCCACACCAGCCATGTTTTCCTGGACACACATAACTTATTCATGCTGATGAGCAGTGGATGAAAAATGCAGCCCTGTAACATGGAGAATCCATATGCTGCAGCTAAGAAATGCCAGGTGACCTGCCTTGATTTCCTATTGGCAGCATATGAATTATACATGTTGCAGGGCAGCACTTTTCCCTGTGCTCCCCTCTACAATGAAATAGTAATAGGTGTCCAGGTAAACATGGCCGATCTGGCAACCCTACCTTTGATGCAGCTCAGCAGGCAGGCTCTCTAAATTTGCACCGAAAAGTTCAGGCCTTTAACACGGTACTTCGTCGATGTACCTTTTGCAGCGATTAGAGCCTCTCATCTTTTCTGGGTTTCATGGGACAAGCATTGCACACCCAGATTTGGGTAGCATCTGCCATTCTTATCTTCAGGTCCTGTCGCGCGCTCTCAAGTTGGATGGGCCCATCAGTGGATAGCTGTTTTCTGCCCTCTCCAAAGATGTTCGAATGTGTCCAAGTCTGACCTCTGGCTGGGCCACTCATGGATATTTCCAGACCCTGGACTTGGATTCAGTCGACGATCTATGGAGAGAACTGAAAATGCCACAAATCATTCTTGTGTTGCCTTACTAGTGTGCTTAGGGTTATAGCCCTGACGGAGGTGAATGATCGACCCAGTCTGAGTTTATAGTCGACCTAGTGAACTAGGTTTGCAATAAATATCTGATTTGCTGCATTCAGTTTTTCCTCCACCTTGACCAGTTTACCAGCCCCTGCCACTGGAGAATACCCCCAATACATGATGCTACGTCCACCACGCTCAACTGTTGGTATGGTATTGCTCAGGCGATTAGGGAGGCCTGGTTTCTTCCAGGTAAGATGCTTTGACTTTTGGTAAAACAGTTCAAACTTCATTGCGTCACACCAGAGAATCTTATTTCTCAAATCTGAGAGTCATTTACATGCATGTTTTTGGGGAATTTCTAATGGGCCTTCATATGGCTAGTGGTGAGGAGATACTTCCGTCTAGCCAGCCGGCCATAAGGTCCAGATCGGCGGAGTGTTGCAGTGATTGTTGGCTTTCTGCAAGATTCTCTCCTATCCACACAAGTTCGTTGGATTGACCATTAGGTTCTTGGTCACCTCCCTTACCAAGGCTCTTGTTCCTCGAATGCCCAGTTTGGCCATGCCAACAGCACTAAGAGGAGTCTGGATTGTTCCTAACTTCTTCCATTTTAATAATTACGGAGGCCACGGTGCTCTGGGGAACTTTCAATGCTGACTTAATGTTTTTGTAGTCTTCTCCAAGTTCTTGCCTGCACACTATCCTATCTCTGAGCTCTGTTCCTCTGACCGGATGGCTTGGTGTTTGCTATGTCCTGCAATTACAGCTGTGCACCTTCCCAATCCATGTCCAATCAGTTGAATTAGTCATTGGTAGATCCAATGGAAGTGTAGACACATTATTATTATTATTCTTTATTTATAAAGCGCCAGCATATTCCGCAGCGCTGTACAATAGGCACAGTATAGACAGAGTTACAATACATTGAACAACATTTGACAAACAGTACAGGAGGAGATGAGGGCCCTATTCCCGTAGGAACTCACAATCTAGGAGGGTTGGGGTTGGAAACAGGAGGAGAGGACTGCAAGGTGAGAGTGATTGATGGTTGTGTCAGTGAGTTGGGTGGTAGGCTTCCCTAAATAGGAATGTTTTAAGGGAGCGTTTGAAGGAAGAGAAGTTAGGGGAAAGTCTGACAGTACGAGGGAGAGCGTTCCAGAGAGTGGGGGCTGCGCGTGAGAAATCCTGCAGTCTATCATGGGAAGAGGTGATGCGGGGAGAAGCTAGGCGCAGGTCACTGTTTGACCTTAGGGAGCGGGCTGGGGTGTATTTGGTGATTAGTGAGGACAGGTAGTGGGGAGCTGAGTTAGTGAGGGTTTTGTAGGTAAGGATAAGGATTTTGAACTTAATTCTGCAGTGGATGGGGAGCCAGTGAAGGGACTCGCAGAGGGGAGCGGCAGAGACAGAGCGGCGGGTGAGATGAATTAGCCTGGCGGAGGCGTTCAGGATGGATTGTAGGAGGGAGAGGTGGGACAGAGGGAGGCCAGATAAGAGATTATTGCAATAGTCGAGTCGGGAGATTACCAGGGCGTGTATGAGTTGTTTTGTGGTGACAGCGGTAAGAAATGGCCGAATTCTGGAAATATTACGCAGTTGGTATCGGCAGGAGGAGGAAAGAGACTTGATGTGGGGGATGAAGGAAAGAGCAGAGTCAAGTGTAACTCCAAGACAGCGAACTTGGTTTGATGGGGAGATGGTGATACCCTCCACCGTGATAGAGAAGTCAGGAGGTGGGGAGGCATTGGAGGGAGGAATAAGTAGGAGCTCAGTCTTTGACTTGTTGATCTTTAGGTGGTGGGAGGCCATCCAGGAGGAGATGCCAGATAAACAGTCACTGACTTTTGAAAGGACAGGGGAGAGAGATCAGGGGTAGAGAGGTAGATCTGAGTGTCATCAGCGTAGAGGTGGTAATTAAAGCCAAAGCTGTTGATGATTTTGCCCAGGGAGGAGGTGTAGATGGAAAAGAGCAGAGGACCAAGGACAGAGCCTTGAGGTACACCAACAGATAGAGGCAATGAAGAGGAGGAGTTACCAGCAAAGGACACACAGAAGGACCTGTTGGATAAATAGGAGTCAACCCAAGCAAGTGCAGTGTCACCGAGACCCAGAGAGTTGAGGGTCTGTAGAAGGAGGGGGTGGTCAACAGTGTCAAAAGCAGCCGAGAGGTCAAGCAGGATAAGAATAGAATAGTGGCTGTGTTTTTTAGTAGTTAGGAGGTCGTTGGTGACTTTGGTGAGGGCAGTTTCAGTTGAGTGTAGGGGACGGAAGCCAGATTGCAGGGGGTCAAGTAGGGAATTGGAGGACAGGGAGAGGGAGAGGCGGTTGAAGACTAGTTTTTCTAAGAGCTTAGAGGTAAAGGGAAGCAGGGATACAGGGCGGTAGTTGGATGGAGAGTTGGGATCGAGGGATGGTTTCTTTAGTAAAGGGGTAACTAGGGCGTGTTTGAAGGCGGATGGAAAGGAGCCAGTGGAGAGAGATAGGTTGAAGATGTGTGTGAGAGCAGGGGTGAGGGAGGAGAGGGGAGGAATTAGATGTGAGGGAATGGGGTAGAGCGGGCACGTGGTGAGATGTGAGGAGGACAATAAGGAATTGACTTTCTCCTCAGTGGCTGGGAGGAAGCGGCAGAGGGGACCTCTGGGAGTGGAGGTGGCAGATAACTATCTTGTGCTGGGATGTTGCTTCTGATAGTTAGAGTTTTACTGAGGAAGTAGTCTGCCAGGTCTTGAGCGCTGAAGGCAGCTGAGGGGGGAGGTGCAGGTGGGTAGAGGAGGGTGTTGAAGGTGGACCAGAGCCGTTTAGGGTTGGAGGACAGCGTAGATATAAGAGATGAGAAGAAGGATTGTTTGGCCAAGTGGAGGGCAGAGGTGTATGACCGGAGAATAAACTTGAAGTGAACAAAATCAGCTTCAGAGCGGGATTTCCTCCAGGCACGCTCTGCAGTGCGGGAGCATCTTTGCAGGTAGCGAGTCTGGAGGGTGTGCCAGGGGTGAAGCTGGCGGTGTGGGGCCTTACAGAGTCGAAGAGGAGCAAGAGTGTCTAGAGCAGAGATAAGAGTAGTGTTGTAGTGATTAGTGGCAGCATCAGGGCAGGTGAAGGAGGAGGTATGAGGGAGGTGGTGAAGTAGATTGGAGAATTGATGGGGATCCACAGCATGTAGATTTCTGCGAGTGTGTGTGCGGGGTGGGGGAGCAGGGTGTTTAGGAAGTCCAGATAGGTTAAAAGAGAGAAGGTGGTGCTCAGAGATGGGGAAAGGGCGACAGTTGAACTCAGAAATGGAGCAGAGGTTGGAAAAGACAAGGTCAATAGCGTGACCATCGCGGTGGGTAGGGAGGAGGGAGGATTGTGTGAGTCCAAGGGAGGACGTGAGTGAAAGAAGTTTGGAGGCAGCAGGGGCGGAAGGATCATCAATGGGAATGTTGAAGTCCCCGAGAATTAGGCATGGAAGATTAGAAGACAGGAAGTGAGAAAGCCAGGTAGCAAAGTGGTCAAAGAACTGGGAGGTTGGTCCCGGTGGGCGGTAGATGACTGCCACCCTGAGGGCCAGAGGAGAGAACAGGTGGGTGCAGTGTGTCTCGAAGGAGGAGAAGGAGAGGGATGGGGGTGGAGGGAGATGCTGGTAGGTGCAGGTGGGAGAGAGCAGGATTCCGACCCCGCCACCATTTCTCTCACCCGGTCTGGGGGTATGGCTCAAGTGTAGACCGCCATGTGAGAGAGCAGCAACGGAGGCCGTGTCAGAGGGAGTTAGCCAGGTTTCAGTTAAAGCTAGGAGGTTGAAGGAGTTTGAAAGGAAGAGGTCATGGATTGCTGTGAGTTTGTTGCACACAGAGCGAGCGTTCCAGAGGGCGCAGGAGAAAGAGGACAGGCGCTGAGGGTTTATGGGAATGAGGTTGCTGGGCTTACAGGGAGGTGATTTATGTGCGATGGAGATAGGATCAGAGGGAAGTATTGGATGTGTTGTGGGGCCAGGGTTAGGGGATATGTCACCTGCATAGAGTAACAGCAGGAGGGTGAGAAAGAGAAGGTGGGAATGGGAATTGTGGGAGTGGTAGTGATTGACAGCACGAGAGTTAGAGGGAGACCATGTTCTGAAGAAACAAAGGAGCTCATGTGAGGCCATCATGTGGGACGAGAGGAGGAAGGAAGAGATGCAGATAGTGTAGGGGTCGGTGGTAGAGGGGCAGGAGTTCCATTTAAGGAGAAAGGTAGAAGAAAAGAGTAGAAGCGTGAGAGAAAGCATGATATAGACGTGTGTTTACCCAGAGTAAAAAGTGGGCCTTGCAGTTCCTTCCTCCAGTCCCGCACCTCCAGGAAATCAACTCTAAACGTCCACTTAGGATGCCACTTGGGGATGTCACAAGAGCCAAGGCCCAAATGGAGCCAGTCTTAGCTGTTATATAGGGCAGACTAATTGCATCCAGGCAGTTAAAAGTTAAACACCTGATGCTGGATGGGCTGTGTCAATAGGGCAGGAGATTCACATGCTAATTAGCAAAGCAAATGATTGAGAAAGGAGACAAAAATAAATAAAAAAAAGAGACCAAGGTAACGTTACAATGTGGATGCCTGCAAATACTGGGTGATGGGGGTCCTACCAGCAAAAGTATGCAGGGGATCAGTTGAGATGTGGGTGTCTGTGGATACTGGGTGATAGAGTCTTACCTGTGGAGAGAGGAGACACAGGAATTAGGGATCATGATGGTGGTTGGCATAAGGCATCATGGATAAAACTCCAGGAAATCAACTCTAAACCTCCACTTAGGATGCCACTTGGGGATGTCACAAGAGCCAAGGCTCAAATGGAGCCAGTCTTAGCTGTTATATAGGGCAGACTAATTGCATTCAGGCAGTTAAAAGGTAAACACCTGATGCTGGATGGGCTGTGTCAATAGGGCAGGAGATTCACATGCTAATTAGCAAAGCAAATGGTGGAGAAAGGTTACAAAAATAAATAAAAAATTAAAAAAAATAAAAAGATTTTAAAGATGATCCAGAGAAATGGGAGGCTTCTGAGCCAAAGTTAAAGTGTGATAGCAAAGGGTCTGAATATTTCTGTCAATTTGAGATTTCAATTGTTTTTTTAATAAATTTGCAACGTTGGCAGAAATCTGTGTTTTTGTATTTTTTATGAGGTATTGAGTGTAGATTGATGTGAAAATAATGTTAACATGAGGTTGCAACCTAAAAAGATGTGGAAAACAAAATCTGAATACTTTCTGAATGTACTGTATAGTTACAAAGCATCATGAGTTTTCCATTGTGGTTCTTGACAGTGGATAAGACTTGGGGGTTGTCCATGGTGCTTGACATTGGTCCAGACGTCAGGTGTCAACTGCGATCAGCATCAGGACCACAGAATACCTTTCATTCCCCGATCCGACATGAGAATCCTATTACCCACGGCTTGGATGTGGGGAGGCGGGCGGAGAGAGAGGTTTCTCTGCGTGCCAGATTGTCGTGCTCTCGCAAAGACTCTGACTTCTCTTCATCATGAAAACCGATGTTATGAGTTTCCCAATCTCAATAAACATTAGGACAGGTGCCCGTTTTCCATTTCCATTCAGACCATATTTAACCACCCCCGGGAATAGAAATGTTTGTTTTCAGGGGGAAAGTTTCTCGATTTCACGAGTGTGTCTTTATTTCTCTCTTTCGCTCTCTGTGGCTTTCTTGGCATCCCTCCCGTTTGGGAGTGTATACGTCTGTCGGAGCTTTAGACCATGACAACTTCATTAGATATAAAAACTTGACCATTGCAATTCATTAGGCAGGGTTATTTTTAGCCCAGAATGGTAGTAATCTGCTGTATACATTTCGGCTGCGTGCTTTCGGTTACATGAAGCTCCGTGGAATTGGCTAATGTGTTTGGGTTAGCTGCATCGCCAATCAAAAACCATAAAAGAGAAACATTAGAAACTGTAAACCAACCTCTCTTCCCACTTCACTTCTCTTGGAGACACGTGGGGTCCATGTCTTAGAACAAAATCCCAGAAGGAGCCAGGAGGGGGAGGGGTGGCTTTGTTATGCTTTGTATTTATTTATGGTGGTTTCCAATTGTTCTTTTTTCGCAAAATTCGAATCTCAGGCAAATAAGTCATGGTGTCTTTTTATAGAGCATAAAATTTCATGTCTACGTTGTGTCGGGTGACCCTTTATCCAATGTATGGGAGGGGGTAAAAAAGGATATTTTTTTGCAGATAATCCACTAATATGCATCTTCAGCGTTCACCAATATTGCTACGTGTGGCCAGGTGCTTTGCGTAGTGGGTATGTGCTCAATACATGAAAACTTCATAAATAATAATCATTGCCTGAATTTTTCAGTAACACAACCTATTATTCATGTATTGTAAGGGTGATGGAAGTTACAGTCCATATCTCCTGGAGGTCAGGCCAGATGTCATTCAACCCAAGTCCACCTTTAAACTAAAGCCTAACCCAATCTTGAAGTCTCTGACACCTACGACGTGGGATACCCTGTTGAAGTGACACTCTAGTAGCCAGCATGACCATGTTAACTTAGAACTGGTCCACCAAATGTACCCCAAACTTCTTTCCATCCAGCAGTCTCTAGGTGCTATGACAACCTTCAAAACTAGGGAACTCTTGTCGTCCCTAGAAGCTGTCAATCTGCCACTGGTGGACAGCAGTCCAGGGTTCTGGTCAGCTTTCCATTACTTGTGAAGGGCTGACAGGGCAATGCGTTTCGACAAATTTGCATTGCGAGGCATCCAATTGGCTGAGTATGCCCTAGTCCAGGGGTCAGCAACCTTGGCTCCCTGGTGTTTTGGGAACTACATTTCCCATGTGACTCAGTCACCCATTAGGCTGACAGCCACATGGGAAATGTAGTTCCCAAAACATCAGGAAGCCAAGGTTGCTGACCCCTGCCCTAGTCAAACAAAGTTTGTCTACCTGATGGCCAGTCTAGGCTTGACTCCGATAAATTCGGTAGACGCTAGATCACAATGTCCTGCACAAGATCAGGCCATTATCCTGGAGAAAAGTCGGTGAGGTTTTTTTAAAATGACTGCTCATGAGGTTTCCACTGGCTGTTTACCCAGCTTGCCTAATGACCAGTATGGCCCCGAATATGACCACCATGAGAAGTGCTGCAGAAACTGTCAGCGCTATATAAATGATAATAATAATAATAAAGAGAAAAAAAATATGACACAGATTTGTTCCTCTAGTTGGATGAACAATATTGGCATCTGTTTCCTCCATGATAAACTAATAACATTGTGTCAGTTTTGACATGGCAAAGATTTTTGAGAAAAAACAAAGGTCCTGACAAAATCAGGACCGTTGAGTGTCAAAACTGGGTAGACGCTGTACACAACTTTAAGACCCTCCCATAGAGAAAGTCCTGGTAGGTCTACAAATCTCAATAGCCAAAAAAGGTTAGTTTGAAAGACTTCCGACAATAAAAATACCCAGAAATAGTGTGAAACCCAAGAACACTAGAGGTACTAAAATACCTCTAGTCCCAATGACCAGTATGGCCATTAGATCATAATTAAATACATGGAACAATGTGGCTTTCGAAAGGATGCGCCAGGAGGAGAAGGATGCATCAGGCGAAGACGGAGGACCCAGAGAGGTGATATATTTTCATTGCATTAAGCCATCTTGTGAGTTTTTTTGTATTTTAGTACCCCTAGTGTATTGGGTTTCGCACCATTTCTATGCACTTTAATCATTGTAAGACTTTCAAACTTCCACAGTTTTGGCTATAACTGGGTAGACTCCGGCACGTTCCTAAACCTTGCCTAACAGTTTCGGTGGATCTCTAGAAAAACCTAAATGTAAAACCAAGAACCTTTTACGCCAAGCAGGGGAGCAGACATAATTATGGCTGAACTTCGCATTGAGGGCAACAGAGGAGAGGCCTAACACGCAGTGAATGAAAACACACAACTAATCCTAAACTCCGGTCCTTAGTGTGGTCGGATACAAAGAGAGACAGCAAAGTGGTACAAATAATGCCAAAAAAGGCAAAGGAGAACAAATAAGCCAAATGACTATAGTACTGTCTAGTACATGTCGTTAAAAGAAAACAGAGTATCGCACAACAGAGTAAATGTAGCTAGGACCAAAGGGAAATAGAGTATCACACAATCGAGTAAACGTAGCCACGGTCAAACCTAGCATAGGAGTCAGAAATACAGAGCGCACTAACTGGTCAAGGAGAAATATTATAGGGCAATGTGAGGTAGACAGATTCGGTCTTAAATAGTGGTCATCCACTCCTGATTGGTCGGTGTCAGGGCAGCCGTCAGGGGGTGACAGCCCATGATATGTTCAGGGGCCAGTGGCTCCAGGGAGCCCTGGCGAAACCCTGTGCACTTTGTGTATGTGCCACAGACATAAGGATACTCCATACCACCCAGGACTCACCCATGAAGATATCAAAAAAATTTCCCGGTGGACGGTGGCATCTAGGGCTGGTAAGAGTACTCTGACGGTCTGCACCAGGCTGCTATGAACACTAAAACTCTCCCACCAAGGAGCACCGTTTATCCCCTGTATGCTGAACGGGAAGAATTTATTGAAATAGGCAGCTGTAGGAAGGGGGCCCCGACCAATGGGGCCCCATGAATTCTGAAGGCAGCCCTGGTCGGTGTCATCAGGGTGCGACAAACCGAGCAGGATGAGAATGAGGCACATGTGTCGGCACTCTGAGAATGATGCGGTACGGGTGCGGAAATAACACAGCCCGCGAACGACCAGCGACAGAAATCGCTAGCAGTTCCAGGTCAAATGATGCACTTGCTGGAACTGCCTAAATGAGGGTCATCTGCTGGAACCTGGTCAGCTGGTTGCCTTGCACCAAAGTAGCCATGCCGGCGGGGGGCCACAACAACGAATATCCTATGGAGCCGCGTGTGCAAGAGATATGAAGGCACCATCGAACGTCTTCTTGAAAAGATTAAGGCATCTGCGAAAGTCAGACGGGACTTGGAAAAAAAACAACCCCAGAAGTTACAAGTTGCTCGTGTTAATAGGAACAGAGATTTTTCCACAGGAAATATTCACTATGTGTTGTTTGACTACATCAATCTTTTTTTTTTTTCTTTCTGTGTACTCGCCCCCCCCCCACGCTCCGCTTCTTGTGCTTCTTGCGTTACAGAGATTTAGATTACTTTTTGTGCCGAAGCAAAACTTAAGACGATTTCTCTGAAGTGTAATTATAGAAACAATTCAGTGTTTTCTTAGCCCATGTGCAAACTGTTAATGAGCTTTAATGGGATTGTGATGGTTCGCAGATGTGACTTTAAAAATTAAAAATAAAATAGAACAAAAAAAATAAAAAATTCTTGGGTCCAAGTGAGGAATTCTTTTAAGGTTGCGAATAGGGTGAACTAATTTCCTAATTAGCAATACACCCGTGACCTCCTTCCTATTCTTCTGAACCGTTAAGGAAATGTGAGGCTTATGGCAGACAGTTGTGTTTGGAAACACTCCAAACGGTGGACCCTGCAGACAATCCAGAGCTGTCCGCATCAGATCCCTGACTCCGCAACGTTGTAGCACATTCTGACTTCTGAAATTAGCATTTCTGGGCATTTTCGGCGACTTTTTAGATTCTTTTGACATCATAATATTTTTTTAATATCGTGAAATTGGAAAAGAACACAAACTGCCTCAAAATGACCTTTGTGTAAAGAAACAAGGGTCAAATCGGGGGAACGAATGATACTATATAGAGCTAAGCAGGACCGGTAAAAGCAGATCTCTGGTGGCCTGTTTGTAGACAGGACTGTACAAAGCAAGAGCTGAGACTTGAAAAGGGACGTCTTTGCATAAAGCAGAGGAAAGGGTTCCTTTTACGCTTATAACTCCAAAAGCGTGGAACATGCTTCTTTCCAGTCAACGGTATTTCAGCCTTGGCCTCCATGAGGTTGTTAGAACTCACGGTTCATTGCACTGGCAGTTCTGGATGGTGAGGCACAAGACGCATGCACCTCCTTTGAGCTGAAATCCCAATATTGGAGAAGCAGGGGACATTTGGACTGCTGTATCCCCGGGTCTACACACCCCACAAGGTCAAGGGAGGTGTCATTGGAAAGGCAAGAACCCTGCCATTCCAATGATACCAAATTTGAAGATGTACAATTCGAAGAAATAAGGCAAAAAAATTATTTTGTTCTAAATTTTAATGTGGATAAGTGCAAGATAATGCACCTGGGCGTAAAAACCCAAGGGCTGAATATAGAATATTTGATACATCTGAGGGTTGGGATTTACGGGTTATTATTGCAGAGGATCTAAGGGTAAGTAGACAATGTAATAGAACAGCAGGAAATGCTGGCAGAATGCTTGGAAATGCTGGCAGAATGCTTGGTTGTGTAGGGAGAGGTATTAGCAGTAGGAAAAGGGAAGTGCTCATGCCACTGTACAGAGCACTGGTGAGACCTCACTTGGAGTACTGTGTGCAGTACTGGAGACCGTATCTCCAGAAGGATTTAGACATCTTAGAGAGAGTTCAGAGAAGGGCTACTAAAATGGTGTACGGCTTGAAGGAGAAAAGTTACCAGGAAAGGCTTAATGATCTTAACATGTACAGCTTGGAAAAAAGACGAAACAGAGGAGATATGATAGAATCATTTAAATACGTAAAGGGAATCCACAAGGTAGAGGAAGGGAGTATATTTAAAAGGAAACAAAGTAGCAAAACAAGAGGACATAGTCTTAGATTAGAGGGGCAAAGGTTTAAAAGTAACATCAGGAAGCATTATTTTACTGAGAGGGTGGTGGATACATGGAACAGTCTTCCAGTTGAAGTGGTTGAGGCCAAAACAGTAATTGAATTTAAGCAAGCATGGGATAGGCATAAGGCTATCCTAAACAAAAGATAAATCCAGGTAAAGTATCCATGTAATTGGGCAGACTAGATGGGCCGTAAGGTTCTTATCTGCCAACATTTTCTATGTTTCTATGTTAAAGCAACAGCATTGTCCGCTTTTCAATTATAAATAGAACAATGCCACTGCATTAACTTTCTCATTTCTGGCTGAAGAACACTGCCGAGTAGGGTCTGCAAGGTGTCACCTGAGCATCAGTAGGACAGACTCAGCGCAGCAATGGACTGGGGAGAGCGTGTGTGATGAGCACAGCCTGTGATCCAGCACCTGCTCTGTCTGTCACTGTGAACTGAACTCCAGCTCTCAAAATTAGTAGAGTGAGCCTCCCCAAACCTGTGTCTGGAGCCGCACCTTGGTCTATGATCTACCCTAAATGAGCTCAGATCCCCATAAAAACATTGGAGAATACACTTCAAAATCTGGTCTCACAAAGAAAATCAGCCTTCTGACCAGAGACTTTGAAACCCAAAATGTCTCCATTGAGATATCTCCAACATCTTGGATTGATGAATGGTCATGGCAGTTTGCTGTACGCAAATAGAACCGGTAATAAAATGTTCTCTGGTCTCAATTAGCTCGGAACAATTGGGCTAATCATAAGCTGCTGGGAACCCAAAAATATAAGCATGAAGACTGAACAGGTGCCATTTCTTTTGTAGAGGGTGTAACACAGTTACTCATCTATAACATTCCTCCATAAAGCGTTTACTAGCTCTATTTAAACTATATAGACTGGTTAATGGTGCTGTCCGGCTTCACAATACAGTACGTACACGGGTATTACTTTTTTAAAGGTTAAGATGGGTTTAAAGACTCTTCAAATTTAGGGAAACACCTCGGCATAGAAAGTCGCATCGGACTGTCAGACCCATGAAAATAGAAGAGATCCCATCGTACATCAAGCATTTCAGCTTGAGGCCCTTGGATGCTCAGTATCAAGAGGCAAGAAATAAAAAAACTGTACGCCAAGCACCGTCCATGCTCTCTCGAAAGTTTGGGTGTCACATTTCGCTGGCTTAATACTGATAAAACCCACACCTCCTGGACTTGCACGGCTTGATGCTTAGCCACTACCTGCAGGTAAGATGTTTGATGTGGAATGCCTAGATGTCGCGCCATTTGTTGTATTTCATTCTATGTGCCATTCTGATTCTGCTAGGGTGTGCGCGTAATTCCGTTCATGTATGTTGTGGGGTACACAGATGACTTTGACCAATACAATGTCCGCTAACCCTATATAATGGCATCATTCACATGTGTTCACTGCTCTGTCATGTTTCTGTTCTAGACTCCATTACGCACTGTTTTTTGTTCTTTGGTTTTGACCCGGCTATTTCTCGACCTCGGCTAGTATTCTGCGATTGTTCTCTTCAACTTCGGCTAGTTCAGGTTTCTATCTGCTGTCACGGCCATTCTAA
Organism: Leptobrachium leishanense; assembly: GCA_009667805.1. Classification (NCBI taxonomy): domain Eukaryota; kingdom Metazoa; phylum Chordata; class Amphibia; order Anura; family Megophryidae; genus Leptobrachium; species Leptobrachium leishanense. The sequence goes on from CM019074.1 coordinate 100,471,594, forward strand.
GGACCAGTTAGTTGTACTCTGAGTGCTAGGCCATGCCTCTGCCATCATTGTGAAGCCCAACCACCTATAGGACTGGTACCACACTTGGGTTAAAGGTTTCTTGGTTCTGCTCATCAGCCTAGACAGGTAAAGCCTGCCGTAGTTACATTGGGTTGGCACGACAAACCAAATAATGCCTAAAAAAAACATGGACGAACAACACTGCATTGTGGTTCTCACTTTAAGTTTCTTAAACTCTGACTTGGGTCATTTGTTGGCCAACTAAGGGAAAGAGTCGAGATTAGAGACTTGATTCTAGTCGCTTGGGTCATTATTTTTGTTGGTCTTATGAGGATTTTGCTCTTATTTGGGGAAACCCACTTTCTAGTTCAGGACATGCTCGTCGAACATACCAAAATATCAGTACATTTTGGGATCTAGCATTCGCAGTCTGTCTGGAAACACATTAGAAAACCAGCGCGAAGATCGCGATAATGTACATCTAAGGAAGTAGATATAATAATTATTGTTATATCCATCGACAACTCGACACACTCATGCCATTCTGCAGCACCGGAAGTGACTGTAGAGTTCATCCTTTTAACGCCCCAGGCGGTGTACTTCTCACCGGTGTCCATGCTGGGTGTAGTTAATAATGCTACGTTGTACTAACGCAGCATCGGAAGGCTCTCCGGCCTGCGTGAAATGATGTATTTACTAGACAATGTCAAGGACAAGCTGCACACCATCACAGCTGGTCTCTGGAGTAAGCGTGTAACATATTCCTTCTGATATGGAAATGAAGCGTATGACTCCATCAGAGTCAGGCGTATCTGTGCATACCAAGCCTCTTAAACTGAAGACATCTGCGCACACAATAAAGGAGGGCAATGATATCACTTTCACACATTTAGCCACTTTGAAGGCGTCTATAGCCACGAAAGCATGGAGGGAGACTGAGCATTAGGTTTATTTGTGCCATGGATGCTCATCCTGGGCAGTCGTTGCTGTACACCTCAAAGGTCGCAGCTTAGGTCACCAAATGGTCCCCGCCATTGGGCCACCTCCGTTTTCTTAACACTGGTGGTGGGGATCTAGAAGTTGCTCACAGTCAATCTGATGGTGCTCCTGTGGAGAGTGCACTCTTGTGCAAAACAAGAATTTGAAGATCTGCCGGTACAGACCAAAGAAGCGTAGAAACCCTGGTTAGGAGTTAATAAGAAAACTGCATACGGCTCGAAATTATTCCAACACAACCTGCTAATACATCAGTTGGCTCTAAAAAAGCTCGTTTAGAAGGAGCCTGCAAGGGAGATTGGCTTGCGACGATGTTCTCCCCTGCCCTGATACCTTCTAGGTTGTATTTGGGTCCTACGTTTTTTATATACTCTTCATGTATATTTTTTAATTGTGTTTTTACATATTTTTTATTTTGATATAGAGTTTATTTTATTCATATTTTTTAATATATTTTATTCTAATATAGAATATATATGCTAGGATTTAAAAAATTTATTAAAAAATAAAACATCCAGGGGACCCGCAGCCAGGATCTATAACATTCTTAGTGCTCCGATACAAACAGGTGGCGAAAAGTATAGAAGGCGCGCACTCCAGGGAGTCTTGTAAAATCTTATATTGTGCCTATAAAAGTGTCAACGTTTCAGTCCTCTGTGGACTTTTCTCAAGATGCCATGCATGCGCACGTTCCTGGTACACTATAACAATAAAATATAATATATATATATATAAAAAATTGCATATAAAAATCTATTAAAGTAAAATCTATTAAAAATAGAATATTAGTATAAAATACATATATTAAAATAATAAAATACAACATTTTTAAATAAATTATATATATATATATATGTTTTAAAATAAACTTTATATTTTATTATATGTATTTTATATTAATATTCTATTAAAATAAAACCTATAATAGCAAGTGCCCGCACTCCAGCAATACAAAAAAAATGACAGAGAGAAAGGTCGGTGCTGGTAAGGTCAAAAGATAACACCGACAAACAGGAAAGAAATTAAATAATTTTATTTAATGACCGACGTTTCAGTTCTCACAAATGTTTTTCAAGGTCAGTCATTAAATAAAATGATTTAATTTCTTTCCTGCTTGTCGGTGTAGAGGATTATTTTTGTTTTATATATAATCTTTTCCAGTTGTGTACGTGTTAGTGGTACACACACCTATATTGTGATTGTGCAATTTTGGCAAGTCTGATTGGGGGAAATTTCACTAAATTATTTATTTTTATTTATTTATTTGAAAAGGATTTTACCAGGAAGGATACATTGAGATTTCTCTCGTTTTCAAGTATGTCCTGGGTTCGAGAACATTGAGTGGTTACAGTTACAGAAATACAAAGTAATAAAATGCAAACTATTAAAAACAAAACACAAATATACAGATTAACATATCATGGGAAGGGCTAGAACCTTGGATTAAATAGTTTTAAGTGACTATGTTTCAGAGCTCTCCTAGATGGGTCATTATTAACTTAACGGCCAGTGACAATCTGTCATCATCCAAGTGTGGCACACGGAGACAATGTTCAGGTACAGAATGTCTAATTTATTAGCCGGCAGTCTCTCTGTGCAAATGGCAAATCAATAGGACATTCCATGTCAGAGCAAGGTCCCCAAGCGCCTGATCTATGACGACAGACCATCATTAGTCTTTAACGTGTTCATTTTTACATAAAGAAGGGGAAAAAATCCCAAAATGCATAGCTACAAGTTCTCTGCTGCATACATTGGTAGAGGAAATATACATAAAATTAGCATTTCCTTTTATCGCAGCCGCTTCACAAACAAGAATGTATATAATGTATGTGTTTTTGCACGGAAAAGCTTTAAAAGAGAGTGATTTAAACCGATCAAACCCATTTACACACCATTTTATAGCAAGAAAAAGGAAGCAATAGCCTCATCCTTATTGTAAGAAAAAGTTAAAATTTACTGCTGCATTACAACAGCCAGAAGGCAAGCGAGTCACTTCCTTTAAATCCCTGTACAGTATAGATAAAAGGCATAATTTCACTTTTAACGCAAAACTTGTATGAATTTCTAAGACTGGGAACGCCGTCTAGTGTTTAGAACTTTTCATCCCAACCACATTTCTGTAAAAGATAAATATATGAAAATTCAAAAACAGCTCTACCTCTAAAAGATGGGACGAAGTGCATTTCAGAACCGAACCGTTGTATTCCTGATTCAGCTCCTCATATTGCTGCAGATATGGGCTTGGATCGACAGGATAGTCCAGCATTTTAGGGAAGGTTTTAAGATCCTACGACCATGACAAAAAGTAATCCCAAGAAATGTTTCAATTTGATTTAGCTGGATTGCCAAAATATTGTGGTTTTTTTTTCTCCTGTAGTTCGGACTTTTTCAGTTCGTCAGATGATTATGGAGGACTGCTGTCACATCAATTCCCAATAAAAATTCAGCTCAATTATCGGCAATCGCGGCTATATCTTTAATGTTATTTTCGGCTTTACCGATTGAATTTCAGTAAGCTTAATTTTTTAAAATAAATTAGGGTTAATTTTAGGGATGGGGTAGTTTAAATGATAGGGTTAGTTTTAGGGATAGGGTTAGTATTAAGGATAGGATTAATTTTAGGGATAGGATTAGTATTAAGAATGGGGTTCCTTTTAGGGATAGGATTAGTATTAAGGATAGCGTTACTTTTAGGGCTAGGATTAATATTAAGGATAGGGTTAGTTTTAGGGCCCCGACCTGCAAAGCTTCGAGATTCGATTCGAAATCAAATCGCTGGTCGAATTCGATTTTGAGGCGTGATTCAAATTTTTTTCGAATCTGTCCGATCGCACGCAGCACGCCTTCCAGACGCGCAGCAAATGGCTGCACGTGGCTGGGAAGGAACAGCACGCTGCTAGGCGCCGCCCACCTCAAGGTCCCTTCAGAGTGGAGGCTGCGGTGGACTGGAAGGCAGCTGCGGTTGGAGCTCCTGCAGTGAAGTCTGTCTGGACGTGGTCGGAGGAGAGAGAGAGAGAGCTGCAAGCAGGCTGAGTCTGACCCAATTGTTGGTGGTGAGTAGTAGTATATTCATTTAATTAACTATCCCTGGCCTGAGAAGTGTCACGTATTGTGCTTCTTTTGCAGGAAGCCAGAAGATGGCCGCCGGGGGAGGGGGATCCAGGGGGCCCCTGCTGAATATTAATTATTGGGGTCACTCACTGCAGTCTGCTACTCTGTGGGAGATAATTATTAATTCATTATGGGGGTCACTCACTGTCGTCTGCTGCTGTGTGGGAGATAATTAATTATGGGGTCACTCACTGCTGTCTGCTGCTCTGCTCTATGGGAGATAATTAATTATGGGGTCACTCACTGCTGTCTGCTGCTCTGTGGGGATTTATGATGTGAATGTACTTTGCTATAGGCTACTATATTAATTAAGCCCATCTGTTAGATTGCAGCTGTAACGTCAGCTGAACCTGTATGCACAAACAAAGCATACCTATCCAGGCTGTATCATACACAAAATGCTCGAAAGTGGCATTGTTCGGAATTTTTCGATTCAATTCGATTCGAGTTCGAACCTAACAGACGATTCGATTCGATTCAAGCGAAAATTTAGGATTTGCGGGTTCCTATTTTAGGGATAGTATTAGTATTAAGGATAGGGTTAGTTTTAGGGATAGGATTAGTATTAAGGATAGGGTTAGTTTTAGGGATAGGATTAGTATTAAGGATAGGGTTACTTTTAGAGATAGGATTAGTATTAAGCAGTGCTTTTTTCCCGAAAAATAGGTGGGGGTACTCTCGCAGCCAGGGAAAAACGGTCATGATTATGACGATTTTTCGTGTCCTAATAAATACTCCTTTATTAATCCTTTAAGGACAGAGGCAATTTTACAAGTCATTCTTACTTTGTGAAGTGCAGGCAGCAGATAATGCGGCGATTCTAGGAGCAATAACAGCCTTTTGGCTGCAGGGCAAGGGGCCAACACCGGACTGCGACAAGAACACAGATGCTGACTTTTATGCACAGCAGCCTGTTTAAAGACAAATACATGCATTACAGCCAAGCCATACATTCACAAACATAGCCATATATCACCCCGGGGGTATGTAGCACTAAAACTCACAGTAATGTGCAGTGTGTATGAGGGTGTCAGAGCTCCACAGTAATGTGCAGTGTGTATGAGGGTGTCAGAGCTCCACAGTAATGTGCAGTGTGTATGAGGGTGTCAGAGCTCCACAGTAATAAAACTCACAGTAATGTACCAATATCAATTTATTCAACGCCAACGCATACCAATTAAATTTCTCCCCAGCATACCAATTTATTAATTTCTCCCCCAGAATACCAATTACTTTCTCCCCCAGCATATCAATTTATTGCCCCAATATCAATTTATTCCCCAATACAATTAATTTCTCCCCCAATATCAATTTATTCCCCCAATATAAATTTCTCCCCATAATTAATTTCTTCCCCAATATCAATTTATTCCCCCCAATATGTGCCCCAGCTCACAACATGGATATATTTGCCCCAGCTCACAACATGTGTATATTTGCCCCAGCTCACAACATGTGTATATTTGCCCCCAGCTCACAACATGGGTATATTTGCCCCAGCTCACAACATGGGTATATTTTTCCCAGCTCACAAAATGTGTATATTTGCCCCCAGCTCACAACATGGGTATATTTTCCCCAGCTCACAACATGGGTATATTTTCCCCAGCTCACAAAATGTGTATATTTGCCCCCAGCTCACAACATGGGTATATTTTCCCCAGCTCACAACATGGGTATATTTTCCCCAGCTCACAACTTGGGTATATTTGCCCCCAGCTCACAACATGGGTATATTTGCCCCCAGCTCACAACATGGGTATATTTGCCCCCAGCTCACAACATGGGTATATTTGCCCCAGCTCTCACCTCCTCAAGCCCCAGGCTCCGCCGGCGTTCTCTTTCCCCATGAGGCGAGTGGCCGCTCGCCTCGCAGGGAAAGAGAACACCGGCGGCGGTGATTTTCTCGGTGGGGCAATTGCCTCGTTGCCCCCTGGATCCCCCCCTGGCTGGAGCCACAACACCTGAACTGCCAATCAGTTGTTACGCCACTGTTCCCTGGCTGTCAGCGGAGGTACCCCATGCCCAGCCAGGCCAGCTGCTCGCAGAGACTGCGGAGTGCTAACCTGGCAGCGGCGCACTCCTTCCCATCTGCCGGCACCGCCCCCAATGCCTGCAAGTCATCAGCCCCGGTGATGATGTCACGTGGCTGCCGTGTGACCTAATCATGACTTGCAGGCATTGAGGGCGGTGCCGGCAAAGGGGAAGGAGCGCACCGCTGTCAGGTTAGCACTCCGCAGTCTCTGCGAGCAGCTGGCTGGGCATGGGGCACCTCCGCTGACTACCGGGGAGATGTGACGTAACAACTGGGTGGCAGTAACAAATTAGGCCCTGCCAAGAGGTGCCGGTACGTGCCGAGAGGTGCCGGTATGCCGTACCGGCGTGTACCGGCTCAAAAAAAACTGGTATTACGTATAGGGTTCCTTTTAGGGATAGGATTAGTATTAAGTATAGGGTTACTTTTACAGCTAGGATTAGTATTAAGTATAGGGTTACTTTTAGGGATAGGATTAGTATTAAGTATAGGGTTACTTTAAGGGCTAGGATTAGTATTAAGTATAGGGTTACTTTTAGGGTTAGGATTAGTATTAAGTATAGGGTTACTTTTAGGGATAGGATTAGTATTAAGGATAGGGTTACTTTTAGGGATAGGATTAGTATTAAGGATAGGGTTACTTTTAGGGATAGGATTAGCATTAGGATAGGGTTAGTTTTAGGGCTAGGATTAGTATTAAGAAGAGGGTTAGTTTTAGGGCTAGGATTAGTATTAAGGATAAGGTTACTTTTAGGACTAGGATTAGTATTAAAGAAAGGGTTAGTTTTAGGGATAGGATTTAGGGTTACTTATAGGGATAGGGTTACTTTTAAGGTTAAGTTTAAATTTAGGGATTTGGTTACTTTTAGCTATAGTGTTTAAGTTTTTTGTTACTTTTGGGTTTACGGTTACTAACCAGAGTTACTCAGAGACAATTTTGCAACATAAAACCCTTTTTTTCCCCCTGGACTTATTACCCTGGACCGTTTTAATTTTTTTTTTAAAGGGGCCATTCTTTCGGCCGTGGCTGAATCTGTGCATTTGGTTGAATCAGCTGAGATTTTGAAGAAAAAAAACAACCTGTCAAATCTAGGTGATATGTTTTCCAAAATATCAGCCGATCTAATTAAATCAATCTCGAAGAGAGAAAGGGAAATGGTCGAGAGAAAAGATAGGAAAGAAATATATTCCTGTCTACTTTCACACATTTGTTTGTGTGCAGTAACTTTACGTCTGTATTCCTATAATCTGTTTAATAAGGTCCGCTTTAAAACTCCTGAAATATCCCTTTAATCCAAAGCCATTTCTGCGAACGAGCCGAGCGCCGCTTCTAAATTAGCCACTAGAAACCATATTAGTTAACACATGGGCACCGCGCCAGGCTACAACCGCCACAGGCCAGGAGAAACTAGAAGCAGCAAGCAACACCAGGAGCTCAGCCTGGTTTCAAACGCTCGGTTTGAATCGGCAACCCTAATGGCGCACGTTCATTAAGGCCAATTACCGAGCAAACCAAGTCTAATTGGTCAATTACCCAGAACATGCAATGATACAGTGTACATTTAGCTAGAAACTTGTGATCACTTGATGTGCACAAAGTTCCAAGTATTGCTGCAAATCAAAAACAGAACAAAAAAAGCGTCCCCTATTTGTCCCCGTCCACATGGTTGACCGATGTGTAAACAGAGACACGTTTAACACAAACATTACCAAATCGTAGGGGAGCCGCGGTAAGGTCTATGGTAATCAGAATTTAGGATAACACATTACGGAGGTTTATTGTTCCAATATGTGGTTATACCACTAGAACAATGTTACCAGCATAGCTGATACATAATACTTAACATGCAGTTACATCATTGCGCCACGCACAGGGTATTATCCAATCACGGCGCAATACTAACGGCTCTCTTCCCACTGAGAGGCTGTATTACACCTCGAATGGGAATATTTGATAGCCGCTTGTAGATTCCGGCAGCTGCCGTTGGTATCAACTCCAGAGCTCCATGTAGAGTTGTGCCTCGGAGCTGCAGAAGGACACCGAGAACTATTCCTTTCCAGTGTTCCACTGCATGAGGCCAGAAGATGTGTTGGATCTCACCGCAGGCCAGAAGATGTGCCGGATCTCGCCACGGGGCTAGAGCTTAGTTTGGGATCATTATAAACTCTTCTGATCAGTGATTTTGCAAAGGCCAAGACTTTTTAAAACCAGCTGGGAATGTGTCTGAATGACATTTCCCCAGATGATCCTGCATGGCAAACCTGAACTGCAGTAATTCCTTCTGACCAGTAGATGGCAATGTCTCCCTGTCAAATATGTTGTTACGGTAAGGAATATACACTGGGAACATTCCCACATATTTCTTGCTGTATAACTAATTAAAAATCCCCCCCCCCCAAAGAAAAAAATGGTTCCGGAAAGTGTTTTTTTATTACATCCCTTGGTTGTGAAGGGGTTAAGTATAGGGGGCAGAATGAACAACTGATAGGAGTAATGCCCACACAGCTTCAAGCCGCCATATGGGGGTGGCTCTGGACAAAATGTGCAGGTGTGACCCTCCCCTCCCAGCCTTCATCCTAGCTTTACGACAGCTCGACTGGAAGGACCACACGATGTAATGTGCGAACTAGTAATGCATGTTACAATGGGCATCCTGTTTTCTCCCTGTTGAGCCGCTACAATGGACGGCGGGCAGGTCTAGAAAGCGTGATCTTCCATAGGATTAAAACTCTCAATCTGATGAATCTCAAACTAGGTTTACTTTAAGTGGTTTGTCTCACTTTAACCATTTTATTTCTAGTATGTCGACGCCTGCTCCTTGGACAATCTCTTTGAACTTTGCTGGTAGAAACGTTGTAATGTTATAACCTTACTTTTCTGTAGCTCCGAGACTTGCTCAGGTGTCTCCGATCCGAAGAAATTTGCCGTCTGCCTTGAAGAACTTGATGCTTCTTTTGCATGAGTTCTATAAACACCTTTAAGATTGTATCCTTCCACCAAAACACAAGAGAGTCCTCTGACCCAGTCCCAAGATGCCACTGCCAATATAGCTGGATAAGGGCCGCCAGTCAACAGCATCTTCATCAAATCTGAATTAAATTGATCGGATCTACTGACAACCGATGGAGACAGACCATGAGATGACCATCACTTCTCAGGTCCACTATGCCACAGCATACCAAAGGTATCGCAGATGCTACAATACTTGTTCGGAAAATTACAGAGAATCTGACACATAGACATTTGTTGAAACATCTTCGATCCCCTCGTTCCATCCCCAAAACCTTCCTGCTTTGTTTTCAAGTCGAATCGCTCCTTTAGTAACACAACTTTTGTTATTTCACAACAAAACTGTTTTCATAAGACAGTTACGGATACAAAAGTTTATTCGGGTTTAGAGTGGATATTCCATGATGTCACCTGCAGGTGTTCTCTTAAGTATCGGAAAATCATTCCTCCACACGCTACGTCGCGGGCATATCAAACTGGACGTGGCCGCTTCTGGAAGACATCGCCAGACAACTGATTAACCTGGTGTGTGTGCATCTGGTGAATGTTGCAGTGTCAAACGAATAATAACAATTCCCGCGGCTTTCATTGCTGGGTGAAAAGTTTCCATTAAAACGGATATTGTTTGCAGAAGAAGGAGAAAAACCTAACGGTGAAAAGCCGCTCTTGGTTCAGATATACCACAAAACGCAGCTTGAAGTGAAAACTATCCTTGGTATAAGGTTTTCGTGAAATACGTGGCCAACACTGACCCTCTCTTTAAAATCACTCAACAATGCGACCCCTCCTTACATATCTTCATTACTCAGCGAGCACATCCCTTCTAGATTACTCTGCCTGTCCTCTGACTACAGTGGCGCTGCCAACTCTCGCCTCCAAGACTCAAGAGCAGCTATGTTCCTGTGGAATGACTTACCACCACCTTTCAGACTCTCCCCTAATCTTCAGGCCTTCAAAATATCCCTCAAAACCCATCGATTCAGATTAGTACCACCTTACTGATGCCGACCTATCCATCTCCTCACCTACCTATCCGCTAAGCGACGCCGCGAGCATTCCCTCCATGGAGTCCATAGAGGCTTCGACTGCTGGTCACATGACCTGCAGGATCTCGCCTGTCACGAGATCTGGCAGGTCAGCGGAGCGAGACTGGGGGATCTTTTTTCCCCCAGACTCACTTCACTCCGGGTGGCCAGAAGCAGCGAATCAAGCTGCCGTTCTCACCGCAGGAGGAGAGGTGTGTATGTGATTTTTGGTGGTTTTTGTAGCTGGTGCTGACGCGGTGTCGCTTAGCACCAGCTCCTAGCTGTGAGTAACTTTTCAGTAACCGCAACGGTGAGTAATTTATAATCCTAACGATAATTACGATAATTTGTAATCCTAACGATAATTAACTCTTTGTGCTCCCTATACTTAACAGGGGGAGTGCAAAGTACAGTAAGCTCCCGCAAGATCTGGATCACTAAACGGGTTTTTTATCCCGTTAACGTGCAGATTGTAATATGGTGGCAAACACAAGGGCCGCTTAATCTAACGTTAATGCTCACACAGCTGGGCGCTAACGTTAGCGTTATGTATGCAATTGAGCCCATTGTATTTTAAGAGTTTAGTTTGTGTAAGTAATCTAATGTAGACCTATTGTTCTGGTTGTCTGTGTTGTTGTTTGCCCTTAGATTGAGTTGATGTTGTTTATTTGTTAATCTTGTCTAGTGTGCACTGATCAGATGTCTATAGCTCCTTAAGTGATTTTCATTCCCCTTTGTGTAGACAATGTGATGTGCTAATTTTGTCATTTTAACCCCCCCCCCCATTTCCCAAATAACTGGTCCCCATTTCAAATTAAAGATCGTTATTTTTTGTCTTGCCTGGTGTTTGGGGAGAGATGCATAGAATTATAGAACATTCCTCAAATTCTGGCTGAGGGTTGTGAGAAGGAAAGCTGCAGCGGATCAGCTTGATTGGAGAGAAGAGATGGACGCTGTAACAGGTTTGGGTCTGGTCCTCAAACCGGAGACCAGTAAACCCCAGTTGTGTTTACGGTCATATTAACCATTCTGTTTTTGTTGGCAACTTCGGCATTTAGTGAATTTGGTTTTCATTGTGAGGGGGGCCGTGGGTGATTAGCGATAGACATCTTTTTTTTGTTTTACATTTCTCCATTTATTTTGAGCAGATTAGTGGAGAGGCCATGTATTCATCCTGTAAACACTGAACATCCAAAGAACCGAAAATGAAATGCATAGGGAGTCAGACACCTATAGGGCAATATATACATCTAAGTGCACAAGAACATAAGGGAGCCTAGAACACGCTGCAACATATATCCATCCAGACAAGCCATGCATTGATTAATGGGAGTATAACCTTTTCAGTCTACCCAACCAATGCACGGTTGTTTAGACCCTTTAGAAAGATCGCGTTAATAGGACATGAACAGTGGAGAACCATGGAGTTTGATCCAGTAAAGTGCTTGGGATCGTGTTGGGCTTTTCATTTGGTGTCTGCTCACTCCCCAGGGCTCCGGACCAAACCGGCAATAGTCTAGTTAACCAATGGAAACCCGTTACACGTTGCTCAAAGCATCAACTCCAGGGAGAACTTTACCTATAGGAGCTCCAAGCTGGCACCTCCTCCAGTACTGACATGGCTGACTTTGTCTTCAGTATCCCACTTGGCACAGCATGTTGCAGTGTCGCCTCCACCGATGATTGTGATTGTGCCTTTTCCAGTGACCTCCACCACTTTGTCCATGACAGCTTTGGTTCCTTTGGCAAATTGTCCCACTCAAAACACTCCCACTGGGCCGTTCCAGACTATTTGTTTGGCTCGTCCAACAGCTTAAACAAACAGCTTCATACTCTCAGGCCCACAGTCCAAGCCCATCCAACCATCTGGGATTCCCGCGGCAACACTGGCCTGTCCAGTGTTTGCGTTTTCATCGAATTTGTCAGCTGTTGGGAATTCCACAGGCAGGGTGATCTTTACTCCCTTCTTCTCTGCCTTAGCCATCAGGTCCTTTACGATCTTAGCCCCCTCGTCATCATAAAGGGAATTGCCAATTGGCATATTATTCAAGACTTTCAAGAAAGTGAACGCCATGCCTCCTCCTATAATCATTTCATTCACTTTATCCAGCATGTTGTCGATCAGTTGGATCTTATCCTTCACCTTTGCTCCTCCAAGAATAGCCAGGAAAGGCCTCTCTGGATTCTCCAGAGCCTTAGGAAAGTAGTCCAGCTCCTTTTTCATTAGGAATCCAGCAGCTTGCTGTGCAACTGAACACCTACCATGGAGCTGTGAGCTCGGTGGGCTGTTCCAAATGCATCATTTATATAAACATCTCCAAGCTTAGACAATGAGGCTCTGAAGGCCTCCACTTTGACAGCATCTGCTTTGATCTTGTTCCCAGCAGCATCTTTGCCCTTGCCCTCTTCCTCCACATGGAATCACAGGATCGGCACATGCGGCTTCAACCTCAGACCCAACACAATCCTTCAGGAATACAATCACCCTTTTCATTAAAGCTTTGAGCTCCTCTTGCACAGGTCCCAGGGAATACTTGTCTGGCATGGGAACACCATCAGGTCTACCCAGGTGGCTCATGAGAACCACAGACTTGGCGCCATTGGCCAGGCAGTGCTGGATGCTGGGGACTGCTGCTTTAATCTTTTGGTCATTCGTAATTTTATTATTTTTCATTGGCACATTGAAGTCAACCCTCATAACCACCCTCTTCCCCTTCACATCCACCATGTCCAGGGTCAGCTTGTTGGAGAGAGACATGTCTGCAGCGGCTCTGACAGGAATACGAAAAGGAGCGATGGACATCTTGAGACTCACGTGTGGACTGCTTGTTTGTTTGTTTTTAACATCACTCTGAGTCCTCAACCTAACTAGTTCTAGGACTACAGATGGTCCAGGATTATGGGATTTTTAACCTGGCAGGAGCTGAAAGTCCAAGGTTGTGTAAGCTTGATCTCCGTCCACTATAAAACCCATCAAAACCTTAAATTGACTCGGCAGAGCCTTAGAAGAATTGAGTTCTATGTTTCCTAAAAGGTACAAAAGAACAAAAATGGCCATTTTTAATCTTTAATATGGGAAAAGAAGAGTATCCGAAATAGCGCAGCATTACCCAGAATTCTCCCAATGGAGGGGTCAATTTCCCAGGCATCGTGGAATATAGCTCAGCTGCCCGATATAGACATATCAGTGATCTGATCGCAGCAGGATGTTTACTCAAGCTCTGCAACAGGTCAGCAACGCTACCCTGTACCCAATCATCTCCGCAAAGCTGCCAGGACATCTCCCGGCAACATACCTTGGTCATGGGACTCATGGATGAAAGAGCGAGTCTTCTGGGACAAGCTGCTAAAAGTAGAACAGTCGGCAGGACGTTGCGTTGACTTGTACAATGGATGCTCTTCAACAAAAAGAAATAATCACTACCTTCGCATAGAGGCCTATGGAACCTCGAAACACAATCATGGAAGACACCAAAACACAAAACAACAGCATCCGCTGCTCTAGCCGAAGTTTACTATGAAAATGACAAAAATCTGAGTTTCTTTTCACAATATAAAGCGGCAGATAATGCTACGAGAGGACGAAAAGGAAGAATAATTATATTTTATATTACAGCAGAGCGTCAGAAATCCTCTGCCCCGGCCGTGGCCCAGGATAATAAGCATGATGTATGAGTATGACGCTTGAGTGCTCGAGCTCCTGAAGGTCGGCCGAGTAACACGGATTGTAAGTAGAAAATCCACAGGTGGCTTCATTTGCTAAAACGCTTCTTTTCCCAGATCGGATTAATTAAGGTTTACTTTAAGAGACGCTAGAATTGTCAAGATCAGGAAATTGTGCCGACAAAGTGAAGCTTTATAACCGTAAGGAAGGACCACAATAAGCAGAGAAATAATCACACGTAATAAGGTATCTATATATATACAGTGGCAAGAAAAAGTATGTGAACCCTTTGGGATTACGTGGAGTTTTGCATGAATTGGTCATAAAATGTGCTCTGACCTTCATCTAAGTCACAACAACTTGAAAAACACAGTCTGCTTAAAATAATACAACACAAACATTATATGTTTTCATGTGTTTATTGAACATAACATGTAAACATTCACAGTGCAGGGCGGAAAAAGTATGTGAACCTTTGGACTTAATAACTGGTTGACCCTCCTTTGGCAGCAATAAACTCAACCAAACGTTTCCTGTAGTTGCAGATCAGACCTGCACAATGATCTGGAGTAATTTTGGACCACTCCTCTTCACAAAACTGTTTCAGTGTAGCAATATTCTTGGGATGTCTGGTGTGAATCGCTCTCTTAAGGTCATGCCACAGCATTTCAATCGGGTTGAGGTCAGGACTCTGACTGGGCCACTCCAGAAGGCGTATTTTGTTTAGTTGAAGCCATTCTTTTGTTGAATTACTTGTATGCTTTGGGTCATTGTCCTGTTGCATCACCCATCCTCTGCGGAGCTTCAGTTGGCGGACAGATGGTCTTACGTTTTCCTGCAAAATGTCTTGATAAACTCTGGAATTCATTTTTCCATCAATGACAACAATCCGTCCAGGCCCTGAGGCAGCAAAGCAGCCCCAAACCATGATGCTCCCTCTGCCATGTTTTACAGTGGGGATGAGGTTTTGATGCTGGTGTGCTGTGCCTTTTTTTTCTCCACACATAGTGTTGTGTGTTTTTCCAAACAACTCAATTTTGGTTTCATCTGTCCACAGAATATTTTGCCAGTAGTACTGTGGAACATCCAGGTGCTCGTTTGCAAACTTCAAACGTGCTGCAATATTCTTTTTGGACAGCAATGGCTTCCTCCGTGGTGTCCTCCCATGTACTCCATTCTTGTTTAATGTTTTCCTTATTGTAGATGTGTCAATAAAAATGTTAGCATGTGCCAGAGATTTCTGTAAGTCTTTAGCTGACACTCTAGGATTCTTCTTTACCTCATTAAGCATTCTGCGCTGTGCTCTTGCAGTCATCTTTACAGGACGACCACGCCTAGGGAGAGTAGCAACAGTGCTGAACTTTCTCCATTTGTAGACAGTCTGTCTTACCGTGGACACATGAACATCAAGGCTTTTGGAAATACTTTTGTAACCCTTTCCAGCTTCATGCAAGTCAACAATTCTTGATCGAAGGTCTTCTGAGAGCTCTTTTCTGCGAGGCATGGTTCACATCAGGCAATGCTTCTTGAAACCAGTAAACCCAAAACTGGTGTGTGTTTTTAAAGGGCAGGACAGCTTTCAGCAACACATCCAATAATATCACACTGATTGGACTCAAGGTTGGCTCACTTCTGGCTCCAATTAGCTCTTGGAGAAGTCATTAGGCTAGGGGTTCACATACTTTTTCCACCCTGCACTGTTAATGTTTACATGTTATGTTCAATAAACACATGAAAACATATAATGTTTGTGTTGTATTATTTTAAGCAGACTGTGTTTTTCAAATTGTTGTGACTTAGATGAAGATCAGAGCACGTTTTATGACCAATTCATGCAAAACTCCACGTAATCCCAAGGGGTTCACATACTTTTTCTTGCCACTGTATATATTGCACAGATAAATCAACATAAAGGCATGGCTGGAAATCACAAAAAAGGCAAAACAACAGGGCTGGAATCACAGGAACACAGGTATGCGAAGCAGGGGGTATCTGGACACATGGCAAGGCTGGGGGGGGGGTCTCTGGTATCTGGATACACGGCAAGGCTGGGGGGGTCTGGACACACGGCAAGGCTGGTGGTCTCTGGACACACGGCAAGGCTGGTGGTCTCTGGACACACGGCAAGGCTGGGGGTATCTGGACACACAGCAAGGCTGGGGGTATCTGGACACATGGCAAGGCTGGGGGTATCTGGACACACAGAAATGCTGGGGAGGACTCTAGTTACACAGCAAGGCTTGGGGTATCTGGACACATGGCAAGGCTGGGGGGTCTCTGGTATCTGGATACACGGCAAGGCTGGGGGTCTCTGGACACACGGCAAGGCTGGGGGTCTCTGGACACATGGCAAGGCTGGGGGTCTCTGGACACACGGCAAGGCTGGGTTATCTGGACACACGGCAAGGCTGGGGGGTATCTGGACACAGCAAGGCTGGGGGTATCTGGACACACAGCAAGGCTGGGGGTATCCGGACACATGGCAAGGCTGGGGGGGGGTCTCTGGTATCTGGATACACGGCAAGGCTGGGGGGGTCTGGACACACGGCAAGGCTGGTGGTCTCTGGACACACGGCAAGGCTGGTGGTCTCTGGACACACGGCAAGGCTGGGGGGTATCTGGACACACAGCAAGGCTGGGGGTATCTGGACACATGGCAAGGCTGGGGGTATCTGACACACAGAAATGCTGGGGAGGACTCTAGTTACACAGCAACGCTTGGGGTATCTGGACACATGGCAAGGCTGGGGGGTCTCTGGTATCTGGATACACGGCAAGGCTGGGGGTCTCTGGACACACGGCAAGGCTGGGTTATCTGGACACATGGCAAGGCTGGGGGGTATCTGGACACACAGCAAGGCTGGGGGTATCTGGACACACGGCAAGGCCAAGGGGGCATCTAGACACACGGCAAGGCTGGGGGGGGGTCTTTGGATACACAGCAACAGGAGCCAACTGGTAGAAAACTCTCAATGATCTGGCCCAGAGGAATGGGTGAGGCTAGATTATGTAGGGGCCGTGCAACAAAGGCCAGCTGGAGACAATAACCAGGTCTTGGTCTCCATATAGCTTCTCACAGGAGAATGGCTGAAAGAAAGGGCAAACCAAGAGGGTGTGTGCCAAGGATCATGACAAGAATGACCCTTTAAAGGGCAGATATTGCAAACAAATGTAATTTTCAGCTTTGTGTACAGTGTGTTGGACGTGTAGATGCATACTTTAGACGTTCTTGTAGGAATAGTAATGAAAACGAATGGTTTATGGCGGCAACACAGGAACCAAAACATGAACAAGGCACAGAGTGAAGGAATGTGCAAATTTGGGTTAAGGCGGTATAGGATGGAAATCGAGGGGATAAAGATTAACCCCTCCTGACCCTTCCCACACCATTCTTTCCATTTTAACCCTTTAGTCAAGGTAAAAGTTCACCTTGAATCCAGTGCCTGACCAAAGGTGACAAACTGCAGCCGTCACATGACAGGGGAGGCAGAACATTCATGCAGATGCCCAGCCAATCCAGTGGCTCTCTGTTTGATGAACGGAGATCCATTGGCTTGATGTTCATTTCTGACCTTTTTCCAGGAAGCCAGAACACTTCTTCCCCACCATGGCCACGCCCCTTCCCTGGCTGGTGTTTCACCCTAGACCTTATACGTATCCATTGATTCTCAGCTTTCTGGGTAGGTCTCAGGGACCCCCCCTGCTCCTCCAAGACCCCTAAAGAAAGGACAACAAGGTAACTGTGACAATTCATTTTGCGTTGGATGGTCCCAGTGCCTAGAGTGACCCATTAACCCCATGGAAACCATGTGGGTGTAGAGAAAAGAGTCATGCTGTGGATATGGTGACAAAGTTTGGTTCGTATTGGATTGTAGAACTGCATGTATTGGGATACTGAGGTCACCTGATTAACAGTCCGTTGTCGACGGGGCGATGCGTGAAGCAGTCACACAACCGACGGATGCCTCGAATACACAACGTGTACGTATGGAAACAATTTGCATTTTGGCTGGGCTCAGTCGTTCGACGGGATTTACAAGGAAGGAATAATTGTGTGTCTTTTTTATATATATCTTCGAGATGTTGATGGATTTCTTGGAGATACAAGTGAAAGGGTTTTGGGAAAACACAGTAACCTCCCCGCCTGTGGGAACCGTCACTGTAAGTAATAAAACTGCCAGATGCTCCGAGTGAAGATATTTCCCCTGCGAGGAAAAGACCAGCGGAGGAAAAAAAGAAGCAGAAGAATAAAAAACCCATAGCAGGTGCTTTGAGTAAACTTCATGGAGATAAACGTAAATTTTCTGCCAGATACAGCATGGGGGGCTTAAGAATCCGAAAAGGAATCTCTATCAGGGCTGCAGTGGACGTCGGGTATCCAGGCAGTAAACAGAGGCCGAGAGATAGGCTTTATGAACGGACGTTGACGCAGACTTTATGCCCGGAACGTCCTGTGCTCCATCACGGAGAGGAACACATTTATTATTATACGGGCGCTTAAAAGCAGAATGAAATAGAACCTTAAAACCACATAGGGACGTGGTCATCCACAGAGTTTTTTTCCTACTTGTTGACCAGGAGCTCCTTAAAGATTACTCCCTGAGGACCTTGTATGCCTACAGCATGACGGCAAAACAAACCGATTGGATTAAAAGGTTCAGAACACACAGGGTTATTCACTAAGCTCAGAATTCGCCACTGAATTTAACCGCATCTGCGATGTTTGCACCAAGCTGTCAGTTAGTCAAATACAGGTGAACTGACAGTGAAACACGGTGCATTTCGCTGCAAGACAATGCGATTGGGCGCCACCGAAATTGCCCCATAGAGGACTATCATGTCTTCTTTCACAGACTGCCGAATTGCATCAAAATTCCCACAAAATGGCCTGATTTTCGGTGCATAACCCATAAAACAACTAGATATACAGGGTTATCCAAAGAGATTCGAAAAGTCACCGCACGTTCGGTGACTTTTCGTTCTCTTCAATTCGGTTCCTTTTGCCGATTGCATTTCGGTGACCCTGCGGCGTATTCAGCAAACAGCACAGGGTCCCCGAATTGCAGGAAAAAGCTGCCGCAAACCTGACGAAAACTAACCGAATGCACGCTGAAAACAAGCAAAAACATCTGGATTAACCTTCGAAGAAGCCGAACAGGAGCCGAACAGGAGCCGAACAGGAGCCGAATCACACAGAGCCGAAGCAGCTGTGAGGTAGAGGAGGCAGTGAATAAATTAGAAAAACCATTTGTATGAATCTGGGAAAATGAAACGCTGTTTGCAAAGAAACTACTGAGCGAAAATGTCTGAAATTTTCACAGGAGGTCCAGGGAATGATAATAAAGAGGGCTGTTACAAAATAAATAAGTAAACTGAAAAAAAAAAAAAAAAAAAAAAAATCAGAAAAATGCTTAAAGTATCCTAAAAAATCTATAAATAAAGAGACTTTTTGCTGCAGAATTTTATAATGAACGGTTTATTAGATATTGAATTAAAACGGGAATATTTTTAACATTGAAGCCTATGGGATTCTCCTGAATTAATTTGCCGAATTAAACCACCGAATGGCAGGGCATTTCGGGAACCTTTCACTGCTGGTTTGTGTTCTCTGAATAGCCGAAGCAGTGCTTTTTCATGGGGATTTCACTGCCCTCGAACAGGCACCGAACAGGCACCGTATGTTCAGGCAATTCGCCAGGATTTGGCGAATTGCCTGCTCTCTGGATAGCCGAATGGTCAGGAAAGGTAACCGAACGTTGATTTTCAGCGTTCGGTTACCTTTCTCAAGCAATTCGGATCTCTTTGGATAACCCTGATAGTAACCCTAACCCTAAGGCTGGGGTCAGACGAGCGTGATTTCTACGGACTGTACGTCCGTGCAGTACGGACATCGTCAGTACGGATGACGCAGTAGTGGTCACACAGTCCGTTTTTTCACTGAAGTTATTTTTTGACGGATGTAGGAGGGGAAAATAAATTACAATGAACTAAACATTCTGTCCGTCAAAAATGCTGGACGTATAAATGCAGTCCGTCTGACCTCGCTCCATCACTCACACACAAAGCTATGCAGACGTTGTGGACGTGGCGCACTCTGCACGTCCGTTCTAGCAGTATTACGTTCTTGCCTAACCTGCGTCCGTTTGCCGCGGCCGTTGTGCGTCCGCAGTTCAGTGCGGACGTACTTCATGTGTCAGGCTCCAATGGACTTACTTTCATGCTATCACGGACGTACTTTTAGGCGCAATCACGGACGTGAACACTATGCTCGTCTGACCCCAGCCTTATAGTAACCCTAATCAAAAAACAAGCAAATATAGTATCTCTAACGGAAGAATGGGCAGGAGATGCATTCAGGGTTTGGGTGGTGCTCTAGGTGGAGAGATGCAGATGGTAGTCGACTGAGAACCAGCCACTAAATAAATTACTAGAGTATTGACTGGGGAGCCTGCATTACTGTAAAGAAGCTACAAGGAGCAGCCCCGACCCTCACAGTAACAAAAACTCAATAATCTTTACTACTATATTCCAGCAGCCAGGGATGTGTCAGAAATTAGGGAGAGCTGTGGGGGTCAGTCATTGCTGTACAGGGCTAAGATTCAGGGGGTTAAAATGAGTGTAAATCCCTGTACAGTACAGATACAAGGTGTTACTGTAATTCCCATACACAGACATTATGCAGCACATACAGATACAGGGTGTTGCTGTAATTCCCATACACAGACATTATGCAGCACATACAGATACAAGCAGTGGCGTAACTAGAAACTTGAGGTGCAAGAATCCATGAAGAATCCATGAAGGGCCCCCCTCCCCCCGAAAGATCTATATTTTTACTTTTTTTCCCTGCAATATAAAAAAGATAGTATTGCCCCCCCCAGCTCACGTGGATATATATTGTCCCCCAGCTCACGTGGATATATATATTGCCCCCAGCTCATCACGTGGATATATTTTGCCCCCAGCTCAAGTGGATATATATATTGCCCCAAGCTCACCACATGGATATATATTGCCCCCAGCTCACGTGGATATATATTGCCCCCAGCTCACATGGATATATATTGCCCCCAGCTCATCACTTGGATATACAGTTGTGTTCAAAATTATTCAACCCCCACTGAAATTGAGTGTTTTGGCCAGTTTGACATTGATTTTGATCATTCAGTCATCTTGCTTACAATTAAATCAAAGAGGCACGTGTAGGTCAGACAAATATAACATAACATTTATAATGAAATAACCACAAATGTCTTTTCTGTGCTCACATCATTATCAGTTTTATTCAACCCCAAGTGACATTCAATCTTAGTACTTAGTACAACATCCTTTTACAGTTATAACAGCTTTTAAACGTGAAGCATAGCTTGACACAAGTGTCTTGCAGCGATCTACGGGTATCTTCGCCCATTCGTCATGGGCAAAAGCCTCCAGTTCAGTCACATTCTTAAGTTTGCGCACTGCAACTGCTTTCTTTAAGTCCCACCAGAGGTTCTCAATCGGATTTAAGTCAGGTGACTGCGATGGCCACTCCAAAATGTTCCAGCCTTTAATCTGCAACCATGCTCTAGTGGACTTGGAGGTATGCTTGGGATCATTGTCCTGTTGAAAGGTCCAACGTCTCCCAAGCCTCAGGTTTGTGACGGACTGCATCACATTGTCATCCAATATCTCCTGGTACTGAAGAGAATTCATGGTACTTTGCACACGCTGAAGCTTCCCTGTACCTGCAGAAGCAAAACAGCCCCAAAGCATGATTGACCCCCCGCCATGCTTCACAGTAGGCAAGGTGTTCTTTTCTTCATAGGCCTTGTTCTTCCTCCTCCAAACATAGCGTTGATCCATGGGCCCAAACAGTTCTAATTTTGTGTCATCAGTCCACAGAACACTATCCCAAAACTTCTGTGGTTTGTCCACATGACTTTTGGCATACTGCAGTCGACTTTTCTTATTCTTTGGAGACAGCAAGGGGGTGCGCCTGGGAGTTCTGGCATGGAGGCCTTCATTACGCAGTGTGCGCCGTATTGTCTGAGCTGAAACTTCAGTACCCACATCTGACAAATCTTTTCTCAGTTCCTCAGCAGTCACACGGGGACTTTTCTCCACTCTACGCTTCAGGTAGCGCACAGCAGTCGAAGTCAGCATCTTCTTTCTGCCACGACCAGGTAGCGTTTCAACAGTGCCCTTTGCCTTGAATTTGCGAATGATGCTTCCTATGGTCTCTCTTGGTATGTTTAACATCTTTGCAATCTTCTTATAGCCATTGACCTTCCTGTGAAGAGTAATCACCTCTTCTCTTGTCTTCCTGGACCATTCTCTTGACTTCACCATGTTTGTAACCACACCAGTAAATGTCTAGAAGGAGCTGAGTATCACAGTCATTTTAAAGCTGCCTAATTGGTGCTTATTATGCTTTATTGCTGCTCCGTGACATCCACAGGTGTTTTCAATACCTGATTGAAAACACTTGAATGAACCTCTGTTCTTCAGAGTGGTAGTCTTTAAGGGGTTGAATAATTGTGTCAATGAAGAATTCACAAAAGAAACATTTACTACTGTATTACAAAACCAATTGATGTCATTTTAGTTGCATATGGTTCTTTAAAAAGTCCTTGTAGGATTTCATTCTGAATACAATTACAAATGTACACTAAATTCCCTAAAACCCTTTACAGCATTGGGGGTTGAATAATTTTGAACACAACTGTATATTGCCCCCAGCTCATCACGTGGATATATATTGCCCCCAGCTCACACATGAATATATTGCCCCCAGCTCACATGAATATATTTGCTCCAGCTCTCACCTCTGTGGCCGTTCTTCTTGCCATGAGCGGCCGCCAGCATGCAGCTTAGCCGCTCGCCGGGAACCACATGACCAGCGCAGCCGCGTTCTCGCGAGATTGTGGAGTTCATGTAAAGTCTGCAATCTCGTATGCTGGTCAAGTGGTTCCCATCCCAGGCGAGTGGCGGCGAATTGAAGAGCCGTCTGAGCCCCCTCCAGTGGCAGAATGCCAGTGCCCTGTCGCAAGTGCGACTGCTGCGTCCCTGGTACTTCCACCACTGGATACAAGGTGTTGCTGTAATTGCCATACTGTCATGCCTTACCCCCGCAGCGCGGCTGAGCTGTCATGGCGACCGTCGGCGTCCTCCGAGGTGGGGGACGTCGGGCATTGGGAACCCCCTTGCCATAGGTCGTGGTGCCTCTTTGGTCCAGCGCTGGGGTTGCCCCGCTGTCTGTCTCTCTCTATCGGCCTCCCGTGTGGTTCCTCATCGCTCGCGGACGGCGGGGTCCTCCTTCCGGGTCACACGAGTAGACTCACGGGTCTCCACGGGATCCGGCACCTCCTGACTCTCCTTCGGGGCGTGGCCTCTGCGGGTTCCGGATGGAGCCTGGGGAAACCCAGTGGGTAAGGGGGACAGGGAAGGAGCCCCTCCTCGGAAATGGGCAGTGCCCATTACCTGGGCCTCATAAAAACCCAAACCACCAAAGGAAAGACGCTCAGTCGTCGGCTCCCTGTTGACACACTAAGCTTCCAAGTTCCTTGTGACCAAGACAGTACCTTATTGTCTACCTGAATCCCTGTTAATGTACCTTTTGCCTCCAATTAACCTCGTCTCCAGATTACTCCATTGTACCGCGTTTAAACCTGATTGACCTCCCGGCTACTGACTTCTGGCTTCCTCCTTCACTCACGAACGAACTCTGCCTGCATCGACCAGATTTCTGTTCCTGGCTGCCTCTACCTGAACCCTTCCTACTAAGTCCTTATCTGCATACTGGACTTCAAACAAACCCACGGTACTGAGCATGACATACACAGGCATTATGCAGCACATACAGATACAAAGTGTTGCTGTAATTGCCACACACAAGCATTATGCAGCACATACAGATACAAGGTGTCGCTGTAATTTCCATACACGGGCATTATGCTGCACATACAGATACAAGCAGTGGCGACTCTAGGAACAATATTTAGGGGGGGCACATAGGATACCGCAGTCAAAACGGGGGGGGGGCACTAATAATTTTCTCCACTAAATCATACCACTGAATAAAACTAAGGGCCCCATCACCTGGTGTGGGCTAAAACACCATCACTAAAGGAAAAATTTAGCGTGAGTCGCTAAAACGTAGTGCCTGACGACCTACTAACAGATCGCCTTGTCCGCGGTAGTCCATTAACAAGGTCGTTTAGCGCACGCTAGGGAAACTAATGCGGTTGTGTACAGGATAGAACTGTTTTATTTCCAGTGCAGAGTGCCGGGCCATACCTATCCCCCGCCCTCACAAGCTGGAATATGAACACATCCAGTGAATAACCTCACACCCCTACATTATTAAAATCCTCCACAGTGGTCATATCATCCATGTTTTGATGCACACATATAATAAGGCTGATGGGCATTGCATGATAAATGCCACCCAACAGCATGTAGAATCCTTACACTGCATTTATTAGATCCAAAAGGAAGGCCAGGTGAGCGACACAAATTTCCCTGCTGCAGCATATAAATAATACATGTTTCAGGGCAAGACTTATTCATGCATCCCTTTAAACATGTTCCACACAGTCACCCTAATAATCAACCACTTGCATACTATGAATAACCCCCAGCATAAAATGTTTTAAAATTAGGCAATATATTAGAATTAGGATATATGTGGATAAAGGATACATTTTTTAATAGAGCCTACTGCAACAGCAGTGACATTGCTGAACAGATCTATTACTATGGTGTATGGGGCCAAGAGAACACCTGTGCTGCATTCCTTTCAATTGCCTGCTAATCTTGGGCGCGGACCTGTTTTTTCTGTTTTTTTGGAGTTAACACCAAGGTTGAGCAGTAGGTAAAATGTTGCAATTAGCGCCCCTCAAAAAATTAGCGCTGGCACCAAGTGATCTGTAAAAGTGCTAGAGATCTCTAGCGCTCCCCATGTTAAGTAAAGGACGTGGAAAGTACAGTAAGCTTGCAGTACAAATCGCTAATAGCAATGATATGAATGTCTGATTGCTGCTTCAGCAACTCCACTTTTAGCAAATTACAGTGACCATTCGCTAAATAGGGAATTCACCTTATTTTCGGCAAAATAAATTCCCCGAAATGTGACGAAAAGCAAAGGATCTAAAGACCATTAGACCCTTTAGATTCTAACTTCCATAATAACCCCTAAAATGCCATAAACCCAGAGAAATACAATAAAACAATGTGGCATTTAGCCTACCCCTTAACCCCTAACTCAATGTATCCTTCCTGGTAAAATCCTTTTATAAATAAATAAATAAATATGCAATTGATCAAGGGAAAACATGAAATGAATACACTGTGAGGCATGCAGCCAACCCATTAACCCCTAAAATGACATTAATCAAGGAAAAAATAAAATTACCCATTAACCCTTAATATACAACTAAAACCAAGGCAAAAACTAACGTAATACACAATGTAATGTATAGTCTGAACATTAACCACTTCACTGCTGAACCATTTACACCCTGTGAAAATGTTTACATTTAAGTGCACGTTTTTATATAATGTTTTAAGACTTTTACTTTACACTGAATATGGTCATGTTGGATATCATTTGAAAGGCCAGAATCTGCCCTTTCCAATGACACCTAGAACATCCATATACGATGCACAGGAACGGAGATAATGCGAAAATGATTGGGAAGCTGGATGCAGATTTTTGGTGGGGGGCACATGGGGGGGGCAAGGAATAACCTAGGGGGGGGCAATTGCCCCCCTTTGCCCCCCTGTAGAGACGCATATGGATACAAGGTGTTGCTGTAATTTCCATACACAGGCATTATGTGACACATACAGATACAAGGTGTTGCTGTAATTGCCATACACAGGCATTATGCAGCACATACAGATACAAGGTGTTGCTGTAATTGCCATACGCAGGCATTATGCGGCACATACAGATACAAGGTGTTGCTGTAATTGCCATACACAGGCATTATGTGACACATACAGATACAAGGTGTTGCTGTAATTGCCATACACAGGCATTATGCAGCACATACAGATACAAGGTGTTGCTGTAATTGCCACACACAGGCATTATGTGGCACATACAGATACAAGGTGTTGCTGTAATTGCCATACACAGGCATTATGTGACACATACAGATACAAGGTGTTGCTGTAATTGCCATACACAGGCATTATGTGACACATACAGATACAAGGTGTTGCTGTAATTGCCATACACAGGCATTATGTGGCAGATACAAGGTGTTGCTGTAATTGCCATACACAGGCATTATGTGGCACATACAGATACAAGGTGTTGCTGTAATTGCCATACACAGGCATTATGTGACACATACAGATACAAGGTGTTGCTGTAATTGCCACACACAGGCATTATGCGGCACATACAGATACAAGGTGTTGCTGTAATTGCCATACACAGGCATTATGTGACACATACAGATACAAGGTGTTCCTGTAATTGCCATACACAGGCATTATACAGCACATACAGATACAAGGTGTTGCTGTAATTGCCACACACAGGCATTATGTGACACATACAGATACAAGGTGTTGCTGTAATTGCCATACACAGGCATTATGTGACACATACAGATACAAGGTGTTGCTGTAATTGCCATACACAGGCATTATGCAGCACATACAGATACAAGGTGTTGCTGTAATTGCCATACACAGGCATTATGCAGCACATACAGATACAGGGTGTTGCTGTAATTGCCATACACAGGCATTATGCAGCACATACAGATACAAGGTGTTGCTGTAATTGCCATACACAGGCATTATGCAGCACATACAGATACAAGGTGTTGCTGTAATTGCCATACACAGGCATTATGCAGCACATACAGATACACGGTGTTGCTGTAATTGCCATACACAGGCATTATGCAGCACATACAGATATTGCATTGCTAATAATCTCATTCTGATCACTACAAATCCCCATAAGCAGGAGATTTCACCATTTTATCATCTGTCTGCAGCACATTTACTGCATCTGCCTGTATGCTGGTAATGCAGACCCTGAGTGACATTGTGCTAGATAAGGGACGCCATCTAGGGTTTACAACCTTTCATCCCAGCAATATTTTTGTAAAGGATAAATCAATACACAAGGAAAAAAACAGAGCAAATTTACATATTTTTTTTTTAACCTCCGATCAACATTTTCTTTGCAGAATTTAATATTTAATTGTTAACGAGGCTTCCCATGTTTCAAATTAATGTTACTTTATTTTTTCATCAAAGAGTGCTTGGTAGTGAAGGGGCTAAAAAGGCAGCAGCTCGATTTGTTATAGTTAAAAAAGGAATAAAGGAAGCATAACACAAACATGGGAATGTTTTATTCTCCGTTTGAATTTGCCCGTGGGAGCTTTCCTTTTTTTAATTCCCCATTGATATCAATGTACAGTATGATGGTAAGTGTTCCTCCAATGGTACGGAAGCATGGGCTTTTTTTTGGGGGGGGGTGAGCTCTTCCTTTCCTAGTCCCTCCGAGCTGGCACAGCGGACGCAATCACAATATGAGTAGGACATAGAGAGCGAGCGTGGAGGAAATGAGCTCAGCCCAATGAGCTGAGTCAGAAGTGGTAGTAAATAATGGTCAGCCCCTCCGGCATTGTTTGAGTGAGAAGGTCACAGTCATTATACAGTGAGAACGGCTGCTCTGCAGGACTCACACCGCGGGAACAATCCGCTAAGCCTGGGATAATGAGGATGTGACTTGCCGGAGCGTTTACTGTACAGGGCTGGTCAGAGCTTAACTGGAGGACAACCCGGTACCCACCAATAAACCAAACAATGCACGATGGAGGAGAATGCCATGGTCCCCACCAAACCAACGTAAATCCCATGAATACACACATTACACACAGCTATACCCAACGAATCGCTGCATTCCTAATAAGGACTGGCTTTAACTCCTGTAAAATGCTATGTAAACACCAACTACTGCACTTACTGCGCCTTCATCTACTGTAACTATACATACACTGTATAACTACTGCACTTACTGCACCTCCATCTACTGTAACTATACATACACTGTATAACTACTGCACTTACTGCGCCTCCATCTACTGTAACTATACATACACTGTATAACTACTGCACTTACTGCACCTCCATCTACTGTAACTATACATACACTGTATAACTACTGCACTTACTGCGCCTCCATCTACTGTAACTATACATACACTGTATAACTACTGCACTTACTGCGCCTCCATCTACTGTAACTATACACTGTTTAACTCCTGCACCTCCATCTGCTGTAACTATACACTGTATAACTCCTGCACCTCCTTCTACTGTAACTATACATACACTGTATAACTCCTGCACCTCGATCTGCTGTAACTATACTCTGTATAACTCTTGCACCTCCATCTACTGTAACTATACATACACTGTATAACTACTGCACTTACTGCACTTTCATCTACTGTAACTATACACTGTTTAACTCCTGCACCTCCATCTGCTGTAACTATACACTGTATAACTCCTGCACTTACTGCACCTCCATCTGGTGTAACTATACACTGTATAACTCCTGCATCTCGATCTGCTGTAACTATACACTGTATAACTCCTGCACCTCCATCTACTGTAACTATACACTGTATAACTCCTGCACCTCCATCTACTGTAACTATACACTGTATAACTCCTGCACCTCCATTTACTGTAACTATACATTGTATAACTCCTGCACCTACATCTACTGTAACTATACATATACTGTATAACTACTGCACTTACTGCGCCTCCATCTACTGTAACTATACACTGTATAACTCCTGCAGCTCGATCTGCTGTAACTATACACTGTATAACTCCTGCACTTACTGCACCTCCATCTGCTGTAACTATACACTGTATAACTCCTGCACCTCCATCTGCTGTAACTATACACTGTATAACTCCTGCACCTCTATCTGCTGCAACTATACACTGTATAACTCCTGCACCTCTATCTGCTGTAACTATACACTGTATAACTCCTGCACCTCCATCTGCTGTAACTATACACTGTATAACTCCTGCACCTCCATCTACTGTAACTATACACTGTATAACTCCTGCACCTCCATTTACTGTAACTATACATTGTATAACTCCTGCACCTACATCTACTGTAACTATACATATACTGTATAACTACTGCACTTACTGCGCCTCCATCTACTGTAACTATACACTGTATAACTCCTGCAGCTCGATCTGCTGTAACTATACACTGTATAACTCCTGCACTTACTGCACCTCCATCTGCTGTAACTATACACTGTATAACTCCTGCACCTCCATCTACTGTAACTATACATTGTAGAACTCCTGCACCTCTATCTGCTGTAACTATACACTGTATAACTCCTGCACCTCGATCTGCTGTAACTATACACTGTATAACTCCTGCACCTCCATCTGCTGTAACTATACACTGTATAACTCCTGCACCTCGATCTGCTGTAACTATACACTGTATAACTCCTGCACCTCCATCTACTGTAACTATACATTGTATAACTCCTGCACCTCGATCTGCTGTAACTATACACTGTATAACTCCTGCACCTCCATCTACTGTAACTATACACTGTATAACTCCTGCACCTCCATCTGCTGTAACTATACACTGTATAACTCCTGCACCTCTATCTGCTGTAACTATACACTATGCACTTACTGCACCTCCATCTACTTAACTATACACTGTACAACTCCTGCACCTCCATCTACTGTAACTATACATACACTGTATAACTACTGCACTTACTGCGCCTCCATCTACTATAACTATACATTCGGCACAATTCAGCGTTCTGTGAATAGAAGACATGGTACAATGCCGAAGCGTCGCGGCCTGTGTCAAGTGGGAGCCTGTAACCAAAGACTTCACGAGGTCACCACCAAAGGGAGGGATGCCGCAAACCCTAAGTATTCACAAGAAAAAAAATGAGTAGGACCGACACTTATCTCCGTTTGAGTCCTATTCGTTCTTTTTCCCGTAGAAGACATGGTATAGTCTTCTATGGGACAATTTAGGGGACACAGAATTGCATCGTATTTTGCTGTAAATTCTCCTGTATTTGACAGCTTAATGAATACACGATTTGCCACGAAATTTCAGCGTTCGGTGCAATTCGGAAGTTAGTGAATAATACCTGTAGTGTTGGAGTAACCGGTGTTCTGTCGAGACGTGCAGATTGTCAGATAATGCCTCTGATGATCTGTGCATGCGCAGTAGTGATGTCACGCCAGCTCCTCGCCAGATCAGGGGGCGTTATGTCACAGTGTGTTATATATATTTTTGTTTCAAGTGTACTGTGTAAACACTATAGTGTGTAACAGCAAAGTGTCATATACAGCACAGTGTGTTATATATTGTATCATAACAGTACAGTGAGTTCTGTGTAACACCCTGTGTGACATATAACACACTGTGCTAAATACAATGTACTGTCTGTGTTTGTTGTTTTTTTTTTGGCAAAGTATTTTACCAGGAAGGATATATTGAGATTTCTCTTGGTTTCAAGTATGTCCTGGGTGGCGAGTATGTACCGTTAGGTAAAGGAGAGGGGTGACCTGATCACGGGTCAAATGAGTGTTAAAGTGCTGATACTATACCATGACGGAAATGTAATGTTACATCGGAAGAGTTAAATTGGTGATCTACCAGAATGCAGCTCACCGTTTAGGTGTATCCCTCACCCAACTATAATACATAAAAAACAAGAATACCGCAGTATATTCGGGAGCGCAAATGGATAGTTTGTCTTCCTTAAGATAGCAGTCTTAAGT
This sequence comes from Leptobrachium leishanense, assembly GCA_009667805.1. Lineage (NCBI taxonomy): Eukaryota > Metazoa > Chordata > Amphibia > Anura > Megophryidae > Leptobrachium > Leptobrachium leishanense. The sequence goes on from CM019074.1 coordinate 100,502,265, forward strand.
TCGTTAGGAATCTTCAGGTAGGTCTTTGTGGATGAATCTTTGTATAGGATAATCCAGTAGAATCTCCAATCACACAGCCAATATAGAATGAAAAAGAGAGAGAGAGAACATTTGGGCAATATCGTGTACCATATATATGCCAAGCTATGTAGTCATAGGAAAACAACTCACAAGCGTAGAGCTAGATAGCTCAATGTGTATAAGTATTTGAGTCACTAGGGGGGACTCCTCCCTTCAATCGTGGCAGTTCTTATTCTCTTATTCACTTCAATGGATTTCTTGACAGCAGGTATACCTCGGAAGAAATATACATAGCGTGATAACGTCACAGTAGGGGAAAGGAGGAGCACTTGATGAAGAGGTACTCACATGTACAGGAACCTCCTATTAGGTGGTTCCGTATTACAGCAGTAGACCACTTTTCAGGGGGTCTAAGCCTCTATCTGGATATGTTGATATCATCCAATGGATATGTAGATAGGTGCCGATGGACAAATGGACAAATGGATAGGCAAAGGTGCATGAAATGTATTTGCATACACCATATAATGGACGTGGAGAGGGTATTGATGGACAAAAACTTTTTAATAAAACATTAAAATGGACAAAGTAATAAAATAGTTGCGGGGGTCATCGAGACGCGTTTCTCTTACCAAAACCTGTAAGCTTCCTGAGTCGAATGAGGATTCCTAAGGAACTTAAGACTGCTATCTTAAGGAAGACAAACTATCCATTTGCGCTCCCGAATATACTGCGGTATTCTTGTATTTTATGTACCGTTAGGTGTCTTGCCCAAGGACACTTACTGTGTGTTCTTTAAAGCTCAGTGTGTTATACACAGCACAGTTTTATATACAGCACAGTGTGTTATACATTGTGCCATACATAAAAGAGAACACACTGAGCTCTGTATAACACATTACGTCTCGCGCATGCGCAGAACGCGCGCGGCAGCATCTGACGATCAGATATTGCATCAGCGCTTGGTGGATCAGAGGGTAATGCCACCGCCGATCTGCACATGCTCACTCATGATGTAACGCCACCTGATCCGGCGTAGAGCTGGCGTGACGTCACTACTGCGCATGCACAGATCATCAGAGGCATTATCTGACAATCATAGTACAAAAGGGGTGGGGTCGGGCCTATTCCCCGATGGGGCGGCTGCAACCACCAGATGTATCCAGCCCAGCAACATGTATAAAACATAAGAAAAAACATATCATCTGCGCTTATTCCCATAATCTGACAATCTGCATCTCTCGACAGAACACCAGTACACCACAACTGCTTAGACCTCTGCCATACCAAACCTTAACCAATTGGCTCAAATGGAGATTTCCAACGGTTCCAGCTCGAAATGCGCATCAATAAGTATTCCATCCTGTGAAGAAACATGCATGACCAAACGGAGACAATGGAATCGAGAGACTAGTGCAGGAGAACACCGAAAGTAGCTTGATTTGTCCACCATGTTCACCTGACTTGTCCTCTTGGACGAAGATGTGAACATCACATCATGTAACACAGTTCTGTTCTTCCTTTGCACTTCGCCTCTATCACACGGATGCTCGGCTCTGGAAAGTAAATGTTTGGAAGGCTGGTTTCCCCTCCATTTAACTGCTATAAACATACAATTTACATTTCAATCCTTTCAAGATCCTGACCTGAGCTAAAGGGATTTGCCCTGGGATGTTTGTTAACCGTGTCAGAAACAGACGGCTGCAATGATTAAAGACAGGACAAGCAGCCATCGACGGAACGTAATCAGGAGAGGTGTATTTGAATGGTAAAACATGTAAGGTTTGACCAAAAACGTAATTCAGAGGTCTACCTTAAATCTTGGGAGACAATCTCCGCATGGTTTCAGATCTCGCGAATAACCCTTATTAGAATATGGAATTTTATCAAAAAACTGTTACAAACAACAGAAAATAAAGCTTTCTAAAGGATAAAAAAAAAATCATGAACAGAAGTGTACATCTACATCGGCCAACCATAGCATGCGTTGAGTCGAAGTCCTCCATGAAAATGACCACACATCAATGCATGTTGACATCTTGAAAACAAGGTTTATGATGGTCCTGAGAACGCGGAACTGCTCTAGTAGACTGCCCTATGCTGCCCGAGCAGGTCTCATAAGGTCTTAACCCGATGGTGCCATACAGATAAGACTATACCATAAGCAAATAAGACTTCTATCAGACAAAAAGGACCGGAACTGAAATGCCAAGGATGTCTCCTCTGCATGAGAGGAACCACAGCCCCCCAACAGTCATTTTTGCTTGCTGTAAGAGTACGTGGACCTATTGCTCAAGGCTCCCCTAGAGGGGTATCCGCTACACCCTCCTGACGAGGCGCGACAACGCCAAAACGATCATTGGGAATTGTTGTGTTGTACTGCTGGTGCAGCAGAGGTTTCCTTGGTGTCTCAGTCCACATGCTGGAGCATATGAGATCACTTACATATCCTGAGGACACTCCGGAAGCACAACGCTTTCAGCTACACCATGAGGGGTCAACAAATGGTCCGATCCCCATGGGTATCAAGCAAGTACATTTACGGCCAAGAAGAGGGAACCAATACGCGGCATTAGGCAAAGAGATGGACACGCACTTCAAAAATAATCCCTAATATCTGATGCCACATGGTTGAGGGATACCACAGAGGACCAGGCACTCATGCATGGCTGCCACCAGATCACAATGTTTCGGCTCAGGCAGGAGTCTTTCTCAAATGTTGAAAAAGGCTCTTGCATGAGCTGAAACGTAATGGCAGCCATGCGAAAAAGCTCCTTCACGGTCCATCATGATCATGAGTACCCGGTCCTCTCTTGTCTCTCTACGTGATATGAGGTTTCAGCCACCCTGGTCTGTGAGGCACCAGGGACTTAGACCCTTTGGTAGGCGAACGCTGTTTCTTCTTTTTGCTTTGGACATGTTAGAGGGATGTCCCAAATCCTGCCAGGCACTCACGTGGAGGAGACAAACAAGAGTCTCTTTCTTTCAGACGCAACTTCTAGTGATGTTTTGTCCCAAGTCAATGGAAAAGGGCTCCAGATGGAAGAAGAAACGCAAGATGTTGTGGATGAAATTAAAATCTGTTTGTTTCTTTTACCCAAGTGCCCGGCTGGTTTAGCATTCTGGATTTATTGGTTTAATACGCCGTATCCAAATGGCCTTAAAAGAACACTCTACTCATTCTGACCACTTTATTGATTTAAAACAGTCAGGATGTGAGGAGTGTCCCCCCTTCTTGACCCTTCCCTGCATCTCCGACCTGCTGAAATCACAGGGTGAAGTGGAGGAGTTTCCTTAATCCCACCTAGTATTCCCCAGCAGCCTGGGATTTTTTAATTTTCCAGTTGCCGGTCACCAGTAACATCAGTACGCAGAGAGCGGCCGACGTCACCCAGAGACCAACTGCGGTGGTGAACAGACTCGGAGCAGCAGCTCCGATCCATTGATCTGCGCAGGCGCTACAGAACATGCGTACGTAGGGTGCGTTAGTCACGTATCGCTGCACAATTTGCAGTTTCTATGCTACGCATGTTGTTCAGGAGCAAAGATTGCGCAGAAAGGCTTCAGGAACTCCAGGGTATGGGAGTGCTTGAGCTGAAGAAGAGGAGGAGCAGCGCACGGCGAGCAAGAAAAGGTGAGTAAATTCACCCGAAAAGAAAAGATTTTTGGGCAGAGGCTGTCAGCAGGATCCACCCAATTATTTATGGGCAAAAAAAGGGAAATGTGTGTAGCGATGTGTTAAAGTTTACTGTGGCAGTACCCATTTTTGGCCACAAGATGGAGACTATCACGATTAAAGACCCTGGACACTTGAACTACATGTCCATGCATGCTTTGCGAAGAAACAGGAAGTGGGTGGGTTTTTGAGACGCTGTACATCCTGCACCTCGTGGAGAACAGGCAGAGCGCGCCAGGGAGTCAAGGAGAGCGGATGCACAAAGTAAAGAGAGAGACCAAAGATAGGCCGGAGCGCAGACAGAGTGGATCGGGCCTTCAGGATTGGCTCACTCAGCTTGCGGGACACAGACCTCACCCTCTATGCTATTCAAGTGCAGCTGAAGGAGAGAAGACCCCAGGAGTGAGGAGTACCGCGGTCGATCGAAGCGGGGAGCAGGCGGTAAGCTGGATGAGTCGCGGCTGACAGACAGAGGGCCAGACAACAGATCCGGTGGTCGGCATCCCCCGGCAACATCGAGCGGAGAGGCGTCCTGGGCCAGCCGAATCTCAAGCTTGCGCTGGATGGGTGAGAGGCCCCAAGGCCGTGTTTAAATAAGAGCGTACGCTGCTGTTTCCTTCTAAAACCCACAGGGCCCCAACTGACTAGTCGAAGACATCGCTAAAGTAAACTCACTGGCCAGTTGAGAAGTACCCGGGTACCCTACACACACAAATACATATCACCTCATGTTCTGGGACTTAACCTGTGCAGGACTCATTTTCCTTTTCCGAACCGGGACAAGGGGGCAAAGTTAAAGTTACATTCCGAACATTTTTCCTCTTTTGTTCCCGCTGCGCGTTCACCGTGATACGAGAACTGTGTATTTTATTGTGTCCCGCTACGCGGTTTTTCCTCGAATTTCGTATCTTTTAATTTTCTGCTCGTCGGGGGTTTTTTCCGAAAATACGAAGCCCTCGTGTTTTCGTTTCTTTTACCGCTACGCGTTTATCGTGTTACGAAAGTACTGTAAATCTTCCTGCATATACCGTGTCTTAAGAGCTGCAAACCTTTTAGTAAACCTTTTAAATTGTAAAACTGTCCAGCGTGTTGGAGTATATTTATTCCCTAGTGCGGGGAGACTGACCCGTGGTTCATTTTCAGCGGCTCCTCCGGGAGTGAGCGCTACACGTGGGGGCTCGTTTCCGGGATTCAGTCTCTGGAAAAACCGCATCTAAAGGGTTAAATATGGATCCAGACACTGCTGCCGAATGGTGTGGGGAGCACAGTAGTCAGTTAGCATGTTGCATAGTCATGGATATTCCCGCAGACACTTGGGCCGAAGATCAGATTCGCCAGGCCGTGGCCACGCTAGCACCAGATCATCGGGGGTTAATTCTGGACATTAAGAAAAACCCAGATACCTCTCACACGCATGTTCTTCTCGAATGGAGAAAAGGTATTCCAGCATGTTTTCGGGGCGCGAGCGTGAAGCTGACCGATGAGGTGGAAGTCCAACTGATTCAGCCAAGTGCGCCACGTGGCGAAGCCGAAAGTGTTTCCGCGCCCAGTCCGTTGGCCATGATCGGGCCTGAATTTATCGTGGCTATTGGAGATTTGCTGGCTAAATGTCAGAAAACAAGCCCTCCTCACACTAATTTCGGTTATCGACGGTTAAGGAACTTTACAGGAAATGTACCAACTCCGGCGGGAGAAGAAACCTTTGAGGAATGGGTGGAACAGGCGATGCAGGCACTGGATGAGTGGGACGTCCCTGAGGCCCAGAAAAAGCAAAGGATCACCGAGAGTTTAAAGGGACCTGCGTCAGAAGCGGTGAGAAACCTAAAACTGAGTAGAAAAGATTGTACTGCTTTGGATTATCTGAACGTTCTTGAAGAAGTGTTTGGGCGAACAGAAAAGGCAGCGGAACTAGTATATCAGTACGAACACACCTATCAGAAGAGAGGTGAGAGAATGATTGATTACATGAGGCGCTTGGATAAGATTCTGCACCAAATACTCCTCAAGAAAGGGGCCAAACCGGCTGACGTAGATAAGATACGAATAAAGCAGATCCTGAGGGGCTCTCAACCGTTAGATCCGGTGATGATGCAGCTGAGAAGCAGAGCAGTCAATCAAGAGTTGAAGTACCTGGAACTGATCCGAGTTGTACGAGAGGAGGAGGCTCTGCTGGAAGAGAAATCCTTCAGGCGGGGAGAAAGGGCTTATGCACAACCTGCAAGATATAACGACGGTCTGCAGCCTGAAAACGACTCGTTAGACACCTATGGATCTGACCTGGATGAACAGGAGCAGTTAGTCGGTTTTAAATTCGTCGAAAAGGCTGCTAAAGAATCGAACTCTTCTGAACGAAGCGAGTTGTTCAAGACTGTAAAGAAGGTACAGGAAGCTCAAACTGAACTGCAGAAAGCGCACGCTGAATTGTGCAGGTGTTGATGAAGGTGACCGAGATGCAGGGGGAAATGCAAAAGTTCCTAACAGGTATGCAGACGACTGAAGTTGCCGTGGCGTCTGGTTCAAATCTCTTATCAGAACCGCAACAAGCAACCGTGTCTCCACTTTCGAGGAAGAGATGTTTCGGTTGTGGAGAAATGGGCCATTTCCGTGCGCAGTGTAAAGGCCGGAAGCCTGAGAAGGATAAAGTTGAGTGGCTGCTGAAAGCCCTAGAGGGACTGTTATCTACTCCACCAGCGGGAAACGCCAGAGGGCACCAGTAAAGGAGCAACCTAGGTGCCCAGAAGTTGAATCTCGCTCCAAGAACCAATTTAAAACTAAGAGGGCAAGAGGGCCCAAAGTCAAGCCAACTGCTGAGCCTGCCAGAATGGAAAGAGTCACTCCCTTAGCATCCGGGTCTACGTCATGGGGAGGCAATGCACACCCAAAACCTGCACGGGCCAAGAAAAAGGCCAGGGTCCAGCAAACTGGGTCTAAGCGTCCGGATACCTCCACCAAGTTTCCTGACCAGCTGATAGGTCCTTCTCCGATTGTGCCAATCCAAGTGGAGGGAGTCTACACCAAAGCTCTGTTAGATTCAGGGGCTCAAGTGACTTTGATTTATAAAGACTTCTATGAGAAACACTTAAAGCACATTCCTCTGCAAGAATTGAAGGATTTGGAAATATGGGGTATCGGCACTGAGAAACTCCCTTATGACGGGTATCTGCAAGTAAGGTTGGAGATCGGATCTGAAGTCATCGGACAGTCTGGGGGCTGTGACGCCTTGGCCATTGTGTGCCCCCGACCCTCGGGTGCAAACAGAAGCTCTCTGATAGTGGGGACGAACACGGACCTAGTGCGGCGTCTCCTGACCCCCATCGTAGTGGAAGAAGGGTCAACTCAAGGAGTGCACCCCATGTTACGACCGGTCTATCAGAGGATGGTTGAAGAACGGAAAGCACCTGCTGAGGTGGGAAGACTGTGGAGACTGGGTGGGACAGAGAAGGTTCTGCAAGCAGGAGAAGTAGCGAGCTTCCAGGTTTCAGTCAAGTTGAACGGATCGCAACCAGGTCCCTATGTGGTGCTGGGAACCGATGTCAGTCATGGGAGTGAAATCGGAGTCGAAGTAATTCCTGAAATAATCTCCACAAAAGCCTTGAAGAGAACACGAGGAAGAGTCTCGGTCAGTGTGTGCAATGTGACAGATTCTCCAGTAGTCCTTAAAGCACGAATGCCTATCGGGCAAGTAGAGTCTGCTACACCCCTCTCCACTGATTTAGGAGGGGGAGTGGATAAAGAGATTTCGGATGAAAGATTCTACCCTAAAGACGCCCCCATCTCACCTGAGTGGAAGAAACGTCTTCAGTCTCAAGTTCTAAAGTGGAAAGAATTATTCTCGAAAGATGAGTTCGATGTGGGCCTGGCTAAGAGTACGGAACACCGCATTCGGTTGCAAGAAGACAAGCCGTTTCGTGAAAGGTCAAGGCGAGTTCCGCTGGGAGACTTGGATGATCTGCGAGAACAGCTAAATGAGTTGCAGAGAACCAATGTGATTCAAGAGTCCAGGAGCCCATATGCATCTCCAATAGTGCTGGTCCGGAAGAAGAATGGTTCTGTCCGCTTGTGCATAGACTATCGCACCCTGAACCGAAGAACCATCCCCGACCAATACGCCACTCCTCGGATTGAAGATGCCTTACAGTGTTTGTCTGGAGCAAAGTGGTTCAGTGTACTAGACCTTCGAAGCGGATATCATCAGATACCGATGCACCCTGAAGACAAAGAGAAAACTGCGTTCATTTGTCCACTGGGGTTCTTTGAGTTCAATAGAATGCCTCAAGGTCTGACGGGAGCTCCAGCCACGTTTCAACGGTTGATGGAGAAGACAGTCGGGGATATGAATCTAATCGAAGTGTTAGTGTACCTGGATGACATAATTGTGTTCGGGAAGACTCTGGAGGAGCATGAGCAACGTTTGGAGAAGGTCTTGAAGAGGCTCCATGAAGAGGGGTTGAAATTGTCTCTGGAGAAATGCCAGTTCTGTTTACCCTCAGTCACATATCTGGGACACGTAGTCTCGGCAGAAGGTGTTTCGACAGATCCTCGAAAGTTGGAGGCCGTAGCTTCTTGGCCTAGACCTCGAAACGTCACTGAACTTAGATCTTTCTTGGGATTCTGCTCATACTATCGAAGATTTGTGGGAGGATTTGCAAAGATAGCTCAGCCGCTGAACAAACTCCTACAGAAAGAAACCACCGAAGAAGGCTGTAAGGTCTCTGACCGAAACCCCTCCGCTCCAGGACCAAGGAAAGCTAAAGAGTCCATACAAGGTGAATGGACTAGTCAATGTGAAGGTGCGTTTGTGAAGCTGAAAGAGAATCTAACCCGAGCTCCTGTTCTGGCCTATGCGGACCCTCACAAGCCGTATGAACTACATGTGGATGCCAGCCGAGAAGGTCTGGGAGGAGTCCTATATCAGGAGTATGATGGATTGCTGAGGCCTGTAGCGTACGTGAGCCGGAGCCTTGCGCCTTCTGAGAAGAACTATCCTACTCACAAACTGGAGTTCCTAGCCTTGAAGTGGGCAGTGGTGGACAAGTTGAAAGACTATCTGTATGGAGCTGAGTTCGTGATCAAGACGGATAATAATCCTCTCACCTATATCCTTACTACTGCGAAACTGGACGCAACGGGACATCGGTGGTTGGCCGCTCTGTCAGGGTTTCGGTTCAGCCTGAAGTATCGCCCTGGGGTGAACAATCGAGATGCTGATGCTTTGTCGAGAAGACCCTACACTACAGAATGGACTCAGGTAACTCCAGACGGGGTGCAAGCTTTGTGTCAAGGAACAGAACGCCGGGTCAAGGGAGGAGTTGAAGCGGAGGCCATAGGAGTCATGGCCGCGGCTGTTCCTGAGTTCTACTGTAACCCTACGCAATTGAGGGATGAAAATCTACCTACCTTTTCCAAGCAGGATTTGAAAGCGGATCAAGCTAGAGACCCTTTGATTGCATTGACCATAAAGGCCCTGACTGCAAACCAGCGAGAGATTCTGTTAACCAATTCCCCGGATGGAGCCAGATTGGTTTACAAAGAGTGGGAGCGGTTGAAGATGTTGGATGGGGTGGTCTACCGAAGGGGCCCCTCGACCAATTCCGAAGAGATTCAACAGTTATTTCTCCCCACTAAACACAGGGAGAGTGTGTTGCGATCATTACATGATGAGCATGGACATTTGGGTGCGGAGAGAACTTTTAAGTTGGTGCGAGATAGGTTTTATTGGCCTTGCATGAGGGCTGAAGTTGAGAGTTATTGCCATTCCTGTCTGAGGTGCATTCAGAGGAAAACTCTACCAACCCGAGCTGCTCCAATGAGCCATCTACAGAGTCAGGGACCCATGGATTTGGTGTGCATTGACTTCCTGTGCTTAGAGCCGGATGCTAGTGGGCAAGGGAACATTCTGATAGTGACTGATCACTTTACCCGTTATGCCCAAGCTTTTTCTACAAAAGACCAACGCGCTCCGACAGTGGCGAAGGTGCTGATGGAAAAGTTCTTTGTTCATTACGGCCTGCCAAGAAGAATACACTCTGATCAGGGAAGAGACTTTGAAAGTAGATTGGTCGGGCAATTGCTGGAGTTGTTGGGAATTCAAAAGACTCGAACTACGCCATACCACCCTCAAGGTGATGCTCAGCCTGAAAGGTTTAATCGCACGCTGCTAAACATGCTGGGGACCTTGTCTAGTGTGGAGAAGCAGAGTTGGAGTCGTCACATAGCTACTCTGGTGCATGCATATAACAGTACGGAGAGTGATGCCACTGGATATTCACCGTACCGTCTTATGTTCGGAAGAGAAGCTCGACTGCCGGTTGATTTGGCATTTGGGTTATCTCTAGACCAGACGTCGGTAGCTTCTCATAGAAACTATGTGGATAGACTTCGGAAGAATCTGGCTTCTGCGTTTGAACAGGCTCGTTTGACTTCAGGTAACAGGGAGCAAAGGAACAAGAAGAACTATGATCTGAAGGTTCGAGTACAGGATTTACAACCCGGTGATAGGGTTCTGTTGAAGAATTTGGGTGCTGCTGCGAGACACAAGCTGGCGGATAGATGGAGTTCTCAGGTTTACATTGTTTGCAAACAACTGCCAGGTCTGCCGGTGTATCAGATTCGCCCTGATGGAAAGGCTGGTCCCCTCAAGAATTGGCACCAAAATCACTTGTTACCATTGAGAGAGGCTGTGAGGGTACCAGTGGAAAACGAACTTCCTCCGGCGAATCCGCGTGCTCCACGTGTCCCCCCTGTTACTCGGTCTCAACAGACCCGGGCTGTCAAAGAGAGCGAAAGGGACAGTGAGGAAGAAAGTTTCTGTCTGGACTGGATACGTTCACCGGAGCCTGAAGAGATTACCTCAGTTCCTGAACGATGGGAGAGTAATTTGAGGCCTGAGGCTCCTGAATTCTTGTTGGAAGTCCCTGAGACTGTTGATATCTCTGAGCCGCTTGAATTTCAGTGGGAAGCCCCTGAGGCTGTGGGGATCCCGATAGCTCCGGAAGCTTATTCAGGTGATTACGGTTCTATGCCTTCACTGGAGGGATCATACTCTGAAGAAACGTCTGCTCCAGTGATAGAAAGAGAAATTGAGCCAACGCCCATAGTACTTCCACCTGAAGAGGAACGGAGGGAGCCTGAACAAAAACGCTCTATTCGGCCGCCCCAGCGTCTTACCTATGACTCACCTGGACATAGCACTGAAGAGGCCATCACCACTGTGCAGAGATTGCCCGAAGTGTCTGCTTTGTTAGCTGAGGTAGCCCAGAACATGAATCAGCTTGAGAAAGTGTTTCTAACCCACTGCATGTATGCTGCTGAACCTGTATATGCTGTATAAACTGTGTGCAAATTGTAAAAGGATAATGTAACTGTTGTACCTCCTTGGAGAGACCCAAGAGTTCTAGGAGGGGGAGAGTGTAGCGATGTGTTAAAGTTTACTGTGGCAGTACCCATTTTTGGCCACAAGATGGAGACTATCACGATTAAAGACCCTGGACACTTGAACTACATGTCCATGCATGCTTTGCGAAGAAACAGGAAGTGGGTGGGTTTTTGAGACGCTGTACATCCTGCACCTCGTGGAGAACAGGCAGAGCGCGCCAGGGAGTCAAGGAGAGCGGATGCACAAAGTAAAGAGAGAGACCAAAGATAGGCCGGAGCGCAGACAGAGTGGATCGGGCCTTCAGGATTGGCTCACTCAGCTTGCGGGACACAGACCTCACCCTCTATGCTATTCAAGTGCAGCTGAAGGAGAGAAGACCCCAGGAGTGAGGAGTACCGCGGTCGATCGAAGCGGGGAGCAGGCGGTAAGCTGGATGAGTCGTGGCTGACAGACAGAGGGTCAGACAACAGATCCGGTGGTCGGCATCCCCCGGCAACATCGAGAGGAGAGGCGTCCTGGGCCAGCCGAATCTCAAGCTTGCGCTGGATGGGTGAGAGGCCCCAAGGCCGTGTTTAAATAAGAGCGTACGCTGCTGTTTCCTTCTAAAACCCACAGGGCCCCAACTGACTAGTCGAAGACATCGCTAAAGTAAACTCACTGGCCAGTTGAGAAGTACCCGGGTACCCTACACACACAAATACATATCACCTCATGTTCTGGGACTTAACCTGTGCAGGACTCATTTTCCTTTTCCGAACCGGGACACAAGGGGCAAAGTTAAGCTAGGGACAAATTTCCTCATTTCTGCGGCCACCGTCAAAATGTACGTCGATCTGTGCGCACGCATTTTTTCACGGAATACGCTTAAGTGGTCAGACGATGCGCAATTCTGGACGTATTTCATGACGATGGCGGTGAAAAGAAGTCTAGGGAAACCGGCTGTTTGAACGTCTAGTGGCCGCCATAAGCAGCTCTGACATCTCCTAATCACGCACACACGCTGCTATTTTCGGCCGCAGCGCACTCTTACTCAGTACCAGCGGTTTAACGTTCTCGAAAAAAGCGTTCATTTTCCACTTGCGTGCGCGGCCGGACTTTGTGCGACCGTACTCGTATATTGGTGTCATTGCCGTATCTGCTGCTAGTGCGGCCGTAATTATGTGCGCCAGAACGCGCGTTCGCACTGCCTCAGTCTGACCTAGCCTTAAAGTACTTCACGAACATTTTTCCTCTTTTGTTCCCGCTCGCGTTTCACGTGATACGAGAACTGTGTATTTTATTGTGTCCCGCTACGCGTTTTTTCCTCGAATTTCGTACTTTTAATTTTCTGCTCGGTCGGGGGTTTTTTCCGAAAATACGAAGCCCTCGTGTTTTCGTTTCTTTTACCGCTACGCGTTTATCGTGTTACGAAAGTACTGTAAATCTTCCTGCATATACCGTGTCTTAAGAGCTGCAAACCTTTTAGTAAACCTTTTAAATTGTAAAACTGTCCAGCGTGTTGGAGTATATTTATTCCCTAGTGCGGGGAGACTGACCCGTGGTTCATTTTCAGCGGCTCCTCCGGGAGTGAGCGCTACATGTGGTTTAATAGAATGTTCCTTTAAGGATGGATTTACCTCTGCTGCTCCCTTTATAGAGTGGGCAGTAATCTATTTTCAGGAAGCACAGTAAGGATGGCAAATTAGACGTGATATAACGTGCATTACATAACACTGCGTGCTTTAAGTAACCATACCAGTGTTGCCATGTGAACCTACACAGTGCATACCCTTCAACTAATTAGTATTCCTTTATTACGACTGATCTGTGATATTATAAAAAAATGACCTGAAATAGAAATGCGATCATATATATAGACACACGTTATATATAAGCCTGCGGCATCGCAGTGACATAACATCATCCCAGACTCTTCATCATTAGGGATAAGCCAAACGCCCCCGTGTTCGGTTCGCATTCTTACAATTTCAAAAGTTCGAGTTCGAACTCAAACATGAACCGAACTCAATGCAAGTCAATGGGACCCGAAAGTTCGATTTTTAGAGTGCCCTGCAAGAGGGCATATATGCTAGATATTTGCCATAAAAAGGTGTATGGGGGTCCGGGTAGTGCCCTGGGGGACAGGAAACAAGGACAAAAAGGGTTTAAAAAAACACGTTTTTAAAGGAACAGTGAGTTTTCCATGAAATAGAGGTTAAGAATAAAAACGAATAAGAAAGAATAAAAAAAAAATTCCTTCAAACATCGTGCCTAGGAGGTCCCCATAACCTGCCCGTGAAGTGGCGGATTTGTAGGATGTATAGGAACATTTAAAAAACTAAAAAATTACATTTCAAATGACGGTAAATGTTTTTCCTTTAATCTATTCATAAACAACTGCTGGGGCGGCAGCCTGTATGAAAAGAGGAGTTGTTTTAGGACACACAGAACAAGTTTAGTGATTTTTTTGGCTAAATTATGGTGAAACTTTGGATGAAAGTAACAATAGGTGCTTTAAAATTGGGCCTTTAGTGTCGGCAACAGTGCCATCACACCGTAACCCCTCTGTGGTATTGTGGAAGAATGCAGTGGTGCACCCTGCGGTCAAATATTAAAATGATATGAACCTGGTACAGGCGTCAGTGCACCGAAATATTTTGCCTTTGGTGGCAGCAAGTGCCTTCACACCGTAACCCCTCTGTGGTATTGAGGAAGAGTGCAGTGGTGGACCCTGCGGTCGAATATTAAAATGATATGAATCTAGTGTAGGCGTCAGTCGCAGTGCACCCAAATGTTGTGCCTTTGGTGGCAGCAAGTGCCTTCACACCGTAACCCCTCTGTGGTATTGTGGAAGAGTGCAGTGGTGGACCCTGCGGTTCAATATTAAAATGATATGAATCTGGTACAGGCGTCAGTGCACCCAAATATTTTGCCTTTGGTGGCAGCAAGTGCCTTCACACCGTAACCCCTCTGAGGTATGGTGGAAGAGTGCAGTGGTGGAGGTTTTGGAAATGCAGAAGAGATCCCCGATCTATTCAGTTACATCAGCAGCTATAACAAAACTGGGTCAGCAATGTTTAGGCACTTGTACTGCGCTACTGTATATGGTGAGAAACGGCACACACCAGTAGCAACAGGAAGCAAACAGAACAGGCAGGGAATACGCAGAGAGAATAGTCAAATGGCAGGCAAAGTCAGCAACAGATCGGGTCCTCAGAACAAGCAGGGTCAGTAACAAGTATACAAACTGATTCGGTAAGCTAGCGATGCGGGAATAAAGGCTGAGACACACTGAGCATGTAGCGACGCACAGCGAAGCGAAGAGAAGCAAACATTTTGCAGGCTTGACTTCACTCCACTCCGCCTCGCAGCGTGTCTACACTGCATTACGTTTGCTTCTCACCGCACTGGACAGGAATCCACTAACTAAATTAAAATGTACACACAAAACCGTTTTATTTTCACAAAGCACATGTTATATAGGCAAAAAAAGTTTCTAATGAATAAAATAGGGGTGGCATGTGGACAATCTCAACTAAATGCGCCCCCCCCCATTTGGCTGATCCCTCCAGAAGAAATGTTGAACCCGACAGAGCAGAGAATATATATATTATTCTCTGCTCTATCGGGCTCAACATTTCTTCTGGAGGGATCAGCCAAATGGGGGGGGGGGGGAATTAGTTGCCAAAATGTGTGTGTAATGCAAGTCTGGATATATATATTTATAAGAATATAGATATATATATATAGAGAGATAAGATATACTGTATATCATACCTGCCCTTACCTTCCCCTATAAATTTGCTAAAAATATACACACAAAAAAAAAAAACACTGCCTGAGACACCACGCAGCCCACACTCCACCTCCTCTACCTGGCTGAATGTATCTAATATATATAAATACATTCAGCCAGGTAGAGAAAAAAAAAAAAAAGGTTTTATTTTATGTTCTCGGGGACTTTTAAAAATGTCCTCGGATTTTATATTTTTTAGAAATGTGTCGCCTTACCTTAGCCTGGTGGTCAGTGGGGGCTCCCTAGATCCTGGTTGTGGGGGGGGGGGGTCTGCCGTGGTCGCAGGTGCAGTGGCTCCCTCCCTGCGGCGCCTGTCTCTGCCACATGCACCCGGGCGGCTAGCCCACACAGTCGCAGCTCTGTCATCCGGCGGCCGCATGCTCCTCAAGGGGATCCTTGGGAGGCCCCGGCAGGCTGCCCTCAACAGTGCCTGATTAGAGGGCCGTGTCTGCCTGATGTTTTAGTAACAAGAATGTTTTATCCCATAGGCTTCAATGTTAAAAATATTCCCGTTTTAATTCAATATCTAATCAACCGTTGCTTATAATATTCTGCAGTAAAGAGTCTCTTTATTTCTAGATTTTTTAGTATTTTTTAAGCATTTTTTATACTTTAAAAAAAAATTTTTTAGAACTTTTGGCGAACGTCCCAAAAAAGTTCGAAGTTTGCGAACTTTCGAACAGCCAATGTTCGATTCGAACTCCGAACAGATCCAAACCGAACGGTCATCCCTACTCATCATGGCTTAGACGTGTATATCTAGTTTATTCTACAGAGCATCATAGGGTTACAGATAGAGTGACCATGTTTAAAGGGACACATATTGCTATTATTATCCTGTATTTATATAGCGCCACATATTCCGCTTTACAAGATCAGTGTACAAGGGGTTGATACATTGTAATATCACACATGGATGATACGGGCTGATTCAGGGGGTCCCTGTTCCCAAAAGAATTTACAATCTATGAGATGCACAAGTATTTTGTGAGATAGCCGCATCCATATCGTTAGGTGTCTTGCCAAGGACACTCGCTGGTGGCGTCTTCTGAGTGGGGTCAAGTCGTCTTTCCATGATTGTAGAGCAGCAGACCTGGCGGTTAGGTTGAACCAGTTTCTCGTAAAGTCGAGACTTGCTTCTCCACAGTTGAATTGGAGGGATGTGCTGAACGGTATTTAGACTTGCTTCTCCACGGTCGTAGGGTAGAGACGTTACTTACCACTGGACTCCACGGCCGATATTGTGGGGTAGCAAGTATGTACCGTTCGGTGTCTTGCCCAAGGACACTTACTGGAGAGGTGCTCTGGCTGGGATTTGAACCTGGGTCTCCACGGTTATAGAGCAGTGATGTTACCTCTACTCCATCCAGCCGGTACAGCTGCTATTTCATGCAGGAGGGAGCACAGGGAAAAGTTCTGCCCTGCAACATGTATAATTCATATGCTGCAGGAAGGAAATCAAGGCATGATACCTTTCCTTTTTATTCCTTACCTGCAGTGTATAGATTATACATGATGCGGGACAGCGGGTTGGCATTTTACATGCACTGCCCATCAGCATGAATACATTATGTGTCCCTTTAAACATGGCCAATATGGTCCCCCGAGTTAAAGATCGTGTAGTTCAGACCGTCCCTATTACAATAAGCCGCGTTATAAGCCGATCGAGAGATGCCTATATTATAATTACGTCGGCCGGGTTTCTACGGCGACATGACAGCAAACATATTGCAACGTGCCGGACCAATTACTAGACGTCGGGTCAGTAGAACAAAGTCACAATGTCATTGTAAACTTCTACATACATAACATTGGTCAGAAATGGCACGTATGCATGTAACACCGGGGAAGAGCAATGCGTGCGCACATTGAATGAGGAAGAGGCATGCATCCCGTAATATGTCTGTAGTGACCGGAAGTTGTCTATCTGGAGAAGCATGCGCACTCTGACCTGATACAGACATTTCACTATAAATGCAATGAGAGATGTACTGTGACCCCACCCCCCCCCTTCCAGCTCTTGAGAAAGTCACAATTTACACGGCGAAATGCGGTGAACGCTACTTTTTTTTATAAACAGGCACCGTTTTTGAGTCTAGGTACGGTTAGGATATGGACTAAATCTTGTGTTTCGTTTAAATGCCCAGTGGGGTATAGTACTCTATATCCTGTATTATTCCACGTCTACCATACGCATGTGTAGACTTATTACATCCAAGACGCCAGCTCAGCTGATGTTGGGCTTGGTTATTGTACATCGGCATCTCCTATACTTTGTATGGGAGATGCTAATGTGCCCCATGCAGATGGAGAACAAGCTATACCAACCAGCACGATCTCCAGCTACATCTGACGTTATTCTAAAAAAAAATAACGTCTTTCAGACTCTGGTGTTAAGGGATTATACTTCAGCATGATCTCTTGACAAAATGGATCTCACCCCACCTAAAAATCACATACTCACCTTAGATCCAATGGTGGCGAGAGCGGCGCGATCCACCACTTCCTTGCTCTATGGGCAGAGGAACACTGGGAACAAATAGTTCTCAGTGTACCTCTGCGTATCCCTCCTCCACCTGGCCGGAACTCTTTTCTCACGGCAAATGCTCAAAATCAATTTCCTTGGGGCTGGCTGTTTAACATCAATGTTGGACTAGGGCCCAAAAATGTTTCCAAATCGACATGAAAATTTTCAGAATCAATTCAAAATCATTTCGCTAACTGGAAAAATTGCACTCTTTGAGCAACACCTACCTCTAACCCTAATACATGCAGAAAGAGGAACTGTAATCCTAACAGTAACCCTAACCCTAATACACGCAGAAACAGGAAATGTAAGCCTAACAGTAACCGTAACCCTAATACATGCAGAAAAAGGAAATGTAGTCCTAACAGTAACCCTAACCCGAATACATGAAGAAACAGGAAATGTAAGCCTAACAGTAACCGTAACCCTAATACATGCAGAAACAGGAAATGTAATCCTAACAGTAACCCTAACCCAAATACATGAAGAAACAGGAAATGTAATCCTAACAGTAACCCTAATACATGCAGAAACAGGAACTGTAATCCTAACAGTAACCCTAATACATGCAGAAACAGGAACTGTAATCCTAACAGTAACCCTAATACATGCAGAAAAAGGAAATGTAATCCTAACAGTAACCCTAACCCGAATACATGCAGAAACAGGAAATGTAATCCTAACAGTAACCCTAATACATGCAGAAACAGGAACTGTAATCCTAACAGTAACCCTAATACATGCAGAAACAGGAAATGTAATCCTAACAGTAACCCTAACCCGAATACATGCAGAAACAGGAACTGTAATCCTAACAGTAACCCTAACCCTAATACATGCAGAAACAGGAAATGTAAGCCTAACAGTAAC
This sequence comes from Leptobrachium leishanense, assembly GCA_009667805.1. NCBI lineage: Eukaryota > Metazoa > Chordata > Amphibia > Anura > Megophryidae > Leptobrachium > Leptobrachium leishanense. The sequence continues at coordinate 100,520,509 of CM019074.1, forward strand.
CGTAACCCTAATACATGCAGAAAAAGGAAATGTAATTCTAACAGTAACCCTAACCAGAATACATGCAGAAACAGGAACTGTAATCCTAACAGTAACCCTAACCCGAATACATACAGAAACAGGAAATGTAATCCTAACAGTAACCGTAACCCTAATACATGCAGAAACAGGAACTGTAATCCTAACAGTAACCCTAATACATGCAGAAACAGGAAATGTAATCCTAACAGTAACCCTAATACATGCAGAAACTGGAAATGTAATCCTAACAGTAACCCTAACCCGAATACATGCAGAAACAGGAACTGTAATCCTAACAGTAACCCTAACCCTAATACATGCAGAAACAGGAAATGTAATCCTAACAGTAACCCTAACCCGAATACATACAGAAACAGGAAATGTAATCCTAACAGTAACCGTAACCCTAATACATGCAGAAACAGGAACTTTAATCCTAACAGTAACCCTAACCCTAATACATGCAGAAACAGGAACTGTAATCCTAACAGTAACCCTAACCCTAATACATGCAGAAACAGGAAATGTAATCCTAACAGTAATCCTAACCCTCATACATGTGGAAACAGGAAATGTAATCCTAACGCTAACCCAAGCTCAAACAGAACCAGTAAATGTAATGGAAACCAAACCCTAACAATTGACCTATCTATAACCTTACCAAACATTTAAGGGTATAAAGGGTGGACCATTGGAGGAGGTAAAGAGGGGGATATAGAGAGAGGTATAGAATGGGCTAACATCACGTCGGATGCAAAAAATGTCTGGTTTGTCTGAAATTTTCTATCAATCCAAATCGGCAAATTCCAAAATTCGAACATTATCGATTCTGAAATCTTTGTTTATGCGCATGTCTACTGCCACACACTGTGTGCTGGCACCCAAAATACCAATGCAGCCATTACCCCATGTTAAAATAAGCAGATTTTTTTATATCACTGTACACCGTATAAATTCTGTTTCTGTTGGCAAAATTATTTCACCGTTGCCTCTGCCGTCCGGGTGTGCGTGCGGGCTATATTTTAATACGTGTCGATTACAGCACAGAATCCATGTTACTGGCAAATAATCCATGTTACTGCCATTGATTAGAAACAGTTACCGTAGAACCGTAAACTCCATCACAGGATGCGACGCAATCTGCCTTTTCCACGACGCTCGTAGTGTTTAGTGGAAACGTTTCATTTCTATGCCGGGAGTAATTTAATTATTTTTGCGCTCAATTAGAATCTGATGCAGGAGATAAAGCTTCATCCTCCTCGGAAACACAGGATCATAGTAATACATTGCTGTTTAAGCAATTAGAAGGTACTGATGTTGGTCGTTATGGATACAGAGAAACGCGTTGTGTACGTCTGTAAATGTAAACAGACCTGGGAAACAAAAATAACTCCAAAAAATAAAAACCACACAAAATAAAATTAGCTTTGACTAAAACCCTGTAAGAGGCATCAGCTTCTCATCCTAATGCCCTAAGATCATTTTCGGAGCATATTCCTACTTGCAGATGTTTGAAAGGTCCTCCCTTGATTATCCGCATTCTGCTTGTTTCCAGATGGACATAATGTCTTGTCTTCGTATTTTTAGCTCGCTGACATCTTCGAAGCACAATTTCCAACCCTCGCCGACCCTTCAAATATTACGCGTGTATTCCCCGGGACGGCTGCAGATCGTATTAATTATCTCAACGTCATCAGAAGCACATAGTATCTCCAGCCTTGGGATATTCACTTTGATGGCGTGTCAGAGTCAACTCTGTTTCAATTTGTGAAGAAAAAAAAAATAAATAATGGAGGAATTATGGAAAATAAGCTGTCGAGTGATTTCTTTCACAGAACGACATGAGAGACGCAAGCAGGAGAAAGAGGATCCAGTACGTTGGTTGACCGTGCAATGTAGACAAGTGGAACTATAATTTGGAGAAGATAAAAAATAGAGACGTGGTCTATAGACAGAACGTTCAACTATGAGGCTCCAATTATTGTGCAAAAATGCAGAAATTAGCCCAAAGAACCTACTATTGATGAAGGCTCAGACAGATTTTCTGGCAGCTTGGTGTATGTTACTGTAGACGGGTATTTGTGTGGCATATCAGTAATTACATTAATGTGTGCATAACAAAATGCCACACAAATGCCATCATTTAAGGCCCCTGTCTGAGTGAGGCCTTGGACGTCCACCTACTTGACCTACAGTCAGGTCCAGAAATATTGGGACATCGACACAATTGTAACATCTTTGGCTCTATACACCACCACAATGAAGTTGGAATGAAACAAACACAATGTGCTTTAACTGCAGACTGTCAGCTTTAATTTGAGGGTATGTACATCCAACTCAGGTGACAGTCTGCAGTTAAAGCACATTGTGTTTGTTTCATTCCAACTCCATTGTGGTGGTGTATAGAGCCAAAGATGTTAGAATTGTGTCGATGTCCCAATATTTCTGGACCTGACTGTAATTATAGAGCCGCCTCTGTAGAGAGTATTGGAGTGTGAGACCAGGTAGAGCTCCTGGTGGAGCACTGTATAAAGCTCCCACACAGATAGAAAAATATTGGTAGATAACTCCAGGACTGAGAATCTAGACATGGGTGCAAGGGATGGAATAATGAAAAAATGAAACAGTGAAGCGCCTTCAGAAAGAAGGATTAAACGTACACGCTACACATTGAATATGGGGGTTCTCCTAAAAACCTGAAAACATATATTGTAGATAGTCAATGGAGCGCCAGCGAACTGGATGTACGGTTAATCATTACACATGTCCAATAAAAATCTTCTAATCCGTTCAGAAGAAACTCCTACCCCAGATGAGAAAAAAAGTTGCTGAAAAAGAGAGGAGACAAAATAGCGCAATATGTCGATCCACCATAAAGGAAAGCAAAGCGGGTGTAGTCTTACTCACATTCTATTGAGCCTATCCTTGGCTCTAGGATGGATAACAATTATGGGTCTTCAATAGATGTTCAGGTGCCCATATACCCACAACAGAGTTCTTCAAACGCTTACCCCGGTGTTGATTATTGCAGAGGGAGAGAAGGTTGCTGGAATCTGGTGATATGGTTGGAATCCGGTGATTGTCAGGAACAGGTAGGCAGATGGGGTTTCTCAGGAATATCAGGTTTCTCAGAGCAACAGCTCTGCCTACCTGTTCCTGACAATCACCGGATTCCAACCATATCACCAGATTCCAGCAACCTCCTCTCCCTCTGCAATAATCAACACCGGGGAAAGCGTTTGAAGAACTCTGTTGCGGGTATATGGGCACCTGAACATCTATTGAAGACCCATAATTGTTATCCATCCTAGAGCCAAGGATAGGCTCAATAGAATGTGAGTAAGACTACACCCGCTTTGCTTTCCTTTATGGTGGATCGACATATTGCGCTATTTTGTCTCCTCTCTTTTTCAGCAACTTTTTTTCTCATCTGGAGTAGGAGTTTCTTCTGAACGGATTAGAAGATTTTTATTGGACATGTGTAATGATTAACCGTACATCCAGTTCGCTGGCGCTCCATTGACTATCTGCAAGGGATGGAATAGACCAGGGGTAATTAGACCAGAATTGGGTCTGTGCCATCAACCAAATGGAGAAATCAATGGATAGACCTCAGCGACCGAGGCATTCAGTTACATAGCTTATAGCTTGGTTGGACATCTTGAGAAGAGGTCAAGAACAAAGAAGAAGGACCAGGCACTCAGGCACCAAGAACTCTAGGTTTTTTGGAAATCACTGGCAATGTTTCAGCTCTACGTGAGCCTTCCTCAAGCTTTGCCTAAATTGATGCTAAATTGTGTGAACCATGACAAGTTCAGTTTAATTGTTATTGTTTATCGCATGTACAGTAGCTTGTGCAGCTTTGGTCTTCCATTGGTTGCACGTTGATGTTGGCAGTGGTTTGAAGCACCATTTTAGTCAGTTGACCTGCTATTTTGGACAATCATAACACAAAAATTTATATTAGAATATATATTAAAAATATTTTTGTAGAAAAACTAAATTACAAATATTGACTTGGTACTGTCAAACCATCCGGTTTTCAGAAGAAGCTGTGAAGGTTACCAAACAAGGATCTGTTTTTCAGCATTGTACCGCAGGACGACGCTCGAGGTTACGTCATTCTGTGGTGGGCCGCACACGTGGATAAGATTTGCGTCGTTCTATGTCTCCTTGCCCTCATCATTCGAGGGAGAGTAAGAATCCTTGTGCATCAACTCAGGCTATCAGGGTAGCAACTTTGATGCAGAATGGACCTCCCTGGTGTGTTTTATAGCCCTCCTGAGTGTCAAGATGCCGACACCCGGGAGTCATTACGTTCATATCGTAGGCCGACGTTCTGGTGCACGAAAATGATTAAAGACCCACCGACCTATATAAACCTCTTTCAGGCATGTGTGCATTGCCCTGTTGCGGTTTCTTGTGGACTCAACCTCGCGTGTATCGTCTATGTTCTACCTTCTGCATACTCTTCCCTCCAGTGGGATTTGAATTCCAGCAACTTCAAGGACTGGTTCCATCCTGCCCGGTGACTTGCTATAAAGCCCAGCCACTCCAAGGACTGGTAATCTTGACCGGATCTCGCCCCTTTCCCTTCACAATTGCCAGTTCCAGCTGTATGTAGGACGTGTGCTGTTCCTGGTTAATGGGGTTCTTGTCTGCGTATTGGTTCTGGACACCCCCGCATGCAGCACCGTCACAGAAGGTCAGAAAACTCATACAGTAGCATTTGCTATCATTAAATAATGCCTTGCATAGAAAATGTGACGGCCTGTGCGGAAAAAAACCCCCTAACACCTTATTTTCATGGAGATTAACTTAGACGTGGATAGTTCATGGGACTTCTGTTTTCCTTCATGGCTGACAACTCCTTTAGACAGAATAAAAAATACATCTTCCGGCAATATTGACTTAAAAAAAATCTTTATTAAAGGCCAAGTCCTAAAACACTATAAATACAGCAGTTAACTGTCAGAACTGACAATGGTTGGAAGGCGTGATCCAAACACGCGGGCCCTGGGATCTTTCAAGTTGTTGTAATTATTGACATGATGAATTAACGCTAGACCATAATACCCCCCATCAAGCTTAAAGGAGCGGTAGTCACAGGACCTGGATGAGGGTCACAAGCTGAACCTCTTAGAAGGGACTCGTGACATGCTAGGATGCCGTCCCTGCTTTCTTGAGATTCAACAGTCTTTCCATTTTACAATACAAAGGCATCAAAGCTGAGTTTGCAATTCCACCCAGAAGCCATGTGAACCAGATGTCAGGAACGTGGGGATGGTACCTGGGTGGCACCTGGATGGCAGGGGTATGAGCCCAGGATGCAGTGGTCTGTACTGATAAACAGGGGATATGGATAGTGGAGGGTGGATGGAAATAAAGACTAACCAGGTTGATTGCAGAGGATGATGGGGATGATGGTTGTAATTGCAGGAACCAGAAATGGGGAATCAGGATCAAGTAGCAACAAAGCAACGATGTTCACTTTTCATGAGCATGAGCCGTAATGAACCAGCAATTTGTCATTAAGGGGCAGAGCCTTTTATTTTGTGAGTCACGTGTGTTTTGGTGTTAACTCTTACAATGCTGGTTGCAGGGCAGGATCAGAACATGAAGTGTACCACCAGGGGGGGGGTTCCAGAATGGCTACAGCCAGGGATCCTGACAGTACCTCCCCCTTCACGGGCACGCTCCGGGTGCCCAAACAAGAGAAGCAGGACCTTCCCTGACCGGGCACAGGTCACTCTAGTGGGTGCTGTTTCCAATAGTCGTAGCACCACCGGAGGGCAGAACGAGGGTCAGGAGCGGTAGTACAGGGTTGGGCACGTGCCTTTCTTTGACGCCGTCGTGCCTTGGCCTTTGTTATCTTAAGGTCAGCAGAAGCATCAGGAAGGAGGGTGCCCATGTATCCAGATGGTGTTCTCCTTTCAGCATCTTCAATCTCCTTACGCCGGAGTAACCCCTTTTCAAAGATGTAGAGGTCTTTGCGACGAACCATAGTCCCATTAGAAGCAGTGACTCGGTCCTCGGGTGATGGGTCAGCTGATACTTCAGAAATGAGGGTGCCCATGTGTCCAGGTGGTACCAAGGTAGGTAGAGCAAAACATCCCTGTACCGTATAGGGACATGGATCCTCGGGTAAGGTGTCTTGATGAACAGGAGTGTCCTTGGAGACCGAAGGAGACAAGTAGGAGGCAGAGTCACCTTCGAACTTGGTGCCCACATAGGAAGAAGGCATCGGGGTAGGCATCTTCTCCATTTCTCCCGGTTCCCCTTCTAAAACTGATCCGTCACTAAGGGAAGGATAGTCGCACAGCCAGGACTTAATGCCCTCGTCCTCGTCTTCTTGCTCTTCCCCGCCACAATCCCTTTCTGATACAGATCCATCGCTGGATGAAGAACAGAAGCCTCGCCATGGCTTAATTAACGGTTTGAAAGGGATCTGTGTCACAGTAGAAACTGGCATGGACATGATCTCCATAGGGGTTGGTAGATCTGACTCCACAGGTACGGTGGTCTCCAGATCCATGGGAAGGACAGGTTCTATGGGCACAGTGGAATCAGTCTCCATAGGCATTACAGGGTTATCATACTCCTCTTCTGTACTGACCTCCAGAGACGTCACATGCCTGGATACAGCGGGTACAGTTCGTCTGGGGACAGGTGTAGGTACATGAGTTGTTCGGGATGCAGGTTTGGGTTCTAGAGATCTCCTGGGGGCCAGTTTGGGTAGGGGTACCGGCTTAAGGGTGGTAGGTCTCTTTGAAGCAGGTTTAGGCCTAGAAGCAGGCCTGGAAGCCTGGGTTTGCTTCAGAGTTCTAAGCACTGGAGCGTCTTTGGGATTGGCAGCAGGCTTAGAAACCGGTGCTGGTTTGACAACCACAGATCTGGGGTTTTTTTCTGGGCAATTTGATATCCAATGTGATCCTTTCCCGCAGTACAGGCAGAGATGGTCTGCCAGTCTCCTGGCACGTTCTTCGGGGGTCAGTGGTTCTCTATGCTTGTTAGCTGCAGGAGTGCACTCCTTAGTCGAGGAGCCCCACATCTCCTGCAGCAATTTCACCAGGGAATCAGTCAGGTTTTTAAATAGTTCCTAGAAGGTAGTCTTCAGTAACTCCACCATAAAGTGCAGCACTGCGGGCTCATTTGTATTAGGCTGGTTCATTCTGTCAGGAACGTGGGGATGGTACCTGGGTGGCACCTGGATGGCAGGGGTATGAGCCCAGGATGCAGTGGTCTGTACTGATAAACAGGGGATATGGCTAGTGGAGGGTGGATGGAAATAAAGACTAACCAGGTTGATTGCAGAGGATGATGGGGATGATGGTTGTAATTGCAGGAACCAGAAATGGGGAATCAGGATCAAGTAGCAACAAAGCAACGATGTTCACTTTTCATGAGCATGAGCTGTAATGAACCAGCAATTTGTCATTAAGGGGCAGAGCCTTTTATTTTGTGAGTCACGTGTGTTTTGGTGTTAACTCTTACAATGCTGGTTGCAGGGCAGGATCAGAACATGAAGTGTACCACCAGGGGGGGGGGGGTTCCAGAATGGCTACAGCCAGGGATCCTGACACCAGAGAACCTGGAAATGCACTTCCTGGCTCTCAATCAAACTCAACCCAATGAGCTGGTGATGAGTCAAAGACTACAGGCACTTGCGGTGCCATTCCAGGATTGAACAACATCTCATAAATTGGTGATGTGACTTCTGAGCACTTCTCAATGTCCTTTCCAGCCAACGTCTCACATTTAAATATTATTTGCACACATTTGTAAAATTCACAGTCATTACTAAAGATATTGTAACATTATAAATACACTTGGGATCACTGCAATAAATAGATGTAAAATAAATAGTGTGATACTATTGAATTAGACACTCTAGGATAGTTGTGACAACCTTTCCAAAACAAGGGCTTCCCATCCGACCTGAAGACCAGCATTCAACTTCTGCTAGAGGCACTTCCGTTCAGTTGATTTGACCAAAGCGGTTTGTCCAATGCTTCTCCGTGTTTCTGCATTGAGAGGTATCTGATTGGCCGCCAACAGAAGACTCAAGGACGGGACAGGAGAGGGGAGATCATGTTATGGAATATAAAATGTATGTTTTAACCAGACGTGTGCAAATTTCTGTTCCATCTGAATGCAAGTTTGCATGAACTTTTTTTGTGATGAGAGTCACTTTGAACTCGGGGTACATAGACCTAGAAATGCATTTGGGAGGTGCAGGTCTGATGTTCTATATTGTTTCCCTGTCCTCTCCTATGTTGAAGTTGTAGTGTTCTGGATAATACGAGACGTCTTGGGTTTTCATTAATAGGTTTATTAACAACTAAGCATACATGTTTCCTATAACAGCAACTGGCTGCGTCGTCTAGTCAGCCTCAACTGGCAGACAAAATGGTCGACCAACTGTCAACAGCCAACCGACAAAAGAAACACCCACTTCCCCCCATTGGCAGCCAGCGCAACTACACCACACCTCCTCCCTTTTCTTAAAAGAAAGAAAACCAACAAAAAAACACACAAAACAAAAGAAAACAAAGCAAAAATGTCCAGTACAAGTCTATGTATCTTCCAGACCCTCCTGACTTCCATTCTGTAATCTGTGTTTTTGGTTCACATAGTATCTGTGGTTCCGCAAGCTTTTACTCCTCCGATGGAAATCCCGCAATGGGTCTGGAGCTTGCCAGCGTTCTGGAGGATGCCGGACTCTTTGATTCCGAGCTAAACTGACATTTCCAGCCAGATCATATGGCATAAGTGGAATCTGCTTCACTGAGACGATCACCGTCTATTTCTTCCCTCGAAAGGGCACAATCCTCTTCTTCTTGTGAGAATACATCTCCATTATCATGCCAGACCCCCATCCATATATCCATGTCTTTCGACTCTTCAGCCTGCACATTCAGTTGTTTGTCAAAAACAGATCTGGGCCGTAACTGGGCTGAATGTCTCTTAGTGTGCAGACCATTGGACGTGCTAACCTCATAGGTGAGGAATCCCAAAACCCTGGAAATAACTGCCGGAGACCAATGGTTTGGCCCTCTATACATCCGTATCCAGACTGCATCCCCTATATTGTACATGCGTGAACTCTTTCCATGCTTCATCTTTTCCTGTTGTTTCTGTACATGACGTTGTTCCTGTGAGATGTCTGTTTGACCCTTCTTATCCGGTTGCAGTAAGTCTAACTTTGTCCTGAGTGGTCTGCCAAACATCAAAACTGCTGGAAGCTGGCCGGTGGTTGGGTGAGCTGTGTTCCTGTACTGCAGCAAGAATTGTTGGAGTTGTTGAGGTAAGCTTTTGCGGACTGTCACAGTACTCCTTAAAAATCCTTTCAGAGTCTGGACAAATCTTTCAGCTAGACCATTGGTAGCTGGATGATACGGAGCTGTACGGAGATGTTGAATACCATGATCCTTAATGAAACTTGGAAATTTCTGAGCTAATAACTGTGGCCCATTATCAGATACTAGTATCTTAGGCAATCTGAATGTCGCAAACAGCTTCTTCAGGGCATCAATGGTGGCATCAGTTGTAGTCTGAGGCAGTAAAATCACTTAAGGCCATTTGGAATGTGCATCCACCACCACTAAGTTCATCTGTCCATTCACAGGTCCTGCAAAAGTCAATATGAATTCCCTTCCAATGGGTTAAGAGGCCAAAGCCAGGGCTGAACTGCACCTCTAGGATAGCATCTCTGAGCCTGGGCACATCCTGAACAGACTGCAACGTAGTTGCCTATATCCTCATCCAAAGTTGGCCACCATACATGAACCCTGACTTTTTGTTTCATCCGGACTATTCCTGGATGCCCTTCATGCAAAATTTGTAACGTGGGTTTCTGCAAGGCTGGAGGAACAATTACCCGCTCTCCCCATAGCAAGCATCCCTCTCTGACTGACAGCTCAAGATTCCTGGAGTGAAAAGGTCGGAGACGTGGAGAGGTTTGAAATGGCCAACCATGTTGTACATAAGACAAAACTTCTTGAAGATCAGCATCCTTACTGGTCTCTTGGGCTATTTCAACAGCAGTAAGTGTTAAAGTAAATGGAAGGTGGTGAACTCCGAACATAATTGGTGGAGAGTGGAAGAGGAAGGCGTGAAAACGCATCTGCATTTGTATGTTTATCATGGGGCCTGTATCGGATTTCATATTGATAAGCCCCCAGCAGTAAGGTAGACCTTTGGAGACGAGCGGCGGTGGTCTGAGAAATACTCTTTGTAGGATTGAATATTGCCAATAGCGGCTTATGATCGGTCAACAGCGTAAAAGATCGGCCATAAATATAAAAAGTGAAACTTCTTCAGTGCCCAGATTATCGCTAAAGCCTCCTGGTCAATTTGTGAATAATTGCGCTCAGCTGGGGTGCGAGAGCGGGAAGCAAAAGATACAGGTCGATCTGTACCATGAGGTGTGGAATGGGACAGCACAGCCCCCAGCCCATAAGGAGAAGCATCACAGGCGATACTCAATGGTTTAGACAAATCATAGTGAACCAAGACTCTGGAGAGCTGCTTATAATTCAACAGTCCTAAATAGGAGCGCAGCTGCGTTACATTCCTTGGTATGGGAGCCTCTACCAATGCTTTCACTTTCTCATCAGAGGTGTGAAGTCCAGTTTTATCAATAACGTGAGCACTAAATTCCAGGTGATCTTTCAAGAACTCACATTTGTTTATATTAACTTTGAGTCCATTATCCATTAGTATCTGGAGCACGTCTTGTACATTCTGCTGGTGCTCCCTCTCCGTTCGGCCAGTGATCACCATGTCATCCAGCAGACATTGTGTACCCGGCACTCCAGCAAGCAATTCATCCATTGTACGCTGCCAAATTGCTGGCGCTGGTGCTATCCCAAATACCATTCTGTTATACTGGAACAGCACCTTATGAGTATTGATGGTGTGGTAAGGCCTGGATTCTGGATGCACTGGTAACTGCAGGTATGCATGTTTGAGATCCAGCTTTGTGAACTGCTGTCCCCCGGCCAAAGTCGCAAAAATGTCCTCAATCTTTGGAAGTGGATATTTATCCACAGCAAGTTGAGAATTGACGGCCATACGGAAATCCCCACATATCCGAATGTCTCCATTCTTTTTATGCACAGGCACAATCGGGGAGGCCCATTCACTGCAGCGCACTCTGGAAATCATCCCAAGGTTCTCTAGACGCATCAATTCCGCTTCAACACCAGCTTTAAGTGCAAAAGGTACAGTTCGTGCCTTAAAAATTTTTGGAACAGCATTTTCCCTCATATTTAGGGACATTTGCCGTCCCTTAACAGACCCCAAAATATCATCAAAAACCGGGGCAAACTTCCTCTGCAAGTCCTGTATCCAAGCTGAAACCGCAGGTAATGTCTGTAAGGCGTGGCAAGCATTATACTTTATGTCTGGCATTCCCAATTTATGAATCCATTCTCTTCCAAATAGTGGGGGACCCCCAGACTGCATAATATATAATGTCAGCTTTTCCGAGCGTCCATTTAACTGCACTCTCACATGTACACTGCCCAGAGGGGTTAATACTTCCATTGAATAAGTCTGTAGACGAACAGCTGTCTTTATCACTGGAACGTTTACTTTTAATCTCCGCCAGTCTTGCTCAGTAATCACAGAAACAGCCGCCCCCGTGTCCAGGTCCATGGTCAAATATTTCCCTTCAATCTTCACTGGAAAAGAAATAGCTGAATAAGCTGAATCCATCTTATAAAGTTTTACTGTTTGAATGGGAATGTGGCCGTCTGAGTCATCCGAGGAGTCTTGGAGCTGGATTTGATATGCTCTCTTCTGAAGCAATTTACGCAGCTTCCCTTCATGCACCGTCCCTTTCTTACAGACCCTTTGAATATGCCCTCTATGTCCACAGGACTGACAAACGGCATTGCGGAAACGACATGAATGAGATTCATGTGAAGTCACCCCACATCGATAACATCCATTTTGGGGCTCTCCATGCACCGTCCTTTGACGTAAGGAATTGTACTGTTTATTCCGCTTGTACCGCTCCCTGGTATCTGTATGGAATATTTCTGCCTCTTTCTCAGTCTTTTGCTTCCTATGCAAAACATCAGCTTCTTTGGTGACTTGTTCCATGATGCTAGCGATATCCATAGCTTTGTGTAAGGTCAGCTCTTTCTCGGTAAGAAGTCTCTTAATCATAGCTTCACACTGTAACTCCATCACAAACTGGTCTCTGAGGGCTGTGACTAAACACTCCCCAAACTGACAGGTACTTGCCAACTTCCTGAGAGCGGAGACAAAGGAGGAGACACTTTCTCCAGGTTCCTGATGTCTTTTATAAAACTCGCATTTTTCAGCGATTTCAATTGGCTGTGGCTGATAGTGGGCCCACAGTAAAGCAACTAACACAGCTAACGGCTTGCTTGCAGGTTTCTCTGGATACAAGAGATCTCTGAGTGTGTCATTCACCTTCGCTCCAATCGCTGTGAGGAACACGGCTACCTGTTTTGTCTCCAAAATGCCATTAGCAAGAGTCAGTGTCTGGATTAAGATCATGCAGAGTGCCAATCAGCGCCATCATGCAGATCCAACAGCCTCGTCGCCACTGTAGTGTTCTGGATAATACGAGATGTCTTGAGTTTTCATTAATAAGTTTATTAACAACTAAGCATACAGGTTCTCTATAACAGCAACCGGCTGCGTCGTCTAGTCAGCCTCAACTGGTAGACAAAATGGATGACCAACTGTCAACAGCCGACAAAAGAAACACCCACTTCCCCCCCATTGGCATCCAGCGCAACTACTCCACAGAAGTCACCCTGCTCCTACAATTCTAGGTTCCGGGTGTTTGTGTCGTCTGTGCTTCGCATGAATACTGTTATTTATCGTTATTGTAAATGTTTATCTGTTACTACGGTTTATATGATTATTGTGTGGGTCACTGTAGCCTTTTCCATCTCCCCTGATCTAGAATATGTGTACATCTGTTAAACATTGGAGTGGTCGCTGTCTTCTTTGACAAACAATGCCCTATTAATAGATACTGTATAAACTGAATCCCCTGTTTATCCCCGCAATCTACTATTGTCATATTTATCTGGTTTGCCGGCATGTTGCACAATGCATCTTGGTGACTAGAGTTAATCCCATTATCTGTCCCTGGTCTAATTATGTTTTAGACACCATGACGCCAAGGAGGAATTTCTAATGTGTCGCAGCAATATGCCAGGGGAATGATTCCTGATGAAGAGCAGTAAAACACCAGGGTGTAATTCTCCATTGGCCGCTGGGCTGCACCTGGCACTGTATAGATTATTCATTAAAGGCTCCGTTCCAGTCAGACTGTTCTAACTTCAAGATCTGCGTGCCGACTCATTTCTGGGGAAAGCTATCACCGCACCTTCAGTGTACTCATCCTTAAGGGCTGGAGTAAGACACGATAGACTGTTGGTGGGAAAATGGGGAGTGGCATTAACATGTCACCCAGTCGGGGTACGGAGATCTGTTACAGTTTGGCATCCAACTGAAATGGGGGTAAAGAGGTGGGTATGGAGGAAGTAAAGATGGGAGCTGCGCCGGCTGACAACACTGCTGTCAGCACGCACAGCTCCCATCACTAGTGACCGAGCTGGTGACTGGCAGCTGGGAAATTCAAAATCCCAGCTGCTGGTGAGGTTGGGTGGGGTGGAGGAAACTCCTCCACTTCACCCAGTGATATGTCCAGATCGGGGAAGCTGGGAGAGGGCTCTCCTCACATCCTTATTACTTTGAACAGATGACGTGGTCAGGATGCGTAGAGTGTCCCTTTAAAGAACAGGTGCAGGTAGATTCACGTGAGCGAAAACATAAAACAAGAGAGATTCAACATATACATTTGGAGAATTCTACAAAAAAAAAGGTTTGGCGATTTGTAAAGTAACTTATCGTCTGTCATACGGAATACAGCACACACGTTAAATGTCACCCTGGCGCTCCTCGACATTTTGTTTTTGAGAAGATTGCGTAAAAAAAAAATAATAAAGCAAAAAAAAATAATTATATATATTTTTTTCTTTCTTTCCAGACTCGCATGTTATTGGAAACATGGAAAAAATGATTGCAGCAAGACATTCCCGAAGTGAAAACGAGTTTGGATAAACACTTCTGATTACTGACAGACTTGCGGAAAATAGTTTTTCTGTCCTGAAGAGAGAAAAAAAAAAAAAGAAGAAAAGTAGTAATAATAATAATGATAAAAAAAGACAAAGATATTAGCGCTGCCAGGTGCCTCGTTTCACGGACGGAGAGTCATTTGTTTCAGTCAAGAAGAAGAAAAGCGATCGCGATGAGGAAAAATCCCAGACGTAGCATGAAATAATGAAACCTGTCCGATAAATCAAACTATCACACACAGAAAGAGAAATGCCAGATCTGTGAATTCCTACATATTCTTTTTTTTTTGTTTGGGGGAGGGTACAGCGACTTTCTCTTGTTGACATCCTGAACAAAACATTGGCCGACATCATGACTCATAAGAAATCCATGTTTGTGCCAGAGTGTAAATATTCACAGGTCAACCGTACGCAGACACCAACGAAAGATTTGATGGATAAATGCAACAATAATGCTTTTTTTCTTAGAATTTATATTTCTAAACATTTCTTGAACCACCTGTTTCAGAATGATGCTCTCTCCAAGGCCGCCATCAAGGGGGTGACAGCCTATGACACATTAATGGGCCCTGGGGCTCCAAGGGGATCCGACTGATGCCAAACCCAGTGGCGGCTTGTCTAAGTGCCTTGGGTGCAAGTATCCATGCATGCCAGCCAAGGGAGACCAATTGAGATACCAAGAAATTTCCCAAAGGGCCGTGGCATCTATGTCTCCACAAAGCACTCCGCTCCCTCAGTGGTGAGTCCATTAGTATGGACTTCACCTACCGACAGATTGCCCACCTGCAAGACCACCAGAACCTACTTTATATCCCCTTGCTGGACCACCACTGTATTTAGGCCATTCCCTGTAAGAGCAAGAAAGGGGGCTAAATCTTTTATTTTTAACTAGTCGACTGAAATGAGCAGCTATGGGGAGGGGGCTCTGACCAGTGCATCAGTAAGGGGCCCCGAGATTTCTGATGGAAGCCATGGCTATCCCCTCTGCATCTGTCATCCTATATCAGTGGTCGGCAACCTTGACCCTACAGATGGTTTAAATCGAAATGTCCCGAAAGGTTCAACCAATCTATTGAGTACCTGAGCGTCTTGGGAGGTGTAATTTCAAAAAAATATGGAGGACTGAAGTTGCTGATCCCTGCCTTATATCAAGGTTTTGATGGTCTGTCCTTGATTTCATGGTCTGATGGTTTCATCGAAATCTCCAACAGGTCATCAGTCAAGAGATTGCCACCAAAACTCCGATTTATTTTGTTCGGTTATTCACTTTTAATTAATGTCCGTCACTTGCTATTTGTTTCACTCTCAATCTTTGGAGACCCAGGATTTCATGTTTCATGGATTATTCTAATATTTTTTGAATAAAGTTATCAATACTGTTGATGTGTGAGCTTCAGTATCCCCATCAAAACAATTATAAGAAGACTACTAAAAAATGACACCTCCCCCTCTTTCGGCCTTTAGAAAGTCACCAGATGCTGCCGATTGCATCTGGCCTAAGGTTTTTTGGAAAAGGCGGTAGTTCTTTTCTTTAGATAATGTACTTTTCTGCAGTATTTACCTTTTTTTCTTGGCCTGCCCACTCTTCCGTTCAAGGCTTCCTGAAATCGGAAGTCCATGGAGCCTTGTGAGTGTGATCGGCGCAAATGCCACTCGCAAGATAAAGGCCAATCAATTGGAGACGCATAGAGGACCAGACGACAGCATTAACGAAGAGTGTTGAGGTCTTTTGTCCCAGAGTTGGTCCATGGCAGGTGGGATATTCAAATCCCACCCTATCAAATGACAACTATGTGGGCGGAGGAAACTCCTCTTTATACGGCTATCACAGCTGATCCGGAGCGAGAAGGAGGACTCAAAGGGGGGACGTTCTCATCTCACTCTGACCACCTAAAAAGATGTTCAGAGTGCGCAGAATGTCCCTTTAATTATTTGGATACTTTATTGATCTACAATATGGGGTTGGGTTTTAGAATATATTACAATTTTATTATATGTATGTACATATATACACCACCTTCCATCCTAGATTTCTATATATTATACACATACAAACACTTGTATCTTGCACCTTCGCACTTAACGTCTCTGCAGCCAATGACGGTGATCGGTCGCTACTCGCTGGGAAGTGAGGCGGGATGGACGAAGGCCAGAAAGCCGCAGTGTGTGCTATGCCACCATGCAGTGTTTAGGCCCGCCTGCTGTGAGGATGGCAAACTCCTCCCCATGGCTTTAAGGGGTTAATAAATAGAAGAAAAGAGATTATCACCTCACTCTCCTGGAAAAAAAATTCTAAATGGTAATTGCTCCATGTTTACCATATTTAGGCCAGGCTGGGCTAGCTCTAAAGCATTGTGAACAGAGAAACCAACGCCATGATATGCTGTCACGCACATCGGTCGGCGCTACCTGCATTTCATAACACGCACGAGGGCTCGAGTTTCATTCATTTGGCAATGGCCGGTGGTATAAATACTTGCTCTTGAAAGAAGAAAGAAGGGGATGAAATATCTCAGCTATAAAATGTCAATTCGCTTTCCAAAGCAGCTCCAATCTCAAACCACATCAAGACCGACGTCTGAAAAGACAATCAGAAACCTAGTCTGATCGGATGTCTTTCTTCTCGAGACTGTAACGTGGATGGAATGCTCGAGGTTACTGCATGGCCGTCCCCCAGAACACTCTACAAAACTTTATTTTTTTTTTTTCAAACCAAAACACTGTTTATTTTTCATACTATTTTCGCAAATTGAGCAAACCGCAGTTTTGATTTTCTTCAGTGAAAGTGAAGCAACTTCGAAAAATCTGGACCGCGCTGCTAGGAGAACTCCACCAAAATCCCATGGCCTGTCTGTTAACAGAAGCATGGAGAGACACCGACGTGTCGATCGGAAAAAAGGCGTTAACCTTAAGGCTAGGCATGCGTTTTGAGAATTCAAAATGTTTGGAAAAAGATTATCACCTCACTCACCTGAAAAAAAAAAAAAAGTCAGGGGTATATTAATGAAATGGCCCTCACGAAGATGGTATCAGTGGATCAGAGCAACTAGAACGCAACAGCAACCTCTTCCTAGAAATTATAATGAGACGGTCCAGCACTCGTGAAGTCCACCTAATGTTGTTTTAAGGCAATTGTCCACACTGGAAGACCCAGTCCTGAATCATGCAACCTGTGTTATGGAAATAAATCCATGGCCCACATTGGGGATTGATCATTTTACCATGGTGGTGCAGTAGATCGACTCTGACTGAAGTGAGGAGCAAATTCCCATGGGCACATTTCTTGCAGTGCCGAATCAAGGCCGTTTTCCACCTGTGCCATTATCAGCGCTGCCATCAGAATTCTTGGGACCCCTTACTGAACCATTAATTGGGGCCACCTTCTTCAGCTTGTCATTCCTGTAAACTATCAAACATTGTGCCTCGTCTTCTGTTTACCTTAGCTAAACCCCTGGTGGATAAAAAGAGTTTCCTGGTGGGAGAGCATTTGCAATGCACCTCTAGCTGCTGCTGAACAGTGACAAGCCAGAGGGCTCTTATCAGTAAGTATTAAAGTAATCAGGATGCGTGGAGGGTCCCTCATCCCACGTGTAGCCCAGTTTTCCAGATATCACTGTGTGAATCAGAGGAGTTTCCTCTGCCCACACAGGTGTCACCAGGCAGTTGGGATCTGAGTATCCCGCCTGCCAGGGACCACCCTGGGACTGATGATGTCAGCATACTTAGCATCTTGACATCATTATGACTCCAAATGTTCTCAGCAGGACACAAGTTCCACATGTTACGCAAATTGCGTAGTTGTAAAATATACAAATAAAAGAATGGCATAACGACGTTAGCCCGATTTCAATTTAGAATACGGAGCTTGGCTTCATGCTATCCTCCTGCTGGATCATTTACTCCTCCAATTCCCAAACCAATTGCCATGTTCAACCCATGCGACATGACCTGTAATATACTTTCCCTAGTCTAGTCGGTTCTATTGGGTGTGATGATATAGCAACCCACCATCACCAAAAGGGGACTCTAGGGGATGGAGGGGTGTCTGAGAATGAAAGGTGTCTGGGGTGTGTGTCTGGAGGGAAGGGTGTCTCTTTGTGAAGATCGGTGTTGAGAGTCAGTTTCTGCGTGTGAAAAAAGTATTAGGGGGTGTGGTGCTAAAAGTGCGGCCAGGGGCCCCACAAAATGTCCTCGCCTGGGGCCCCTTAAATCCTAAGGGTGGATAGAGCGTACCGGCTGGATGGAGTAGAGGTACCATCACTGCACTATAACTGGGGAGACCCAGGTTGGAACCCCAACCAGAGCACCTCTCCAGTAAGTGTCCTTGGGCAAGACACCTAACAGTACATATTTGCCTACCACACAATATCCGCTGTGGAGTCCAGTGGAAACGTCTCTACTTTTCGACCGTGGAAAAGCAAGTCAAATACCATTCAGCACATCCCACCAATACAACTGGAGAAGCAAGTCTCAACTTTACGTGAAGCGGGTTCAGCCTAATCACCAGGTAGCTGATCTACAATCATGGAAACACGACTCAATCCCAATCAGAAGATGCCACCAGTGAGTGTCCTTGGCCAAGACACCTAACGATATAGATGCGCCTACCTCACAAAATACTTGTACATCTCATAGACTGTAAGTTCCCTTGGGAAGAGGGTCCCCTGAATCAGGCCGTATCATCCATGTGTGATATTACAATGTATCAACCCCTTATACACTGATCTTGTAAAGCGCTGCAGAATTTGTGCCACTATATAAATAAAGGATAATAATAATAAGGGTGGCTCTGGCTAGCAATATATTCTGAAAGCTGCCCTGGTGAATGCAATCTTAATAATAACAGCGGCACAGACCATCCAGATTTAATAATTGTTTTCCCATAGAGCCCGTAACAGATGTGAAACAGGTAATGCGATTTCCGTGCGCAGCTTTGATTTGTCTGCTTGGGGTAAGAATTCAGACAAAGCCTCCGTCTTTGTGGGTGGCTGGCAGTGTCTCCACAAATAACACGCAGCTCCGTACACATTTCTTTTTATATATATATGTTCTAAAGAGATTGGAAAACCAGATGGTGAAATTACACAGCAATTAAAAGTCTGACAACGCGGGACAGAAAACGAGTAAAGAAGGCGAACGAGTTGCGATTGTGAAGAGTACAGCTCGATTGTGTAATCAGATACACTGCTGGGATGCACACCTTTCCAGTGGACGAGGACTGGTTTTCTCGACGCAGCTGGAAGCAATTTCATCTCATTCAGCAAAAATTGTATTTGTCATTCGCGACTTGGAAATATGGGATGTATCATTAGGAGTTTTTTTTCCAACTGAACTTGGAGGGTTTAATGATGGAGCGCGGCCAAAGAGAGATAAAGGCAGATAGAAGAACACCATGAAAAGCAGTCTGGAAACGATAAGGTGACATCCCATGCCACCCGTCAATAAATGCTATGGAAACAGAAAGTTACACTGTAATCGTCCTTTGAATTAAATGTTATACAGGTCAGGCGCCCCTTATCCGAAATTCTAAAAGCCAGGAGTCTCCGAAAACCGGAATCTTTGGAGCCCTTCTGAAGTTTAGTAAATATGGATAAGGAACACTCTGGACTCTCCCGGGAGTCTGGCTCACAAGTGCTGCGCACTGCAGTAGAGCACAGCATGGCCTCTGGGTGGCCCCAGCCTGTGACATGACGCCTGGTGTCTCGTTGACTCTGTGCATCATGTCCGCGGCAGAAGGCTTCAGAGAGTTCCCAGTGTGTTTACATGGCGAAAGTAGCAGTGGGAATGAGATCCTACCGCAATGAATCTTCCTGACGTCCGATTCTCACCGGATTCTGAAGGTTCGGGGTCTCAAGTATTCCAGAATAAAAGTGCCTGACCTGTAATATTAGCTTCAAAGCCCTTCATGAAAACTAAAACACTCACACGTTACAGAGCCAGTAGATGCCTTGGCTGTGATTGGCATAGTTTCCAGTCAAGTAAGGGTGACATGGCCCTTATTTACTGTATCTCCTTCAAGACAAAAAATAAGGACAGGAAAGAGAGAGCTCTCAGAATAACCATTTCTTCCAGTTCAGGTGCTATTAGCAACAAGAAACACACTGTTGGATAATATTTTTTTCTGTATTAGGCTCTATAATTGCGCTTCTGGTACTCTTCAATGAGGGAAGTACCCAACATGTCCAGGACATGCACCACCGTATATGCCCCTATTGGTAGAAAGGGGCAACAGGAACAGAGCGAAGATTCTGGAGCGCCATCGTCAACCTTTTAGAAACGGTCTATTTGATTATGGTGGGATTAGGATGGCTGCACCAGTCAATCCGCGCACTAGGCTGGCCAACAAGGTAGAGCAAAGGATTGGTCCTTACCATGGGTCAACAGAGGTATTACTCAATCTTTGCTATCAAATGCACTGGCTACTTGTTCACACAACTGACCGTGCTACTAGATACTGTTTTTTGCAAAATGAATTGCAATTATATAAAAGTAAACAACCACTTGTCTTTGATGACACCATCCAAGAATTGGACCTTCGAGTGACAGTCATGGCTCCTTCATGGGCCAGGAGAAATTTCAGAAAATATTTATATAATGATATATTTAAATAATTGATGACTCCCATACACTGAGATATTTGGGTTCAAAAACACTGGTTAACATAAAATCATAAAAGATCACAGAGTTGGGCAACCTTCTGATGTAGCCCTTTCCTTCATGATGACAAACCATAGGGCCTCTCCTCCTAATTGATGGATCTTTGATGAGAAGGTGCCAACTGTAACTGAACATTTCAAGAACTTGGGACAGTTTTGAAATCTGTCCCAGCTGTGGTCACTTTAGGCATGCTCAGTCGAGTGGAGCATAATTTATATGAACCACTATCTAAAATGTATACCATCCAGCCCTGGCCATTTCATGTTTCATTATAATGTTTTCTTCTATCATTTTATGTTTTATTAGATAACAATAGAAGGATCTAATCAACTGGAAAGCTCAAGATGATTAACCCCTTAACAACAAGCAAACAAGGTTACCACTATATCATCTTGGGAGCTCTTCTGAGCGTTTTTGAAGACCATATCATTTTTGAAGCAACAGTAGAGTTAAGCATGGTATTTTCCAGAATCCAACAAGTTGGTCAGGAATTTAAGGAGTGGTTCTAGAAGTCTGCTGTAGGAAATTGTTGCCATTTATAGAATTTTTGACACCAGAGTTTTTTTTATTTTTCCAGGACTTTAAATGGGAAAAGTTCTTCCAATGCTCTGCCCTCGAGGTCTCTCGAAAAGAAATAAGCTATACGGCTGGCTGTTAACTCTGACAATAAAAAGTCAATGAGAATTTCCGTTCCCTAAACCGACGCTTAAGTGCCACGAAATACCTGAAAATTGCCTGAGATCTTATAAATAGACCATCGGCTTCCGAAATCACACATAGTTCCCTTCTTGAGCCGACACTCCCAGTCCATTCCCAAACAGAAAGGATGGCGCGTGCCAGAATCCAAACTTGGAGTCGGACCTTACAAGAAATTTCGCTTTGCTCATAAACGTGTAAAAAGATTTTGCATGGCAGTAAACGTGTTTAAGAGAAATCCAATCCCTTTCTTCTGCCTTGCTATATGCTTTAAGCAAATAAGAGTTTAAACACCCTATAAGATGAAAATGGCAGACATGCCGCGCTTTAACCCATCCAATACAAAGCATATTTTTATACATTTTTACAACATTTTATTTGAAACTTAGGGAAAATAGCATTGTTGTATAAAGATAGTTAAAATATTAAGATAAAGTACATTTGCTCATTTTTTTAATTTTTCATATATTGATTTATCCTTTACAGAGATATTGCTGGGATGAAAGGTTGCAAACTCTAGATGTCGTCCCTCATCTAACACAATGTCACAGAGGGTCTGCATAAGCAGCATACAGTCAGATCCAGTAAATGTGCTGCAGACAGATAATAAAATGGTGAGATCTCCTGCTTATGGGGGTTTGTAGTGATCAGAATGAGATTATTAGCAATGCATTATCTGTATGTGCTGCATAATGCCTGTGTATGGCAATTACAGCAACACCCTGTATCTGTATGTGCCGCACAATGCCTGTGTATGGCAATTACAGCAACACCCTGTATCTGTATGTGCTGCATAATGCCTGTGTATGGCAATTACAGCAACACCTTGTATCTGTATGTGCTGCATAATGCCTGTATATGGCAATTACAGCAACACCCTGTATCTGTATGAGCTGCATAATGCCTGTGTATGGCAATTACAGCAACACCCTGTATCTGTATGTGCTGCATAATGCCTGTGTATGGCAATTACAGCAACACCTTGTATCTGTATGTGCTGCATAATGCCTGTGTATGGCAATTACAGCAACACCTTGTATCTGTATGTGCTGCATAATGCCTGTGTATGGTAATTACAGCAACACCCTGTATCTGTATGTGCTGTATAATGCCTGTGTATGGCAATTACAGCAACACCTTGTATCTGTATGTGCTGCATAATGCCTGTGTATGGCGATTACAGCAACACCTTGTATCTGTACTGTACAGGGTTTTACAGTCATTATAACCCCCTGAATATTATCCCTGTACAGCAGCGACTGACTCCACAGCTCTCCCTGTATTCTGACCAATCCCTGGCTGCTGGAGTGCGGCATTAATGATTGTTGAGCTTTTTGTTACAGTGACGTCGGAGGCTGCTTCTTGCAGCGTTTATACAGTAATACAGGGTGAGAGGTGTGAGATCTCACTGGAAATTTCAAACTTTTTTTTATTTCCAAAAATGGGATTTTGTTGCCAATTTGCATTTGTGAGAGTCATAGCTGTAATCTAAACTTTTAGGATAAACTTTAGGGGATCTTTGGGAGTTTTGGGGGATGTGTTCTAATGAGAGGGAGAATTGTATCGAGTGGAACATGATCTTATTAGGGGTTTATACGGTCTAGTGAGGCAGACGCTTTCTATCGAGGGGGGACATGATCTTCTAAGGGGGTGCATTCTAAGGAGGACAACTTGTTCTAATGAAGGGGACACGATCTTATTAGGGGGTGCGTTCTAATGAAGATGCCGCCTTCTAATGAGGATGGACACGTTCTAATGAGAGGGACTCCCGCTAATGAGTTGGACACATTCTAATGAGTTGGACACATTCTAATGAGGGGGACGTGTAATGAGAGGGAGCGCATTCTAATGAGGGTGACGCGTTTCCATGAGGGGACACACGTTCTAACGAGAGGGGATACTTCTAATGAGGGGGACACGGTCTCATTTTTTAATGAGAAAGTATTTTACCAGGAAGGATACGTTGAGATTTCTCTCGTTTTCAAGTATGTCCTGGGTGGCGAGTATGTACCGTTAGGTGTCTTGCCCAAGGACACTTACTGGAGAGGTGCTCTGGCCGGGATTACAACCTGTGTCTCCACCGTCTCTCTCCATGGTTATAGAGCGGTGGTGTTACCTCTACTCCACCCAGACGGTATGAGGAGGACACGGTCTGATGAGGGGGATACGTTCTAATGAGGGGGACACGTTCTAATGCTGGGGACACGTTCTAATGATGGGGACACGGTCTAAGGAGGGGGGATACGTTCTAATGACGGGGATACGTTCTAATGACGGGGTTACGTTCTAATGAGGAGGACACAGTCTATTGATGGGAACGCGTTCTAATGATGGGGACACGGTCTATTGAGGGGGACGCTTTCTAATGAGGGGGAACACGTTCGATTGAGGGGGACACATTCTAATGAAGGGAACGAGTTCTAATGAGGGGAACACATTCTAATGAGGAGGACGCGGTCTAATGAGGGGAACACATTCTAAAGAGGGGAATGCGTTCTAATGAGGGGAACACATTCTAAAGAGGGGAATGCGTTCTAATGAGGGGAACACATACTAATGAAGGGAACGAGTTCTAATGAGGGGAACACATTCTAATGAGGAGGACGCGTTCTAATGAGGGGAACACATTCTAAAGAGGGGAATGCGTTCTAATGAGGGGAACACATTCTAATGAAGGGAACGAGTTCTAATGAGGGATACACATTCTAATGAGGAGGACGCGTTCTAATGAGGGGAACACATTCTAAAGAGGGGAATGCGTTCTAATGAGGGGAACACATTCTAAAGACGGGAATGCGTTCTAATGAGGGGGACGCATTCTAATGAAGGGAACGAGTTCTAATGAGGGGAACACATACTAATGAAGGGAACGAGTTCTAATGAGGGGAACACATTCTAAAGAGGGGAATGCGTTCTAATGAGGGGAACACATTCTAAAGAGGGGAATGCGTTCTAATGAGGGGGACGCATTCTAATGAGGGGAACACATTCTAATGAGGGGAACACATACTAATGAGGGGAACACATACTAATGAGGGGGACGCGTCCTAATGAGGGGGACACGTTCTAATGAGGGGGATGCGTTCTAATGAGGGGAACACATTCTAATGAGGGGGACGCGTTCTAATGAGGGGGGACGCGTTCTAATGAGGGGAACACATTCTAGTGAGGGGGACGCTTTCTAATGAGGGGGACGCATTCTAATGAGGGGAACACATTCTAATGAGGGGGACGCGTTCTAATGAGGGGAACACATTCTAATGAGGGGGACGCGTTCTAATGAGGGGGGATGCGTTCTAATGAGGGGAACACATTCTAGTGAGGGGGACGCTTTCTAATGAGGGGAACACATTCTAATGAGTGGGACACATTCTAATGAGGGGGACACATTCTAGTGAGGGGGATGCTTTCTAATAAGGGGTACCCTTTCTAATGAGGGGGACGCTTTCTAATGAGGGAGACGCATTCTAATCATAGGGCCGCGCTCTAATGAGGGGGCTGCATTCTATTGACGTTTTATATTCCTTTTTATTGTTTTGCTTGTTTCTTAACGCATTTCATGTATTTATTCTAGTGACCTACACACAGTGGCGTAGCGTGGGGGGGCTGGGGGGGCCGTGGCCCCGGGCGCAGTTTTGTTAGGGGCGCATTTGCGCCCCTAAAACTGGCCCGGGGGTTGAGGGGACCCAGATGCCGGGCAGCGCGGGAGTGCCTGCCCGGTCCTGAAGAGTCCGTCCTGTTAAAGGGAAGCGGCTGCGTGCAGGCGCAGCCGGTCACGTGGTCCGGCTAATCAGGTGGTACTGAGTCTCTGTACCACCTGACTGTCCGGACCGCGTGACCTGCGCACGCACGCCACGCAGCCGCATCACCTTCAACAGGACGGACTCTTCAGGACCGGGCAGGCACTCCCGCGCTGCCCGGCATCTGGGTCCCCTCAACCCCTGCCGGAGCTGGAGCAATATCCAGGTGAGAGCTGGGCAAATCCATGACCTGGGGGCAAATCCATGACCTGGGGGCAAATCCATGAGCTGGGGACAAATCCATGAGCTGGGCAAATCCATGACCTGGGGGCAAATCCATGAGCTGGGCAAATCCATGACCTGGGGGCAAATCCATGAGCTGGGGGCAAATCCATGAGCTGGGGGAAAATCCATGACCTGGGGGCAAATCCATGACCTGGGGGCAAATCCATGACCTGGGGGCAAATCCATGAGCTGGGCAAATCCATGAGCTGGGGGCAAATCCATGAGCTGGGGGCAAATCCATGAGCTGGGGGCAAATCCATGAGCTGGGGCAAATCCATGAGCTGGGCAAATCCATGAGCTGGGCAAATCCATGTGTGAGCTGGGGCAAATCCATGTGTGAGCTGGGGCAAATCCATGTGTGAGCTGGGGCAAATCCATGAGCTGGGGCAAATCCATGAGCTGGGCAAATCCATGTGTGAGCTGGGGCAAATCCATGTGTGAGCTGGGGCAAATCCATGTGTGAGCTGGGGCAAATCCATGTGTGAGCTGGGGCAAATCCATGTGTGAGCTGGGGCAAATCCATGAGCTGGGCAAATCCATGAGCTGGGGCAAATCCATGAGCTGGGGCAAATCCATGTGTGAGCTGGGGCAATATTGATAACGTGTCCACAGGTGGGGGGGGGGGCGCACAATTCTTGGCTGGCCCCGGGCGCTGACAACCCACGCTACGCCACTGCCTACACATCCTCTGTTCAGAAGGTGAGATGGAGAGAGGTGCACCGCCCATGTCACGGCTTGTTCGGTGTGTGGGCGGATGACTCGGCATACAGTCTGATGATATCTATAGCTCACAATGTGGTGGAATAGAACACGCAGAATCTAGAAAGCGCCAAAGTACGCACACAATAGCTCTGCTAACCTTCAAAATGCTGTTGTTGAACAAGAACAAAACTCAAACTTGAAGAAAAATAAAAACAAAACAATAAAATCAGAAACAAAAGGAAAAAAGGACAAAATGATGCGTCATGTAAGCATGGAAATGAAAAAATGTAACGAGGAAATAAAGGAATTCTGGGCTTGTTAAAGCAAATTTTAGAAGAATGGGGAGGGTCCATAATCAGTAAAGCGGAAAAATGTCCTAGATAGGACATGGTCTCTGGTAGCATTTTGACTCAACTGTCCAATCACTTTCCACTTATTACCCACTGTCAAACATCTGACTGCTTTAAAGGTATTTTATGAGTTTGCTCAACATGACATTAGTCCTTGTATTCAGAGGCAGTTCTATAATTAGGCCAAATAGGCGGTCGCCTGAGGCCTCACTCAAACAGGGGCCTCGTATGATGTTATTTGTGTGGCATTTTGGTATGCACACATTTGTGGGAGTACTGGAATACCGCACAAATATGCTCCAACATTACATGACGACTTGCAGAAATGAAGTTCAAACCGAGCATCAAAATGGGGAAGAAAGGGGATTTAAGTGACTTTGAACGTGGCATGGGTTGTTGGTGCCACATAGGCTGGTCTGAATGTTTCCAAAACTGCTGACATACTGGGATTTGGCACAACCATCTCTAGGTTTTACAGAGAATGACCTAAAAAGGAGAAAATATCCAGTGAGCGGCAGCTGTGTGGATGAAAATGTCTTGTTGATATCAGAGGAGAATGGGCAGACTGGTTCGAGATGATAGAAAGGCAACAGTAACTCAAATAACCACTCGATACAACCAAGATCTGCCGAAATTACCATCTTTGAACGCACAACACGTCCAACCTTGAAGCAGATGAGCTACAGCATCAGCAGACCACACTGGGTGCCGCTCCTGTCAGCGAAGAACAGGAAACTGAGGCTAAAATTCACACAGGCATCAATACTGGGCAATAGAAGATTGGAAAAATGTTACCTGGTCTGATGGGTCTCAATTTCAGCTGCGACATTCAGATGGCAGGGTCAGAATTTGGCATAAACAACATGAAAGCATTGATCCATCCTGACTTGTATCAACGGTTCAGGCTAGTGGTGGTAGTGTTATGGTGTGGGGGGATATTTTTTTGGCACACTTTGAGCCCCTTAGCACCAATTGAGCATCTTTTGAATGCCACAGCCTACCGAAGTATAGTTGCTGTCCATGTCCATCCCTTTATGACCACAGTGTACCCTGTATCTTCTGATGGCTACTTCCAACAGGATAATGCACCATGTCACAAAGCTCAAATCATCTCCAACTGGGCTGTACTCCAATGACCTCCACAGTACCCAGATCTCAATCCAATAGAGCACCTTTGGGATGTGGTCAAAAGGGAGATTCACATCATGGATGTGCAGCTGAAATCTGCAGTGACTGCGTGATTCTATCATGTCAATATGGACCGAAATCTTTGAGGAATGTTTCCAACACCATATTGAATCTATGCCATGAAGAAGTAAGGCAGTTCTGGAGGCAAAAGGGATCCAATTTGGTACTAGCAAGGTGTATCTAATAAAGTGTCCGGTGAGTGTGTATATTTACTTTACTGCACATCTGTTGACATGGAAACAGACAACAGAAGCCATTCACTGAGCATCTAGTTGCTGCAGACAACTGCAACTTGATTGGGATTGCTGAGTGGTACTTGCCACCCCTTGACTCAACTAATCGTGTAAAGAAACGTTAAATAAATTAGGGTTATGTATGGGATTTGCCGAGTCGTCAAGTGTAACTCGGCACATACAGCCGATTTGTTGGCAGCTGCTTGGAACTTAGCCAATGGTTGAGTTACTAGATATTTAACACAAGGGAATCACAGATGACTCTACCCAAGTGGACCCTTAATAATGGTTAACGATCATTAAGACTCTTTGGTCGTTGAATTTGTTGCACTGTATTGACAAAACAGATTTGCTGCCTGCATGTGTGATTCAACTTCATTTGCTGAGTTGCACTTAGTGTCGGCTCAGTTAATCTCAAACATTCTTGAATCCGCTGAAGTCACGCGGTCAACCACGCCAAGAAGTGCAATACGGCCAAAACAGCGGCCACGCGCTAATTGGTAACAACTTGGTGCTCAGTGAGTGAAGTTCTTTATCGTTCAAAGCATCGGCCAAACAGTAATGAGCGATTTGAGCCACTTGGGAAGAAAGAAATGTTGACTCTTGAAACCTGGTCAAGTGAATTTTCTTTGCCACATACCGTTTATACCAGGAATAAAAAGCCAACTTGCCTGCAATTTCATGGCGACAAAGAGACAGAGTCATCCATTGACTACTTTCAAAGCTTTTGGAAGGACAACAAAAACAAATAGTCAATTGATGTCCGTTTGCTGGACCGGGCGTGCTCCCGAGATCATATGTACTTGCCCTCACTTTACTCTTGTGTGACCATGGCTGCCATCAAAGATCTTGAGGCCCCTTACTGAACCATGGGTCAGGGCCCCTTCCCTCAGCTGCCCATACCAGTAAACTAACAGGGTTATTCATAGAGAGGTGAAAACCAGGAGAATGACTGGAGAAGTGAAGATTCTAGGTCAAAATAGTCAAACCAGAAAAATTCTCCCATTTATCTCACTTTCCAAATCGCCTATTTGGTCTAGATTGTTCTCGTCGCCTGCCATTCTCCTGGTTTTCACCTTTCTCTGAATAACCCTGTAAGTATTTTTGCCTCCCCTTCTGCTTACAGGGAGTGGCTTAATTTACTGGAGGGCCAGAAAGGGTTATCCCCTTCATCCCCTGTACACCCAGCTGTATGGTTGGATAGCATTTGGCCTGAACGAACATCTGCCTGGTGCAGACCACACTTATCAGTCCCTCAGCCTCAGTGATGACTCGGGATGGCCTGACTAGCCCAAGATGCTGCAGCCCACCGGGAAATTTCCTGGTATCCCGGTGGGATTGCCCAGGGTATCATGTAGGGATGCTTACATCTTAGGCACTTAGAAAAGCTGCACAGGGTTTGATATAGGGCCCCCTATAGCCACCAGGCCCTTGAGCATATCATGGACTGTCACCTCCGAGGGTGGCCCTGTGTGTGACACACCATGAAGTCTTATGGGAGCGTTGCTCATCACAGTAAGGCAAGTACTGATTGAAGAAAGTTGGGAAAAGAGCAGAAATTCATTGAACGTTTCTGTTTCTGCAGAGGACTATCTTGGCGTAGTGCATGTTGCTATCTGAGGAATTAATCTGTCCATTTTCCAGACCGGATATATCTGAAAAGTTCACACAAACCTTGGCAACTTTTCTAACAAAAAAAATGTTTTTGTCGGCATCTTACTTTACAAAGAGTCCAGCAAAGATCTCAGAGATAGACAGGTGCATTTGTTAACATTCCAGCGAGCGTGTTTAATGGATTTTATGTCTCCCCCCCATCATTTAACCTGTTTTTGTTAGTGCGAATGGTACCGATAACGGAGAATAGCAGGTGGACACCAAACCACTACCGTCCACAAGCATCGCTGAGAGTTATGGGGTTGAATGAATAGTTCAAACATGCCAAAAAGAAAAGGCTGGCCACTTACAACACGTGCTGTGCTCAACATAAGAGGAGATACGTTTCCTGAAACGGTCATTAAACTCATTTCATTCGTCTACGATCTTTAATGAAATCTTTTGGGTCTATATGAATCACCATGTGTCAGAGATGGACAGGGTAAGAGTTAAGCTTATGGTTTTCAGCCATAATCAACATTTAGATTACACAAACCACATTATTATCTGCTCAGCTTCAGTAGATATCATGAGCTTAGTTACCTAAAATGACCCCAGAAATCAAGAATCATCACAATGTATGTATTTATTCACCAAAGTCGCCAACAAAAATAAAATAAAAAAAGTTGATGCAAATCCATAGAAGCAAAGGTCAACAAAGGCAGACGAGGCTGCTTCAAACAACGGTCAACAACTGTACCACCATTTTTCTTCTGTAGAATAAGTCAACTTTAGCTATCCTCTATTAGGAGAACTTTAACATTGTTCCATCTGATGATTTTCAACAATGACGAATATCATTCAGCCATTTTTTCAGTTCCTGTTTAACTTCTGCTGAATCAATGTCGACAACAACACTAACAGGTCTATTCAAAGAAAGGTGAAACTCAGGAGAATGACTGGAGAAGTGTAAATTCTAGGTCAAAATAGCCAAACCAGAAAAATTCCCCCATTTATCTCACTTTCCAAATTAACTATTTGGTCTAGATTGATCTCTTCTCCTGCCAGTTCTCCTGGTTTTCACCTTTCTCTGAATAACCCTGTAAGAACAATGGTGAAAATATAGGCGGAAACCGCAAAGAAAACATGGACAACAACACTGAACAAATGTACCACCATTATTCACCGCAAGTCAACTTCAACTATTCTCTATTAGGCGAAAGTTACCGTTCCATGTTCCACTGTTTTCAACAAAAGTCAATATCCTTTGGCCATTTTGAGGTGGAGATCTACAATGACCTTCTACTGAAACAATGGTGATAACCATATGAACGACAGTGAAAAACGACAAGAAAACAAGGCCAACACCAACACTGAATGACTATACCACCATTATTCCTCTGTAGAAAATGTCAACTTTGACTATATTCTATTAGGAGAGCTTTACCTTTGTTTGTTTTTAACAACAGTGACCAGACTTTGTCCAATTTAAAGTGGAGCTAATCCTTGAATTTCAAATGAAGGTATGGTGACAACAACAGTAAGAAGAATGGTGAAAATATACACAAACACCGCAAGGAAAACAAGGGCAACAACAGCACTGAACAACTGTACCTCCATCATTCTTCTGTAGAAGAAGTCGACATCAGCTATCCTGTGTGACAGAACCGATCTCTTCCGCCTGTCCTGACTCTCCAGACACCTCTTCGTTGCGGTCAGCCCGGCTACTGGGAGCGCCTCGAGCAGCTTGACCCGCCTGCTTCTGTTTCTCTGCCCTGGAGCCGTTAGGAATTTCCAGAATGCCGCTCTGTGCCTTCTGAGGTTGAATGTGTAGTGTAGCGTAGTTGAAGGAGACACCAGACGCGGCTGTATGTTCCAACAGGATTCTCACTCTCTGAGCTTTAATGGACAAAAACGCCACTACTTATGCTGAGATCCAACAGCCATAATTTGCATAAATGACGCACATCGTCCTACTAAAATGCTAATTACCTTATGTCAGGTAGATATTTACAATGAACATTCTTTAGCCTTTAGCTCACACAACATTTACATAATCTATTGTTCTAACACATCAGATTAAAAAACAAACACTATCCCAGGCTTCTTGAATCAAACATGCAGCCAGATAAGGGGAAAAGCCCTGTTGCATAAATTACACAGCAGTAAAGCTTGTTTACTGGCTATACAAAAACACATTTACCTACAGGAATATAAGTATATTTAAAACTAAAGCTATGCCATTTTACACTAAACTAATTTAAACTAAAACCAAACGATGTAAAATATATTTAAAATCACACAATATAAATAAACAAAGTCTCTTGGGGTTTGAAGCGTGGAGCGCCACGTCAGCTCCATGACATCCTGTATTAGGAGAACTTTATCATCATTCCATTGTTGTTATCAACAACGTAGAATATCCTTCGGCTAGTTTGAAATTCAGGTCTTCATCGAACTTCTACTGAAACAATGGTGACAACAACAGTAGGAACAATTGCGTTTTTATCCTAAATTTTCACCAAGAAAACAAACCGGGTTATTCAGAGAGCGTGAAAAGCAGGAGAATGACTGGAGAATGAACAATTCTAGGTCAAAATAGCCGATTTGGAAAGTGAGATGAAAGGGAGAATATTTCTGGTTTGGCTATTTTGACCTAGAATTTTTCATTCTCCAGTCATTCTCCTGCTTTTCACGCTCTCTGAATAACCCTGAAAGGTAACAAGAACACTGAACGACTGTACCACCAATATTCTTCTGTAGAAGACGCCAACTTTGGCTATCCCCTATTAGGAGAACTGGACCATTGTTCCACTGTTCTACAACGGTGAATATCCTCCGGCCATTTTAAAGTGGAGTTCTTCATTAACCTTCTGTTAAAACAATGGTAACAACAAAATGAAGGAGGACGTCGAGAACATAATTTAAAACTCCAAAGAAAACTAGGGTAGCAGCAACACCGAACAACTTTGGTTTGCACCTTGGTGGAAAATAGGATGAAGCTTCCCTAGATTGTGAATTCACCAGACTTTCACTGTAGTCGATCCACCAAAGATCGAAGTAAAAAGGCCATTGATTCCATAAAACAATGGTGGTTAGTAAACAGACTCTAAAATTCAGGAGTTTATAAAAAATAATTGCGACAGGATATTGGACATTGCTGGGAAGGTGCACTCTGGTGTACTCTGCTTATTCTTTGAACGTTTAATCAACTAAAATAGAAAAAGCGGTCAAAGTCAAGGACGATACTGACC
The DNA here is from genome assembly GCA_009667805.1 of Leptobrachium leishanense. NCBI lineage: Eukaryota > Metazoa > Chordata > Amphibia > Anura > Megophryidae > Leptobrachium > Leptobrachium leishanense. Next base: position 100,553,357 of record CM019074.1, read on the forward strand.
AAAACCGCAGAGACCGAAGCATTTTGCAAACCAAGACCACTCCGCTCATGGTTACACGATACAGGTCAACAGGCAATTCTGTCTTTCCAAAATCAAGGGACCATAGTCAAAGACAACTGGAAGGTACGGTAATTTGTCAAAGCATCTCCTTATGGAAACAATTTATTTTGTGAATACACAGAGAATTCTAACCCTATGTAAACTGACAGTATGATTGTCCAAGCCCTAACTCCACATTCAGAAGTCATTTGCTCTGAAGGCAGACTTTGATCAGTAAGGAAGGAGGATTGAAAAATGGAAGCGTCGGAGGTGCCAAAATAGCTATTACGCGAGCGCTTTGGCCGGGTCTACAGTCTGGCTCAGACAGGAGAGGATATATTTTATCTTCACAGCTACATGTCAGCAAATGCCTCCGATATTTTTAGGAGTTTGATGTTCTGGAGGGAAGAAATGGAAACCAACTTTACCTAAATGCACTTTGGAGAGAGATACATAACTCCGATTTATCTCCTGGATTCGGCTTTTGAAAGGGACGCTCTACTCATCCTGATCACTTTATTGTTTTAAAGTTGTTAGGCGGTAATGAGTGCCCCCGCTCCCCAAATCTGGTTTCATTGCAGAGTGAAGAGTAGATGCTCCTCCCCCCCACCCAGAGACTCCACCAGCCTTGAGTTTTGAATTTCCCGGCTACCAGTCACCAGATCCGGCACTAGTGATGTCACAGAGAGCAGCGATGTCACCCTCTGAGACCAATCTTTGAAGCGAGCGTTCTCAAAGAGGCAGCCGATGGATCAGATCTGTGCATGCGCGTGCAGCTCCGATCCATCGTTTTTCGCAGGCGCTACCGAACTCGCGTACGTAAAGTGAGCAAGTCCAGGAGCGCTGCATGATTTGCGGTTACTACGCTTCGCTAGTTGCATAGGAGCAGAAATTGCACAGAAACGTTTCAGGGACTTCCAGGTTGGGGAGCCTGAGCTGAAGAGGGGGAACAGTGAGAGGCGAGTGACAAAAGGGGAGTAAATTCAGCTAAAACGAAAAGAATAAAATAATCGGGCAGAGACTGTCGGCGGGATACACCCAATTATTTAAGGACAAATAAAGGAAACTTTTTCAATAGAATATCCCTTTAAAATTCAGAAGTGGAAAAAAAATCCATAAGGAAACTGTAGGTAAGGAAGACTAACTCTACATCCTCTTATGTCTCAATGTATGTTGACCCTAGGCCCCACCTCCACCCATGAGAAGGGATGGTCTATAGCAGGAGAGCCTCGCTGCGGGTAATTGTGTCGCGGCTCATCGTAGTCTTGTCATTGGATGCCGACATCCCAACTAATAAAAAAATAAGGAATCTCGGCACTCCACAAGCGGTGAAATATTAGCAACTTTAGCAGATAAAACATGGTGGCAAGATTTCGGCCAGCAATCGTGGCCCATGACGAAGGCCACATTCGCTGGCTGAAACATTGCCACCAAGTTTTAGCCAATCAAGTTGCTAATATTTTACCGCTTGTGAAGTGTTGGAATTCCTTTTTTTTTTTAAATAAAGTCTGATGTTGGGGTTGGCTGATCTGGTTTACTCAAGACCACCCACACCTGGAGCGGTAATGGTGGATATTCCTGAGCGCCGTGCCTCGTTTTTCTTTGGACATGCCGACTAACGACACAGCAGAGGCATATCAACGTAATCACCGGCAGCCAGACTCGTAGCTATTGGTTGCTCTCCATGATCAGCACCCCTGGAGCAATATTATGGCTCTGGCACCGTGGGTTGCCATAATTGTTTCAAGCTCATTGATCGCTACAATCTGATGACTTCATCTCTTAGTGGGAAATCACACTGACAGCTTCACTTTCAGGTCCCAGAGAAGTGATCAGGAATCAAGTTGAGCAGGAATGCTCTGGAACGCCATTCCTCTAATATTTATTCCGAAGGAACGAGGCTCCCAAATGACCTGCGCCCTGTCACACTTTGATGTGCTACTGCCGCCGCTCCACCAGTCAGTGAAAGCTTTTCAGGACACTTTAATGAATATTCCATGTATTTCTTGAACACAGAGGGAGAACGATGACCTCTATATTTAACCAGCAGCGACAGCTTTAGAATTAGGGAGACATTAGGCCAAACTCATACATGAGGACCCGGTCTTCGTCCAAAAATCGGCAAAATTAACCCAAAAAAAGAAAGTAATAAGGCGGCTAATGTATCTCTTTTTTGTACGTGAACGTAGTGTTCATGTGACAGATGTATACTAGCTCTCTACATAGAGTCCATCATTTGAGGCCCAGTAGGAGCGAGGCCTTAGGCAACCACCCATTTTTCCGACTTATAGGGCTGCCTCAGTTGCCCAGGAATGGTTTCTCATACTTTCCAATGCCGTCCTCTGACCTCCAGTAATCCTATTCATGTTATCATGGGATCAGGTCAGAATAGGTCAATAGAAATATTGACTTTTATTGTGGATGGAAAGGTCAAGTGTGAGAATGGTTACATGATGGGGCAGAAATCTTGGCGAGTTCCCATACTTCCTCGATCCTTGAGCTCTGGTCATACAACGTAGAAGATGTATCACACGAATAGCACCTTTCTTATGGTTTCTACATACGATGCTATATGGTTTGGAAATATTAGGAATGAAACTAATATGTCCTACCTTGCACTAAGTCACGATGGTCTCCAGTGGGACCTCTTTAATGGACGCCATGTCAGACTGACGATTTGGAGGACCAGACCTCTTCAAGTTATGTAATGCTGCAGAGGCCTCATGATACACTGTATCCGGGAGGCAGATTCTGAAAAAATAAAAATACACATTAATATCACAAAATTAACTCGATTTAAAGATAGTATATTAAGCTTTTAAAACGAGAACTAGGACTTTCTAATTCCTGCTTTGTAAATGGATGGAAAAAGGTCTGCCTTGTGTCGGACAGTTTTCACCATGGTTTCACAGAGATCCACAGCAATAAAACGCACAGTAATGTGCAGTGTATGAGTGTATCACAGAGCTCCACAGCAACAAAACTCATAGTAATGTGCGGTGTGTATGAGCGTATCACAGAGCACTGGGGTCGGCCATGTTTTCCAGGACACATATTACTACTTCATTTAGAGGGATAGCACATGGAAAAGTGCTGCCCTGCAACATGTATATTCATATGACAGGATGAGGTGCAACCACCAGGAAGGTAGTCCAGGCCAGTCTAAACGGTGATATAGAAAGGGTAGTAGATACATGGAATAGCCTCCCAGTGGGGGCAATAACAGTGATATAGAAAGGGTAGTAGATACATGGAATAGCCTCCCAGTGGGAGCAGTAACAGTGATATAGAAAGGGTAGTAGATACATGGAATAGTCTCCCAGTGGGAGCAGTAACAGTGATATAGAAAGGGTAGTAGATACATGGAATAGCCTCCCAGTGGGGGCAGTAACAGTGATATAGAAAGGGTAGTAGATACATGGAATAGCCTCCCAGTGGGAGCAGTAACAGTGATATAGAAAGTGTAGTAGATACAGGGAATAGCCTCCCAGTGGGAGCAGTAACAGTGATATAGAAAGGGTAGTAGATACATGGAATAGCCTCCCAGTGGGAGCAGTAACAGTGATATAGAAAGGGTAGTAGATACATGGAATAGCCTCCCAGTGGGGGCAATAACAGTGATATAGAAAGGGTAGTAGATACATGGAATAGCCTCCCAGTGGGGGCAGTAACAGTGATATAGAAAGGGTAGTAGATACATGGAATAGCCTCCCAGTGGGAGCAGTAACAGTGATATAGAAAGGGTAATAGATACTGCTCCCACTGGGAGGCTATTCCATGTAACAGTGATATAGAAAGGGTAGTGGATACATGGAATAGCCTCCCAGTGGAGCAGTAACCGTGATATAGAAAGGGTAGTAGATACATGGAATAGCCTCCCAGTGGGAGCAGTAACAGTGATATAGAAAGGGTAGTAGATACATGGAATAGCCTCCCAGTGGGAGCAGTAACAGTGATATAGAAAGGGTAGTAGATACATGGAATAGCCTCAGTGGGAGCAGTAACAGTGATATAGAAAGGGTAGTAGATACATGGAATAGCCTCCCAGTGGGGGCAGTAACAGTGATATAGAAAGGGTAGTAGATACATGGAATAGCCTCCCAGTGGGGCAGTAACGGTGATATAGAAAGGGTAGTAGATACATGGAATAGCCTCCCAGTGGGGGCAGTAACAGTGATATAGAAAGGGTAGTAGATACATGGAATAGCCTCCCAGTGGGAGCAGTAACAGTGATATAGAAAGGGTAGTAGATACATGGAATAGCCTCCCAGTGGGAGCAGTAACAGTGATATAGAAAGGGTAGTAGATACATGGAATAGCCTCCCAGTGGGAGCAGTAACAGTGATATAGAAAGGGTAGTAGATACATGGAATAGCCTCCCAGTGGGAGCAGTAACGTGATATAGAAAGGGTAGTGGATACATGGAATAGCCTCCCAGTGGGAGCAGTAACAGTGATATAGAAAGGGTAATAGATACATGGAATAGCCTCCCAGTGGGAGCAGTAACCGTGATATAGAAAGGGTAGCAGATACATGGAATAGCCTCCCAGTGGGAGCAGTAACAGTGATATAGAAAGGGTAGTAGATACATGGAATAGCCTCCCAGTGGGGGCAGTAACAGTGATATAGAAAGGGTAATAGATACTGCCTCCCACTGGGAGGCTATTCCATGTATCCACTACCCTTTCTATATCACTGTTACTGCTCCCACTGGGAGCTATTCCATGTAACAGTGATATAGAAAGGGTAGTGGATACATGGAATAGCCTCCCAGTGGGAGCAGTAACCGTGATATAGAAAGGGTAGTAGATACATGGAATAGCCTCCCAGTGGCAGCAGTAACAGTGATATAGAAAGGGTAGTAGATACATGGAATAGCCTCCCAGTGGGAGCAGTAACAGTGATATAGAAAGGGTAGTAGATACATGGAATAGCCTCCCAGTGGGAGCAGTAACAGTGATATCGAAAGGGTAGTAGATACATGGAATAGCCTCCCAGTGGGAGCAGTAACAGTGATATAGAATGGGTAGTAGATACATGGAATAGCCTCCCAGTGGGAGCAGTAACAGTGATATAGAAAGGGTAGTAGATACATGGAATAGCCTCCCAGTGGGAGCAGTAACCGTGATATAGAAAGGGTAGTAGATACATGAAATAGCCTCCCAGTGGGAGCAGTAACAGTGATATAGAAAGGGTAGTAGATACATGGAATAGCCTCCCAGTGGGAGCAGTAACCGTGATATAGAAAGGGTAGTGGATACATGGAATAGCCTCCCAGTGGGGGCAGTAACAGTGATATAGAAAGGGTAGTAGATACATGGAATAGCCTCCCAGTGGGAGCAGTAACCGTGATATAGAAAGGGTAGTGGATACATGGAATAGCCTCCCAGTGGGGGCAGTAACAGTGATATAGAAAGGGTAGTAGATACATGGAATAGTCTCCCAGTGGGGGCAGTAACCGTGATATAGAAAGGGTAGTAGATACATGGAATAGCCTCCCAGTGGGGGCAGTAACCGTGATATAGAAAGGGTAGTAGATACATGGAATAGCCTCCCAGTGGGAGCAGTAACCGTGATATAGAAAGGGTAGTGGATACATGGAATAGCCTCCCAGTGGGGGCAGTAACAGTGATATAGAAAGGGTAGTAGATACATGGAATAGTCTCCCAGTGGGAGCAGTAACCGTGATATAGAAAGGGTAGTAGATACATGGAATAGTCTCCCAGTGGGGGCAGTAACAGTGATATAGAAAGGGTAGTAGATACATGGAATAGCCTCCCAGTGGGGGCAGTAACAGTGATATAGAAAGGGTAGTAGATACATGGAATAGCCTCCCAGTGGGGGCAGTAACAGTGATATAGAAAGGGTAGTAGATACATGGAATAGCCTCCCAGTGGGGGCAGTAACAGTGATATAGAAAGGGTAGTAGATACATGGAATAGCCTCCCAGTGGGGGCAGTAACAGTGATATAGAAAGGGTAGTGGATACATGGAATAGCCTCCCAGTGTGAGCAGTAACAGTGATATAGAAAGGGTAGTAGATACATGGAATAGCCTCCCAGTGGGAGCAGTAACCGTGATATAGAAAGGGTAGTAGATACATGGAATAGCCTCCCAGTGGGGGCAGTAACAGTGATATAGAAAGGGTAGTGGATACATGGAATAGCCTCCCAGTGTGAGCAGTAACAGTGATATAGAAAGGGTAGTAGATACATGGAATAGCCTCCCAGTGGGAGCAGTAAAGGAAACAAAGGATGCCCAGATTATATACTGGCATGGATTTGGCAACAGGGGGAAGGTGTAGCATTTTCTAAATGATTAAATAGAAGGCAGGCGTATAAGGTAGAGCTGTGGCCCACACAGAAATAGGAGAAGGTGAGTGATATACGAGTCGCCCCGCGCTTTGGGAAAGAAGTGAATTAATGCTGGCTTTGGGGAGGAGAAGTAGGATAAGAGGGGAAGGAGGAGGTGGTATCTGGAGAGGACACTTGTTTGGCAAGATCAATGGAAAAATGAAAAGTGCACAGAATAAAAAAAAAAAATACTCTATAAGAACAGTAAATGGGGATCTGCCAAGTAAGGAAAAAAAAATAATTCGTATTTCTGAGATGAGTGAGAGCGAACAGAACAGATGGAGAAATGGGGGGGGGGGTAACACCGGACGGGCCGGAAATATCATCTAGCTCTGTACAGTATATATTTGCCTGCCTATCAGGGAGCTTTTACGCTAAATTTAATACATTTCCTGAATTTCTGCAGCAATTGCCATACACAGGCATTATGCGGCACATATAGATACAAGGTGTTACTGTAATTGCCATACACAGGCATTATGCAGCACATACAGATACAAGGTGTTGCTGTAATTGCCATACACAGGCATTATGCAGAACATACAGATACAAGGTGTTGCTGTAATTGCCATACACAGGCATTATGCGGCACATACAGATACAAGGTGTTACTGTAATTGCCATACACAGGCATTATGCAGCACATACAGATACAAGGTGTTGCTGTAATCGCCATACACAGGCATTATGCAGCACATACAGATACAAGGTGTTGCTGTAATTGCCATACACAGGCATTATGCGGTACATACAGATACAAGGTGTTGCTGTAATTGCCATACGCAGGCATTATACAGCACATACAGATACAAGGTGTTGCTGTAATCGCCATACACAGGCATTATGCAGCACATACAGATACAAGGTGTTGCTGTAATTGCCATACACAGGCATTATGCGGTACATACAGATACAAGGTGTTGCTGTAATTGCCATACGCAGGCATTATACAGCACATACAGATACACGGTGTTGCTGTAATTGCCATACACTGGCATTATGCAGCACATACAGATATTGCATTGCTAATAATCTCATTCTGATCACTACAAATCCCCAAAAGCAAGAGATCTCACCATTTTATTATCTGTCTGCAGCACATTTACTGCATCTGCCTGTATGCTGATAATGCAGACCAGGTGTGGCAGTATGCCAGATAAGGGACACCATCTACAGTTTAAAACCTTTCACCCCAGTGAGATTTCTGTAAAGAGTAAATCAAGACAATTTTTTTTTTTAAATTGGCAAATTTACGTTGAATTTGGAGGAATACCTAAGAAATGGCTGCAGTCTTTGAACTCATTTCCCTCCAGCAGACTGAATTCTACAAACTGCAGATAGGGGTGCCAGATCAGCCATGTTTTCCTGGACATATATCGCTATTTCACGCAGAGGGAAGCAGGGGGAAAACTGCTTGCCTGCAACATGTATAATACATTTTCTACAGGAAGGAAATCAAGGCAGGTCATCTGGGATTCCTTACCTGCAGTGTATAGATTATACATGGTGTGAGGAGGCATTTTTCACGCACTGCCCGTCAGCTTGAATAAATTCTATGCGTCCGGGGGAAACATGGCTGATCTGGCAACCCTTTTTTACAGGTTCCTCATTGCAGGCTCTATCTTCTTCTGCAGTGAGCCCCAGGAGGACATAATTCCCAAATAAGTGGGTTAAAAGCTCACCAGAGCCGGCATTATGTTTGCATACACAATAGGACCTGCTGCCGGTGGGTTCGGCTGACCAGGACCGGATTTATAACTAGGCAGAGTAGGCATGTGCCTACTGGCGCCTGCCACAAGGGGGTGTCTTGCTCTGTAAAAAACCCTAGGACATATGAGGTATCATTTGAATGGCCTGATTATTGTTTTTCCAATGATACTAAATATAACCAGGTCAGATTTATGTAAAGATAAAATAATATTTGTTCTTTTTTTTTTCTAATGCAGCGCTATTATTCAGTTTACAATTATAAAGTGCACAGTGATGCTGCGCTAACTCACCTCATTTCCCACACTGCCAGCAAGTGTGGAGTTGCTGATGCAACACATTGTTTCATCGGCAACCTAGACCATGGCATTGCAGGAGAGACAGGGGGACTTTGGAACCTGCATCTCTGAATTGTACACCGCACAAGGTTAAGTGAGGTGTCATTGGAAAGGTCAGAGTCAGGTCTTTACAATGATACCAAACATGACCATATAAAGTGTAAAAAAAATAAAAAATAGTAAATGCATATTTTTTTCTGTTCTACGGCAGAGGCAATATATGTTTTTACATATAAAACAAACAATGCCCCTGTATTAACTCAACTGATGTTTACTGTTTTTTTTCTTTATTCTGCCCCAAAACAAAAATGTAATTAGTAATTTTGTCAATTTTTTTTGTTGGAGGGGGGGGGGGGTGCTTCACATTTCTGTGCCTACAGGCTCCTGAGATGCAAATCCAGCCCTGACGCTGACGTTGTGGCAGACTTATGCAATATGAGATGATATTTTATAGCGAAACCCTCACCAATTTAATACCTAAGCCAGATGGTGCTTTTAAATCTCTGGATGTATGTTTGGGCAGAGTGCTCTGAATTTGTGTATATATATATATATATATATAGTTGTGTCAGATCTGCCGACTTTCGAGTGAGAGGTGTCATGACTGCCAAGGACGCGTGACCATTAACCAGGCAGTCGCGGTTCTTTCCCTCCTCCCCCCAGGCCTCCAGGTGACAGCCTAGGGCTGCCGGGTGTTAGGGAGCTCTGAGGGGAAAATCAGATGTGACATGGCCGGACCATGTGACTCGGCGGGTCCAATATATAAACATATACACACACTACGCTCAATGTAAATGAGTGGTTAGGGATGCTCCGAGGTCTACAAAGTCACAGCTGGCTCGTTTGCAGAAGTGTTATCCCCCTAATAAAACTTCTGAACATGGTGCCCAGCCGGATACCGCACATTTCCAGCACTAACCCCACAAAAATAACATTTCCAGACTGAGAAAGCCATATTTCAGTGAGAACACCACATGAAAGCATTTCCATCTCCATCACCCCGAGGCCTGGGTTTTTCCAGCACAACAACCACTGATGGGCACGGTGGCATCACGGCACGAAAACAGCGTTAAAAAACCTCCAAAATGAGCAGAGGGGAGGAATATAATGCGAGTTCACGGTGGCGGGTAAGATGGCGGCTGCCAGGTTCACTGGGAACTGGAAACAACAACACCGTCCTATTATTCATTCATCTTCCTAATATCCCCCTCCCCCTCCTGCTCTGAGAGAAACGGCCCTTTTTATTTGGTTTATTTGCTTTTATTCAGGGTATTACAGCTGTTACTATATTATTCACCTCTCAGTGTTTTTGAATTGCGACTGCAAACACGGCGAAGTCAGCGACGGTCGCCACGTTTGTTTTGGAACCATAAATATACCTGAAGCAAAAATTATAGTTTGTTTTTTAAAAAGTCTTTTGCATAACGGGACTCCAAGCTCTGAGAAGAACTTCCCCGTCCAGGCCGCTCTTTTAGCTGCAGCTTCTGCAGGGGCAGCTCTTCTGGTGAGGAGCAGTGATTATAGGGCCTTGCTCAGGGTGTCTAGCAAGGACCTTGCTGAAGCTGCTTCTCTAAGGTCAGGCAGCTGTCCTGCAAGGATCAGAGAGTGCGATTATAGCCGTACAAAAAAAAAAGAGAGACAGGACTCTGTGCAAGGGTGACCACAATATTAAGCTGTATTACAGGGCTCTCTTTTATACCGTTTTTGGCAGGAAAATAAGCCACATAAAGAGGGAAAACCCTGGTACCTCCCTGTCTCTTCCCCACTCTTTTATGCCTCAAGTGTGCTTTCTCAACATTGCATCGTCCTTTCCCACTACCCCCTCGCTGACCCGGAGGCTGCAACATGAAACAAAAGGATACAACAGGGGACAAACATGCCTTAATAACTAAATGCAGTATTGAGAAAACAATAACACACTCTCCTGCCTCAAGTATGCCTTCTCAACATTGCATTGTCCTTTCCCGCTTCCCTCAAGTTACCCTGAAGGTGCAACCAAAAGGATGCAACAGAGACAAATATGCTCACATAACCATATACAGTATTGAATAACCAAGTTATAACACACATTCCTCCTCACGTGTGCTTTCTCAACATTGAATCATCCTTTTCTGCTTCCCTCTAGATCAGTGGTTCCCAACCGCAGTCCTCAAGTACCCCTAACAGACCAGGTTTCCCAGATATCTGAAACACTACACAGGTGATGTGATTTGCCGCTCAGTGAATACATTTGTCTGCATTTTCCCAAGGTAATCCTTAAAATCTGGCCTGTTAGGGGTACTTGAGGACCACGGTTGGGAACCACTGCTCTAAATGACCGAGGGTGCAACCAAAACAGAATGACAATAGAAGAACCATGCTTACATAAATATACAGTATGGAATAACCAAGTAATAACACACTGATGAACAGTAATATGGGGCATATTGCCTAAATGATTTCATCAACTAGCATGCGAATAAAAAAATAAAAAAACACAGTCCAAAAGCAAGCAGTAAAACTGGGCTCCATTACACTTTGTTTCATTTTAAAAACTCCGGTCATTTGCCTCTTGTAGCTCTGGTGTATAGACTCAAAAGCATTGATTTTAACCATTTAAGCCGCGCAAGCGCCAATTAAAGGTTTTCAGGGGGTTACCTTCCAAGGAATTTTCGAAAACCTAGCTTCTGAGCCTCGACGAAGAACTTTGTTTTGCGCAAAACGAGAAACGTCAAAAGAAAACGGGGCTTTCTGTGCTGAATTCCTGCCCGCATTCTGTGAAAATCCACGAAATTAACCCAGAAAGGAGAAAAAGGGACTTCAACCCCCTCTCGCTCGGATCTCCTACAACCCAAGAAAGAGTTAAAAGCAGCGGAGACAGCCCGCGTGTACAACAAATCTCGCAGGCTTCCTGGGATAGCTTAATAAAATTGATTTAGGGATTTTAAAAAAGTCAAATAAATCAGTGTTTCCGCGGATAGACGTCCTATCGCCAGATGCGATACGTATCACCCGCATTTCAGGGGAGGCCTGAAAATCCCGGCAGAATGTCCAGAAGAGCGGCCTGCGCATACTTAGAGCGTTTTAATGGCGTCTCGGAGGGCGGCGAGAGCGAATCACAGAGCAGAGATTGCTGTGTGAAGCCGTTCCACGTAGAGGAACGCGGAGGTATTTTGCGAATGATCTATTGCTCCTCTGGCGATTCATGGGAAGTCTTTATAATTATATCGCAGTCCCGGAGCTTAGGAAAGTCAACTGGCACCTGGAAGATTTTTTCCACAGCTGTCTATATTAGTCGTTTTCTTCATTCCTCGTCTTGTGGGGCTCCAGATATTAAAGATAAAAAGAAGAAAATTCCCATAAAAACATAACCCGCCAGCCCGCGCCTCTCACGCGATTTCATAGAAAGAGATAATACGGCAGAACGGACTCAGACACCAATAATATTCAGAAAAAAGTAACATATTCCTCATTGTACCTTTACTTATCCTTTTCATCCCACTGTATCTCTACCCCAGTCTACTTCTGCCACCTTCCTCTCACCCCATTGTGCATCTGTCCCACATCTCTCTCACCCCATTATACGGCTGCCCATCCTTCTCACCCCACTGTACCTACTCTCACTGGCCACTTTATTAGGTACACCAGTTCAGTTGTTTGGTAATACAAATTGCTCATTAGCCAATCACACGGCAGCAACTCAATGCATTTCAGAATCTAGACTTGGTGAATACAACTTGTTTGAGGTTCAAACTCAGCATCGGAATGGGGCATAAAGGGGATTTAAGTGACTTTGAACGTGGCATGGGATGTTGGTGCCAGACGGGCTGGTCTGAGTATTTCACAAACTGTTGATCTACTGGGGATTTTCACGCACAACATCTCTAGGGTTTACAGAGAATGGGCCGAAAAAAGAGAGAAAATATCCAGAAACATCAAGCTCAAATCATCTCAAACTGGTTTCTTGAACATGACAATGAGTTCACTCCAATGGCCTCCACAGTCACCAGATATCAATCCCGTAGAGCAGCTTTGGGATGTGGTGGAACAGGAGATTCGCAGCATGGATGTGCAGCCGACAAATCATCCCTCTCATACTTATAGTGGGGGTGAGGTAGGACCAGAGGAATCTCTGCTCATCCCCCACTTCCCCCATTGTACCACTACTCCGTTCCTTTCACCCCATTGCACCTCTGTTAATGCCTCTGACACCATTTTGCATCTACTCCATTACTTTCGCCACATTGTACCTCTTGTCCATCTCTCACACACACATTGTACCTATGATCCATCCCATTCACCCACATTATCTCTCCTTTATTCCTCTCATCCCCATTGCCCCACCCCTTGTAGCTCTTCCAACCCCTCAAACCCATTGTATCCCTTCCCCATCCCCCTTGCATCTTTTCCCCATCCCCCTCGTATCTCTTCCCCATCCCCCTCATCTCCATTGTATCTCTTCCCCATCCCCCTTGTATCTCTTCCCCATCCCCCTCATCCCCAATGTATCTCTTCCCCATCCCCTCGTATATCTTCCCCATCCCCTCGTATATCTTCCCCATCCCCTCGTATCTCTTCCCCATCCCCCTCGTATCTCTTCCCCATCCCCTCGTATCTCTTCCCCATCCCCCTCGTATCTCTTCCCCATCCCCCTCGTATCTCTTCCCCATCCCCCTCGTATCTCTTCCCCATCCCCCTCATATCTCTTCCCCATCCCCCTCATCCCCATTGTATCTCTTTCCCATCCCCCTCATCCCCATTGTATCTCTTCCCCATCCCCCTCATTCCCATTTTATGTCTTCCCCCATCTCTCTCATTCCCATCGTATCTCTGCCTCATACCATTGTATCCCTGTCCCACCCCTTTGTAGGAGGGCCTTGGTGTTGTTATTCTCCATATTTTTGAGGGTCTATTTGGGGAATGGACCGGGAGCTACAGCTTCAACAGCCCTTACTGACCCGGAGATATTTCCCAAAGAAGGTTTATATCCGTGGTGTTGGCAGAGGAGCTTACATTCTTCCTATTCCCAAAACCTGATCTGTTAAAATGACCGTTGAACGGACCCCTTAGCATAGATCAGTCTGAGACCCTCACCCCGTGGTCTTACACCGGCTCGTTTATGAAAGGATTCCTATAATTTCTGGCGTTTGGTATATTTTTCGTTGCAGAAATCTCTTAATGTAACATAATGTGTTTCCTGGAAATCCCAAGGATGTGCAGCTAATTTGTGGAAATACCTTGAAGTGCTTTCCAGGGCTTTTTTACTTTTTTCTTGGTTCCATATATTATATCAGCTTTCAAGCGGAGTCATCCGATAAAACCTGCAAGATATCATTTCTGAGCTTGGGAAGGCGCATAACAGTATCGGTGTCCGTCAGATGCTCTCTGCGCGTCGCACGCTGACATACATGAGCGGAGTTTTCCATCATGTGTCTGTGGGTTGTCATCATCCGATCTCCGTGCAAATCGCTGCTGGATCCCGTGCAAAAATCTGTAACCGTTTCTATATCTTCGTGGGCCGAGCAGCGCAGACAGACATATATCCGTGTGCGTTGGAGATGGGTGTATGACATTGATGGCTCGGTGTCTGCGCTACATCTGTTATCTACCATAATTCTCAGTTCTTCAGCAGGTTATCACATGAAACGTGGTCTTGTCTTCCATAGGTAAGCCATGGCTGGCATAGAGTGAGCTCACAGAGGAAGACTCCTGCTCAAATACATCTCCCATGATGCTCAGCCACTCATTAGGTTGTGGGACATATAGTTCCAAAACATCTGGAGGACCAAGCTTGAGCTCCTCTGATGTAGTGAGTAGGGCACGTCTTGAGCAAATGTAAAAACATCTGTTTTAACACTTCTCCTTCCTGACCGGCATGCCTGGACTTTATTTACCAGACATGCCCTTCAGGAGTTCAGCTTCTGCTGTGCACTGCTATGCAACATGCAGGGACAAAGCAGGTAAGTAAAGCGTGTGCGTCAGGAGGGAGAAGTCCGCGGACCCTGCTTTTAAACTGGAATAAGTGGCTAAAGGAAGGAGATAAATAATGGAGGAAATGTGGAAAATGCGTTAATTTAACACGGAGAACGGATTCAAGAAACATTAAAAAAACACTAGGATGTCCATTCGATAGACAACAATGGAAAAGAATACAAAAAAACCTTCTACGACAACAGCAAGTGAATTTCATTTACATGTATTACTTTGTGATTTGCCCTTTCCTTGGTATAGGAGATCACCCCCCCCCCCCATTTACTAGATCCTTGGTGATTTTCATCCATGACATCCTTGACCTCATTACCAGATCTATTGTGATCGCCATATATGTGGTAATTTCCCCCATTGCTAGTTCCATGATTATATCCATTTATGAGATCTTTCCACCAGTACTAGATCCATGGTGCACTCCATATACAAAGTCATTCACTTCAGTGTTCGATCCATGGTGATCTCCATATACAAAGTCATTCACTTCAGTGCTAGATCCATGGAGATCTCCATATGTGAGGTAATTTCCAACCATTACTGGATCCATGGTGCTCTACACACGAGGTCATTCACTCTGTTGATAGCTTCATGTGATCTCCATACATGAGGTAATTTCCCTCATTACTAGATCCAGTGATCTCCATACATGAGATCATTTATCCCATTACTGGATCATTGGTGATCTCCATACATGAGGTCATCCCCCATTACTAGATCCATGGTGATCTCAATACATTAGGTAATTTCCCCCATTACTAGATCCATGGTGCTCTCCATATATGAGGTCATTCATTCTATTGCTAGTTCCACAGTGATCCCCATACAGTCAGGTACAGAAATATTGGGACATCAACACAATTCTAGCATCTTTGGCTCTATACACCACCACAAAGGAGTTGGAATGAAACAAACACAATGTGCTTTAACTGCAGACTGTCAGCTTTAATTTGAGGGTATGTACATCCAACTCAGGTGAGCGGTGTAGGACTTACAGCAGTTTGCAGATGTGCCTCCCACTTGTTAAGGGACCAAAGGTAATGGGACAGAATAATAATCATAAATCAAACTTTCCCTTCTTAATACTTGGTTGCAAATCCTTTGCATTCAATCACAGCCTGAAGTCTGGAACGCATAGACATCACCAGAGGCTGGGTTTCATCCCTGGTGATGCTCTGCCAGGCCTCTACTGCAACTGTCTTCAGTTCCTGCTTGTTCTTGGGGCATTTTCCCTTCAGTTTTGTCTTCAGCAAGTGAAATGCATGCTCAATGGGATTCAGGTCAGGTGATTGACTTGGCCATTGCATAACATTCCACTTCTGTCCCTTCAAAAACTCTTTGGTTGCTTTTGCAGTATGCTTTGGGTCATTGTCCATCTGCACTGTGAAGCGCCGTCCAATGAGTTCTGCAGCATTTGGCTGAATGTGAGCAGATAATATTGCCCGAAACACTTCAGAATTCATCCTGCTGCTTTTGTCAGCAGTCACATCATCAATAAATACAAGAGAACCAGTTCCATTGGCAGCCATACATGCCCACGCCATGACACTACCACCACCATGCTTCACTGACGAGGTGGTATGCTTAGGATCATGAGCAGTTCCTTTCCTTCTCCATACTCTTCTCTTCCCATCACTCTGGTACAAGTTGATCTTGGTCTCATCTGTCCATAGGATCTTGATCCACAACTGTGAAGTCTTTGTTAGGTGTTGTTTGGCAAACTCTGATCTGGCCTTCCTGTTTTTGAGGCTCACCAATGGTTTACATCTTGTGGTGAACCCTCTGTATTCACTCTGGTGAAGTCTTCTCCTGATTGTTGACTTTGACACACATACACCTACCTCCTGGAGAGTGTTCTTGATCTGGCCAACTGTTGTGAAGGGTGTTTTCTTCACCAGGGAAAGAATTCTTCGGTCATCCACCACAGTTGTTTTCCGTGGTCTCCCGGGTCTGTTGGTGTTGCTGAGCTCACTGGTGTGTTCCTTCTTTTTGAGAATGTTCCAAACGGTTGTTTTGGCCACGCCTAATGTTCTTGCTATCTCTCTGATGGGTTTGTTTTGTTTCTTCAGCCTAATGATGGCTTGCTTCACTGATAGTGACAGCTCTTTGGATCTCATCTTGAGAGTTGACAGCAACAGATTCCAAATGCAAATAGCACACTTGAAATGAACTCTGGGCCTTTTATCTGCACATTGTAATTGGGGTAATGAGGGAATATCACACACCTGGCCATGGAACAGCTGAGAAGCCAATTGTCCCATTACCTTTGGTCCCTTAACAAGTGGGAGGCACATCTGCAAACTGCTGTAAATCCTACACCGTTCACCTGAGTTGGATGTACATACCCTCAAATTAAAGCTGACAGTCTGCAGTTAAAGCACATTGTGTTTGTTTCATTCCAACTCCATTGCGGTGGTGTATAGAGCCAAAGATGTTAGAATTGTGTAGATGTCCCAATATTTCTGGACCTGACTGTATGTGATGTTGTTTCACCCTCTACTTGTGATCTCCATTTGTGACAGAATTTCCCCCATTTAGCTCTATGGTGATGTCGATATGTGAGGTCATTTTCCGCATTATTAAATCCAGGATTCTGTCATTTCACCATCACTAGATACATACATTGATCTCCATATATGAAATAATTTTCCTCATTACTATATGCATGGTGACCGGATTTATATCCAAGAGATCATTGACCCCATTACTAGATACATGGTGAGCTCCATACGTGAGGTAATTTCCCCATCACTAGATCCATGGGGATCTCCAAACATGATATCATTCACTCTATAGTTACATCCATGGTGATCTCCATTTGTGAGGCCATTTTTCCCATCACTAGATCCATTGTGATCTCTACTCACAAGGCTATTTACGCCATTGCTAGATTCATTTCCCCATTAGATGATCTATGGTCACCTCCATATATGAGATAATTTCCCCCTTTATAGGATCCATAGTGCTCTCCATACGGAGTAATTTACTCCCTCACTAAATCCACAATGATCTCCATACATGAAATTATTTTCCCTATTACTATATCCATGATCATCCATCCATGTAGATCATTGACCCCACTAGTAGATCCATTGTGTTCTCCATATATTAGGTCATTTCCCCATTGCTAGATCCACTGAGATCTCCATCTGAGGTCATTTACTCCATTACTAGATCCACACAGTGATTTACATATCTGAGGTAATTTTTCTCTCGACATGAGATCTTTTCTGCCATCACTAGATCCACACAGAGATCTCCATTTATGAGATAATTTCCATTAGTAGGTCCTCCATAATTCCCACAGTCATGTTTATAGATTTTCCCCCCCCCCCATTACTGTACACACGGTGGGAGAAACTGACACTAGAGAAAACCGTTTATCCAGTAGAAACGCTTGTCAACTTGTCGACAGAACGAGCCGTGAAACCAACCTTAATTTACTTCAACGAGCAGAGGGAAGTTATTAAAAATTCCATCACAGCACCTTTAACACGCAGAGTGCGCCGCGCAGCACATTCCAGCCCGACCGTTAAAAATACCATCTATTTAGTCTTGTACAGATCTGTCTTCAGCCCAATTGACCGTGTGCTATGTATAAACACCGCTTTATTTCCCGTTTACTTAAAAGGGAGCTGACATTATCGCATCGGTTTATTAAGCCAGGACCTGTGTATTTGTCTGTCGACACGTACAGGTCTTCTTAGAACACAGACCGATACGTGGAATTCCTATAAAACAGTTATTTGCGGAGTTAGAGTTAGTGCTTCACAGGCCTGGGCAGATGATAGTGAGGATTCTGCCCCATCCTTTGTATATCTATTGTGTTCTTCCTCGACCCAATTAATTTGACTGAGCCTCTACCCCATCCATCTAACTCCCATTGTGCCTCTACCCCATCCATCTAACTCCCATTGGGCCTCTATCTCATCCATCTAACTCCCATTGTGCCTCTACCCCATCCATCTAATGCCCATTGTGCCTCTACCCCATCCATCTAACTCCCATTGTGCCTCTACCCCATCCATCTAACTCCCATTGTGCCTCTACCCCATCCATCTAACTCCCATTGGGCCTCTATCTCATCCATCTAACTCCCATTGTGCCTCTACCCCATCCATCTAATGCCCATTGTGCCTCTACCACATCCATCTAACTCCCATTGTGCCTCTACCCCATCCCTCTAACTCTCATTGAGCCTCTACCCCATCCATCTAACTCCCATTGTGCCTCTACCCCATCCATCTAACTCCCATTGTGCCTCTACCCCATCCATCTAACTCCCATTGTGCCTCTACCACATCCATCTGACTCCCATTGTGCCTCTACCCCATCCATCTAACTCCCATTGTGCCTCTACCCCATCCATCTAACTCCCATTGTGCCTCTACCCCATCCATCTAACTCCCGTTATGCCTCTACCAACTTGTCGAGACTGTTTCAATAAGATGTCCTGGTGAAGTTCGTGAGGGATCACCACCCCTTCAGGTCGTTGTCTTGGTACAGTATGCCAAAGGTGACACCCAACATAACCCTGATGCCAGATATGTTACGGGAACCACTTACACAGGGCTATGTTATACACACCTAACTACATCTCATGTTATTATTATTATTATTATTCTTTATTTATAAAGCGCCAGCATATTCCGCAGCGCTGTACAATAAGCACAGTATAGACAGGGTTACAATACATTGAACAACATTTGACAAACAGTACAGGAGGAGATGAGGGCCCTATTCCCGTAGGAACTCACAATCTGGAAGGGTTGGGGTTGGAAACAGGAGGAGAGGACTGTAAGGTGAGAGTGATTGATGGTTGCGTCAGTGAGTTGGGTGGTAGGCTTCCCTAAATAGGAATGTTTTAAGGGAGCGTTTGAAGGAAGAGAAGTTAGGGGAAAGTCTGACAGTACGAGGGAGAGCGTTCCAGAGAGTGGGGGCTGCACGTGAGAAATCCTGAAGAACTCATGTTCTTCCTCCGTGTGTCCTGACACTCTATATACCACCACCCCATTTCGTTTTCCCCATTGTGCCTCTACACCATCCCTCTTCTCTCACCCTATGTACTTGTGCATTCTTTTCGCCCCATTGTGCTCCTGCCCTTTTGCTCTCAAATCCCTTGTGCCTCTGCCAATCCCTCTCACTCCCATTGTGTATCTGTACCATCCCTTTCACGCCCATTGTTCCTCGTCCCCATCCCCCTCAATTTGTTTCTCTGGTCCACACATTTTACCACATTGTGTCTCTGGCCCATCTAACCCCTAACATTCCTTCTCCTGATCTCTCTAAATCCTTTTGTTCTTCGTCTCCAACCCATTTCCCCAGAGGCTCAATCCTTTATAACCCATTGTGCATCTTACTTCAACCCAATTTTGTCTTTGCCACATCCTTCTTACCCCCACTTTGTGCCATCCCTCTCAATCATACTGTGCCTCTGTCCTATCCTTCTCATTGTGTATCTGCACCAACCCTCTCAAACCCGATGTTCCTCTTCCTTATCCCCCTCAATCCCTTTGTTACTCTGCTCAATCCCTTTCACCTCATATCTCTGCCACCCCAGTGATTCCTCTCCCAGATCCCTCTAAATCCCTTTCTTCTCCAGCCTCATCCCACTCCATCCCATTTTTCCAGAGGCCAAAACTCTTTTACCCCACTGTGCATCTTCCCTCACCGCAGTTTGCCTTTGCCCCATCCCTCTCAGTCCCAATGTGTCTTTACCCCCTCCTTCTCACCTCCATTCCTCTCAATCCCATTGTGCCTATGCCGAAACCCTCTCATTCTGTATTTATGCTATCCTATTCATGCCAGGTGTTCCTCTTCTCCATCCCACTCAATCCCTTCATTACTCTACTTCACCTCTACACCCTATGGTTTCTCTGCACCATCTCGCTCACTCCCATCATGCATCTGCCCCATCCCTCCAAAGGGGTTTTACAGAGAGCCCCAAAATGTCACGACATTTTGGTGAGTTACATTTGCCGCATTCACCACAGGGTCTCAAAGTGCGGCGAATCGATTCGCCGAACACATCCTCAAACCTCCGAATTAAACACATAAACTGCCGCAAAACCATCAAATTGATTTGAAAAAATGCCTACGCAGCCGCAAATGCCGACGACCCGCTGAATAGACCGCCAAATCGATCCTCAAACAGCCGCCGATCCACCTAATTAGTCCTCGAACCACCGCCAAACAGACTGTCGACCAGCCACCGGAAAAAGCCAACTAGCCGCCGAACGGGTAGAAAACCACCAAAAAATCAGCAACATTTAAAAAGCATTTTAAAAGAAATTAGAGCATGAATATGCCTGGAAATAATATCTAAGGTCCTATGAATATCAATAAAAAGGTCCGTTACAGAATAATAAAAAACGGCAAGAAAAAAAAAATCAGATTGAACAATTTTGCCGAAAAAATCCCACAAATAATTCGAAAAAATAACGAGACTTTTTGTTGCAAATGAAAAGAATAAACGGTTGAATAACTAAGAAAAACAGGCATTTTTTTTTTTTACATTGAAAGCTATGGGATTCGCCTGCTTAAACCTGTCGAATTAAACCACAGGAAATCGTGGCATTTCTCTGACATTTCTCTGCTGTTCGGGGTTCTCTGAATAGATTAACCATTACTTCTCTGTGGGGAGTTCAATGCCACCGATTGTTTGTCACCCTAATTTGTCAATATTTGGTGAATCGTCAGCTTTCTGAATAGCCGAATGGCCATGAAATTGCACTGTACAGGGAAGTTCACTGTTCGGTGCAATTCCGTGGCCAATTTGATGCTCTCTGAATAACCCCTCAAATCTCTTTGTTCCTCTGCCACCTATATTCTCAATCCCATTGTTCCTCTGCATCATCCTTTTCACTCCACTGAGAATTTTCCCTCAATCCCATTTTGTCTCTCCTCATCCCTCATACCCCAATGTGCCTCAGCCCCATCCAACTCAATCCCATCGTATTTAACGTCCATCTGCTCCTATGTTAATCCCCACCTTTGCATTTCTTTCACTGCAAAGTGCAAAGATATTTATTGTCACGGAATCCACGATTAAACTCCGTCCGAGCCCAGCTGCCGGGCACATGAGATCTTCTCTTTGAAGAGAATGATCAGTCTGACAGCATTCAGTGGGGAAAAAGAACTCATTCGTGCTGCACACCTCAGTCCTCTGGTATGCTTTACTCTTCAGCTCTTTGAACAGAGCCGAGCAGAGCTACTCGACGGCTGTTTGCAACTCGCTCTTTCCAAAACCATTCGTTTTTCCCACCCAAAACCCTGAGAATCTTGTACATGGAATAAAGAACACATGTAGCAGTTGGCAGGGATGGAAATAAAAGCGTACTGACACTAAGAATCAGTGAGTGTCAATGCTGTTGAGCATTAAAATGTTTCATTGGACGCCACTGAGGTGTGGACGTTTTGGTCATGTGGTTGGTTTTGGCACAAAATATTAACGAAATAAAAGTTTTGGGGGGGGGGGAACCTATCCATGAAAGTCACCGTTATGAAGAACTATAGTGGAAACCCCATTGAGAGCTACGCTAGACAACTTAGACTTCCACCATAATTACTGCCGAAGAATACAACGAATTACAGTGGTGGATCCCCAAGTAGAGAATTCATCATAGATTCACCGTGCTTCCCCAAAATTCATGGGCGTAAAGCCACCATACTTACAATGAAAGGACGGTGCTTAGTGATGAACAACTACTGTCACACAAAGAATTCATTGTCTCAAGGAGGCTCAGGTTAACGGTTATTCATAGGTTTGAATGTTAGAGGGGGATTGTTTCGTTTTCAAGTTTGAAAGAAGAAAGGTCCAGGAACGTCAGAGTGGTTCTAAGATATTTAGTGGAGCATCAAGGCAACTGGATCTGCAGTACATGGACCACTCTTCTTCCTCATTTGAGACTTCTCGCTAGACAACTTCGACAGAAACTATGGTGGTCAGAATGTCAAAGATCCTTAAATAGAGAATTCATTGTAGGTTCAATTTGGTTCCACAAAGTTGGCAGACGTAAAGCCAACATTCTTCCAATGAAGGAACGGTGCTTAGGGACGTACTCCTATGGTGATACATACAAAGAATACATTGTTTCAAGGAGGCCCAGTATAACGGTTATCCATAGGTTATCCCAAATATGGAAGAAGAAAGGTCCAGGCACTCTAGATTTGGTTCAAGAACATTTAATAGAGCATCAAGGCAACTGGATCTGTAGCATGTGGACCCTTTCTTCTTCATTTGACTTCATCTTCCTAGACAACTTTGACTGAAACTAGGGTGGTAGGAATGGCGCAAAGTACGAATTAATAACAGTGGATGATCCCCAAGTAGAGAATTCACCATAGATTCACAGTGGTTCCCCAGAGTTTGCAGGCGTAAAGCCACCAGTTCATCCAATGAAAGACCATTGCCTAATGACTAACTCCATAAAAGAATATATTGATTGAAGGAGGCTCAGGGTAATGGCTATCCATAGGTTTGCAAGTTGCAGAGGGACTCTTCCGATCTGATAGTATGGAAGAATAAAGGTCAAGGCACACCAGATCTGGTGGTGAACAATCCATACGTGAAAATGATGTCTCATGCTCCCTGAACCACTATTGCACAATTTGAGCTCGATGAATCCTGGCATTGCCATCTTGGAGCTGTGCCATCAGGGGAGAAAAAACCCATTGAAGGAAAAACATGCTCATTCAGGGCCATATTACATACTTGGTGATAACTTAACCAGAGCTGTTGTAAACTCAAAACTTCCATAGTCTACAATGGCTCTGGGAAGTTTACAACAGCTCTGGTTAAGTTAGCACCAACTATGCAACATGGCCCTCAGTATATTCAGGGCGTCACGTGACCTCATTTTTTAGGCTCATAAAGTTGCTCAACATAGACCTGACCAACTGAAGCCACCCCAGATCATAACACTGCCCCCACAGCCTTGTTCAGCAGGTGGTGAGGTTTTTGTTTGGATTGATTGTTGCCTATTTGTGGTTCCCATGTTTGACATTCAAGTGAGTATCCCATGTCTCAAAACTTCAAGACTTGTGTTGGCAAGGAGTCTTCTGCTCCACCTCCTGTGGCATCTATTTGTGATGTTCATGCATTTTTGTGTCGATCTGGTGCATAGTATTTATGTCAGTAACAGAGTTGTTGTCTTGTTTATTTAAACCATATTCCTTTCCGTAGCCGTGTCCCGTGCCGGTGTCTGAGAGAGCTCATCCCGCCGTAATTGGATGCAGACGTTCTAAATATTGTTCGTAATGTTTTGGGTATCCGCAGCTCTGTGTGTGGCTTTCAGGTGTTTAAAGCTTATGGTTGACTTAAAAACACGTGTTTGTGATTGGTAGGAAAATATTTTAACGAGGTTAAGTTAACATTGCCATAACCTATGGAAAAATGCCTGTTCTTATCGGCTTTCAGCAGTAACTCATCCCGGGCTTCGGAGCGAGGTCCGTAAAAGATTAAATAAATAACACCAGACATTTATGGAAATATTTGTCATTCTGAATTTTAAAGGGCTGGAATCGTGTCCCCACCCATCATGGATCAAAGCGATAGCCTGATCTAGCGTCAGCTTTTAGGCGTTGCTAAAATATGGCTGTCCTCGTCCCTGCGGTAATTAGCGCTCGCACTTTGTAATACCTTACTTAATGCTAATTACATGCTCCCCATGTTTAGTACAGGATGCGCAAAGTACAGGAAGCTCGCGCAAGCTCGTGCAAAAACTGATGCGCCAAGCGATTTCTTACAGGTTTTGCATCAGGAAGGTAATATGGGGGGCATGCGCTAAGTGATTATATGGGGAAGGTAATATGTGGGGCATGCGCTAAGTGATTATATGGGGAAGGTAATATGTGGGGCATGCGCTAAGTGATTATATAGGGAAGGTAATATGTGGGGCATGCGCTAAGTGATTATATGGGAAAGGTAATATGTGGGGCATGCGCTAAGTGATTATATGGGGAAGGTAATATGGGGGCATGCGCTAAGTGATTATATGGGAAAGGTAATATGTGGGGCATGTGCTAAGTGATTATATGGGGAAGGTAATATGGGGGCATGCGCTAAGTGATTATATGGGAAAGGTAATATGTGGGGCATGCGCTAAGTGATTATATGGGAAAGGTAAATGTGGGGCATGCGCTAAGTGATTATATGGGGAAGGTAATATGTGGGGCATGCGCTAAGTGATTATATGGGGAAGGTAATATGGGGGCATGCGCTAAGTGATTATATGGGGAAGGTAATATGTGGGGCATGCGCTAAGTGATTATATGGGGAAGGTAATATGTGGGGCATGCGCTAAGTGATTATATGGGGAAGGTAATATGTGGGGCATGCGCTAAGTGATTATATGGGGAAGGTAATATGGGGGCATGCGCTAAGTGATTATATGGGGAAGGTAATATGTGGGGCATGTGCTAAGTGATTATATGGGGAAGGTAATATGGGGGCATGCGCTAAGTGATTATATGGGAAAGGTAATATGTGGGGCATGCGCTAAGGGATTATATGGGGAAGGTAATATGTGGGGCATGCGCTAAGTGATTATATGGGGAAGGTAATATGGGGGCATGCGCTAAGTGATTATATGGGGAAGTAATATGTGGGGCATGCGCTAAGTGATTATATGGGGAAGGTAATATGTGGGGCATGCGCTAAGTGATTATATGGGGAAGGTAATATGTGGGGCATGCGCTAAGTGATTATATGGGGAAGGTAATATGGGGGCATGCGCTAAGTGATTATATGGGGAAGGTAATATGTGGGGAATGCGCTAAGTGATTATATGGGGAAGGTAATATGGGAGGCATGCGCTAAGTGATTATATGGGTTAGGTAGTATGGGAGGCATGCGCTAAGTGATTATATGGGGAAGGTAATATGGGAGGCATGCGCTAAGTGATTATATGGGGAAGGTAATATGGGGGGCATGCGCTAAGTGATTATATGGGGAAGGTAATATGGGGGGCATGCACTAAGTGATTATATGGGGAAGGTAATATGTGGGGCATGCGCTAAGTGATTATATGGGAAGGTAATATGAGGGGCTTGCGCTAAGTGATTATATGGGAAGGTAATATGAGAGGTATGCACTAAGTGATTATATGGGGAAGGTAATATGGGGGGGCATGCACTAAGTGATTATATGGGAAGGTAATATGAGAGGTATGCACTAAGTGATTCATATGGGGAAGGTAATATGGGGGGCATGTGCTAAACTCACTTATCCTGGCGATAACACAAATCAGAATGCTAACATTCACGAGGGAATAGTTCCCTTTGTTTTTAGATGTTGACTGGCTTCTTCGTGCCTTGAAACCATTGTGTGCAGCGCTGAGTACACCGCTCGAGCTGTCCAAATAAAGATCAGCCTCCCAGCTGTTAGCGCTCGCTTTCAAGCATTAAATATAAAAGAGTAAATGTGTTTTTGTGTTTTTCATTCCAGAGCGGTTACGGTTAATGGAGTCCAGCTGCGGGTTTTTATGTTTTAATCTGGTCAGAGTTTTGGTGTTAATCTGTGGACGTGTTGGGGAATGCTTTATTCACACACGATGGCATGCTGAAACGGCCCCGCTTTCCCACATTAAAAGACGCTCGTTACGCAGGAATCACAGGCATTCATTCCTCAGCATAGACTGATCAGCTAGTTCATTCATACTCTGCGTATATATGTATGCGTGTGAACGTATGTAGGTTTATGTATGCGTGTGAACGTATGTAGGTTTATGTATGCGGTGAACGTATGTAGGTTTATGTATGCGTGTGAAAGTATGTAAGTTTATGTAGGTGTGTGAACGTATGTAGGTTTATGTATGCGTGTGAACGTATGTAGGTTTATGTATGCGGTGAACGTATGTAGGTTTATGTATGCGGTGAACGTATGTAGGTTTATGTATGCGTGTGAACTATGTAGGTTTTTGTATGCGTGTGAAAGTATGTAGGTTTTTGTATGCGTGTGAAAGTATGTAGGTTTAGGTAGCTGTGTGAACGTATGTAGGTTTATGTATGCGTGTGAACGTACGTAGGTTTATGTATGCGTGTGAACTATGTAGGTTTATGTATGCGTGTGAACTATGTAGGTTTATGTATGCGTGTGAACGTATGTAGGTTTATGTACGCGGTGAACTATGTAGGTTTATGTATGCGTGTGAACGTATGTAGGTTTATGTATGCGTGTGAACTATTTAGGTTTATGTATGCGTGTGAAAGTATGTAGGTTTATGTATGTGTGTGAACGTATGTAGGTTTATGTATGTGTGTGAACGTATGTAGGTTTATGTATGTGTGTGAACGTATGTAGGTTTATGTATGCATGTGAACGTATGTAGGTTTATGTATGCGTGTGAACTATGTAGGTTTATGTATGCGTGTGAAAGTATGTAAGTTTATGTAGGTGTGTGAACGTATGTAGGTTTATGTATGTGTGTGAACGTATGTAGGTTTATGTATGTGTGTGAACGTATGTAGGTTTATGTATGCGTGTGAACTATTTAGGTTTATGTATGCATGTGAACGTATGTAGGTTTATGTAGGTGTGTGAACGTATGTAGGTTTATGTATGTGTGTGAACGTATGAAGGTTTATGTATGCGTGTGAACGTATGTAGGTTTATGTATGTGTGTGAACGTATGTAGGTTTATGTATGCGTGTGAACTATTTAGGTTTATGTATGCGTGTGAAAGTATGTAAGTTTATGTAGGTGTGTGAACGTATGTAGGTTTATGTATGTGTGTGAACGTATGAAGGTTTATGTATGCGTGTGAACGTATGTAGGTTTATGTATGTGTGTGAACGTATGTAGGTTTATGTATGTGTGTGAACGTATGTAGGTTTATGTATGCATGTGAACGTATGTAGGTTTATGTATACGTGTGAACGTATGTAGGTTTATTTATGCGTGTGAACTATGTAGGTTTATGTATGCGTGTGAAAGTATGTAAGTTTATGTAGGTGTGTGAACGTATGTAGGTTTATGTATGTGTGTGAACGTATGTAGGTTTATGTATGTGTGTGAACGTATGTAGGTTTATGTATGCGTGTGAACTATTTAGGTTTATGTATGCATGTGAACGTATGTAGGTTTATGTAGGTGTGTGAACGTATGTAGGTTTATGTATGTGTGTGAACGTATGAAGGTTTATGTATGCGTGTGAACGTATGTAGGTTTATGTATGTGTGTGAACGTATGTAGGTTTATGTATGTGTGTGAACGTATGTAGGTTTAGGTGTGCATGTGAACGTATGTAGGTTTATGTATGTGTGTGAACGTATGTAGGTTTATGTATGTGTGTGAACGTATGTAGGTTTATGTATGCGTGTGAAAGTATGTAAGTTTATGTATGTGTGTGAACGTATGTAGGTTTATGTATGTGTGTGAACGTATGTAGGTTTAGGTGTGCATGTGAACGTATGTAAGTTTAGGTATGTGTGTGAACATATGTAGGTTAAGGTATGTGCGTGTGAACGTATGAAGGTTTAGGTATGTGTGTGTGAACGTATGTAGGTTTAGGTATGTGCGTGTGAACGTATGTAGGTTTAGGTATGTGCGTGTGAACGTATGAAGGTTTAGGTATGTGTGTGAACGTATGAAGGTTTAGGTATGTGTGTGTGAACGTATGAAGGTTTAGGTATGTGTGTGTGAACGTATGAAGGTTTATGTATGCGTGTGAACGTATGTAGGTTTATGTATGTGTGTGAACGTATGTAGGTTTATGTATGTGTGTGAACGTATGTAGGTTTAGGTGTGCATGTGAACGTATGTAAGTTTAGGTATGTGTGTGAACATATGTAGGTTAAGGTATGTGCGTGTGAACGTATGAAGGTTTAGGTATGTGTGTGAACGTATGTAGTTTATGTGTATGTGTGTGTGAACGTATGTAGGTTTAGGTATGTGCGTGTGAACGTATGAAGGTTTAGGTATGTGTGTGAACGTATGAAGGTTTAGGTATGTGTGTGTGAACGTATGAAGGTTTAGGTATGTGTGTGTGAACGTATGAAGGTTTAGGTATGTGTGTGAACGTATGTAGGTTTAGGTATGTGTGTGAACGTATGTAGGTTTAAGTATGTGTGTGAACGTATGAAGGTTTAGGTATGTGTGTGTGAACGTATGTAGGTTTAGGTATGTGTGTGAACGTATGTAGGTTTAGGTATGTGTGTGAAGGTATGTAGGTTTAGGTATGTGTGTGAACGTATGTAGGTTTAGGTATGTGTGTGAAGGTATGTAGGTTTAGGTATGTGTGTGAACGTATGAAGGTTTAGGTATGTGTGTGAACGTATGTAGGTTTAGGTATGTGTGTGTGAACGTATGTAGGTTTAGGTATGTGTGTGAAGGTATGTAGGTTTAGGTATGTGTGTGAACGTATGTAGGTTTAGGTATGTGCGTGTGAACGTATGTAGGTTTAGGTATGTGTGTGAAGGTATGTAGGTTTAGGTATGTGTGTGAACGTATGTAGGTTTAGGTATGTGCGTGTGAACGTATGTAGGTTTAGGTATGTGCGTGTGAACGTATGAAGGTTTAGGTATGTGTGTAACCCCCATAATTTTTATTCTTGGACACCTTTTTGGATAACAGCTTAGAAAAAACAAATTTTTGGGTAATGTCAGACATTTAAAATTTTTGTGAAAAATATCAGGTATTCTATTCACGGATAATCCTGAGAAAGGGGAAAAAGTTCAAAGACAAAGCAAAACTCGTAACAAAAGCCATCTTTGCTTGAACAGACTACGGAGAGACACCGTCCTTGGAAGAAGGACCAAACATAGAGAGCTGGTTGACACTCCAAAGTCAAATAGTTATGTGCAAGATGGTGCTCACAGACTCCGGGGTGTCCCAATGCTGCACTTGCTTCTAATCAACGTCCTACAGGTTCACTTTACGGTCTGGCCATGTGTTTCTTGGTGGCCCATTTAGTAGAAGACATCATTCATCCGTCAGTCCTTCTGCCAAGAAGAAAAAAGGCGACTAGGCACTCGGGTTGCTTCGTACTGATTTAATGGATGCTGCCATGACAAAGTTTTGGCTGGGAAAACCAACTTTTGCCAAGCCCAAACCTTTAGGTTTGACAAAGGCAGGTTTTCCCAGCCGAAACATTCGTCTTAGCGGAATCCATTAAAAAAAGCCATGGAAGCAACCCAAGTGCCTGGTCTTCTTTTTTTCCTACTGGCAGAAGGACCAACGAATGAACGATGTCTTCTACTAAATGTGCCACCATTAAACACATTGCCCTTCCCGTTGATTAGAAGAGAGTGATTTTGCAGATCCACTGGGAAATAAAGTTTCTAATGACTGCTGAGTATTCCATCTGTGTGGGATTGAACCTACGCTCTCGAATATTCGAAGCCCGCCACATTAATTACACATTTCCTCTATTCTTTGCTCATCTGGTCCAAACAAAATGTTTGCCCAGCCGTTTCATGGCGTTATCCACCACTGCGCAAAGCCCGTTGCTCGCATTCTTACCTCAGCCTTGAAAAACACAAGGTCCTTTTCCACACTTTGTTGTAAATCCAGCAGTTTCCTTTAATCATTACTCTTGACCTAAGTGGAAGAGGCAGCATCCTGGCACCGAGCTGCAAAAGTATTTAAAAAAAAAGAAAAAGAAAACGAGAAAGAGAATAGAAAAAAAAAAAATGGAGAATATAAGCATCAAGCTTCATTCCAGCGATGACTCCAAGTTTATTTTCTTCCATGACGTAGCTGGTTTCTTGGCCGGCTTCTTTCTCAAGAAGTTCATCGTGAGACATCCAGACCCTTGCAGAACGAAGCTGTGCCCTACTGATATTGTATAAATATGTATTTTTAGAGGGCCAGATACTTGAAGAGAATGCACTGGCAGAGAAGGCTTGACTCATTTGGCTGTCCATGACAGATACAATCCAGAAGAATTCCACAAAACAGTCAATACGGGTTTCAGACGGGCCGAGTGGATGAATTATCTCTCTAATCCTAAAAAAAATGATATACATTTACTCGACATGTACCATGGCCATGTTGTTAACGGGTGGAACTTTCTTCCGATTTCTCCTTATTTGGAATGTTGGCCCAGGACCATAACTTACATTTTCCAATAAACATACGGTGAGTCTGGTATTTTATGTATTTGTATTACAATGTGAGTAGTGTATTTCTCTTTTTTCAAGCTTAGCTGTCCCTAATTCCTCGGCTAACTTATGTTTCACTGGGAAGTAGGAAAGCAAATTATGGACCCGTACCCAAAGATTTCGTTACAGATCGTTCATAAATGAATGAATGCAAGGTAATGATTTTTTCAGGAACCGTACCTCCTCTTATGCTGAGCACATTCCATCACAACAGGTGCTGAAAGTGGCTGCCATTTTTGGTTAAGCATATTTCGATGTTCCTGGTAACCATAATGTTTTCTGCCAAGAAGTCAATCATATGGTATTGTTACAGCACACTTGTTCCTCCAGATAACCTCACAAAAAGTCCCGGCTGGTAAGATCAGATACCACACCCTAGAAGCCTCTGGGCATGGTTATGTTGACAACGAGCATCATGTCCAAGGAGTAACCCTATACCGCGATCCTAGTGTGTGTACACGCTGGTGGCTGCGGCAGAAAGGGGATCAAGGTTGTCAAACCACAATCTACTTCTCCTAAAACATTGGATTGTCCCGGATTCTGAAATCCAGAGGAAACTGAAATCTGGAGATCCCAGGTTCTCGATCATTCCTATACGGGGTGCTCCACCTGTGTAAAGTTGATTCTAGATGACTTGAAAGTCCTCATGTTGGTACAAACATCATTAGTCAAAATAGCTTTCCTTTTTAAAGAGACACTCTACTCATCCTGACCTCTTTTAAAGTGGTCAAGATGTGAGGAGACCCCCGCCTTCCTGCTGCTCCGATCTGGAGAAAACGTTAGGTGAAGTGTAGGAGTTTCAGCAGCCCGGGATTTTGAATATCCTGGCTGTTGGTCAACAGATCGGTCACTAGTGTCGTCAGCACGTAGACAGCATGCCGACGTCACCCTCTGGGACGACCCGCGATAGCGAGCCGTCTCAGAGAGGCAGTGATGGATCGGTTATGCACATGTGCAACTTAGGGCTCTTTTTCAACCATGTAAAGTCTATGGAGTTGTTAAGTTTACAACAGCTCTGGTTACATTTACACCAGGGTTGGTAGAGGACCATTAATATGTTGTATATGTAGGTCTTTTCCTCTTGCTTTCTTTTCAGAAATTGCTGAGTGTGCAATCACTCAATCCTTCCCCCTACCTCCTGCGTCCCAGAATGTAATGTACTATGCAGATAAGATAATCTTGTAAACATTTCACTTTTTTTGCTAAATATAATTCATGTGCTAAGCATGTGTGTCTGTGTGTGTTCTCCGGGATTAACGCTTATGGCAAGAAATAACATTTTGTTTGAGGTTACCTCGAAGCACTAGACAGAACTCGTACAAAGCCCATCGTATGGATGACGGCTTCTCCAAGCTACAATGAGGTCATGCCGGATCATGCGGCTAGCTTGCAGTGTCAACTACCAGTTCATCATAATCAAGGAATGCTTGACTCAAGGCCTTGGTGTCTTCTACGGTGTTTGGATTGTAAAGTAAATAAAGACATCCTTGCACTCCCTCCGAAAAGAGCCGGGCGATTCGTGTCCAGCGGTAACTTTTCAGAAAGTTCTATATTTACTAAAATGTGAGTCATAGTTATCTATTGTAGGAAACACCATGTGCCAGACCTCTGGAAAGTATCTGTTTCCTTGAATCGCGATTAGTTTTGACAATAGAGGAGAAAATATGCCGGGTTGGAGGATTTGGTGTTAAACAGTTCAGCATATTTCACAATGACTAGTTGGAGGCCAGAGGTGGAAGCTACATCTTCTCATCTGATATATCGCAAAAATATTTAACAAAAGGCCATGCTGCACCTGCTCTAGTAGGAGGTTTGACGTCACTCATGCGCAGCTTTACAAGAGTGTTCGAGTCTGAGACATTTTTTTGAGGAGTGAATATGCGAGGGTTTCACAAACCAACTTTCACTAAAAATGGTGGATTTACTGAGGTTGAACTACAGTGGGTCAAAACCACGAAACTACGGTGAAGTGAATATTTTGGGAACTTCCACCATAGAATGGTGGATATACTTTGAACTAACTGGGCTGTTACTCCTGGCAGTTGCTGCCGCTCCGGTGAGTATGGGAGCGACGCCATTTTTTCTGTATTTATGTATATCATGCTTGTAACACCAGTCCGTCGTTCTGCAGCTGTTCCACTTTCCATGTTTTTGATCCCAAATGGGAAGTGTTTGGTGCGTGTATAAATAAAACCCACCATCTCTGCCTCTCCTTGGCTGAAAAGCAGCTGGAGGGGCTTGGAGCTGCTCAGTAGAGCGGCCTTTTGGTACATTTGTTAGGTCCCACTCTAAAGAGGTGCCTTGAAGTGGCGAGTGGGCTTACGTTGCAATGGCCATTGAAACAAACAAAAACCTCATTTTTGTTGTACATGGAACACATAGAAACGAGCGCAGATGACACTCTTTTTCCTTGTTATGTTTTATACATTAACTGGGCTGTTACTCCTGGCAGTTGCTGCCGCTCCGGTGAGTATGGGCGCGACGC
Source organism: Leptobrachium leishanense (assembly GCA_009667805.1). NCBI lineage: Eukaryota > Metazoa > Chordata > Amphibia > Anura > Megophryidae > Leptobrachium > Leptobrachium leishanense. The sequence goes on from CM019074.1 coordinate 100,586,344, forward strand.
CATTTTTTCTGTATTTATGTATATCATACTTTGAACTACAGTGGGACAAAGACCATGAAGCTACAGTGAAGTCAATATTTCAGGAGCGTCCACCATAGTTTTCACTGTTCCTCATAGTTCCTCATGAAGTTTGTCAGTGTTGTTCCCAACGTGAGTTTCTGTTGATATTGCCTACCATTGTTTTTACCGTTGTTTCTCTTGGAGATCAACTAAGATAAAATAGTGAAAATGTGGTCAAAGTGCTTGTGATTGGTTTCTCAGGAGTACTGAGTTTGTAATGAGTGTTATGAGCTGTAATATGGTTCCAATGATTCTCCGTGTGAAAATTCCTTTTGGTTTGTCCAAATGTCGCATCTTTCACTTTCAGTTTTAAGTTATGACTGCTGTTTGGCCACCGAAAAGCTCTACTTGCCCACGTGGTCGAGCTTCTATGTGTAAAACGGTACGAACAGGAGATGAGGGGACTCGCAGCCTGTTTCAGGTCACCACCACCCCTCCATAGTCATTGCCTCTTTTACATACTGTAAATAAACAGCCTTTGAGCACACCGCATCTGTCCCGGAATAACTTAACCAAGTTCTCTGTCAATTAACAAATGGTTTATCCACGATGAAGGACGGGACATTAATCTATATGGAAATTAATACACAACAAACCTTTTAATCTATGGGTAACAAAAACCTGTATTTCAGGAGAATCAGCACCATTCACATGCACTGGCCTTGGGATAGTGCGCTGTTACATAATGAAACACCGGTTGGGGTGTTGATGGAGCAAGCCATTGATGAAATCCTTGTGGAAAGCATTGCAGTTTTGATGTACACGTCTGAAACGTTCTGTCAGCCGAGTCATCTATAAAAGCTATTGTATGAGGAATCATTTTCCTTACTGTCCTGACAAGATTTTCAGTTTACTAAATTGGGAGATGTTCACCAGATAGTCGACAAGGAATTGCTAATTGTCTGCAACAGAATAAGAATCGGCCTTTATTATCATTTCAGCATAAATCGAGGCAAACCGCACTCTTCAAACAGTCCAAATTCTTTAAATCCAACATACACCAGGTGCTCAGGGAATAAGGAGAGCCAAATCCCACAACCATGAGAAATAAGACAACGTCCAGCACTCGATGGAAGGACCATTTAAACCGAGAATGCAACAGCAACGTTTCGGATGTGAAACCAGCCTTTTTCAAAGGCAAAATTATGCTGCTCCGGGCTTGATTAAAGTGGTCCTGCCATCTTCTGGGGTGCCGGGTCCTTGCCTTCTTTCATTCTCATTTCGGTCATACAACGTCAACACTGAAATGAGACAAGGATTCTCCTGGACCATATTGCTACATAAAACAACACAAAACTAGCTATACTATAGAGAATGGAAAACAAAACGAATCCAACTGACTGGATGGTGGCATCTGGGATGCTGTCACTGAGCCATGTCTCCATGAAACTCAAGGTGCAGCAGTAGACTGTTGGAGGCAAATGTAATCCAGTTTATTATCCATGAAGCAGACACTGGAAATCAGTGTAGAGGGGAGAGCATGGTGGGCACCATTTGATATTAGTCTGACATGAACTCCTGGTCTAATGCCGCACTTTTACTTCCTCTCACACCACCTATGGCATCCAGAGATTCCAACGACTCAGAGCCTGACCTACTAGCAAGCCATGATCCCGCAGATTCTTCTGCAAATGATCATGCAGTTTATCAGGGATTTTAACAGAGTCTGGTGGTGGTGGTATACCCGAACACCTGTCACTGCAATGCCCCTGTGCCAAAGAAATGGCCGAAATAAGCAAAAATGCACTTGTGGGTCTGGAGAGGACCTGAAAATATGCTTTTTTGGCCATTTAATCTGACCCTTTTTATCAGCGCAGCTTTGTTTTTCAATTTCCATTTTTGTCTGAATTTTTTAGATGGAATCAGTCGATGTTTTTTTCCAAAGGCCGTTCAATGGAATTAAATCGAGCTCTTGGCCTGATCCTGCTTACTTTTCTAGGTGGTTTGTTTGTCGTTCTTATCTTATAGTCAATCAACCCATACCTTAATTAAAAAATCCAAAAATGCTCTTACCATTATTTGTAACAGGTCAATATTGAGTCAATGATTAACTTACTCATACTTTATGTCCTGCACCATCGAGGAGCATAGGGCCGAAGTGAAAGACTTCCACTGCTGTCAGATCCCAGCATTTGCGATGACCTGCAGTCAGGGCAGGTTCTTGTTGACAGCCTTGATAATGTCTTGAAGGCTCCGTCGCCAGAAGCCTCTTGGTCTGCATCGCCTTGTGCTTTCCATGGGGATTCCAATTGAGTGTTTGCCTACAGATCTAATTTTTACCCTTTCGTAAGGCAAGTCTGAGCCATCTCTGCTTACGCTCTTGGATCTCTGTTGCAATCGGTCTTTGGTGAAACCACCGGAGTAGCTCCATATTGGAGATCCAGGTTTGTGGCCACGAATGATATATCGCAGGCAGTGGTTTATGAAGACATTGGCTGCTGAGCTGTTCCATGCCTCCCCCTCACATAAAGCAGCATGGATTTCACGTCAGAATTGGAGAGTTGAATCATTATACAAAGACTAATCTGGTTGATGATTACCTTAAAGTTAATCTGATGTGTAATTTTTCAACCTGGTATTCCATGGAACATAATTGTGCCATTCATTTGTTTGCTTCTGCTCATGGTTTGCCTTGGATTGTACGTTGTATCTAGACCCTCCATGGGTGCGTATGTGTAGCTTCTGCTTTTCCCACCACAAAGTCCTATTTTCAGACTGGTATAATGTGAGGAAAAACAAGGTCTCACCCAGGAGCGGCAGCCAGTGGCGAAATGCTAAGGACCTCGTCTCTGCAGAAGAGGTGCAGCAACCACTGAGAATCGTTTTGGCCTTGTTAGACCTCGTCAGGGGGTATAGCTGACACAACTCTAGGAACCTCGAGCAAGAGGTCAATGTGTGGATTACCCTGTATACTCCTAGTGAGCAAAAAAAGGTTTGTGAGGGTCCTGAGAATGAGCAACAGCGTGGTCTGCCCCACAATGGGTCCCCACTTAGGCCTTACAAGTTTTTATCTCGATGCCGGCATTACAGACGCATCTATTCCATAGGCAAATCAGTCTGCTCTCACCCACAAAGGATGGGCAATACTGAAATGCCAAGAACGTCATCTCTCCACGAGAGGTGTAGCAAATCTCAAAGTTTGGTTGGGCCACGTTGGACCTGGTATAACGTGAGCAAATTTATGTAAACTATAACAATGTGCTTTGGATAAAGGTTTAAAATAGACCTCTAGTTGAACACAATCTCGTCGCATAAGTATCAGTACTGTGCTGCACCTCTAACTTTCTGGCAAACATTGACTCTGAGCCAGAAGAGCGTCATGGTTCCCAGTTTAACACAAGTAGCCAAGGATTTGGAATGTGCATTTATGCCAACCCTGGGACATGATTAGAAGTTTGAATTCTGAAGTCATCTTGCAGGTCAAGGTCCACCCAGCTGCTGGAAACATGCAGTTCCTTTGCTACAGAGATGTCTAATTATTACACAGGAACCAATGTTGTAGTTTTCTGGAATTCAGGTGCATTTTGTCCTCCAGTCCTATTCTTAAGCAGAGTTACAGAGTGGGGGGGGGGGCGTGACAGTGGGTTATTACAGCCTGTTTCGCTTTATTGCCTCGGTGAGTAATGGGCTGCCTGTATTAGGACTGTGCATGGATTATGCCAGGAAACAAATACACTTCTATGGCTGCTGAAAGAGTAAATCGAAACACACACAGCTCAGGAGGAACTGGCATGGTCTACATACTTGATGGTTCGAGGATGTATAGAAGGTTACATGTTGGAAATGAGAATACTGCACGAGCCAGGGTTACAACAGTCCAGGGTCATCATCAAACCTAACGTGCAAGACAAAGAAAAAGAAAGACCAGTAACACGAAGCTTGGGTTTAGTAGGAGCTTTATTGTAGGAGCAGCAATGTTTCTGTCCTACACCCAGAACCGCTCTCAAACCTCATCAACCTGTACATCTTCCAAATATTACCTCAAAGTGACACAATATTCTCTGGAAGATGTACAGATTATGCCAGTGGATTATGTTGATGGTTTAGAATTTTATATTTCTTGGGTTAGATTCCAAGTCAGGTGTAAAGTTAACCGAGGCTTCTGTACACCTACCTACCAAGGGTTTTAACCCTTTAATGCCAAACGATTGTGCTGTGACAGCCAGAAAAGTGTAGAGAGAGGTGTCAACGTCTGAGGAGAGTTATGCTGACCTCTCCTCTCCCGGACAGCTCTGGGATCATTGTCGTTGACTTCCTTTGATGGGAGGCATATTGGTACAGCCAATCCATGTTACTGTAGCCATGTGGTTGATGTTAGGAAGGAAATGGTATCCTAAGGCGCTGTGCGGTGTTGAGATTATGGTGTTTTAATGGTGCGGGTGTGCTGCCGATTTAGGGGTGGTAGCAGAGCCTTGTTGCTGCTACAGGTTGATTGGGAGGAAAGTGTGGGGTACCCCTTAGTCAGGCGCTACTCGCTAGTCGTGTCTGTTAAAGTAGCGGTGTAATCGCTCTTAAGGAATTTCAACAATATAATGAGGTATAGCAATGCTAATTTAACAGCTTTGTGTACCATAAAAAATTAAAACCGAGTATAGAAAAAGGTGTAAATATTCATATTAAGAACATACACCCTCTGGCTTCGGGGTGAAGAATCACAGTCTCTAAAAATCACAATAAATCAGTCTTTTATATTGATACAAACATACGCCCCCTGGCTTCGGGGGTGATGAATCTCAGTCTCTAAAAAGCACAATAAATCAGTCTTTGTGTTGCATAAAAAGAGAAAAGAAAATAATTAAAAAAATAATTAAAAAATAATAATAATTTTCCTCTTAATGATTGAGTGTGTCCTTTTGGTCTTGACTGCTTCCGCTCCTCTCGTCCCTTCAAAATTCCTCCAAGAAAGAAAGAGGGATTAAGGATACGTCCGCGTCTGTCAGATAAACCAGAGAGTAAGGATTGATACACTTACGCTAGTGCGGTGATGGATGCTGCTCTGTCTGTTGCGCTCTGCCCAGAAATCCTCTTTGTATCTGCTCCTTCGTGCCTTGTCTTTTGAATCTTCTCGTCCAGGATACTGCAGAAGGCTTCCCTTTATACGGTGCTTTCTGGTTGCTGACGATGTTAAAAGATGGCAACTGGATGCAGCAGGAGGTTGGCTTGTGCAAAAATTTATTAAGACAGCTCACATCAAATAATAACGCAATCAAAGATCAAAGAAAAATAAAAATATTTTTAAAAAGTTAGAAAGTAAAAAAACCCATAAGTCCATAGGAGGTAAAAAAAGTTTTTAAAAGTGGGCATAGGGGTCTCCAAGACACGTTTCTCCGGCTCCCTGGCCAGCTTCATCAATTGGATCCAATGGACTCCTATGGACTTATGGGTTTTTTTACTTTCTAAATTTTTAAAAATATTTTTATTTTTCTTTTATCTTTGATTGCGTTATTATTTGATGTGAGCTGTCTTAATAAATTTTTGCACAAGCCAACCTCCTGCTGCATCCAGTTGCCATCTTTTAACATCGCCAGCAACCAGAAAGCACCGTATAAAGGGAAGCCTTCTGCAGTATCCTGGACGAGAAGATTCAAAAGACAAGGCACGAAGGAGCAGATACTAAGAGGATTTCTGGGCAGAGCGCAACAGACAGAGCAGCATCCATCACCGCACTAGCGTAAGTGTACCAATCCTTACTCTCTGGTTTATCTGACAGACGCGGACGTATCCTTAATCCCCTCTTTCTTTCTTGGAGGAATTTTGAAGGGACGAGAGGAGCGGAAGCAGTCAAGACCAAAAGGACACACTCAATCATTAAGAGGAAAATTATTATTATTTTTTAATTATTTTTTAATTATTTTTCTTTTCTCTTTTTATGCAACACAGAGACTGATTTATTGTGCTTTTTAGAGACTGAGATTCATCACCCCCGAAGCCAGGGGGCGTATGTTTGTATCAATATAAAAGACTGATTTATTGTGCTTTTTAGAGACTGAGATTCATCACCCCCGAAGCCAGGGGGCGTATGTTTGTATCAATATAAAAGACTGATTTATTGTGATTTTTAGAGACTGAGATTCATCACCCCCGAAGCCAGAGGGTGTATGTTCTTAATATGAATATTTACACTTTTTTCTATACTCGGTTTTAATTTTTTATGGTACACAAAGCTGTTAAATTAGCATTGCTATACCTCATTATATTGTTGAAATTCCTTAAGAGCGATTACACCGCTACTTTAACAGACACGACTAGCGAGTAGCGCCTGACTAAGGGGTACCCCACACTTTCCTTCCATGTGGTTGATGTGATTGACTGTTATATTGACCATGTGGTATCGCGGCATAACAGGTGTTCGCGAAATAAACAGGTCCCCAATCATTCAGTCACAAAATGCTATAACCTTTGGAATTTGGGTACACACTGGAGCCATGAGTTGCCAACCTCGGGATACAGTTGAGTAATAACAGGTCCAGTCACTCAAAATCAGGTTCAGAGTTATTTAATGGAGCACCATGGCAAAGTTTCAGCTGCTACACAACCTTTATCAAGCTGGACAAAGGCAGCCGAAATGTTGCCTTGATGGTCCATTAAAGAACCTTGAACCTGTCTTTGAGTGCGTGGACCCGTTCTTTCTTTAGTTTAAACAAATATAATAGGTGTTCTTGTCCACTGGGTGTATTATCCAACACCCCTACAGCACAAAGACAATAAATACGCCAAGACTTGCCATATGGGTCAGTTATGGCCCATTTTCCCTAAAAGACTCAGCTTTCAAGCAATGTGGTGTAGAATACAAGATACTCAAGGAAGCTATTTGAGACTCCAGGAGCCTAACAGTGGTGGTGTGTGGCACAACAGTCAACATTGGTCAGCAACTCAAAAACAATCTGAGTTGAGTTGCCAGTAGGTCAGCTGAGCAGGAATAAAGACTTTAATTGTGAATGGAACATGGCTCACACTGCATTTTCCATTTGTGAGCATACATGTAAGATAAACAACCTGTTCAGCAACCAAAGGACATAACTGGGCCTGGAATGACCCCAAAACACATGTTCTTAACCTTAACGGATGGCCAAACATCAATCCGTTGGAGAACTAGAACTGCCAAGATGCTTGGACAACCAAAAGCTAAATTTTACAAGAATTGGTATCCCTGGCAACCAAGAAAGTAAGCATCAGAAAAGTCTGGTTTGTTTGCTACTTCGATGTCAACTCAACTCCTCTCCATATTATTGGTGGAGCCATTTTTCTTTCTCACGTTCTAGGGCATATTTCTCAATAACTGTATTTTTATTTTACAGCAGCTCACGGCAAAGAACGCTTACACAACAACACGTCCCTTCCTTTGTGCTTCGTCTGTGACCTTGAGATGCCGGATAATTCCTGTGCCAGCCAGACTTTACTTTAAGAGCAGCTGTAACCTAAATGGCTGTGTTTAATCTTAACATGTTTAGGGCACTTTGCTTTAGCAAACACAGGGATTGTAAGAAAGGCAGCCTCAGGGGTAGGAAAGAATCAATGCCTTTACTGGGAAGTTCCGAATTGTATTACAGTCATTCTCTGGTATTAATGCATCGTGCTTAGCAAATGATCACGTCGCAGACTTTAGGAACTGTCATAACCAATAAATCATCAAAATTGCAAAAAGTATATGCTCTGTTGCCTTTAATATAGTATTAACAAGTCAGTTTATGCAGACAGTATGCTACAAATGTCATAGCAAGAGGAAAAGTGACATTGCTTGCTTGGGTTCATTTCCTATCTCTCACTGTTGTCATTTAGTTTGAAGGCACTTCCGGGGCCGGCCCGATGATGGAGCAGTGCGGTGCACTTGCTCCAAGCGGCAGAATTTTAAAGCGGCAAATCCGCGGCCGCTGCACTATGCTTTGTTGTGCCGCGGCAGCATCTTTGCCACCGGCGCACAAGGGCAGCGCCGCCGAGTGGATTTGCCACTTTAAAATGGCCGCCAGTGCCGGCGTTCCTCTTCCTAGAGGCGAGCGGCCACTGACATGCAGCTTGGCTGCTCGCCTGGGATAGGAACCCCCTGACCAGCGTGCGATCTCGCGAGAACGCGGCTGCGCACCTTGTCAGGTGGTTTCCAGCAAGCGGCCAAGCTGCATGTGGGGGCAAATATATCCATATGAGCTGGGGCAATATATACCCATATGACCTGGGGGGGGCAATATATACCCATATGAGCTGGGGGGGCAATATATCATATGAGCTGGGGCCATATATACTCATATGAGCTGGGGGGCAATATATATCCATATGAGCTGGGGGCAATATACACCCATATGAGCTGGGGGCAATATATACCCATATGAGCTGGGGCAATATATACCCATATGAGCTGGGGACAAATATATCCATATGAGCTAGGGGCAATATATACCCATATGAGCTGGGGGCAATATATACCCATATGAGCTGGGGGCAATATATACCCATATGAGCTGGGTGGGCAATATATTCATGTGAGCTGGGGCAATATATATCTATGTGAGCTGGGGCAATATATCCATGTGAGCTGGGGGCAATATATCCATGTGAGCTGGGGCAATATATCCATGTGAGCTGGGGGCAATATATCCATGTGAGCTGGGGGCAATATACTCATGTGAGCTGGGGGCAATATACTCATGTGAGCTGGGGGCAATATACTCATGTGAGCTGGGGCAAACATATATATCCATGTGAACTGGGGGCAAATATATATATATATCCATGTGAGCTGGGGGCAAATATATATATCCATGTGAGCTGGAGGCAAATATATCCATATATTCAGGGTTTGGGTGTCTTTTTAGGGGTTCCTCCATATATTCAGGGTGTGCGGGTGTGATTTTAGGGGCTCCTCCATATATTCAGGGTGTGCGGGTGTGTTTTTAGGAGCTCCTCCATATATTCAAGGTGTGTAGGTGTCATTTTAGGGGGGGGGCAGCATTTCAGCCTTCGCTCCAGGCAGCACAATGTCTTGGGCTGGCCCTGGGCACTTCCTACAGCATGTCCATTTATTTCAGCCAATAAAGCAGTTAACCCCAAAGTTGTCCTCTCTACACAGCAGAATTTAATAAAGGACCCATGGAGAGCTTAATCCATCACTGTTTCAACCCGGCCTGGCTTCTCATTTTTGTGTTCATCTGGCTTTCTTGATCTTGCCTCTTCTCTTATTTTGATAAATAGTTCCTATGGGAACAACATGCATTGAAAAATGTGTCAAAAAAACAACACATTTTAAAAGAGGCTCCAGATTGGGTTAGGTTTAGAAATCAAGGTTAGGGCTAGGGTTAGTTACCATTTACTGCCTCAGACTAAAATGGAGCATCTTTTACTGTGTGCGCTTGTTTTAGGGTTAGGGTCACATTTATGGGGTTATTCAGAGTGCGCCGAAATGTTACCAACATTTCTCTCTCTCGTTCCCCACACCTCAGGGAATCTAATTTCCTGACCCTGCGGTGAATTCAGCATTCACCGCAGGCTCCCTGAAGTGTGGGGAAAAGCCAACACAAAACCGCCAAAATTCTTAGATCCAATCGGTGAGGAGTCTGCGCGTTTTTTTTTGTTTTTTTTTAAAAACCGAAAGAGAAATTATCCGATAAGGCTCGTGTCAGACGAGCGCACTGATCACGTCCGTGTTGCCGCACATTTGAACGTCCGTTATAGCATATAATTATGAGTTTGACCAATGGAGCCCCACACGCGAAGTACATCCGCACCGAACTGCGGACACATAACGGACGTGGCAAACTGACACAGGTTAGGCAAGAACGTAAATCCGCTAAAACGGACGAACCGAGTGCGCTGCGTCCGCAACGTCCGCATAGCTTTGTGTGTGAGTGATGGAACGTGGTCAGAAAACAAAGAACATAGAACATAGAAAACAAAGGAGCCAGAAAACATAAGAACAATAGACAAAGCCAAGGCAGGAACATAAAGCAACAACGATCAGAGACAAGCTGGGTCAATATACCAGAAAACGCAAGAACACTCTAGAGAGACTGGATCCATACTGGGACATTGGCTACAGGTCTTAATCAGACTTATATAGCATAAGAATGACACCGATTCATCAGCGCCAGCCTGTGTGCCGAAACGTATGTTTGCATGGGTTGTGCGATGAAGCACTGAAATGCATGTTAGATACGTGATATGTTATAAGAAGCACCATCAATACAACTTTATACAGGGAACAAGCAAGAAGCCCAAAGAGGCCCTCATCAAATTGAGCAGAGTACATTGACACTGGGTGACCATGTAGAAGAAGTCCCCAGTTCATGTAGAGGTCCAGTAGTGCTGATGGTCTTTTCTCAACCAAATAGCCAAACTACCTTGGGCAGATTGTTAAAAGGAGTTGCAAACATACAGGGTTATTCAGAGAGAAGTGAAAACCAGGAGAATGACTGGAGAAGTGAAAATTCTAGGTCAAAATTGCCGATTTGGAAAGTGAGATAAATGGGAGAATTTTTCTGGTTTGGCCATTTTGACCTAGATACTTCTCCAGTCATTATCCTGGTTTTCACCTCTCTCTGAATAACCCTGATAATGTCGTCAGGAAAGTGACACGGGCAAGGATGGACAGAAAGCAAAGGAACAGGTAACGTCACAGACTATACAGTCTAAGTGAAGTGAGCATAGTACCAGTGTTCCGGGGTCGTTAGCTACATCCAGACACATGTACCATAAACACTGCAATCAACAATTCATGGTGACACACTTAGGGAATCATAGCACCTTGAACACTACTTACCCTCGGCTACTGGACCGTTGAGGGTCACGAGACTGAAAATGTCTGGAGATCCTGTTTCGTGCCAAAAAGGAGGAACCATCTGGGCTGTTGACACCAGGAAATAGTCTCTTTTTATCTTCTGCTCTGGTACCGGCTCTGCCCATGATCCACAATATATGTCCGTGACAGAGGTCTAAAGAAGGAAGAAGAGGACCCTGATCAGTTGCGGTTTTCCTGAAATATGAGACTTTGGTCTTGAAGACTTCCCAAAAGTATCGAGATCTACTCCCCATTTATTATACATGCGCCATAAAACCTCGCTTTTGATGTTGACATGTACTTTTTGGCTAATTTACAAGTCGTCCTAATTTCTCCACAAGGTTTTTAGGCCGATTTCCAGCGTTATTAGAACAAAACATTAGTTAAAAACAAACAAACACCGGATCACAAAATCAATACATTACCACTTATACAACTGACCGAAGGCAGTCGTGGACGCATACCAATTTACCACATTTAAACCTTTATATCAACAAGCTAAGCTTCGTCTGAGTCAATAATAGAGATGTTATGTAAAGCCCTCATAGGGAAATGGAACTAGGTCAAGGGACTCATCATTCATACCATCTCCTCTGGTAGTTCACCTTGTATTTTCTCTTCTGTTCTGTATTTCTGTTAACAAGCTGCGTTTTTTTTTAGTTCTCTCGCTCGAGTACTTGTTATTGATCCCCCCCCCACCAAAGATGGCTAAACAATGTTTCCTGTTGCTTAAGTTACATAGTTTATGCTGCGTTTGTAGAGTTATCAAATAAAGCCGGGTGTTTTCAAAGGCCCCTGGTGATGTAACTGTAACCTGAAAAGATACTACTAATTCTACTTAAATATAGACACTCATACACATAACAGTCCAATACATCTATAAAAGCGAAATGTACACAAAGAGCTGTTACGGTTTGCCAGATCTATCATGTTTTACTGGGCACAAATTCCTTCCTAGAGATGTACGTTTCGTTCCGAATAAAAATTCGGATGAAATTTACCGATCTGTATTTTGAAAGCGCAGCCAAAATAACGAATCGGCTCTATCCGAAATGTAATGAAAACGAAACGGAATATAACTAATGGATTTCTACAAGACAAAGAAGTCTTTGTCCTGTATTTTGACCACCTTTGAACTCTACATGCCCTGATCCATTGCCAAGTGACCTGACTTGGATATTGGATTGCCCCTTTCAGTACTATGCACCGGATTATCGACTAGGTACCACATTACTAGGTCCCAACCCCCTTACCATGACAGTGTCTCAGGAAAATTTAGCCATAAGTGCCTCCAACCCTTATGTTCCAAGCCAACGCCCCAAAATACCAGCATTTTCATTGGCCTGGCTTTTGGGCATAGGCTTGCAACATAAGCTCCGGCAGCCACAAGGTTAAGAGAAACGGTTTCAAGGTTGACACAGCACATGTGAACACGATTGGGAAGTATGCGTTCGTTGAATGTGTGTAGGTTCAGCCATTCTTACATCATGGATTGGATAGTCATCATTTCTCGGCCGGCTGGATGGAGTAGAGGTAACATCACTGCTCTGCGTGGAAAGAGCCTGTGGAGTCATGGGTTCGATCCCAGCGAGCACCTCTCCAGTAAGTGTCCTTGGCAAGACACCTAACGGTACAAACTCGCCACCCAGGACATACTTGAAAACGAGAGAAATCTCAATGTATCCTTCCTGGTAAAATCCTTTCACAAAAAAAAAATCACATTTGTGAAGCACCACCCGTAATTAAGACCTGTACTTAGTCTTATGGTTTGTCTGTTAGGACCCTTGTTGCTTCCCTGTTGCGAGTCACTTCAGCCCCATCATGATGGTTACTTACTGGTGACACTGTTAGTTTCTGGCTGGTGCCTACAGACATCATACTTGTTGTATGTCCATTTATTTAAATAGACTCTATTTTCTTCCTTCATACCTTTCTACACCTTACAGTCACATATTCTCAAATCACTCTTTAAGTCACGGCATACCAAGAGGATCTCAGGCTACTGGGAACCAAAGGGCAAGTATGATGACCAAGTCTATTTAGGTACTAAGAATCCACGGTTTTATTTTTGATAACCATGACATGAGTTCCTTTCACCTCCAACAAATCTAGGATCCTATTCCAAGCTTGCCAGTTAAAGGGAGACATTAAGGGAATAAAAGTAATCGGTATGAGCCGATTTCCCTTCCTGACCCCTTTTAACACAATCTATTCGGACCATGGCTGGTCTGAGAATAACAGGGAGGTGCACAAAGATACTCAACACCATTAGTATAGGCTCATGGAGACCAGAGGACTTCATAGAATCCAATGCAAACATGCCTGCTATGGGGATGACGCAGGAGCCACAGAGGAATTGTGGAGGGCCACTGGGAACAAAATGATCCTAGTCGCCTGCTGCTCACAGTGAGTGGAAGAAGTGGATTGTTCCACCCTCTCCACCGTGAGATCAAAAGGTAAGTACGGGATATTTTTGGGCTATATTTTTACTGTGTGGAGTTATTTTGCAGAAGCAAGATTACTTAATACAGGGTTCTACCAGTTGCTATTTCTTTGAAAAATATTGGGGCCGAGGATCAGGACGAGCTACCTTGGAATAGATGGTCTTTCCTTACCTAGGCACACTGATGGAATAGCAATTCCAGCTGTTAAATTAACCTCTGGAGCCTTTCTGCCCAATGGCAAACGTCGAAAAAGGGAAACTAGAGTTCATCCACTAAAAAATATCTATGGTAAGTGTTGACACCGGAGCTAAGAATGTTAGGCCAAAAGAGAAGGTTAAAGAAAACCAAAACCTCCCCATTGACCTCTTCATAGTGTAGCGCTGTTTAAATCCTTACTGTGGCAGTACCTATTTTTGGCCACCGGAGGGAGACAAGCGCGATAAGAGACACTGAACATTGGGACTACATTTCCCGGCATGCTCTGGGAGCGGACACAGGAAGTGGGTGGGACACGCCGAGGTACATCCTGAGCCTCGTGGAGATAGCTGGCAGAGCGCGCCAGGGAGTGCATGAGACAGGACACAGTACTGCAGAGCGGAACAGCGACTAGGCCGGAGCGCAGGTGCGGCCTACCGGGATTCCAGATTGGGTTATCCAGCCTCATAAGAAGGAGACCCAGTGATCCACTGGCATTACCCAAGCCGCTGTCAAGGAAGCGGAGGACCCCCGAGTTAGGAGTACCGCAGGTCCATTGGATGGGAGAGCAGGCGGTAGCTGGACAAGTCACTGTCGGAGCAAAGAGAGCCAGACAACGGATCCAATAGCCAGTATCCCAGCAAGACACCGAGCGGAGGGACGTCCTCTGTCAGAGGAACCTTGGTGATCGAGCGGATGGGTGAGAGGCCTCCAAGGCCGGTTTATAAAGTCAAGAAAGCACGCTGCTGTTTGTTTCTAAAACCCACAGGGCCCCAACTTGACTAGTCGAAGACATCGTTTAAGAGATTCACTGGCCAGTTGAATAGTACCCGGGTACAATAACACACACACATACACTTACAGTCCGGGACTTAACCTGTGCGGGACTCACTCCCTAATATCCCAAGAAGGGGTAAAGATTCGCATATTGTTTTGTTTTCCGCTGCGCATTTCTCGAATTCCGAAATATTGTATTCTCTTTCCGCTACGCGTTTCCAGAAATACAAAGCATTGTATTTTTCTGTTCGGCTGCGCATTTTCCCGAAATACGAAGCCCCGTATTTTTTTTTCGCTGCGCGTTTACCGCGATACGAAATACTGTAAATATATCTACGAACACCGTGTCTCATTATATGCCTTTTACTCTAGTAAACTATATAATTTATAAAATCCACAACGGTGCTGGAGTGTATTTATTCCCTAGTGCGGGGAGACTGACCCGTGGTTCATTTTCAGCGGCTCCTCCGGAGTGAGCGCTACAATAGCAAAATAAGCCCTCAGTTGATCAATGAAATAAAGTAAATCCAAACGATACCGGATTTTCCTTGGTTTGCTACTAAACGTTACCTTAAATCGATGATTACAAGAAAATACCATCTTTAAGACATAATCAAGAACCAAAAAATCTTGGTCATAGGTCGGGAATAACACTGCAAGACGTTGTTTATACCGTACACAAATTCTGTACTGAAATGTTTTAGACGAGCGTCCACCATAAGCCCCGATCTCCCATTTTCCATGAATCAACCACCCTCTTAGAATGACAAAGAATGTCACCAGAGGGTCAGCGGGCAGAAGCTTTGGAAACATGCTCAATTAGACTTATGCTGCATTTACAAAGTACGTTCCTCGGTCCGGGCAAAAAAGGATATCGCTTTTCATTTTGCTTTTAACAGGAAGACTTGGTCTACCACAACAAAATTAACCTCCTTCTTCAGCAGAAATCCCTCGTCGCATTCCAACTTTTTTTATTCTATTTTATTATTATAATTTTTTTTAAATGAAAGAAGTATAGGTTCTTAAACGACCAAATAAAGAAAATAGAGCAAAGGTTCACGGGGATAGACAAAACAAGGAGACTCGGAGACAAACTGGAGGCTTGACAATTACCTGATAGGAGCAAAGAGGAAAGTCAGAACAGCTAAATGAACGGAAAATTCTCGTACTGGGCTCCGCTTCACGATGCTAATTTCATTTGAAAGTGCTCGGTTTCCCAAGGTAGGAAAATTAATAGCTGCCAAGAGTAATGAAACCGGTAGGGTTTTTTTTCTTCCTCTTCGTTCTACACTTTCAAGGAGAAGATGGGTGGAAATCTTAAACTCAAGGAGACGTTAACAGCAGTGTTTGGTTAGTGAACGAACGCGGTCAACTTAACTCCTTAGCAGAGGAGAAGCGAAGCCCGGATTAACACAGTTCCGTAGGAAAGTAGGGAAAAACACCTGATCCCTTAGATTGGATCAATATTATTTTAAGGTCTGAAAACAACAGTTGCTGCGTGGCTCAAGGCTTCATCCCAATGGAAAACCAACACCTGAGGTTGTCGACTGAAAGTGGGGCATTGTAAGAAAACAAATTTGCCTTTTCAGACGTACGTATTCTTCTAGTCTCTGGGCTGCAGCTCGCTGTGAAAATACAGATAAATATGAAGGCTTTTCAGATTGCTACTTAAAAAGATTTTCAGAAGAAGACCGTTTATTCTCAGAGTAGAAGAAGTCACCTTGCGTTTTATGGACAGTTGGTACAAAAAGACCTAAATGCAGCATATGGACACAACCCTTGGATCTCAAGTTCATCTCCTGAGAAACTTGGTGTGTGTGAGACTCGATGGTGAAGAAGGTGTGCATATATCCTTCAAAAGAGTTAAGCAGTTTAAGCATCATGTAGCTATATCCAGAATTGGTCACTGCACACCATCTGTTACATGCCCTTCCATCCTCTTTCAGTTCTAGGAGGGAAGGTCGGTCCAAAAGCATGGTTAAAATCAATCAAATAATGATGCCAACTCAAAACGTTTTCCCCCATGAACGCTTGTTAATTCAACATTTTCCACATAATCGCTTACGATCTATAGACATTTTTTGAAGCAGGGCACGCAATTCTTTTTTGGCAAACTCAACTCAGGCAGTCTTTTGTTCAGTGGTCCATGGATGTGGAACCCAACAGGTGCATTTCTTTGAGAAGCCCAACTCATTGTGAAGAATCCTCAATATGTTTGTTTTACGGAATGTCAAACTCTACCACACGCTGTTTGAGAATGGATTGAGTTTCCAGATCCAGAAATTCCTTCCCCTTTGGCGACCATAGTCCTATCTGTGGATGGGTGGTTCTCCCTCTGTTGGTTGATCACAAAGCTAAAAATATGTCCAGACTGGATTCTGCTCAACTAGATGTAGACCTTCTGGGGACATGGATCTTCATCACAAAGATGGGGTTTTATTTCTTTATTTTTATTTTTTTTATTTCTGAACAGAGGGTCACAAGTCGACCAGCAAAAGTGGACTCGCAGGGCCACATCAAAAATCAACAACGTGTGGACGAGAAAGGATTAAATGGCTGCACAAAAGGTCATGACATAGCACATTCAATAATGCAAGGGGGGGGAGAGGGAAAATGGGAAACAGGGGGTGTGTTATAGTTTGCTGTGGGGGGGGGATGTCTCGTCCGAGGGAAAAAAAAGGGGGGGAGGGAAAGTGGCAAGAGCCAGAAATGTGACTCTCCTGGCACGTTCCCAAGGGAGGCCATGGAGGGGTATTGTCACGAGGCCCGGGAGCATGAGGGCCAGGCACGACAAATATTACCATGATGGCACACCTCACACACACCCGGTATTTGCAAAAAAAAAAAAAAAAAAGGGGGGTAGGGGGATTTAAGGGAGGAAGAGAACATCGCCTCCCGCTGGGCAAACACCCCGGTAAGACAAGGATAGAAAGGGAAAAAAGACGATACGCGAGGGAGGGCTGCAGAGGCAGCAACAGCTACACAAAAAATCCTCATACTCAGGGTATCAGGCGAGGTGCCCCTAGCAGTGCAGTCTCAGTCCGGGTCGCCGGGGGGTAATGGAGAGCCACCAGGTCGAATCGCAGCCTCCCGGCCTTTAGCAGTTGGGAGTAGGCCCATGGACCGAAGATGAGTCCCAGCGTCTTCCGACATTGTAGCGACAAGAACATGTCCGTCTGGAGAGGTAATAAAAAGAGAGCCAGAGGCGCCCCATTTATATCCAACTGAGTGGGCGCGGAGTAGGGCCGTAACCAGCCGAAACTGCCGTCGAGCCTCCAGCACTAAAAAAAAAAAAAAAGGTCCCGGGACATAGCAATTGACTCTTCAAACAAGAGCGTCGGCGTATTCCGTACAGAGCGAAATAACGCTGAGGGTAAGGCTGCATCCTGGAAGGTAAAAAGGACTTTGCGCGGCGCCTTTGTGGGAGCCAAGGCCACCTTCCTCACACGAAAAACCGTGGGGGCAGAGTTCCGCAGGAGGTCCGAGGGACCCAAAACCACTTCCAAAAAACACTTAACGTAGGACTGAAGATCTGAATCCGACACGGTCTCGGGCACTCCTCGAAGCTTCACATTCCTACGTCTGTGTCTCGACTCCAGCGTCACCGCCGCAGATTGTAAGGTGCAAATTTGCTGTTGTAAGGCTTGCATAGAGGAGGCCGTTGCGGCCTGCGTTCTCTCCAGTGCCTGTGCGCGGGTCTGCAGGTCTCCTACCTGGGTTTGGGTCACCTCAACTGCCGCCTCAAGGGCTTGGAAGTCTGCCGGCCAGGACCTCCTTGCATCTTCCAGCAGGGTTCTGATGTCTCCTTTTGTGGCGGGAAGCACATCTTTCCTCGGGCCAAGCGTCGCCGCATGTGGAGCAGGGGGATCAGCGGCCTCCTCCACTATCGGTCCCCAACATCAGACGAACCCGTATGTAAAAGCTGCCGTCCCAATCCCCCTCCTAGCGAGAGCCGGATGTCAGGAGTCCTCCACCACTCTGGAGCCCTTACGCTTCTTCCCCATACTTATATAGAGCGTCCTCATGCAGGGCTAGGGGAGCACCTCCACTACAGGCCTCCAAGATGGCCGCCGACGACCGGGGATGTATCAGTTCAAACGTGTTCCTCCCAAATTGCGGGCCCGGAGGGGGGAACCAGACAGGCTCCGGGGGTTGCACCACCTGAAGGCCGACGTCCGGGCTTCAGCTGAACCATTTGTCTCGTCCTTAAAGTGTTAGAATAACCGCTGTTAGTGATAGCGGAGACAGAGCTCCGAAAGCATGCGTGTGTCTCAGCCCGCCGCCGGCAAAGCCCCCCAAAGACGGGTTTTGGGGTGGAAACCTACATTTCAGATTCAGAATATCGGAAGTGTCTGATATATTTGTTTGTTTCAAATATTCGGAACTGCAATGTGTTAAAACATTAATAAAACCCATAGACTGATGCAAAAAAAAGCCCCAAAATGACACAGAATGAAGCAGATGCTGCAAAATGAAGCCCAGAATGGGGCATATGTTCCAAAATGACACACAGAACGAACATATTCTCCAAAAATGATGCACAGAAAGCGCATATTCTCCAAAATAACGCAGAATGAGGAAGAGGTGTTAATAGAGACTTCGAGCATTCCAAATATATCCGATTATATTCAGATCTGACCGATTATAACCATATCGGTTCGGATCAATTAGGGATAGTTTTAGTCAGAGATTTCAGTTCAATCTGACTTGTCGAAATGGCAATAATTCGACAAATATCAATTCGGACCAAATCGAATTTCACAGGTCTGTTGTTGACTTTACTCAATGAGGATCTCGACAATCAGATTTCTTTCATCTTTGCGTCAACGTTTTAATTATTACATCACTCAATATTATATTTATTTTCAGACTCATGTTTTTTTTTTAGAAACGTCTGTTAAACAAAAAATTACCCTTTTAGCTTCTTGGATATGAACACATGATCAGAAAAAAAACTAAAAGTCATAAGGTTTGTTGTACGGATTGATATTGGTTTTTGGCAAAGTCTTATGTTATAGCAATTACAGTAAAAAAACAGGGTAATTTAAATTTTGATATATCTGAAATCCATGGAGATGGGCCATTCATAAATCCTGACAATATTTCTGAATGCACCTGGAATTTTTTTTTTTTTAAATGGACTCCAAAAATCAGATAATTCCTTGAATCGAAAAGTCATCTAGATTTCATGGTTTCTCCATATTTTGAGACCTACGCTCATTTTAACACTTGAATTCCTGTCACATGTCCAGTGGGCCGACACCTTCTGGACATGCTCATACTCTCAGCAGGACGTGGTCTATTTCATCCTTGAGTCATTCTGTGATGCTAATAGTGTCCTGCATCTGTACTTGTATGCCACACGCATCCTGTGTCAACCCAAAACGTCCCCTACACCCCACATCCTTCATCTGGTTTGCGTCATTCCATTAGACATTACTTTAACATGCCTCAATCCGGCCGATCTGAACTACATCATTCGCTAATCATTATCTAGTTTCCAATTACTATGGGAGGAGTAGGACCTTCCTCCCCTCATGTGTTCCGGCCAAAGGGAGCGTACCACTGGGCTTATAAGGATTCCTCTTCATTTATCCACTGTTCCATTGTGGTATCCAGTTCCTTGAGTGCACTTCTCTCTGCTACTTGTTTGTGCAGTCTGATCTTGACTTGCTCGCTGACTCCTCTTTCTCCTATCCCGGACCCTTGACGCTCCTGATGGATTCTGTGACTTTTTCTATCCCAGACCTTGGCTAGTACCTTAGATAGACAACGGTGAAGAGGAGTTGCACTCATAACGGAAGTATTATAGCCACTCTAGTGGGTGAGCATGAGAGCCAGAACAAGCCCAGTCTCGGCATACATGAAGAAGAAGGTTCTTTATTGGGAAGTTAGCGACGGTTCGGCCACAATATGGCCTTTCTCAAGCTCCATCATGGCTGAAACATCGCTAACACTCCAATAAAGCTATGCTGTGTGAAGCCTAAACGGAACTTCTGGATCTTTTTTCTTTATTGTATCTTGGCTTGTACCTCGACCATTTCTATTGTAGTTTCTGTTACCCAATCATTACATGGACCGATAAATTAGGGTTGCTACCTAGCTTGATGCTTTAATGTAGATCTTTGTGGTGGACCTGAACCTCATTTTTTACCTCTTCTCCATAGAAATTGTCACCTTGGTGGCCAATGACCCCAGTTGAAACATTCATGAGCCAATTTTTATGGAACATCATACATCAAACTTCCAGAATATCAACATACATAAACCTTTAATTTTTGGAAAAAATAATTAAGTATTATCTTACAAGAATGAGGTACTGGTACAGATTTTCCCTTTTTTCCCCTCAAATAAGTCCAGAATATAAAATATATATTCAGTATCAGTATATATATAGAAAATTAAAAATATTGTGTTTGCTATAGTGATTAGTCTCGAAACCCAAGATTTCTCCGACAAAACCGTGGCGCTGAATCGCAGCATTGAAGTATCAGTTTGCCTCCTTTCAAGGCCTTGTTAAGTCCTTGACTTCAATATGGAGTATGATTTCGAGCAAGAGTACATAAAAAAAGATACTGGAAATGGTTCAGAGACAACAAAACTCATTACGGGAGTGGAAGATTTTAGTGAGAGATGACAGCGTATCCAAATTTAGTTTGTCTGCTGTGTAAAACGAGGCACCTACTGAGGGATATCATTACTAAACACACGTATACTCAAATTGGATGAGGAAAACACTTTGGACTCACAGATATTTGTTTGATTCGTCAAGAGACGCAAGAGTAGCATATCCATAACCATGGAGAATTCTGTCCTTTTGGTAGCCATATTGGAAAACATTTGCTATGACGAGTGATTTTTGGTTATTGCCAGTTTCAGGTGAGTTTCGGTTAATGTCAAAGTCTGTAGACCTTTTACCAAGGGTTGGTGTTACCATTTGCCTATAAAATTCTTTGGAAAATAATTACCACTAGGCCCAGTCGAGTTTTTGAGCCTATGGGGCAAACACCAGGGGCACGCAAGGAAGAATATACTTAATCAGTCCCAGGGTCGCCACATACTAGTAATTGATCACATCATTGTCTAAAAAGCAGGAATCACAGTGCAGGGATGATGACCTGTACGGAGCCACCACTTAATTGAGAGGCTATACATGTGATTAACAGCTCTCTCACGAAAGTGATAGTGACGCCAGGCTGAAGATGATGAGATGATACGTGGCAGAGGGGATTTCGTACAGGAATAAGATGTGACTGGTTAGTAGAATTGAAGTATATAACAATAGCAAGTCGATATAATGAGGCTCACAATAGAGGTATGGAAACAAAAACCCGGTTGTAGCATGGTCGGTAGGCAGGTGGCAAAACATGGTAACGATGAGAGAAGCAGTAGGTCAAAAGGCAGGCGGCAGACAGTAGCAGTAGGTCGGTAGGCAGGCAGCATTCGGGATAACAAATAACATGCATAGGTCGGCAAAGGCAATGGGAAGTCAATATGGTAGGAAAAGGTATTTAGGAAAATATATATATAGGACTAGCTCAGTGCTTAACATAAGAGAGCAATGACTCACCCGTACATTGGACTTATATGCGGTGGTTGAAGCTGCTACTGTTGTGTGGGTACTCACGGTCTTGTTACCATAGGAAGTCACGATGCGTGCGACACTGGGGAGGAGCATTGCTATCATCGCATGCTCCATTCAGTTTGAGGTCTGGATTGTTGCCAGCAGGATTGTCAAATGTTTTCCGTGGTCACAACAGCTAGGCTCATGGATCTGGTGCTGGGACCGGGTCTTTGCGTTCCTTCGGTGGTGGTGGTCAGGCTTCTTGATTGGTGGCCATGAAAGAAGGAACCTGGGCTGATGGAGCAGTGAGCATGACATCATTTCTCCATGGAAACAGAAGGTTTGGTCAAAGCGCAACATTTCTGTCCAACAGACCGGACCTTTCTGAAGCGATTTAGTTTTAATAATGCTCTATCACATACCCCATCTTGAGTAACTGGACTAATATCAGCTGGTCTGTGATTGTTAGTGGTGTACAGATGAAAGGCTTGTCTGAAAAGCTGGGCTACCCATAGTGATGGACAATAAGGGACACCCTTTGATGAAAGGAATTGAAGGGAGGTTCACATGATCTCCTGACCGGCCAATCAATCCTGGGTTACTGTTGATGTATTATAGTGGTGTTGCAAACAAGGGGGAAACTGTCACGGTTCCCACCACGCAGTCCTTAAAGCCCAACACTCCACAGAGCCCAAGAGCTACCAACAGGGTAGCCGTAGACGAATCCCTAACTGTCTGGTCCTTAGAATTGGCCAGGTATACTAGCTAGACAGAAAGGGTTAATGAAAGACAATGTCGTAATACAAAACCAGGTCAGCAACACGGGGGTAGTCAGACGAGCCAGAATCAGGAATACAGAGTATAGAATAGTCAAATGGAATAGCCGGGTCGATATCAGTGCAGAAGCGTAGTACAAGGAAATAGTCTAGGGCAACGGAAGGCAGAATGGTCAGAAAACAAGCAGAGGTCAATAACAGGTTAAATCACGATAGAATTCAGGTACAGGGAGCTCAGGTATGGATAACCACGATCTGGCACTGCTTAGAAGGAACTGTTGGTTTTTAAAAGACCTTCACCAGACCGCGCCCCCCTTCTCAAGCCGCACCTCATGCAGCCACCTCCCTGCCTGCTTCAATTTAAACCGGGTGTTGGTGAGCGAGCAGCATCAGACATGCTGCCCTCAAGCACACCGGAAAGGCTGGAAGCCCCCAACGTTACAGAAACCTAACAAGGAATGAAATGGGAAAGATAAAAACAGTGGTCGAAACAGGTCTGGCGATCTGTCAGGTTGGGTAATATGGTATCTCGAAATGGTCGGTTCATTGGGTTGTTACAGGTGGTTCTACCAGATATTTAGGTATAGTTAGAAAGCCTTGGTGGGAGATGCAAAAAGCAGAATCCAGAGGTTGGACCAGCAGGAAAGTCTGGAGGCCATTACTAGGAGCAAGAAAAGAAATTAAGACAATTTAGTTTGATACAGGACCAGGAGCACTGCACTACCATGCATTGCTTGAAACTCTACTGGGGTTGCTATAGACGTTATAGGATTCCAAGCACTATACATTAAAAGCACATTCTAGTGCTTTCTGAACTTGAGCTACTCCATGGACTTCTGTTCTCGATCTTGATATATGCTCTTAATTTACGAGCCAAGTCAATGCATTAACTACGGATTATTTGTTGCACTCGTATGTGGCTCACAGCTGGTCTATTCCTATCAGCTGTTCAAACAGGCCAGCTTGCGTCTGCCTTGAAGGCTGTCTTCCATCAAAGTCACCCTTTGGTTTGGAGTGCCTGGTGCCTTCTTCTTTTGTTATGCCTATCTCTTCAAGTCTGTTAATAGGAGTCCCTGATCAAGGTCCGGAACACAAGTCGATGTACTTTTGAAGAAGAGTTGGAAGGTTGGATGAGAGTACAACTCACCACTCTTAATGCTTCTCATTGAGAGTGCTTTAACCATTTGATTGGTTGCAGAAATGGCTCTAGAGATTTTTGAGGCCTTAGGCAAGAGATTCAATGTAAAGGTTCCTCTGGTTTTACAGAAAATACTGAGATCATCTTTTAATAAATAAAGGTTCACCGTGTTGTCCTGGTAGACGGTAGTATGTGAATGTTGGGTTGCATTTGTATGGAATATCACTATGCACATGAATGCTCTTTTTAAAAGATTTTATATAAACTCCGTCATGTGATGCTTCTGTGACCCTAGGCAACTGCCTAGTTTACCCAATTATACAGCCATTACACAGCCGCATCTGATTAGGTATGTGCACTAGTCACACATTCGGTGATCACCTGCAGTGCTTCTCACTTTATTATTATTAAGTATTTTACCAGGAAAGATACAATGGGATTTCTCTTATTTTCAAGTGTGTCCTGGGGATCAAGTTATTTCTAGAGGTGAGACTTTTATTTTGACTTAAAAACAGTAGGGGTTTTTATTTTACTCTTAGGGGGATATTAAGAAAGCACCGAAACGTCGCCGACATTTCAGCGCCCTCTCATTCTCCGCACTTCGGGGAATCAAAGTTCCCCACCCTGCAGTGAATTCAGCATTCACTGCAGATTCCCCAGAGTGCAGAGAAAACCAGCCGTACACATCGGAAAAAGCCGACGATCACAGCGCAGACCAGCTGCCGGAAAAAGCTGATAAGCTGACGAACGAGGTAAAAAAAAAATTTAAAGTGTCGAAATTGAAATTAAGTTTGCAAAAATACTACTGAACGAAAATGTCTGGAATTCACATACAATATCCTATGAATGATAATAAAAAGGTCTGGTACAGAAAAAAGAAATTGTTTATTAAAAAAAAAAAAAAACAATTGCTGAAAAAATCCTGAAAAATACCTAATAGATCCTAAAAAAGTAAAATTACTTTTTGGTGCAGAATAAAATAATAAACGGTTTAATAGATATTGGGTTAAAACTGAATATTTTTATCATTGAAGCCAATGGGATTCGCCTGAATAAATCTGACGAATGAAAACACTGAACAGCAGGGCACTTCAGCAACTTTTCTCTGCAATTCGGTGTCTGTGAATAGATTAACCATTGCTTCTCTATGGGGGATTTCACTGCCGGCGAACAGGCACTGTACGTGCAGGCAATTCCCCAAAATTTGGCAAACTGCCTGCTCTCTGAATAGCCGAATGGACCCGAAATGTCACCGTACGGGGAAATTCTCTGTTCGGTGACATTTCGGGGCCAGATCAGCTCTCTCTGAATAACCCCTAGAGTTTCCCCCAATAAACAGATTATAAGGCACGCAGTTTGTTTAATAGACTTGCAGAGTGTTTATTCTTGCACAGGAGAAAGAAACGAAAAAGCGAAAAACCACACACACACACCTGGACAATGGAAACACAAAACCAAGAGCTATAGATTGAGATCAGCTCTCACACTTGTCGAGCGAGATGCCAATCACTTTGCGCGCATTCTGATTATTCAGAAAAACAAAGGTAAATATTTAACCCGATTCCTCATTCCTAACTTCGCCAGGCAATCCTCTCTCTCGCAGTTTAATCGCTCGGCAGATGCGCCTCGGAACACAAGCCGGGAAGCTTCGGGCTGGTAAGGTAAGCGAGGGGAGGAATTCTGAGAGTCCCGGGTAGAGATAAAGACAAAAAAATAATAATAGACAGTACTTTTGGGGGTTCTCTATAAAAACCAAGCATTCCTGGGGTGACATTGTAACTGTAATCCTTGTGGAATCTGACTTTTCATGTTGATCAAGACGCTCCGGCTTTAGTACTTTGACCCTGAATTGCCCTTTAGACAGAAACACCTATATCTATCTTTATTATATATCTTGGGATATGGGTTTAGTTATATTATTCATATTGACGTGCACTGCTTCATTTGATATGCTAGCTTTTATCAGCATATTTGGAATTCCTCGACATGTTTACAAGATATATATATTAGCTACAATGACACTCGGATTTCTTACAAAAAAAATAATTCACCCCTGGTGGTCATACCACCATATATATTCAATGTATAGCAAAATATATATAAAGAAGAGGACATAGTCTTAGATTAGAGGGGCAAAGGTTTAAAAGTAACATCAGAAAGCATTATTTTACTGAGAGGGTGGTGGATACATGGAACAGTCTTCCAGTTGAAGTGGTAGAGGCCAAAACAGTAATTGAATTTAAGCAAGCATGGGATAGGCATAAGGCTATCCTAAACAAAAGATAAATCCAGGTAAAGTATCCATGTAATTGGGCAGACTAGATGGGCCGAAAGGTTCTTATCTGCCCACATTTTTCTAGGTATATATATATATATATACCATATGCACTTACAGGTCTTCAGTAAAATCCTTTTACATCTTAATTCATTGTTCCAGAATGTAGGCGATGCTTCAGCTCAGCAGAGTCTTGAGAAAGTCTCTTCTGAGCCGAAACGTTGTTGTACGCTATAGAATAGTGATGGTGAACCTTGGCATCCCAGATTTTTCTGAATTACTTGTCCCATGAGGCTCAGCCAGCCTAGTATGAGACATTCAGTGTTATTCAAAGAGATCGTGGTGCTCTTTCGTTCCCCACACTTAGGGGAATCAAATTCCCAGACGCTGCGGTGAATTCAGCATTCAACGCAGGGTGCCCGAAGAGCAGGGAAAAGCCACCGTCCAGCTTCCGCAAAACCGCCGAACGCACCCGACGATCTGCCGCAAAACCCCCGAATGCATCTGAAAAAAGCCACTGATCCCCCCCCCGATGAGAGCGCCGACCAGCTCCCGCAAAAGGCCAAGCCGATGAACGGAGTAACAAAACTTTTAAAAACGGTTTGCAAATAACAACTGTACGAAAATGCCTGAAAAGTCCATATAAGGTCCTATGAATAAAAACAAAAAGGTATCAAACAAAAAAAAAGACAGAAAAAAACGCTATAATTAAAAAAAAAAAAAAAATTCTCACACCACAACCCTTATATATACTTGAAAACGATTGAAATCTCAATGTATCCTTCCTGGTAAAATACTATATATATCTGTATCAATTCAGACTGAAGTTTAAGAATCTCCCACACTTAAGTTGGAGAACGTATACCTCCATAGGAGGTTTACACTTTGCAGAACTGAACACACAGCAAGGTGGCCACACGGACGCCGGGCAGAAAGAATGTCCTTTCTTACGGACGTTCCTGCCTCGCTCGTGTCGCCCTGGCCTACAGTGTTGAGTGATTTTGCAAAACCATTTAACACCAGGTTTTGAAGGCCAGTTCCAGAGGAGGAGAACAAGCTACATCGGAACAGCTCATTCTTCTCCATCCACATGCAAATTAACGGCACCAGTACTAGGTATACAAAGTATAGGAACTGTTAATTTACAGTAACCTGCTGCTAGAGGCGCTTAGAGAGTTGGTGAAGCCTTAGGTCATCATTAAGCAAAAATGCTGAAATCAGCCCAAAAATAGACATAACTAACCCTTTAAGGACCAAGAGTCTTTAAATTCAATGCATTTATGACAGAACAGTTCCGTCATTGGTCCTTAAGGGGTTAAAGGCGGCTCAGACAGCTCTCTCATCAAACTGGAGTATGTGAATATAGGATTGCATTTGTGTGGTGTATCATTAACCTCCCTGGCGTTCTGATTCGGACATATTTTATATGTCAAAATCGTTCCAATTTATTTGGCCCCCTAGCGGTATCAGAGTGTGGCTCGGGGTTAAATTTCACTGCTGAAAGCGGTGTCCCCGAGCCGCTCTCGAGCTGGATACATACCTGTCCCTGCGCTCCCTCGCTGTCCTCCGCTGTCACCTCCGGCCGATCGCGCGTCCTGCTTCTTGGTTCCCTTCTCGCGAGAAGTGAACCAGGAAGCCGCGATCGACCGGAGGAGAGATTGCGGAGGTCAGCGAGGGAGCGCAGGTACAGGTATGTATCCAGCCTGAGTGCAGCTCGGGGCAACCACTTTCAGCAATTATTATTATTATTATTATTCTTTATTTATAAAGCGCCAGCATATTCCGCAGCGCTGTTTAAATTTAACCCCATGCCACACGCGGGAAAACCAACAGGGAGGTTAATAACATGAATGTACTGAAATGCAACACAAATTCCACCATGCAAGACCCTTGTTTGAGTAAAGCCTTAGGCGACTACCTAATTGGCCTAATTATAGAGCAGCCTCTGCCTGCTGCTATGTCACAGCTTGCGGCTCAGTTGCAACATCAGCAGATGTCATTAAGCTATGTCTAATGGGTCAGTTGTGACCTGATCCCTGGGCCGGGAATGATGGCCACGATAGACTATCGATTTGTATGTAAGAAAGATCTCCTGCTATTGTTGCTCTTTTATCCTGCATTTCCTTTCTCGGAATCAATTGTTCCCTCTGTGTGAATACACGCTTCCCATTGATATCACTCATATTTTGTGTTGCGGTAGATAATGTTTAACCATACACAATAGCCTTTCTGGTTTATATGGATTTTTTTCCCTCTGCAATCACAGAAAATCTGCTTAGAACAAGTATAGGATGCAGCTCTAGCTTAAACAGAAGCTTTACGTGGATTATTAGTAATACGATCGGAGATTCTAAATCGGCATTATACATTCTTTTTTTTATTTTTTATAATTCTTTAAAGTTTCAAAATGGCAATGCATGACAAAACAACCCCCCCGAAGGGGGTGCACATAATAACATGCTATGAAGTACCACCTCATTTTCAAGTAGAACACCGAAACAGACCAACAGGATTAAAAACGAAGAACGAGAAAGAAAAGAGAGAGAAGAGAAAAAAAAAGGGGAAAGTAGGGAGGGGGGGGGGCACCATCTCAAGCAAGTCATACACAACTAAGTACATCTCTGAAAGAAAACCAGCAGGGGGTTAAACAGAGCCGTGCCAGAAATCTGCACCCCTCAACCCGGCTCAAAGTCCAGCCAGGGCGACCACACCCGAAAAAACTGCTGCATAGTGCCGTGGACCATAGCAGACAAACGATCCATGGTCATATTGTCCCGAATATTAATTTTGACTCTGTTCATGGTAGGGAGGGATAGCGCCCTCCATCCGTGCGCCACTGCCCTTCTAGCTGCCAAGGTTATTTTGTGAAGGAGTTTGTTCTCTGATCTTGTCAAGGGCTCCTGAGACCTATGTAACAAGAAAGTCCAGGGATCCAGGTCCACCGGCCGACCCAGTACCGACTGCACCAGGCTTCGAATCTGCGACCAAAATCTCTGGATGTTGGGGC
Organism: Leptobrachium leishanense; assembly: GCA_009667805.1. Lineage (NCBI taxonomy): Eukaryota > Metazoa > Chordata > Amphibia > Anura > Megophryidae > Leptobrachium > Leptobrachium leishanense. The sequence goes on from CM019074.1 coordinate 100,615,345, forward strand.
ATGTCCACCACATGTGGTAAAAGAAGCCCTTGGTCCCACACCCCCTCCAACAGAGGTCCGAGGGACAGCAACCCATATGTGACAGCTGCGAGGGGGACCACCTGAACAACATTTTGAAGGCTTGTTCCTGGTGCGCTACATTTATGGAGCAGTGTGCCACATTGTCCCAGATGTCCTCCCAGTCCTCCCCAGGAAGCTCCTCGCCCACGTCCCGCTCCCAGCGATGTGTATACAGTAGGGATGAGCCGAACACCCCCCGAGTTCGGTTCGGGCCCGAACTTCCCATTTGTTCGGGTCCGAACCCGAACCCCCATGCAAGTCAATGGGGCTGAAAATTCGGTTTTTTTAGAGTGCCCTCCAAGAGGGCATATATGCTAGATATTTGCCATAAAAGGTGTATGGGGGTCCGGGTAGTGCCCTGGGGGACAGGAAACAAGGACAAAAAGTAAAAAAAAAAACGTTTTTAAAGGGACAGTGAGTTTTCCATGAAATAAGGGTTAAAAGTAAAAACGAAAAATTCTTTCAAATATCGTGCCTAGGAGGTCCCCATAACCTGCCCGTGAAGTGGCGGATTTCTAGGATGTATAGAAACATGTAAAAACCAAAAAATGACATTTCAAATGACGGTAAATGCTTTTCCTTTAATCTATCCATAAACAACTGCTTGGGGCGGCAGTCTGTATGAAAAGAGGAGACATTTTCGGACACACAGAAAAAGTTTACTGATTTTTTGGCTGTGAAAAGCAGGAGAATGACTGGAGAATGGAAAATTCTAGACCAACTAGCCGATTTGGAAAGTGAGATAAATGGGAGAATTTTTCTGGTTTGGCTATTTTGACCTAGAATTTTCCATTCTCCAGTCATTCTCCTGAGTTTCACCTTTCTCTGAATAACCCTGTCAGGGTTATTCAGAGAGTGGTGAAGAGCAGGAGAATGACTGGAGAATGGAAAATTCTAGGTCAAAATAGCCAAACCAGAAAAATTCTCCCATTTAGGCTAGGGTCAGACTAGCGAATTTTTAACGTGCGTTTAGGCGCACTTAATCACGGCCGCACTAGCAGCAAATGACGGGCAATGACAACCAATATACGAAGTATGGTCGCACGAAAGTCCGGCTGCGCAACGCAAGTGGAAAATGAACGGATTTTTTCGAGAACGCAGAACCGCTAGTACGGACGTACAGAGTGCGCTGCGTCCACTAGCGGTGTGTGTGCGTGATTTGGAGACGTCAGACCCTGCTCATGTCCGGCCAACATAACGTCCAGACACCCAAAGTTTCCTGGTTTGGATCCGTAAAAAATCACGTACAAAAATGCGCTCAGCGCGTCCATGCACAGGAGGCAGCAATCCGCCGGATTCCGGCGGATTGCTGCGCCCCCCGGTGCGGGCTGACATCTTGGATGTCAGCCCAGCACTCCGGGACCCCGGCGGAGCAATTAGATGTCATCGCGGCGGCGCAATGACATCTAATTCAGGCTCCCCCCCCACATGTGCGGAGGAAGCGCCTGAAAGGGAGGGGGGAGGTCCTTCGGGACCTCTCTCCCTCCCGATCGCCGGGGGGCAGAGGGTTAATCTAGGCACCGTTTGGAAGGGCACAGCCTGCCCTTCCAAACGGTGGCTGTGATTAACCCCTGGGGAGCCGGATCACAAATCGGCACTGAAAAGCGCCGGATCGTGATCCTCTCCTGGAGCTGGCCGACATCTTGGATGTCGGCCAAGCCTCCAGGAACTCCCCCTGAGGACTGGCGTCATCATGCATAGCACGATGACGCCAGTCCTGGAGTTAACCCCTAGCTGCCACCAATGGTGGAGATTGGGGGTTCAATGAACCCCCTATCTCCCGATCCGTGGCAGCTAGGGGTTAATGTTTGATATCGTTGGATCGGCCAGAGCATGGCCTTTCCAGGTATACTAAACATGAGCATGAAAAATGTTTTTTAAAAAAAATAAAAAAAATATTTAAAAACAAATGCTAAAAAAAAAATAAACAAGTTTTTTTGTTTGTTTTTGTTTTGTTAATGCAGCAATATTGTTCCCATTTCAATTATAATGTGAACAATAATGCTGCACTAACGATTTTTGTATGCGGTGCGTTTGTTAAAAAAAGCAAAATTTTCCCCAAAAAAAAAAGTAACGAGACCCCATTTCTAATTTTTTTAACAAGCGCACCCCATACAAAATATAACCGCAAACGATCGCATGTTAAAGTGTGAAAAAAAACACTTTACACATAATAAATTATTGAAAATTCTAATTTTATTGCATTTTCTGTTATATTATACAGACATGACATAACGTATACATATAACAATGACATATTATGACTCTGCCAAGTCTGCCGGAAAGAACGATATATAATATGTCTGGGTCATATATCAAAATATGGCTACAAAACGCGGTTAAACATGATGAGCGAAAGCGGTAAAAATGATCTCAGCACAGAGGTGTGAAAAGCCTCAGCAGCGAAATGGTTAAATGCAGCATATTAGGATGTTTTAGGAGGGAAATTAATTCTCAAATCTCAATCAGAAACAGACACCACCCCACCCCCTCACTATATTGTACAATGTATCAAATTGATTACCAGGCTGAAAACACCTGGTGTTATGCCCGTTTGTGAACAGAGGTCATTTAGAGTTGATAATCTTTCCACGTACACATTAGTTTTTAATTCAATATCTAATAAACCGTTGCTTATAATATTCTGCAGTAAAGAGTCTCTCTTTAGTATTTTTTTAAGCATTTTCTATACTTTTTTCAAAATTTCTTTTTTTTTCGAACCCGAACCGAACACGCCCAAAAAGTTCGAAATTCGTGAACTTTTGAACTGCCAAAATTCGGGTCGAACTCCGAACCGTCCGAACCCGAACAGCTCATCCCTAGTATACAGCAGTGGTCCCCATTCCGAGGAGCCGGAGACCAGGGAGATGTAAAGAGTGGAAATCCGTGCTTTCAGCAGCGAGGGTCGAGAACACAGCAGTTCAAAGGGTGAAAGCGGTGTCAGTTCTGCCCGTCGTACAGCCTGAGTCCGGGCAAAATCCGACAGCTGCATATAGCGAAAGTAGTCTGCCGGCGTCACCCGACCCCTGGACTGCAGGTCCCCAAAGGTTAGCGGAACTCCTCTGTGGAACAGATGATGTACCCGTTGCAGACGCAGGTTTTCCAGAGCTGCAAAAGATCGAGGGGACAGACCCGGAAGGAAACTACGATTCCGGAAAATTGGAGACATTGGTGACATTGGTGACCAGTCCGAGGAGAGCGAGTGTTTAAGTCGTAGCTTATCCCAGATTCTGAGGGAATTGATGGTGGCCGAGCAGGCTGATCGCAGCAGAGGTCTGTGGGCCTTGGGCAACCAAAAATAAATTTGAGGGAGGTCTGGAGCAAACAGGTGCGACTCCAGATCTGCCCAACGGTGCGTACCAGGTGGAACATGGAACATAGCAAATTGAGCCAGCTGGGCGGCATAATAATAATACAGCAGACTTGGCACCCCCAAACACCCTCTGTCCCTAGGCCTATGCAGGACCTTCCGCGAGACTCTGCGACGTTTGTGGTTCCATATAAAGTTATCAATCTGCCCTTGCAAGTGCTTCAGAGAGGCAACCTCCACAGGAACGGGCAGGGTCTGAAACAGATACAATAGGCGAGGCAACAGGGTCATTTTAACGAAAGCCACTCGTCCCACCCACGAAATGGCATAGTCATCCCAGGTAGTCAGATCTACAATCAGTCGGGTGAACATGGCGTCGTAATTAGCCCTATAGAGCGTCGCTGGGTCACTCGTCAGCCATATCACTAGGTATTTCAAGGAATCGGGAGAGAAGTGAAAGCCTGTAAGGGAGCGCAAACCATCCACCTCCTCCTGTAACATCCAAAAGGCATAGCCCGGGATTTGTCCAGGTTAACAGAGTAGCCTGAGACCTTCGAAAAGGACTTAAGAGCCAGAAAAGGGGGGATCGACGTCAGGGGGTTCGTCATTGTCAGCAGCACGTCATCTGCGTAAGCAGATACTAAAAATTCCCCGAAATAGAGGTAGACCCACGGATAAGGGCCAATAGCGGTTCTAAGGACAGGGCAAAAAGGAGGGGGGGACAGAGGACATCCCTGGCGCGTCCCGGTACCTATTGTGAAATACTCTGGTGTCGCCTCCCTGGGTCAGGATCCGCGTTGGAGGGGCTAATACAGAAGCTCCAGGGCCACCCGAAAACGAGGAGAAAAGCCCCATCGCTCCAGCAGGCTGAACATGTATGGCCATTCCACTCTATCGAACGCCTTCTCCGCATCCAAAGAAAGAAGCAGAGAAGGCGTCCGAGAGACCCCTGCCCATTCAATCAGGACCGCCACCCACCTGGTGTTTTCAAATGACTGTCTATATGGGATAAACCCCACCTGGTCCGGGTGAACAAGTAAGGGAAGAAGGGGCCCCAGTCTGTTCGCCATTAATTTAGTAAATATTTTATAGTCCACATTCAACAAAGAAATAGGGCGGTTACTCTGTGGAAGGGCTGGGTCCTTACCCTCTTTAGGGATTAACACCACGTCTGAGCGTAGAAAATCCTGGGCTACCGGCCGTCCGTCCAGGAGAGAGTTATATAGCCTGGTTAGGTATGGAATCAGACAAGGAGAGAAGCTTTTATAATAAAGGGCTGGTAGGCCATCAGGGCCAGGAGATTTATGGGGCTTCATCTGCTTTATGACCGAGAGGATTTCCTCTTCAGTCACTACACTCTCCAAACCCTCCCGGGATGATTGGGTAATCTCCGGACCCTGCCATCGCGCCAGAAAATCTTTCACCCTCTGCATGTGGTCAGAGTTGGAGAAAGAATGTTCCGGGGAGTGGTTATAGAGTTGTTTAAAATAAGCCGTGAAGATGGAATTATTCTCCTGTGGCAACGTAGTGGAGACCCCCGCAGGGGTACGAGCCGATGTGACCATCCGAGATCTGCTGCTCTTCTTTAACTTATTTGCCAACATTGTATGTGCTTTATTAGAATATTCATAAAAAGGTCCGCTTCGACCAGGCCAGGGACCGGGCCGCGTCCGACACCATAAGTGCCCGAAGCTCTTGTCGCACCAAGAGCAGGGTCTCATAGTCTCCCTCCAATTGAGTCAGTTTATGAATTTGTTCACTTTCAGCCAACTGAAGCTGTAATTCAGTCAGGCGCCGGAGCCTCTCCCTCTTTATTCTGCTACCCACTTGAATAAGGTGGCCCCGGCATTATACATTCTGACCAGCATTTGGCAAGCACCGCAGCGTCACTGGGGTTTGAGTACTTTGCCGAGTATTTGCAGCAGGGCTCGACAACCTTAGCCCTGCAGATGTTTTTGAACTGGACTTCCCATGAAGCTCAGCCAATGTATTGCGTGTCTGAGCATCATGGGAGATGTACGTCCAAAACATATGGAAGGGCAGGCTGTTTGACCTCTTCTGATTTAAGCCTTCAGCTGCTGGCCATGGGTTAGAGCAGTGGTTCCCATCCGCAGTCATCAAGTACCCCCAACAGGCCAGGTTTTAAGGATTACCTTGGGGAAATGCAGACTGAATCCCGTAACCATTGAGCAGCAAATCAGATTACATGTGCTGTGCTTCGGATATCTGGAAAACCTGACCTGTTGGGGGTACTTGAGGACCGCGGTATTAGAGGGTATTGGTATATCGATCTTTGCAGGCCCTGACGTTTGGCAACCATTCATTGACATCCTTGCACTGTACAATTAGTGAAACTGGTCTCCCAAAACATCCTTAGGGCTGTAAAAAACACCAGACGGCTCCCCTGAAGCTTTGAGCAATTGTTACGCTGCAAGCACAGTCTTTTTTTTGCTGTGAGTATCCAGATCAAAGGTAGACACGTCAGGTTCACGCCGAATCTCCGCAGCGCCAACCAGTTATTCCAGATCAACTGCAATCTCAAAGAGTGCAAGAAAATAAAAAAAGCAAACATTCCCAGCGAGGTTTGTGACGACCGACTGAACTGTGAAAATGTAACAATAATGAAGAATAAAAGGGGTTATTCAGACATCCCTTTATTTGCTTACCTTAGTTTACAGGGAGTGGGATAAAGCCCTTTCGGTCCAGCTAGGGCTTAGAAAGGTTTCCCTGGTTGGCGAGTTTCAGTTTGCAACTCTACCTGGTGCAGACAATACTATTCACTCCGTCAGTGATACTGGCCTTAGGGAATGCATTGGTATCTTGGTGGGCGAGTCTTGGGTGGCACGGAGTGACCCTTACATCTGTGGCACTTAGACAAACTGAACAGGGTTTGGCAAGGACCAGGGCCCCATGGACCTGCTAGGCCATTGAACATATGACATGACAACTTGTAGGCCTCCATGCTGACATAGTCTATAATCATATTCTCACCACCTTGATACATCCGCGTGATGGACATAACTCCAGGAGTCATCTTTTAAAAGCATTTGCACTATAGAAGAAGTTTTTGTTTTACATATTTGGGAACTAGTAGATTCCACTTTACAAAGCCTGCTGTGTCCAACCAAGTCAAGCATAGAGAATTCATGACAAGTCCATGACATATAAGTTTTTACTGCAAGCCTCGTAGACATTCTGACTTGGGGAAACATTTTTTTTTACGTTCCTGAGGATTATGTTGGTCCGCTTTCGGTATTCAAAGGTTAGATGTGTAGACCAGAAACTGGAAAGGATAATTGTTCTGCAGACATACTGTATTGAATTATAGGTGGGTGAAGCATACTGTTCTTCCAAGGGCTTCCTTTTTGGAAATCCCTCTAGACTGGTGAAAAGTCTTTATGGAAGAGGAATGGTAATCCTGGTGCACAAGACAATAGATATCTCTCCCATTTGAACTTTATACGGAGATTCTGTGTCCCTGGCAAAAGCAATCCCATCCAGGGGGCACATTCATATCATACTGGACACTGCCGAACTGTAGCAGATAGACATGTGTGATTCTCTTGGGATCAATTTGGAATTTGGACGAACAGAATATAAGCGATTCAGATCAACCTGAATTCCGATATGCGAACAGAACCGCTTTCAGAATAAAAACCACACTGAATTGATCCGTACCGATCCGATTATAAATCAGCCATATCCAGATATAATCGACTATATTCGCATTATTTTGGAACACTTCACAGCTTTATTGATGCCTATGCATTGTCAGAGTATTTGTGTCGTTCTAGTCATTTTTGGAGCACACGCTTCATTCTGGGCATCATTTTGTTGCATGGGCATCATTCTGTGCATCCTTTTTAAACCATTCGTGAGTCATTCTGTAGGTTTCTATATATTACTATATAGTGGCTAAGAATATCAGAACCTGCCAAATATACTTGTACACGTCCGATATTCCGTATCAGTCTGATCCGAAATAATGGAAGCTGCTGTTACTCCATAATGGTTAGGTCCAATTATTTTGGAATCCCAAATTTTTGGATTCTGAATTATTCCATCTGAACCGAATCAAGCTTTTTGCCTGTGCACACCTCTAGAATCTTCACGTTCATATCCATTATGGCTTTTGGAATGATTTGGTGGAGAAAGCAATACTAATCTTTGCTTGTTTGTTCTGCTTGGTAAAACCTTCAACCCTCCAGTTCATCTCATGGTTTAAACACAACAGGAGTAGACATCAACCAAAGAGTTGACCATTCCACCAACACTGACATCTCGTTATGTGTAATTTCTCTGTTATCGAGTAACATACCAGCCTGCTGATAGGAATGGTGATCAGTTGTAATGAATCATGGCACTTATCTGTATAACCTGTTAACCACAGCTCTGAATGACCTTGTAACCAGACTAGACCTCAACCATACCTATAAATACTTTTTATCTCTTCTTTTACTGATGTTTATATAAAAAGTAACCTAGGCATCTGATAAATAGCCGTAACTAGATGACCATTAAGAAATCCTCGGGAGTCTGATTGACCATATCGGACAAAATTGCTTCTCATGGTGGTTAAATCCATCGAATGCCCTTCCTATAATACTGGTATGTCACTCACGGTCTAGGTCAGTGTTCATTCCTCCAGAATACCCATTTTTGCGTAAATTTGCTTATTTTGATAATACATCCTTGACCTTTGATAATCTTTGAGAATCACTGGTTTTCTGCCATCCGATGCTGCGACCAAACATCCACTTCTCTTGATGGATCCGGAGGCAGTTGTTACCTTGAAGATTTCTCTCCTACCCCAGAAGTTTCTAGTTTTTCTTGTTGAGTCTGTACAGCCGTAACAAAGTAGTTCACATGAAAAAAAATTCGACTAGTCATATCAACCTTCGGCCATCCTGGTTTTTATATTTAGCAAAATAAGTTCCGTTACGAATCTGTATAATGTATAACATGATATTTCTCTACCCCTCTGACATGAATCTGATCCCCATGTATTTTTCTTGCCAACTGATGAAATCACTCCATTCAGATGCTGAAGCCAATTCATGGAAAACACAGGAAAGGAACAGGCAGACAATTCCACTGAGCGCGAGCGGCCTTTTCATGTAGGTGTCTTTTGATATTTCCATATGGTTGGAACGCGTCCAGGCCGGATAATGTGGGTGTAGCCTGATAATATTTAGGTTATAACAATATCGCTACCGTACACAAAGGCTTATGGAGATAGAACTCCTCTCTTGCCTCAATTTTAATATCTCGGCTCTGTGTGTATTGTCAATGTGTTACAGTGTCCTTGTGGGTTTTCGATTCTGGGTCTTTGTTCATAAATCATGAAAGGTCTTGTAATCCATGGAGATAAGATTCGATGCCGTTTGAACTGCGCTTTTTGAATGAAGTGGAACATGTCTTTTGACGATATTGGCATGGAATCGGGTCCCTGTTTTCTGTAGCAGATACAGTTATCTATGTAGGCGAAATCCATGCCAATATACACAAGCTGTTAAGTACCATTGCTTGTTAGAGTGATTCGGTTAAAAGTGTGACTCGAGAAAGCCGTACGCATTTGTTTTAGTGGTTCTCTCTCTTAGACTGGATTTAATGAGTAGGCCTGTCAATGAAGAAAAAAAGGGTAATTCCCAAAATTGGCATTGTCGGGGGATGTAGACTGAAATCCTTACGGCAAACTACAAACAAAAACAATAAACTCCAACATACCACAGAAATACACAAAAGTGGATTTATTGCTCCATCAAAATGACGACGTTTCAACCTGGAGCGGGTCTTTCTCGAGGACCCTTCTGGGAAAGTAGGCAAAGGTGACCACCCTCTTCTGGCAAAGAACGCAATGTCCAAGAAGCCCAACAGTCAGTAATTGCTCCTAGATCCTCTTAGGACAGTCTAGAAACTTCCAAGCTCTACAACTCAACTGTAACGCATTTATGTGTTTTTTTCCCACAAAACTAACCACGTGGCCTTCAAGGCTTTTATGGAAATACAAAACCAACCTTCTTCTAAACCGTGATTGACTCTACATCTCACGAGCATTGCAAAGTTTGTTTACAACATAATGATTAGTATTTGTGAGCAAACTCTCAATCTTTTAGAAAAAAATGATAATAAGAATATGACTAAGCATAATCTTCAGTGTCCTACCTGCTATGCTGCCTACATAATCAGGATGAAGATATCTCGCCCCATCACTCGGATAAAATGTGTCAATGCTTCCAAGGTCAATGCAATAGATAACAAAACATTTCAAGCAACAAAATGTTTTTTCTTCACGACATAAATATAATATATAGAAAATCATTAGGTTTATGCTAAACTACTGCAAGCTCTGAAGAGTCAAGATCATACGGGCAGTTTAGATCCGGTCCGTCAGATTTTGGCTCCATATATTCTGAGGGATGAAAATAATATAGAGTCATGAGAAGACATTATACAAGTGATATATTGTTAAGCCGTATACATTCTTTAACCCTTTATAAAGGGAAATAAAGAGACAGGAAGAGCATGCAAACTCATGTAGGCAGCTGCTCCGTGAACGATGACGTGACGGTAATCCAGAGTGGTGGTCAGTGGTGAGGAGCACCTTTTAGTTGGGGATGTATATCCAAAAAAGGGAGGTTTTCTAAGGGATGAGGATTGCAGAGAGAGCAAAAATATGAAACAATAGTGTCCCATTGGGTTGTGGAATTTGAGGTCTTCCCAGGTCGCCTCCAGCCTCTTCTTGAGTGCTCAGGCATCTTCTCACATAATGCTGCTTGAGCACATTCCTACCTGTCATAAATGTGAGTGCTCACAGAATCCAAGTGCACTGCATGTAAGACGGGCAAAATAATCAGAAATACATGCCAGGCTGAGCCGTGGCTATAGGACTTACCCAATAAAACAGAGGTGACCGAAAACTCAATTCCATCAGGTTTGACATTTCCTATCTATACGCTTTCCAAAAGTCGGAGGTACAACTACAATCTGTGTTGGATCCAGAAGGTGCACCGGGGAAAGTTCATCCCCCGAGGTGTCAGAGCATTGCGGAGCTGGTCAGGAGGTACACTGGGAAGCGGACGGCCATGCTGCTGTTTCTCGCTCCTGCTGCATTGCAGCCAGGGGAAGAATGAGACTGTGGGTCTCTGGTGATAGGAAGGGATGTCGAGTCCCTCCTGAGAGTTGGGCAAGATATAGAGCAGGAGGGTGCACTCCCTGTATGGAAGTAGAGGTCACAGTACTAAAGACCACCAACCTGGGCCAAACAATGCCCTGAGATACAGTAATAGCAAAGGGGGGAACTGGCACTCTAGAACCTTTTCTGACAGATTTATTGGTAGGTGAAATGAGCATTATTTCAGCTTTTACAGAGCCTTTCTCAAGGCTTGAAAAATGCTCCATAAGGGTCGAAATGTTTCTCATTGTCTGCTACCAATAAACTGGTCAGAAGAAGTCTTCCTGACTTTTATGGCTGTATCCAATTGTTCCACCAACAGGAAACAAAAAGCCAATTCTCTCATTGACTGCCGTCCGTCTCTGAGGGGATTAAGAGTTTTATATCTTTGTCACAGGTTTATCACATCTTTATATCGGATTCTCACATCTCCTTTCGTTGACACCTCCTCCACATCAAAACCTGTAAAACCAGCAGGAACTAGACGTGCCTAAGTACGGCCCAAGAGAAAGCATGTTCTTCTCACCTTTGTGTTTTGTTCAGGGTCAATAAGTAGCACTTGCCTTGCGGAGGACATTAACCGGTGTTTGGAGGGAGTACATCGTGTGAAACATGTTGTGTTGTTGCAGTCCTTGTTAAAGTGCTACTTCGCCCGAGGACATAGACTTGCATCAATGTACCCGTTTCACGAGGTTACCTTCATACTTGGGAAGTTTGTGTGTTGGGACAGCACCGTGTTATATAAATGGATGTTTTTTTCCACAAACTGGGAAATCAGTGGAAATTTATACGAGATCGACAGATTTTAAGGAAAAAGATGAAAGAATGAGAATAACTAAAATTTTGCTTTGCAATTTCTCAGAATTTACACACCACGAGGATAACACAGAGTACGCTTCTGTTCCAGAACATACAATATACTTCTAAAGGGACATTGATGTATATGTTACGGGTAAAGCCCGGAGTGCGGGTAATCCTAGCATTACCCAGGTCTCATTAGCCAAAGTCCGATGTGAAATGAAATTTCGGACTTTACCCGGGTAATCTGCAAAGTATCCAGAGGCCTCTGGATACCCCGGTTTCCCGCACTCGTTTAACCGGGTAATTCGCACATTACCCTAGCGTTGCTGGATAAAGTGTGATGTGCGACGAAACACCCGTACTTCATCCGGGTAATCTGCGAAGTATCCAAACGCCTCTGGGTACTCTGCCTTTCTCGGGTTTTCAGCAGGTTACAGTGACTCAATCCCGAGGAAAACTCGATTTACGAAGACAAAGGTGTTATATGAAGAGTAACCTGACGGTTGTTATGTATTATAAACGATATATTGGCACACATGACACGTAATAAAGATCATGTAACTTTTTCACATGAAACATAGAAAAATGTCGGCAGATAAGAACCTTTCGGCCCATCTAGTCTGCCCAATTACATGGATACTTTACCTGGATTTATCTTTTGTTTAGGATAGCCTTATGCCTATCCCATGCCTGCTTAAATTCAGTTACTGTTTTGGCCTCTACCACTTCAACTGGAAGACTGTTCCATGTATCCACCACCCTCTCAGTAAAATAATGCTTCCTGATGTTACTTTTAAACCTTTGCCCCTCTAATCTAAGACTATGTCCTCTTGTTTTGCTACTTTGTTTCCTTTTAAATATACTCCCTTCCTCTACCTTGTGGATTCCCTTTACGTATTTAAATGTTTCTATCATATCTCCTCTGTCTCGTCTTTTTTCCAAGCTGTACATGTTAAGATCATTAAGCCTTTCCTGGTAACTTTTCTCCTTCAAGCCGTACACCATTTTAGTAGCCCTTCTCTGAACTCTCTCTAAGATGTCTATATCCTTCTGGAGATACGGTCTCCAGTACTGCACACAGTACTCCAAGTGAGGTCTCACCAGTGCTCTGTACAGTGGCATGAGCACTTCCCTTTTCCTACTGCTAATACAGGCTCTCCCTACACAACCAAGCATTCTGCCAGCATTTCCAAGCATTCTGCCAGCATTTCCTGCTGCTCTATTACATTGACTACTTACCTTTAGTAAACATGAGAAACATATCCCGTCGCTCTGTATAGTCGTTCTATCCTCAATACATTTTAATGTTTGTCTTTTGCCATTTTCATTGATAATATCCATATATAATAGTAAAATTCACTGTTACCCAAGCGGGGTTAGATGCTCTGCAGATTACCCAAGTGAAGCTGTGGATAGTCCTCAGATTACCCGGGTGAAGCTTCAGACTTGCACATTATCCGGGTAAAGTGTGGATTTTTCAGCTCTTCCAGACTGTTACCCAAGGGCAGTTGGTTAGTCCTAAGATCACCCGGGTAAAGTCCGGAATTTTCAATTTTTTGGAGCTTTACCCAGCGGTTTTGGGTAATGTCAGGATTACCTGGGAAATCCTAGGATTGACTGCACTTCGGGCTTTACCCGTAACATATACTGCCTGGCCAAAAAAAATGTCACAAGCCTGCTATGATCTGGGGTTGCTTCAGTCGGTCAGGTCTACATTCAGCAATGTTATGTGCCCAAAAAAAATGAGGTCATGTGACTCTCTGAATCTACTGAATGAGCAGGTTTTTCCATCAATGGGGTTTTTCCTCCCTGATGGCACAGCGGGCATATTCCAAGCGTCCATTCTGCGGTTTTGCATTGGCTTCTCCCCTTACTTCGGGAACCATGCGGTGAATGCATAATTCACCGCAGGGTCGGGAAATTTGATTCCCCGAAGTGCGGGGAACAAGAAAGCACCAAAGTGTCGGCGGCATTTCGGTGCTCTCTGAATAAACCCTCTAGTCTTAGGACCTTTCTGATGTCATAAAGCTTCACAGTATATAGTTTTATTCAGTCATCCAGGTCGATCCAGTTATGGGTTCAATTTAATTTGACCTAAGGCCCGACTTTGTGCGTTCATACAGACGTGCCTTCCAGCGTCCGTCACAGCGTTGTGATGCTGCGACGGGGCAGGCCGTGCAGGAACTGCGTGCGCAACAGCGGCCGTGATGCAGGCCTCCCCGTCGAAGCGCTAGGACGCACATTGACGGGACTGCAAAGCGTGATCCTCCATAGGAGGATCGAACCTTGCAGCGCTGAGCGCACTAACTGCGCGAAGTGAGGCAGCCAGATGGGCGTTGAGTGGAAGGAATGTCCACTCTCATGGATGTTCTTTCCTCTCCTACTACCGCTCATCTGACCCCAGCCCTAAGCATGTTTTGTGCCGCATTTCAACGGTTTTATGGTTCGGGAGATTTAGATTCAGGCTTACCATCATTTCAACACCAGATAAAAATTTGGCTCGAATATCAGCTCTCACGGCTTAACGGAAATCTCAGCTTTAGCCATTCATGTCGACTTTATCAGTGTGCCGATTTCCGACAAAACTACAAATGCTGAATGGTTTTGATAAATGGATTTTAAGGCGGAATTCCTTTATTGAACATAGGATTTTTCAAATAGGCATCATTAAAAGCCAAAATCAATAGGATTCTGGGTGAAAATGTGCTTTCCGGGTGTTTTAGTGTCTTTTTTTTGGGGGGGGGGAGAGCCTTATTTTTTTGAATTTTTGAATTTTTTTTAATTAAACCAGGCACTATTTTGGGGAAAAAATATTAGCCGTAACTAGCACAAGGTGCGCCACAATTTAGGTGCTGCCGCTCAAATGGGTCCAGGGGACATCTGCTGTCCGTTGGCACCCAGCTGCCCCTTCGTCCTTGGAATAGGCATCAAGAGCGTCCCTCCAGCTAGGAGCCTCCTTGGTGTTCTGGCATGCAGGTGCGTCAGCGCATATGGCGTGCAAAGGGGCGGGGCTTTCATGTTTGCAACCTGATTGGTAATTGCCATCAACGCCTGGGTCTTTCCTTTGCCACTATTGGTGGAGAGGGAAGGCTGGGATTGCAGGATAGGCGTGGCCTGTCCTGGCTCTCAATTTAAACCCTGCCCTGACCTTGCTTACCTGGATTGACCCTCTCGTTGTGATGCTTCGCGTTAATCCACCCTGCAAACTGGACTCACAATCTTTGGCAGAACCATCCATAAAATATGGAGGGATCTGAACTTTTCCGTAATATTTTATTTGGAAGGATTTCGGATCTACAAATCAGCGATTTTGATTTACGGACGTTTCAGCTCTTCCAAATTGTCTATATTTTTCCGGATATCAATTCCGTCCAAGCCAAGATCCCAAAATCAAACCTGTGAAACGTTATAATGTCTTTAGCGTTTGTTGCTTTTCCGAGATATCGGATTGGTTTCTTAATTTAGCCTGCATTTAATAGCTACAAGCAGCTCGGGAACATCAGCAATCTGCTTAATTTCCTGTTTAAATATTTATTCCATTGTTTCTCCCGCGGTTTCTTCCCTGGCAGTGACCAGAAGAGACCTTTGCTTGAGATTCCATCCAAACAATGTCATCTTGTTTGTCTTTTTATGTGATTAGGAGGAGGGAAACCTCAGAACTCTCCTGATTAAAGGCAGAGGGGCAACTAGCCATAACCAAACGGACGAGACCCATGCACGCTTACGTAAAACGTCTGTCACTAGGGGGTTTTAATCTATTATTTATTTTATTTTTTTTACAGTTTTTTCTAACAATCCTGAATATAACGATTTTAGGGTCAGGATTTCCTGTGTTGTTTGCCGATATCCATGCGCTGTAGATGACAAGCGGTTATCCTCAGTAAATATTTGAACTTCGTTAGCTATTTGTGACGCGTCTTTCTCGCAGGCGCATGCTGTAACATGGCTACGCTAATTGCCCGCATAGTCTCGTAAAGTAGTTTTGTTTTTAATGACACCATCACACGCAGCGGCATAACAGCACACAGGTTTTGAAGGCTAAAAGTATAACAATGTACTATAATAAAAAAGTGCATATAAAATATACATATTTAATGTGAACTAAAGAAAAAAAAATATATAAATAGAATTGTTATGTAATGTAAAATCCAGAAAAATGTAATCTATATATAGAATAGTAATATATTTAATGTAAAATCCAGAAAAATGTAATCTATATATAGAATAGTAATATATTTAATGTAAAATCCAGAAAAATGTAATCTATATATAGAATAGTAATATATTTAATGTAAAATCCAGAAAAATGTAATCTATATATAGAATAGTAATATATTTAATGTAAAATACAGATAACAATGTAATCTATATATAGAATAGTTATATATTTAATGTAAAATACAAATAAAAATGTAATCTATATATAGAATAGTAATATATTTAATGTTAAATACAAATAAAAATGTAATCTATATAGAATAGTAATATATTTAATGTAAAATACAAATAAAAATGTAATCTATATATAGAATAGTAATATATTTAATGTAATATACAAATAAAAATGTAATCTATATATAGAATAGTAATATATTTAATGTAATATACAGATAAAAATGTAATCTATATATAGAATAGTAATATATTTAATGTAAAATACAAATAAAAATGTAATCTATATATAGAATAGTAATATATTTAATGTAAAATACAAATAAAAATGTAATCTATATATAGAATAGTAATATATTTAATGTAAAATACAAATAAAAATGTAATCTATATATAGAATAGTAATATATTTAATGTAAAATACAAATAAAAATGTAATCTATATATAGAATAGTAATATATTTAATGTAAAATACAAATAAAAATGTAATCTATATATAGAATAGTAATATATTTAATGTAAAATACAAATAAAAATGTAATCTATATATAGAATAGTAATATATTTAATGTAAAATACAAATAAAAATGTAATCTATATATAGAATAGTAATATATTTAATGTAAAATACAAATAAAAATGTAATCTATATATAGAATAGGAATATATTTAATGTAAAATACAAATAAAAATGTAATCTATATATAGAATAGGAATATATTTAATGTAAAATACAAATAAAAATGTAATCTATATATAGAATAGTAATATATTTAATGTAAAATACAAATAAAAATGTAATCTATATATAGAATAGTAATATATTTAATGTAATATATTTAATTATCTGTATTAATATAAAAAGGCGCAAATAAAATATACATATTTAACCCCTTCGCTGCGGAGGACGCGCTCAGCGCGTCCACCCGCAGGTAGCGTTCCTTGCGGAGGACACGCTGAGCGCGTCCTCCCTTTGGGGCCAGCGATCGGCCGGGTTCCGGCCGATCGCTGTGCCCCCCGGTGCGGGCTGACATCCTCAATGTCAGCCCAGCACCCGGAACCGCCGCCGGGCTAATTAGATGTCATCGCGCAATGACATCTAATTCAGGACCTCTCTCCCTCCCGATCGCCGGCGTTGCGGGGGTTAATCCAGGCACCGTTTGGAAGGGCATAGCCTGCCCTTCCTAATGGTGCCTGGAATTAACCCCATGGGGGCTGGATCACGAATCGGCGCCGAAAAGCGCCGGTTCGTGATCCTTTCCCGGAGCTGGCCGACATCTTGGATGTCGGCCAAGCTTCCGGGAATGCCCCCTGAGAACTGGCGTCATCGTGCATAGTACGATGACGCCAGTCCTGGAGTTAACCCCTAACTGCCACCAATGGTGGAGATAGGGGGTTCCAGTGAACCCCCCATCTCCCGATCCGTGGCAGTTAGGGGTTAATGTTTGATATTGTTGGATCGGCCAGAGCATGGCCGTTCCAACGATACCAAACATGAGTATGAAAAAAGTTTTTCAGAAAAAAAAAGAAAAAAAAAATATTTAAAAAAAAAAAAGGTTTATGTTCCTTTTTTTGGTTTGTTAATGCAGCAATATTGTTCCCATTTCAATTATAATGTGAACAATGATGCTGCACTAACGATTTTTGTATGAGGTGCGTTTGTTAAAAAATGCGTAATTTTCCCCAAAAAAAATGTAACGAGACCCCATCTCTAATTTTTTTAACAAGCGCACCCCATACAAAATATAACCGCAATTGCTCGCATGTTAAAATGTGGAAAAAAAACACTTTACACGTTGTAAATTACTGAAAATTCATATTGTATTGCATTTTTTGGTATAATATACAGACATGACATAACGTATACATATAATAATGACATATTATGAATCTGCCGAGTCTGACGGAAAGAACGATATATAATATGTCTGGGTCATATACTAAAATAAGGAAGGAGGGGGGGTTCCTAGTGGCGCAACAGTTATATACAACAAGTATCAATGTCGTACCTTGAATCAACAGATGTATATATACCTAAATGATTCACAATCATGCAGCTTCACTAGTGCAATTTCAGAATAAAGTGCTGGTGTCACAATCGGTATGGTACTAAAGTGCAGTAGTTTACACAATATCAAAAGTGCAACAGTTCATACGGTATTAAAAATGCAGCAGTTTATGCATTAATAAAGTGCAACAGTGACAACCTGAGTGCGTAGGGAGGGCTTGGTATAGCACGTTGATAGATGCTTGAGAAAAAAGAAAGGTGGCGCAGATGTCTGCGTCGGCGTTATGGTGATTGGTGCAGTCTTAGTGTACAAAATGACCTTACACTTGTTTCTTATGTGTATTGAAGGTCTACCGTCCTTAGTATCTTTATCTTCCAGAAGTCCTAAGGTAACAGAATGTGCACTGAACGTGCTCTGCCTTGTGCTTGATGCAGCAGTTCCTCCTATGACGTTGGTTAACTCCACTCGAAAGTGGGAGATAAGGAACGGGGGGAAGAGAGAAAAAACAATGATAGTGCAGCAGCGTTTTATGCTAGTAAAATCTCTTGTGCTCAGTAATTGCACACTTACAAGAGCCAGAGCCACTTGAATCCGGGCTCTGGAGTTGAACTCCTGGTGTCAACTATAGGGTGACCACTTCCCTTCTTTACTGTGACACCTTCACCTCAGGTGGAGAGACATAAACAGGGGGAGAAAAAGTGCTCTCATGGCACAGCATCAGTGGTTACGGACTTGTTACAAAAGAAGGGGGGTTGGTTACACTCACCAATTGAGGAGCCTTATTGTTCCAGGCTCAACTGCTATGCGTATGGTACTACTTGGTGGTGAGTACCGGTACCTCTTTACAGCTGCTACTTCGGATGCTGGTTGTGGTGTCCGTGTGGATCCTGGGCAACTTGCCTTATCAAGTTGGTTCACCAATACAAATATAGTGACTAGATAAGTATTGGGATAAAAAATTTAATTCATATACAAAAATATGGGTTACAAGTGCAATGGGTTACATTTGCAATCAATATAGAAGGGAGGGAAAAAAAGGGAATGAATAAAAATAGAAATAAAAGCTCGAGACGCGTTTCGGCGCAATCCTGCGCCTTCCTCAGTCGGTGTGCAAAGAAAAATGTGAAATATGAGGATGGTTCATCGTCCCTTTTTATTCAGACGGCTCCTGTGTGTATTCCTCGTGTTTTTTGAGGTTACTTCCGGTTCGCATGGCGTCGCGATCACGTGGTGCCGTTCGCGTCATCCGATGGCGCCGCGGCCATCTTGGGTGTGCGTTCCGGCACTGTTTGCGTTCCATTCGCTGGATCTAGTTCGCCGGTTGCGTTTCTGCGGATTTGGAAGGGCAAGCGAAGCTGGAATATGCAGTAGTCTGCTCTGTACAGTAGTACTTGGTCCTAGGACAGTTTTTCAGTGCTGTATTTGCTTATAACGTATTCATAATCTCCCTTTCATGATTACAGCAGAGATCACTTATGATGCATAACGTCCAATGTACAGTATGGTGTAAATACATGATGGTACATTCTTAGGTGGTGTTGTTTGACAGAGGTCACATGATAAGGAGTATAGTGACTGCGTGTAATGGGGCTACATCACACTAAATGAGCCCTTGAGGGAAAGTGTATCTGAACTATTGGGAAAGAGAGTAGTAAATACATATATCAGCCTCATTGATCGATACAAATGTCTGAGTCCATTACAGACTTGAGTAGATGGGAGATTTCTAATAATATCCTTCTCTGATATCTGCACACCCATTCGAGAATCTGTGCCATTTCCTAGACGGCAGCAAATCAAAATTAGCACCCACACCTAGACAAGAGCGCCCATACCGATCCTCCTTTTTTTTCCCATATACTAAAATAAGCCTTAAAAACACGTTTAAACATGATGAGCAAAATCGGTAAAAATGACCTCAGCACAGGGGCGGGAAAAGCCTCAGCAGCGAAAGGGTTAATGTAGAATATAGAAAATATATATAAATAGTAATATAGTTAATGTAAAATATATTTTTATCTGTATTATTAATATATAAATAGAATATATTTAATGTATAATACGATATTTATTTTTGCCATTATTTATCTGTAACAACAGAAAAATATGTAAAACTGAAGAAAAAAAAAAAAAAAAGAGTTGATGTTGAATTGGTGGAGACTCAGAAGGACAGTACATTTTTGACCAAAATAGTCAAATTTGAATTTTATACCCCATCTCTGTTATTCAATGTTTTTGAACCCAGGACATACTTGAAAACGAGAGAAATCTCAGTGTATCCTTCCTGGTAAAATTCTTTATAAAAATTAATTCCTACACTCCGATATATTCTTTTTTTTTACCAAAATAGACAAATTTGAGTTTTATACCCCGTCTCAGTTATTCCTACACTTCAACGATTTTCATCTACAATTTGCAAGTTCTATTTTCTCACCAATTCCCGGATTAGTTTTTAAATCCTCAATTGTCTAATATCAGAATCAGACCCTTAAATTGACACTCAATTTGTAATGCATTATAATAAAAAATGCATATAATATAAAAAGTATATAAACATGCACATTAAATAAAGACTAGTTTTGCTGGATTTGTAACAAAAGAAAAACATGAAAAACTGCAAAATGTTTTAATGAAATTTTTATAAAAAAGGTGCATAAATATAAAATATATTAGGTAACATCCACATTAAACGGACAAAAGCGGAAAAAATAAATATAATGACAAAGCTACATATAGATGGAAAAAAGCTGGTATGGGATGTGTGGAGACTTGAAAGGACACAGGAAATTTTGGACCAAAATAGCTGAATTAGAATTTTATACCTCGTTTCAGTAATTGCTACAGCTCGACTAGTTCTCCCTAAAGTTCGCAATTTATTTTTTATTTTTCAACCAATTTATTGAAAAGAATTCATTTAATGCAGATCCTGGCGTGCGCAGCTCGTTACATTAGGGTGCGCACCCGGAACATTTATTAATTGAAAACGGAGGTATAGAAGATTTTACACAAAATGCACATTTTTCATTACAAATAACAAGCCTGTAATCAGAAATACAAACAGTTTTTATGTTATTTATCTTGAACCTGATAAGGACATCTAAAATATCAATGCATGAGGACCTCTTCTCCCAACATTAGGGTGTGCCTGGGCACCCCCTGGGCACACCCCCTGGGCACACCCCCTGGGCACACCCCCTTGGGCACACCTATGATGCAGATCCTAAAAGAGACACTCAATTTTTAATGCAAGAAAAACAAAAAATTGGAAAAACCCTTCAACTGATAAAACGCAACACACCAATTAGCCACTCACAAACAATCGTAAATCAGACATGTATGACTTCGACATCTTCATACTTCTGATGGGTGACTCCAGCAACAAGCCCTCAGAGAAAAGACCATAGTGAAGGATCCAAGATATGTAATTATATGTATGTAATTTATTGTAGAATTCGAAAAGGATCATTTAGCCTCATATCTTAGATCCTTCACTATGGTACAGATCTTGGTAATCTCCCGACTCGACTATTGCAATAATCTCTTATCTGGCCTCCCTCTGTCCCGCCTCTCCCCCCTACAATCCATCCTGAACGCCTCCGCCAGGCTAATTCACCTCACCCGCCGCTCTGTCTCTGCCGCTCCCCTCTGCGAGTCCCTTCACTGGCTCCCCATCCACTGCAGAATTAAGTTCAAAATCCTTATCCTTACATACAAAACCCTCACTAACTCAGCGCCCCACTACCTGTCCTCACTAATCACCAAATACACCCCAGCCCGCTCCCTAAGGTCAAACAGTGACCTGCGCCTAGCTTCTCCCCGCATCACCTCTTCCCATGATAGACTGCAGGATTTCTCACGCGCAGCCCCCACTCTCTGGAACGCTCTCCCTCGTACTGTCAGACTTTCCCCTAACTTCTCTTCCTTCAAACGCTCCCTTAAAACGTTCCTATTTAGGGAAGCCGACCACCCAACTCACTGACGCAACCATCAATCACTCTCACCTTACAGTCCTCTCCTCCTGTTTCCAACCCCAACCCTCCTAGATTGTGAGTTCCTACGGGAATAGGGCCCTCATCTCCTCCTGTACTGTTTGTCAAATTTTGTTCAATGTATTGTAACCCTGTCTATACTGTGCCTATTGTACAGCGCTGCGGAATATGCTGGCGCTTTATAAATAAAGAATAATAATAATAATCTTGGATCCTTCACTATGGTACAGATCTTGGATCCTTCACTATGGTACAGAATGATCTTGGATCCTTCACTATGGTAAAGATCTTGGATCCTTCACTATGGTACAGATCTTGGATCCTTCACTATGGTACAGATCTTGGATCCTTCACTATGGTACAGATCTTGGATCCTTCACTATGGTACAGATCTTGGATCCTTCACTATGGTACAGATCTTGGATCCTTCACTATGGTACAGATCTTGGATCCTTCACTATGGTACAGATCTTGGATCCTTCACTATGGTACAGATCTTGGATCCTTCACGATGGTACAGATCTTGGATCCTTCACTATGGTACATATCTTGGATCCTTCACTATGGTACATATCTTGATTCCTTCACTACGGTCCTTACTTTCTATCTTTTTGACAGAGGGCTTGCAGCTGGAGTCGCCCATCAGAAATATGAAGATGCGGAGATGATACATGCCTGATTTACTATTTGTGAGTGGCTAATTGGGGTGTTGCGTTTTATTAGTTATTAAGGGGTTTACCCTATAGTTTTTTTTTTATATTGCAGATTTCCCTCGTTACGGTTTGAGGGGAAAAAAAATGATAGAGTAATTCCAATGTGTAAATTTAAGGATAGTTTTCCCCCCGAGTTAGGATGATTGTTCTAGTTGTGGCTTCATATACTCCACGTATTCTGTACCGTTCTGAAAAAATACCCAGTTGACGGACCCAAGACCAAAGTAACCAGAAAAGTATCACCTACCAGAGAGGAGGAGATTTCCACTCCAGATCAAACAAGCTTTCTAATCCATCCTAATTGCATTCTTTATTTCCCAAGAACGTCAGTGATGTGTTTTGTTTATAGGTGTTTCCCGCCTGACATGTGACTCATTGTCCCAGCCGTGCGATTTTGGCAGACGGTCATGCGAGTACAAGGTGATGGCAAGCTTGTAGAAGGCCTGGATGCACGGGAGTGGCTGGGAGAGTTTGTCGTCTCATTAAGGCATGGCCCAGATGATGCAATCCATGACCTGTACATTGTGAGATCTCATTAAAAGTGCTGCACTCAATCGTGTTCTGGTTTTTCAAGATGAAAGATGTTCTGTAGGAAATATTCAGAAAAGTAGCATTAGGGAATTTCTTGGCAAGTCAAAGAGCACCAAGTCCAAGAATGCGAAACACTGGGAAAACTGTTCCTGTACAAGCTCTCCCTCCAGGGCGAACAACCTCAAAGCTACTTACATTGTATATCATTTTCTTTAGGCTCCATCACTGTTGGGTTCTGTCTGAAATTTAAGTGAAATATTCCATG
Source organism: Leptobrachium leishanense (assembly GCA_009667805.1). Classification (NCBI taxonomy): domain Eukaryota; kingdom Metazoa; phylum Chordata; class Amphibia; order Anura; family Megophryidae; genus Leptobrachium; species Leptobrachium leishanense. The sequence goes on from CM019074.1 coordinate 100,638,590, forward strand.
CGATCACTAAATTCAATGCTTTAGGAGGACCCGGACCTCATGTTGAGTAACAGACTTCGCATAAGTGGACACTCGTGGTATTCACAAATCTGGATTTTCACAAGGATCGTACTTGCCGAAAATCACGGTAAGACAGCAACGATCCACTTTGCCCACAGCATTCTGAGCATATCTAATGAACAGCAAAGAGGTTACCATTGATTTTTCATTGAAAGACTGGTTGTTTTACAACTGAGAACTTTGATGAATCACGTTTGGTGTAAATATGGTGAATTTCAGATGTTGACAGAAATGCCATGATAGTTCTCCATAGTTTTCCACTGAATTCCTGATGAAGTGGTCAGCATAGTTCTCAGCTTTGTTCTTTCCACCAGTGCGTCAGATGAGGTTGTCGAATGTTGTTGTCAGTGTCGGTACTATTGCCGTTCAATGGAAATTGCCACATTAACATCACGGAAATATATTCTCCAACGTTACACAGGTGGAACAACGTTGAATGGAGAATAGCTCCAGTTTACTTCTTTAACGTAAGAAGGATGGTGGCATCATTGTTTACTGTTGTTCACCATTGCCTGCAGCAAATTTCCCTGTTGTTCAATTTTCCTTCTCTGGAAATTGAATTCTCACAATACTTGCAACAAATGGTCAACATAGGCAGTTTGTGAAGTCTACAAATGTTCCCGTCCGTTTGTTTCACTGACTCAAAGTGATACAATGGTTTCTCAGGCAACGATTACTTTTAAATTATGACCAAGGGAAGACTAGAGGTCTAAGGTCGGTGCAGTCAATGTAAACTCTACATCCGTATTATATGATCTAGTTAGAGGGCACAAGAGATTTCTGTGTACTAGAATACTAGTGTGACCCCTTCGATGTGACCCGCTCAGTTCCTACGGAATATACCCCATCTTCAAACATAATTGAGCCTTGACCATCTCTAGTCAAACTATTGATAGCTGCAAAATGGTCACCTTCTGCCATTTCACCTGGACTGTGTCTGCTTCCATTCTTTGGGCTCCCATTATGTTTTGACCTTTTATCTGGTGCAGACATCGTTAATCTATGACTTCCCCCTTCAAGAAATGTGGATGACATTTCCGCTGGCCTGGTTTCGACTGCTCAATTTTGGATAGAATGGTCCTTCATGATCTTCAGTTACTCTGTGCATTGAAGTAATGAAAAGAAATTGAAAAGACCATGCTTTCGAAAAATATCCTTACGTTATGCCAAACGTCAATGGACAAAAAGTTAAATGGGACCAGCACTATTTACAAGAGCGAGCCTCTGGCACCAGTCATAATGATTTCCTCCCAATCTATTTTTTTTCTGGTCTCTATTTAGAAAAGAATCTCTTGATGACGTTTCTCACCGCTTTCTACAGGATGCTCGGTGACATCTTCAGTCCGATTTCCCTGTTATTATAAAACTCCGACAAGTTGCCCATCTGTTTTCTGTTTTCTCCAGAACTTCCTGCACCAAGAAGCAAGACATCACAAACGTCCGTTATTTGTAGGAAGCACGAGGTTATGATGAGCAGTTTTGTTTTTTCCTGACTTCTCTTTCCGAAGCTGAATCTCTTGTTTGCTGTTGGGTGTCAGTGGTTTAGAGTAGAAGATGTAGTTTCATAACTGAGTGGAACTTAACACACTTGTTTAAAAGCGCCTTCCTTTCTTAATTTATTAAGACGATAGCTTGGCGTATCCAAGTGTAAATTATGCAAGACTGGATAAAGCATTTATACTTCTATTTCTACATTCATAGAGGCTTTTTGCATGCATCATGCACGTCTTTATGTTGTTCGGCAATGGTTGCCACCCGTGGTCCTCAAGTACTGTTAAAAGGCTAAATTTTAAAGATTACCTTGGTCGAAATGAAGACTGAATTCTGCAATCACTGAGCAGCAAATCATATCACATCTGCTGTGCTTCAGATATCCTGCAAACCTGGCCTGTTAGGGGTACTTGAGGACCAGGGTTGGGAACCATTGTTATGTGGCAACTCATGAAATGTTGAGTGATGGAACCCCAATGGGACTGCTCCGATAAAGGAGTTGGTTCACTTTGAGCAACATCTGAATGTAGCTTTGAATTGAAAAGTGTGTTTACCAACGCTCAACAAATTATGGGCTCGAGTTAATGGTTTCAGATGGTTTTTCAAGAAAATTGTTGCCGAGTACATAACACTAAGCATGCGTGTTGGAAAATCAAATATTTAAATAAGGGGGGCAGATTTTCCCTGCCTCAAAATGTATTTATTTACTTATAAAGTATTTTATCAGGAAGGATACATTGAGATTTATCTTGTTTTCATGTATGTCCTGGGTAAAGTCCATTTATTAACCTGTTTCCACAAGATATTTCAGAAATAAGTCTAAGGATACAGTCAAACTGAAACGCTAATGCCGCAAATGTCCATTTGCGAGTATAGGCAGTACAATTGAGAAGATTTTTTTTGTGGGGGCATAAAAGTTCTGGTAGGGTTTTGAATTCAAAACTAGCCAATTTGCCGTAGTAAAAACAATACATTTTGGCAGTCAACCTGAATTACATCGAGCTCTACGTCCTGGAGGTCAGTTCCAAGTACCTATGGGCAGATTGACCATGGCCTACTAGGTACAAAAAAAGACGAAGGGGAAATGTGGCAGATTTCATACATTTGTGGACCTATAGGTCTGTGTTGGCGTAATTTAGAGTAAGAATTCGGTCCTTGAAAATTTTTTTTTTAATAACTTGGTCCTTGACTAAAAAAAGTTTAGACCAAGATGTTCTAGGGCACAAAATGGTTAACTGGTCAATATATGCCCTTACGGTAGACTCCATCTTGGTTTTGAGAAACCATCATCAATGAGGTGTCTCATACAAGTATCTACATTGGCAATCAAGAGGAAGGCCTATGGCCAACTGGTCATCAGTTAAAAGCAATACCTTGATTGACTCTAGGTATAGTGATGAAGTTTAGGAAAACAGTACATGAGCACATCCAATATGATGACATGATACACCTTTGGAGAGTCGTATTGTTCCGCCAGCTAACTTGGATCGAGGTAACTTGCCCAACTAGTGTACACATCCAATATTAGGTCAGGTCCAGTGCTTGTTTCCTGAACTTGCTTCTTCAGAAGGCATCTAAGTCCTCTTTATAAGCTAGTTGTAAAATCTAGCAGCTTCCTTGCACTGCCAGAGCATCATAATGTTCTCTTCCTACATGGGGGATCCTCGAAACAGTGTAAAGCCCCTTGCACCGGTTGTCCACCTGCAGCCCCTTGTTTTGTAGACACAACATGGATGATATCACAGTCTATGGAAAAAATGACAGCTGGCACAAATAGAAAGCAGAGAACAAAAAAAAATCTCTAAACTCATCTGCGAACATGGAGTCTTGGAAACATCTGGATATTTAAAATTAGGAATGAAAACATTCCAGAACTCTGGACGAAAAAACGCGATCTGAAAATGAGCCTTCAGGCTGTTTGGCGTTCTTTCTGCCAATGGATTCAGAGTTCAGAATGTCTTGAGGATGCTTACAACCTGTCTGGGCAATTAGAGGATGTTTGATTGATTATGGCTACCGGTATCGGCAGAAGCAGGAACTGGCTGAACCTTGTTGGATGCAGCGAAGATATTTTGGGTTCGGTCATTTGAGGGCTGACTGCATGGATCCAAGAAATTATGGATTGTAGAAGAAAAGGTTATTTATCATTATAAAATATAATGTTTCATTTCTATTCTATGGATGACTTGAAGACTTCTGAAGTCGTCCTCAAATCTGTTATTAGGCTTTGATATCTCTATTTGAAGATCATGCCCAACCATTATCTCTATAGATGGTATAGTCTAAAGCAGAGTTTCTCAACCCTGTTCCTTCCAACCTCCTAACAGGCCAGATTTTAAGGGATTACCTTGGGGAAATGCAGACTGAATCCTGCGGCAAATCATATCACCTGTGCTTCAGATGCCTGGCAAACTTGTCCTGTTAAGGGAACCTGAGGTTCAGGGTTGGAAACCACTGCACTGGGCAATACCTGTGTATGGATAAAAGACAAGACTAGACTTTGGTGTGCGTAGAACACACTTCTTCAGGAAGAAAATCGTTTGCGTCCTAGAATCAGTCTTGTATGCGAACGGGGTATTGTACAGTATGAGGTGATCAGTGTTAAAATTGAGGTCTTCCCGCATGTAAGAAATGACCAAAAACTAAATGAAAGTCACACCTTCCTGCGATCGCATACATCTGTACTTACAATGGCGAGAAAATTGCGGCTTTCATTTTCAACAGTGGATCTCCATTGTAGGTCTATCGATTGATGGTGAATCTAAATCGATGTTATGTCATGGATACCAGGAGGCAAAAACTCTAAAACAGAAACAAAGCCACAACCTAGCTATTGGTCCTTAGAATGACCTGTGAATAGGACTAGCTATGGACGGACACCCAAAATAGACAAAGAGAGAATTAGAGTCAGACAAGCCAAAGGTCATACCCAAGGAGGGTAGTAGTACAAGCCAAGGTCTAGGGAATAGAGATTAGGTGGGTCAAAATACGAGCCAAAAATTGGTACACAAATAACCATAAACAAGGAACAGGCTCTCGGGTAAGCATGAACCACGACAGGGCACCGGGGAAATGCTCAATGTTTATTTAGCCATAAACTTATATATGTATCTTTTGCGTGTGTCAAATAGTCATCGGCATACCGTGTCAGACGTATGATGCATGGAGGGAGATCGTTAAGAAATTATGCCAATAATCGTCCAGTGTCATTAATGTCATCAGACGGGATTACCATGGCAACACGTGGAAGCAAGCCAGACAAGTGACGCGAAGCTCTGCATGGAGCAGCAGAAGGGACGTTGGGTTCGTTTCGTGACATGTTGCGTATGATATTACCAGCACACCTGAACGAATTAGTATTTCGTATGAGACGACTAGCCTGTTTATGTGCGGCAGCAGAGTAAGAGGTACGGATGTTACCCAGAGCCCTGGGAGTTTGTCCAGGTTAGCCTTGATGGCACTGTTGGCATTATCCCTTTCATCTCTGGAGAGGACAACAGGACGCATTTCATGTACACTGGTGGCTAAAATTGTGGATACACCGTACATTTTTACAGACTTTTACAATTTAAAATACTTTTTATATAGAACTCTCTAAAAATGTCACAAGTAATATTTAATATAGTAAATGAATGCCTTAACAACAACAAAAATCTTTAAGTTCAATTTTGGCTGGAAATGTCCCACAATTTATTTATTTATTTATAAAAGGATTTTACCAGGAAGGATACATTGAGATTTCTCTCGTTTTCAAGTATGTCCTGGGTTCAAAAACATTGAGTTGTTACAGAAATACAAAATAGTAAAATGCGCGATATTAACACAAAACAAATATACAGATTAACAGAAAAATAAATATGTAGGAAATAAAGTCATTATGTTACATGTTTACAGGTGCATTCTGTATATAGTCACTGTGTTACATGTTTACAGGTGCATTCTGTATATAGTCACTGTGTTACATGTTTACAGGTTCATTCTGTATATAGTCACTGTGTTACATGTTTACAGGTGCATTCTGTATATAGTCACTGTGTTACATGTTTACAGGTGCATTCTGTATATAGTCACTGTGTTACATGTTTACAGGTGCATTCTGTATATAGTCACTGTGTTACATGTTTACAGGTGCATTCTGTATATAGTCACTGTGTTACATGTTTACAGGTGCATTCTGTATATAGTCACTGTGTTACATGTTTACAGGCGCATTCTGTATATAGTCACTGTGTTACATGTTTACAGGCACATTCTGTATATAGTCACTGTGTTACATGTTTACAGGTGCATTCTGTATATAGTCACTGTGTTACATGTTTACAGGTGCATTCTGTATATAGTCATTGTGTTACATGTTTACAGGTGCATTCCTTATTGAGGTATGTTAATAGGGAACTCTTAAGGGACTTTAGACTGGGGAAGATTTGATGGCGTCTGGGAGGTTATTCCATATTTGCGGTGCTCTGTAGGAAAATGAGGATTGAGCCACTTTCTTTTTGTATTGCGGTATTGCAAGTAAGGTACTGGTCCTGGATCTGAGGTTATAGGATGAGGGAACTGCTGGGGAAGCAGTCTATTCAGGTAGGGTGGCAGCTTCCCAGAAAAGCTCTTCAACACCAGGTTGGAAAGGTGAAGAGTGCGTCTAGATTCCAGCGATGGCCAGTTTAGTTAATATGTCACAATGGTGGGTCATGTAGTTACATTGTAGCACAAAGCGGCAGAATGAGTTATACAATGTAGTAAGTTTCTGGAGGTGTGATTGAGGGGCGGCTGCATACACTACATCTCCGTATTCAATAGCCGGCATAAGCATTTGTTGTACAATCTGCTTTCTTACCGCGGGGCTCAGGCAGGATTTGTTTCTGTACAGGGCACCTAGTTTGGGGTAGAGTTTAGATGAGAGTTTTTCGATGTGGGGCCAAAAGATAGATTTGGGTCTAACCACATACCTAGGTATTTGAGAGAAGTGACTGATAATGCATCTTGGCCATTCTGTAGCATAAAAATGATAATTTTAAGTTTGTTACAATGTGTTTTTTCAATAACGTGTTGAATAGCCTTTGGCCTTAACGACTGCCTGACACCTTCTAGGTATTGACTCTACGAGTCTTTTGACATCCTCTTCTGTGATCAAACGATGCCATGCCTCAATGAGTCCTCACTTGGATTCTTGCTCCAGACCATGCGTTTCAATCTTGATCACAGATTTTCCATGGGATTCAAGTCAGGGACATTTCCAGGCTGGAGAAGCAGAGGAATTTTCTTGTCGACCAAAACTGACAAAATCATAAGGTGAATCCACAATTGTGGCCACTAGTGTAGAACATAGAATACCTTGTAATTGCAATGCTCTGAGTTCACTCACGCTGGCAGCACATCAGGTGTAAAACAACAAGCTGAGAGATATGACATGGCTGCAGAATTAGCATTTGCTTTCATTAGCTCGGCCACACCTGAAGGCAAGTCACCAATGCCGAGCGTGTTTATGATGACATTACTGCTCAAACGACAGAAGAGTCACTATCGGATTGCAGGCATTCAAAGCTTTGCAGACACAAGGAAGAGAATGACGTCCAGGTAAACCACAAACCCTGAACTTACTAACCGTCCCGGTATCCGGTAAGACGCACATACAGGACCGGCCCGAGCATTATCTAATCCCTTTGAGTCTAACCTAGGAAGAAGTTAAAGGGACACGATAAAAAAAAAAAAAAAAACAGACTTCCCTTTATTTACCCTCAAATAATAGGCCAGATCCTGCTGACAGCCTCTGCCCAATTATTTATTCATCTCCTCCTTCTAGGTGAATTTACTCCCCTATTGTCCCTCGCCGTGACCTGCTCCTCCGTTTCGGCTCAGGGATACCCGAACTCGGAGGTCCCTGAAGCTTTCGAACTCACCTCGCGTAGAGTAGGTCCCGCAAATATGCAGTGCAATCGGACTTGCGCACTTAACGTACACACGTTCCGCAGCGCCTGTGCGGAGCGATGGATCGGAGCTGCACGCGCATGCACATATCTGATCCGTCGCTACCTCTGAGAACGCTCACTACAGCGTTTGGTCTCAGAAAGTGACATCGGCCGCTCTCTGCGTGTGACATCACTAGTGACCGGAAGCAGGGTAATTCAAAAATCACGGCTGCCGGTGACGCTGGGTAGGGTGGAGGAAACTCCTACAGTTCACCCAGCGATTTCACCGAATCAGTGGAGCTGGGAGGGGGGGGGGTCACTCTTCAGCCTGACCACTTTATATCTGTGAATTGGTCAGGATCAGTAGAGCGTCCCTTTATAAAAACGCATTAAGTCACATGGGGCCATATTGCATTCCTCGCGCATCGGTTTTGCGCTCACGCAAATGCGCATTTGCGCGAGGACAAAACCATTTGCGCAGAACATCGTATTTCAACGTTCGCGCAAACAATGTGCTCTATTGTTTGACGCGGATGGACTTGCGCGAGCGTGATGAACTGTGCGCGTCCTATACTTAACATTGTGAGCGCAAATGCGTTAAGCGGATGGTATTTCAATAGATGTGCAACTTCCTACGAACGACGTTTGCGCGCATAATGTTACCGTCTTTGAAAACGTGGTGTTAACTGCAAATCTGAACGTCCTGGCCGAAACCGAATACACCAGCACGAAAAAAAAATACAGCACACATTCTACACATACCTACATACATTCTAAAAATACAGTTACACATTCTACACATACCCAAACAAAAAAAATTGTGAATTCGTGCATATCTTTTTTATTGCTGCAGCATGTATACTCAGATTTATTTTGACAGGCGCAAAAACGTTAGTGAGTCAATTAAGGTGAATTGATGTCTGATTGGCTGAATCCGGCGAAAAAAAAACAGTCCGCCCACTGATTTACATGCGTAACATTACTGCGCGCGTATTACACTTCGTTTTGCGCAGGTTTTTTTTTACTAACGTTATTGTTTGCCGGATGAGAAAATGCGTTCGGATCCGAATATCACGTTAATTGTCGCGCGTTAACGCTGGGCGCTGCGCGAGCGCATTTGCGCAGAGAATGTAATATGGCCCATGCTTTGTGGACACCCTGAACGGTGTGCAATCCATGTTTTATTGTTTGAGTCCGCTCCTTTTCCGCACTAGTCATAGAGCAGGTGCAGTGGTCGAGCCAAGCTCCCATTCCACTCTGGTTCCAGCACCGCCACAGCCAAGGGTTTTGCTGGATGTGTTTTGTTATGTGTTGGCGTTTTTTTTGCACCTGGTATGTAGCGTGCAATTGGATTAAGTTTCCTTCTGCTTCTTTTATTGTGGGACAAAGGTTTGCGGTTTTAGCTTCACGACGGTAAACAACAGTGTTTCTCTCTGGTCTTACAGTACCTTTTTTATGAGAGCTTGTGTTTATATTACACATAAAAGTGTTGCAGCTACGGCTTCCTGTAACTTGTCGGGTGTTAAAAGTATAATAACCCTTATTTTGCATGGAAATGTTTTACATGTCTCCATGTATGGATTTCACACTTTTACATACAAAAGTGTTGTAGATATACATGAACCTGTGTGCGCGCATGTTTGTGTATGTAAGTGTCTGTGTAGATGTGTGTCTGTGGGACAGGTTTGACAAACAGCAGCATTTTTACGGCTAGACGAGCTGCTAAGGTGACTAAAGTGATGTAGTCAGTAAAGTGTGGTCCCCTTTGTTTATGTTGAACTGTTCAATGTTCATTGGGTAATGGCAGCTGAGCAGCAATCTAATGCGCAAAATTAAAGTATAGGAGATTGCCGAGAAAGAGCTTGAGCAGCAGTAGTGGTCTGTCGTCGCTGCTCAGGTCTCATGTGGTTTTAGCTCAATGGCGCTATTACCATATGCAAATTAAACACCATTACCCAGAAAGGGCGGACACTAGTACTGAAATGCCAAGGATGTCACCTCTCCTCTACCATGAGGACCTTCAACCCCGATGATCGTTTCGGCCTTCCTAGGCCTCGTCATGAAGATATAGCCGATACTTTTCTAGGCACTCAAGCCAAGGATCCATGTTTTGGATTGGCCTGTAGACCCAGAGTGAGCAAAACAAGGTTTGTGATGGCCCTGAGAATGGGCAGCAGCACAATTGGTCTGCCCTATGGTGCATCCCCACTCAGGTCTCATAGTTTTAGCTCTATGGTGCCATTACAGAGGCTATACCATATCCAAATCAGACACTATCACCCAAGGGCAGCCAAAAAGTCTCCTTTGCATGAGAGGAACCACAACCCCCGACGATTGCCTGGGCCTTATTAGGCCTCATCAGAAGTGCTGAACAAGACCGTAATCCGAAGGCCTTTGGATTGACTTGCGGTGTCTTCCATGCCAGCTCACAGGTCAGGGAACGGGCAGAGAAGACGTCGTGAGTCGATGCATAGGCCTTTAACTCCAGCTGGGAGGCTCAGGGCATCTTCCCTGCCTCCTTCATGACTTGTGAGCAGGCAGGGACGCCACCGCGAGTCGTTTATGAGGTTGTGGGGCTCCATCTTGGAGACTACGTGCCTGGTATATCTATTTCGGACTCGGGGATTGGTTCACCTTGAAAAAGCCGATCCTTATCCTCAAAAAAAAAAAAAAAAGCTGAGATTGGGTCCCGGGTCCTTAGGGACTGGATTGGGACATCCCTATTATACATTTGTTAATAAAAAGTCAATTTAATGAAACTCTAGGTCTGTTAATATATTGTTAATTAAATATCTGCTGCATTCCAGCGTACCGTGCTAAGCTGCAGTAGAGTTGAAGGAAAAATGTTGGACAAAACTATTTACTTCTGTTACTTATTATAGCGTCAACTTTCAGCGAGCTCCATGGCGTGGTTTTCATACGGAGTCTGGTTTCACTTATAAGAATTAAATGTCACAGTGTTTGTTGTTTTTAGATATTTTAGTGCAAATTGCTGCCCGGTTGCATGACTTTCAAGTTTGTGTAAGTGTCTGCCGTCCCGCGCTATTTACGTCTGAGCGCTTAATGTTTGAATTGAAATTCTTTTTAATTCCGGTATTCTGCATCTTCAGCTCTTTATTTAGGTTTTTGGAATTCCCAATCCCAATGGTACATCCGCGACCCTCCCCGTAGAGCGTACCCCGCAAGACTTCCACTTGTAGCCCAGAATGTTCTCTGTAAAACATCCAACTCTTCAAAAATGATTGAACCCACATTTTAGGAAGCAAGTCATCACTTTGTATGACACTTCATAAATTAAATTTTCATTTTTTAAGCACAGACTGTTAATTTTAGGACTTTGGGCATGACACGTCTGCCGAATTATTTGTCTATAAATAGCACTGTAATAAAATAAAGATAGAATAAAAATATTATGAAATTAAACTTTATTGTTAACAATCATGGCCGGTTTTATTCTAATTTTTGACAGACCGGCTTGGATTTATAACTAGGGGCATGTGCCTACAGGTGCCAGCCGCAAGGGGCGCCTCGCTCTGTAAAAAAATTTTTTTACAATCTACAATCATTTATCTATGTATCTCTGGAGCCCTAGGGGCTAGAGGGACACATCATATACCATTGGAAAGGCCAGATTATGGCCTTTCCAGTGATACCAAACATAACCAGGTTAGATTTATATAAAGCAATGGTAATATTCATTGATAGCCCCTTTGGTAGGGCGGATTATGCAATGGAATATGGGTTGACAAGGCATGAGGGACCATGGAGTGAAACATGAATATGACAAACTGGATTGTAGAATGAATTAAGGGACAACACAGCAAGATGCACTACAGGATGATAAATAGAATGATTGTGTCAAGATGGATTATGGATTTAAGCATGGGATGATATGGCCTGATAGACCACTCCGTTCCACCACTATCTTTCTGGGTCAATGACGTTTCCCTTCAGCCCACACACACTGTCAAAGTTGTTGATGTCCTACTGCCATTCCAGACAACAATAAAACCTCTTCAGAACATATTCCGGTCAAGTGTTAAAACAGGGGGGCATAGGCTAAATTCAATAAACAAGCACAGGGGATCTGGTGCATGGTGGTCAATAGAAGTACTAGTAGAAGAACACAACTGCTAGGTACCTAGATGCATTGCGTTTATATTTATTTCTGCATACAAGAGGAGGAAAACAAAGGCCAAGTCAACATGGATATGTTCATGATGTCAATAATATGGCCCAGGACCTAAACGCAATACATGCCGATTAAGACAATGTTCTAAGAGGAGACGCAACTGGCATTCCACGTGGTGTCAGCACCGGGTAGCCAACAGGACAAGGCAGGTTACAATGCAAGAAATCGAGACCAAAGGGAAGTGAGTGGCCAGGCCAAACATGGATATAGGGAGTAGGTGGACTTCATTCCTCAACGTACATCTCCTCAATGACTCACATCCCACAGTCAAAGGAGGATTTGCTTCTAGCACTAATTATAAGACCTTACGACTCTCTTTCGGGGCTCTTGGTGGTAGGGGAACCCCACATTTTAATTTTTCTTTTGCCTTGATAGTTTAACCAATCCCTGAATCCATGTCAGATTTCTGGCGTATAAATATATTCCGGATTAAACAACTCTCTCGTCTTCTCTTGCTTCGCTGATATACTTGATAAGACGCCAGGCTGAGCTGTGCAGCTGCGTTTTCTGACGATTATGTTATTATAGCTTTTCTGTCTCTGCATTTTTTTGTTATTTTGTTTTCACGAAAATCAAAATAGGCCAATGATTTTTCAGATTTCTTTATAATTTTACGAAAGCGATGTTGCAGAATCTTTCTTAGCGTTCGTCGTACAGTCCTTTTCAATCCATGACTAACAGTCTACCAGTAGCTCTATTTAGGTCCTTTAAATGTTTACGGCTTTTCTTTTTTTTTTACTTTTTAGTTTTTATGTTTTTTTTTTTTTCTTTTAATAAATAACTGGTGTTTGAACTGCTGAACACGAAAAAAATTAATTCCATATTCATTTTCGAAATGCTTTACAAGTGATTCCTATTACCGCTTATGTTCTGAGCGAGCTTTAAAATAGCACAAAAGCTTCTATATCTTGAAAGTGATATTCATAAGTGTTTAGAGAACATTTTATAATGCTTTCAAGCAGCTGAATCCGTCAGATTTGCTGGTCGTTCGCTGGCTGTGATAGAATACAGTTATCCTTGGGGAACACAATTATAAACAGCAACATTTAAAGGGATACTCCGTTGAAAATACCCCCTTAAATTATCAGGGCGATCCAGCTGACACAGCCTCTGTCCAATTATTACATTTTCTATTTTTAGGCGATTATACTCACCTTTTCCCCCTCGCCGCGCACTGCTCCTCCTCTTCGGCTCAGGGGCTTTCGAACCAGGAAGTCCCTGAAGCTTTCCTACACAATTTGCTCTCCTACTGTAGGAACCGCAAATTGCACAGAGCTATGGGACCTGCGCACTTCACAAACTAGTTCCGCAGAGCGATGGGTCAGAGCTGCACGCGCATGCACAGATCTGATCCATTGGCTGCCTCTCTGTGAACGCTCGCTACAGTGATTGGTTTCGGAGGGTGATGTCGGCCGCTCTGTGTGTGTGACATCACTAGTGACCGATCTGGTGACTGGCTGCAGAGAAATTGAAAAAAATCTGTTGCTTTCACCTGATCTGGGGAAAAACGGGGGCACGCCTCACATCCTGACCACTGTTGAGTGGTCGGGATGAATAATGTCCCTTTAAATCGAGCCCTTAATTCCCTAAAAAGACTTCTCGTCCAGATCGGATATGGCTTAAATAAAAGGTTAAAAACCCACTAGACCAGAGTTGTCAAACTCTGGCCTTCCAGGTGTTCATTGCCTGGCTAGAGAATCATGGGAGTTGTAGTTCAGAACCATCTGGGGGGGACTGAGTTTGACAGCCTCGCACTAGATTGTCTGTTTAGAATTACTTCCCCCATTACTGCGTACAGGATGAATTAACTATAGCATTCACGGCAATTTGTGCTCGTCAGAGTTGTGGTCATGATGACTGCTGATGTTAGGTGGAGGAAAAAAAATAACCATTAATTGTCGAATCTCCTGTTTTTATATTAAATTGAACTACATGAGAGAAGAGGCTCGTCCGTCTTTAACCTAGATAAAGGGCACGACCGTCGCGTTTTACTGCATCCTTTCACTTGCTCTTGTGTGTTTTTGTGCAGGTGTTCATCACTTCGAATTTGATCTGCTACTCCAACTGGAATTGCCGTAGACGTCAAGATGAACCAGAACACAGATACCTGGAGATTAGTCAACGTGAAGGAGAACAGCTGGCATCATTATAATGCGGTGAACAGGAAGAACTTTCAGAGGCGGTTCATGCAGAAGGATGGAAGCTGCAACGTGTACTTCAGACACATTCTAAGCGAGTGGGAGAGTTACGTCACTGACATCTTTACCACTCTGGTGGATATGAAGTGGCGTAGCATGTTCATCATCTTCTCATTATCCTACGTACTGTCATGGCTGCTCTTTGGCTTCATATTTTGGATCATTGCTCTGCAGCATGGGGATCTACACGATTCAGAAAACACACCATGCGTTGATAATGTACGCACGTTCGCAGGAGCGTTCCTTTTCTCCTTAGAAAGCCAGACAACCATTGGGTACGGATACCGTTGTGTGACAGAGGTATGCGCTTTTGCCATTATCATGGTGACCCTTCAATCGGTCCTGAGCTGCATTATCGATACATTCATTATCGGTGCTGCAATGGCAAAAATGGCAACTGCTCGAAAGAGAGCTCAGACCATCCGGTTCAGTTACTTTGCTGTTGTAGGTGTGAGAGATGGCAAGCTGTGCCTCATGTGGCGTATAGGCGACTTCCGGCCAAACCATGTAGTAGAAGGAAATGTTCGGGCACAAGTGTTACGCTATAAGGAAGATCGGGAAAAAGGCATCACCATGGATTACAAAGATCTGAAACTGGTCAATGACCAGATTATACTGGTCACCCCAGTGACTGTTGTCCATGTCATTGACCAAGATAGTCCACTGTATGCCCTAGATCGCAAAGCTCTTGCTTCAGGCAGACTAGAACTTTTGGTCACATTTATTTACACTGGTGACTCGACTGGAACATCCCACCAGTCGAGGACATCTTATTTACCTCATGAAATTCTATGGGGCTTTAGATTTAACAATGTCCTGCTGACCAAGAAAAAATACTATAAGGTGGACTATGAGCAGTTTGAGGAAATGACGGAGTACTACGCACCTTTTTGTAGCGCAAAGCAACTGGATATCAACGCTCAGCCAAGCAGTGCCAATATATGTACCAGACCCAAATTCATATTTGAAGTTGCACCTGTGAGATCCGCGTCCAATGACTTGTCCAATATGCTGTCTAAGAAAAACCTGAAGCCTGACGAAGAATCTGAAGATGTATCATCTAGTTCAGTGCCCACTGGGCCCTATAATGTTACAGCTACAAGTCTGATGCCCAATGGATTTGTCAATGTTGAAGCTTCAAGTTCAGAAATCATAAAAGCCTCTTCAGGATTACAGCCCAATGGACTCATTCATGTTGGATCTACAAGCTCTATGCCCACTTATTTTCCCACTACATCATCAAGCATAACCACTGTATCATCACTTGCCACTGCAGGCAGTAGTGATGACGAACAGGAGGAAGTCCCGGTCTTGTTCTACAAGAACCTTGACGAAAACCCTTATCAGAAAGTAGTGGTGACCCTAAGCAAAATGTCACTGGAATCCTAGAATTCAAAAATGGCGCAGGTGGTTTTGCCATTAGACTTTTCATAAAGATATGCTCTTTCATGGCACTCTAGAATAGTATTAGAGTGAAAAACACGTTACCAAGCAATATGTATTTGAGGTTTTGTTATTCACTGATGAAGTCAGATTGTTTTTTATGACGTTTATCACACTGGTTTTCTAGGATCTCCACATCAAACATCATGGCTTAGGTGGTAGAAGGAGTTGTAGGCAAGGATGTCAAGTTAACACAAATGGTTGTAGAAACTGGTTGCTCTTTTCTAAATCTTTAATTAGGCACATTATATCCATTTCCCTTCTACAAGAGCACAGGGGTGTCCTAGGTCAAAATTGGAGCACCTGATGGATTCATGGAGGATCAACACTGAGAGCTGAGCATTGTATGTGACTTTCCGATACTCGTGTTATTACTGGTGAGGACACGTAATAAATTCCTCGTCTGAAACAGTTTGAGAAAAGAAAATACATTAATGTTTTATTTTTATTGTTCACCACATAAAATATGAAATGATGCTCTTGGTCTTGTAGATTACATCAGGTACAGGTGACTTGGATCATTACTCATGCCTTACTACTGAATCTGCCTTCGGAACAGCCATAAAAAGACTTTATTACACACAAGGCTATTGCTGTGATGTCAAGAAGCTACAAAGTGTTCTATTCGAATCGGGTGTATTATCCATTTGTTTGCTGCTACAAACTGATAATAAGTTTGAGACATGATATCTATAGACTCGAACCTTCCCCAATTAATTTGTTCTGCTACAACAAGCATTTGCCTAATTTCGACCTATTTTTTATTTCCTGCCTTTAGAAAGTTATTCCAGTATATATATATGTCCTACCGGCTAAGTCCCTGTGAGCTGCATAGTAGTGCACAGCAGAAGCAGGGGCCAGTGCAGGGACTTAGCTGGTAAGTAAAGCACAGTAATGTACGTGTTAACACGTGTGAACTGAAACTTGGCATTTCGGAAGCTACCAAATAATCTAACAGCCGAATCGAAATGCTTCTGAATTTGTTTTCATTCAGGTGACTGAAAAAAAAATTAATACACTCACTTTGTAATTCATAAACACTTCATACTTAGTAACTCTAACCCTAAAACAAGCAGAATTAGTAACCCTGAACATAATACTAACTTTAACCCTAAAACAAGCAAAATTAGTAACCCTGAACATAATACTAACTCTAACCCTAAAACAAGCAGAAATAGTAACCCTGAACATAATACTAACTCTAACCCTAAAACAAGCAGAAATAGTAACCCTGAACATAATACTAACTCTAACCCTAAAACAAGCAGAAATAGTAACCCTAAACATAATACTAACTCTAACCCTAAAACAAGCAAAAATAGTAACCCTAAACATACTAACTCTAACCCTAAAACAAGCAGAAATAGTAACCCTAAACCTAATACTAACTCTAACCCTAAAACAAGCAAAAATAGTAACCCTAAACATAATACTAACTCTAACCCTAAAACAAGCAGAAATAGTAACCCTAAACATAATACTAACTAACTCTAAAACAAGCAGAAATAGTAACCCTAAACATAATACTACTAACTCTAACCCTAAAACAAGCAGAAATAGTAACCCTAAACATAATACTAACTCTAACCCTAAAACAAGCAGAAACAGTAACCCTAAAACATAATACTAACTCTAACCCTAAAACAAGCAGAAATAGTAACCCTGAACATAATACTAACTCTAACCCTAAAACAAGCAAAAATAGTAACCCTAAACATAATACTAACTCTAACCCTAAAACAAGCAGAAACAGTAACCCTGAACATAATACTAACCTCTAACCCTAAAACAAGCAGAAACAGTAACCCTGAACATAATACTAACTCTAACCCTAAAACAAGCAGAAACAGTAACCCTAAACATAATACTAACTCTAACCCTAAAACAAGCAGAAATAGTAACCCTAAACATAATACTAACTCTAACCCTAAAACAAGCAGAATTAGTAACCCTAAACATAATACTAACTCTAACCCTAAAACAAGCAGAAATAGTAACCCTAAACATAATACTAACTCTAACCCTAAAACAAGCAGAATTAGTAACCCTGAACATAATACTAACTCTAACCCTAAAACAAGCAGAAACAGTAACCCTAAACATAATACTAACTCTAACCCTAAAACAAGCAGAAATAGTAACCCTAAACATAATACTAACTCTAACCCTAAAACAAGCAGAAATAGTAACCCTAAACATAATACTAACTCTAACCCTAAAACAAGCAGAAATAGTAACCCTAAACATAATACTAACTCTAACCCTAAAACAAGCAGAATTAGTAACCCTGAACATAATACTAACTCTAACCCTAAAACAAGCAGAAATAGTAACCCTAAACATAATACTAACTCTAACCCTAAAACAAGCAGAAACAGTAACCCTAAACATAATACTAACTCTAACCCTAAAACAAGCAAAAATAGTAACCCTGAACATAATACTAACTCTAACCCTAAAACAAGCAGAAATAGTAACCCTGAACATAATACCAACTCTAACCCTAAAACAAGCAGAAATAGTAACCCTAAACATAAACCTAACCGACCCTATCCTGATAAGTAACCCTAACCATAAAAGAAGCAGAGATATTGACTCTAAAGTCAATACTAACCCTAACACTAAAGACCCTGTCCATAAAAAGTAACCTTAAAAAACAGATTAACTGTAACCCTAATGCTAAAGACCCTAACCCTAATAGGAAGCCTTACTCTAACCCGAAAAAAAGCATTTTAACCCTACACCTACTATTAACCTTCATATTAAAAGACCCTAACCCTAAAAGAAGAAGAATAACCTTAATGTCAATTTCACCATTTTTCGGGCATTAGAAAACGACGCTAGTAAATATGCGTGAGTCAAAATTTATGGATGATTTTTGGTTCGGCTGTAACTGCAATTCTGAGTCTGAAATATAGGAATTGCTGATTTTTCCATACCAAAGCGAAATTTTCAGCCGTGCACATGTCTCGACATTTGCACTTTACTAGACAGGAGGGAAAAAGCCACAGACAGGAATAACTAAACGAAAATCAAAAATAAATAATGGTTGGAGATGGTATCCAACAGGACGGATGAAGGTAAAAAAAAAAAAGTAATCAAACAAGGGGCGGGGCAAACAAACAGTCCAATTTGGACGAGGACGAGAAAGACATCTTGTGTCAATTTTGGCCACGTTGTTAAGGAACCACCAAAAAGATCTCCGGTGGAATCGGATTATTTCTTCAAAGGTCAGCTCCAACCACATTTATTGTGATTGCTCAGGATTCGGAGCCTTTTCAGAAACAGTCTATTCTTAAGGGTAGGTTTAGGGTCAGGGTTATGTTTAGTTTCAGGGTTAGGGCTATGGTTAGGTTTCTATTTTTGCTTGTTTTAGGGTTGAGGTTACCTATAGGGTAAGGGTTAACCCTAACATTCTGCTCCATTTTTGTTTTAGGCCCCTCTTGACTCGAGCTCAATCAAATCATTAGGAATCGAAAAGATTTTGCCAGGAGACAAAGTTTTACTGGGAGGAATCAATTCCACCTAAATATTTTTGGTTGGTCCCAAAAGTAGCGGCTAATTAGGACACGAGGTGTCTTTTTCAGCTGATCCAAAGCTGGAGCTTTTTGATTGCCCCGATGCCTTTTTTTCACTCTTTTACCTACGTCATTTCAATAGTAAACCTTCAGCAATTAGGGGAAAGCTTGTTGTAACAGGAGGAACGGTTTTAGGGACAGCTGAAAAGGGACCAGAATGGCACTTAAAATTTTAACCCCTTGCTGCATCATGCATGCTATGCAGTCCTTTGAGGCAGGGGGGGCTCCAAATGCTGTGGTCCAGCATAGCACGTTCCACAGACTCCCTATACACGCATTCGTCTCACGTGCACACTGAGTGTGTCATTGGCTGCCACGGGACTGCCTGAACGCAGACAGTCTGGTGGCAGCCAATGATGCTCTCAGCCCACATTCTGGTCTGGCGGGCCGAAGGAGGGCTTCAGAGCTTGTGGGGTGTACTATGCTGGCCTGCGGAGTTTAGGCCCGTCTTGCTACCGGGAGGTCCTCAACAGTAAGGGATTACAGGAATGTCCCTTTTTATATGAAAATAAGTAAAAAGACCATGTTAAGAATTCTATGTTTATTGCCAATTTATGGGCTACCTGTCGCCTTACTCACTACCATATACTTTATATACTGTATATAGCACTATAAAAGGGGAACATCTCACTGTATCTATCAATTAACCTGTTTTTTGTTTCGTAACATTAAATTACTCTCAGTTCTGCCGTGGTTAAGCATTATCAGCCCTCAGCTTCTTCTCCTAGATTATATGGGATTGGTTATAGTAGAGGACATGGACAATAGTCCGAAAAGTTGAAAAGCTGATATAAGGTACACGTTTCAAAATGCCAGCAAACCAGAGGTAGGCTGACCGTTCACTGGGTCTGTATTGGGACGACCGACTCGGTTGTCCGCCTACGGACAATGCCGTCGGCCGACCAGGGTCATCCACTGGAAGCGTCTGTGGATGACTCAGGTCGGGCAGCGGACAGGCTGCCGAATGAGAAAGAAAGGAGAGCACAGACAAATGCAGCCGAAGAGAGAAGAAAAAAAAACTCGCTGAAGGCTGTAAGGGAAAAAAAACATATCAGATGATTGCATCGTCGTACAAATATGGACCCAGTGGACGGCCAGCCTAAAGCAGACATGTTACCCATTAAAACACATTCACGCTAATCAATAAAGAATTCTTAATTGTGTATATATGTGTTGTTTTTGCCTTGTATATTACTACTTCATTTATTTATTGGTTTTCAAGGCTTGCTTCTGGACCCACTCAGGACCAAGTGGGGTCTGTCCAGGAACAGTGAAGACACATTGCTGTATGGGCATAAGGTAGGGGGGGCAGGATGCACGACCATACACAAGTTGCTCCCATTTCGCTGACAAACACACTTTGAAATGTCACCTCGAGTGGATTCCAGTCCTGTGGAGAATGCCTCCCATTCAGGTCCCATCAATCCTCATATCATCATGGCCCCACCACCATGTTTGTGCTGGTTTTATCCCAGTAATGCATCAGTGATCTGCGGTACTGCAGCTGGTATCAAGCACCGGGAAGATATTATCTGGGTGCAAGTCCACCAAATACGAAGGTATGTTACAACCTCTTTATGGCAGCGCAAGAAAATTGGAGTAGTGGTCAAAAAATTCTCAAAAGTATGTATGGTGGCTGGTACCAAAATGTAATTAATTTGTGTACGAATACCCATTGATCGTGGTGGAGCAACAGCCACATCTAACCGATATCCATTGACTAATCTCCCCTCTTTTCAATATCATCTAATCTTCCCTCTTCGTCATAACCTTCATCTAGTCTTCCCTCTTATCGAGATACCACCACTAGTCTTCACGCCTAGCGACGCTTCTCAGTTCTCCATCCCATCAATAACTTTGGACCAATTTTCTGTCTCCTCGATATCCTCCACTAATCTTCTCTCCTATAGATACCTGTCAATATTCCCCACTAATCTTCTGTCCTATAGATACCTGTCAATATGTCCAACTAATCTGGCCTCTGATATATCTCAATTACTCTTCCCCCTAGCAATATCCCTCAACCAATCTTGTCCTTTACTGAATCCCTTCAACCAACCATCTCTATCGATATCTCTCAACCAACCTAGTCTCCTCTTGATATCTCTCATCTAATATTACCTCCTGTAGATTTCAATTAAGGAACCTTCCCTCCTATCGATATCCCTCAAGTACCGTATTGCCGTTATACCTAAAGTAATCTTACCACCATTCAAAGGAGATACTTTGCATCAACTCTAGTTACCAACACTGTAAAACAGGAGGACAGTGAAAATCAAAACACAAGCCATGACAACGAGTCCAGAAATCATAAATGGCCAAAATTTTAGCCTTGTTGCAACAAGAACGAAAAACATTTAAGCTGGCATTTTATAATAAAAACAGAAATGTCGGAGGAGGCCACAAGGTGCAGGAAAAGCCATTGGGTTCCTCAAATGTTATCTAGGCACCTGGGGAAAGAAAAGAGGACATCGCGTCAGCTGTCTGACTCGCTTCAGACCTATGAACTACTTTTATGGGATGGAAGAAGCATTTGTGGATACAGTGGACTAAAAGCGTGATGAATTTTCATCAGTATGAACAGCTGTCATGGCTTTCTGATCTGCCACAGAGATGGTGAGCAGAGTGGAACATGGTGGGCCCGTGACAGTTATTGGATGACCTATCTCTGATGATCCAGTACTACTGTCTACATTCTTGCCCTGACCAGACTAATGACAATAACTTAACGAACACAACAGAGACATAAGCTGTGAACTCGGGGGAAATATTCATTCCAGGCCAGGATTAAACGGAATTTTTGAAAAACAAAAATAAAATTCCAGCTCACTTCAACATTTTCAGCTTATAATTTGCATTTTCCCACCATCTCATCCTCCAGTTTCAGCAATACTTTAAGAATAACTCTCTTTTGGTTTGGAGAGTGACATTTATTAAACAGGGAGACTTAATAAGGGTGTATATGCTAGAGAAGATACAGAAGCAGCAGGTGAGGTCCAAAAATATGTCCAATGAGTGAGAAAGGAGAGTACAGGACACAGAAGCCAGGAGAAGACTGGAGATGTAAACAAGGAGATGGGAGGGTAGAATCAAACAGGGCACACATAGGTATTAGTAAAGCATACAGGACAGAGAGCTTAGGACAACAAAAGACGGAGTAATGGGAAGACGACAAAGACATGCCCATGGAAGCTTCCACCACTGGCCAGGCATGTTGCAAGAGGATGGAGAAAGTTCGGATTAAAGAAGCGTGTGTTATGATATTATTCATCATTACGCTTGTTCTTGCATAACCCTGACGGAGAAACATTTCTTTGAGAGGAACATGCCTGGACTTGCTTCTAATTTCCTCTTCAAAACATCCTACGGTTTGCATAATCAAAACCTTAAACGCACTATAAACGTCTCTCCAATTGAGACACATTTAGGAGCGTGTGGACATCACTGTCACTTCAAGGGCGAAAAATAAACCAATATATACGTACATGGATTTATGGAATGCCTGGTATATTTGCAATGTAAAATAAGGTATGTTGTGCAAGGGCAGGGTGATTGCATGTGAGGGACACTTTACTAGTAGTGAGGGACACTTTACTAGTAGTGAGGGACACTTTACTAGTAGTGAGGGACACTTTACTAGTAGTGAGGGACACTTTACTAGTATTGAGGTCCCACATGGAATACCTTTTGGTCGAGGTATGCAGAAAAGAAACATTATACGGGTGTTTAGAGGGTGGTATGGAAATGGTATTTATGGAGCAGGATTCTAAAAATGTATCAAGTGCTTGGAGGCGTCCATTGTTTCCTTCCTCATACACTCCTAGGCATTGGCCATGTAATGGCTGCGTGTTCCCTGACGCACATATTTTGGGTCAGTAGATGGCACTGGATCCACGGAGAGAGCAAAGCTGAACATTCAAGTCATTTACAGGTACTGGATAGCTGAATGTAATGGGAGTTGCTGTCCAATGGGGAAATACATCAGCTCTGTCACATTTTGGCAAGAATAAATAAATCTATAAATGAATGATAATGATGATGATGATGGAATAGGTTCTTTAAATTCTTCTTTCTTCTGCTTTTCGTCCTCTTGCATGCCATACTCTGCAGATGATGGAACGCCGGCGGTTAGCGTGACTGAATCTGGAAGGCTGCTAGATTTTTGCAGTTGCTGAAAGTAACTTACAAGTGAGAAACAAATATATGAAAATCATAGAAGTGATCGGTTTGCTAATGAGGGAGGTGTGATTAGTAAGCGCGAACACAGATCTCAGCAAGTTTGACATGTCTATCTACTTGGCCCTGATTCATAGTAACCCTTTAATACCGGGGTAGCTCAGGGAGGCAGGCGAGGCGCCACGCAGCTCTATGCCACTTTATATGGCCCGCCTCCCTTCCCTGTGGCCAATCGCTGTCATGGGCTGCAGTACGTCTGCCAGAACTCAGGCAGCCCCCACGCAGCCAATGACATCGATCGGCTGCAGGAAAGGCAGGTGGACCACAGGAGTTGTCAGAGAGCCGTGGGGTGTGCTATGCTACCTCTCGGCTTTCAGGCCTGCCCGGCGGCATTGAAGGGGTTAAAAAAACATTCTGATGCTTCTTGAACTTTCCCTTAATCAATTCTTAAAGTTAAAACCAGCATTTTCATCATTTCCACCCATTAGTTATATACTAAAGTTTAGCCAGATTTTCCAATGTGAAGATTAGTCTGCGGACTTCTCCCACCTGACCTAAACATGAGTGCTTAAGCACCGCTCTGCTTTACAGCCCATTGATAATAGGGGTTGAGATGCGTAAAAGGCATTGTGGGATTTGTTGTGTGTCCATGGACAGGATCCTTAATCCTACCAACTTCTTATGGTCACGGGTGTTGAGCTAAACCAGAATGAGTGGCTACAGGGATTCGACTCACAATGGAAACCAGTGCAATGTTGCCCTTTTAGAACCCAATAAGCGTTCACGGTCAATATCCTGCAACACCAGCAGGTAGTGGGGAGGACATTCTGTAGCTTCATAGGTAAACTCAGGCAGCCGAGATGCTTTGGATTCCAACACTGGATAGAGTAGAGGTAACATCACTACTCTTCAACCGTGGAGACCCAGATTCGAATCCTGGTAAGAAGGTCTCTCCAGTAAGTATCCTCAGACAAGACAAGACACCTACCGGAACATACTTGCCTACCGAACAATATAGCCTGCGTAGTACCCTAGTGGTAATGTCTCGTCTCTGCTCTTCAACAGTAGAGAAGCAAGTTCATGGTGGTTCAACCACACAACATGTTGTTGCCCTACGATCATAGAAAGCAGACACTGAACTCGCTCAGAAGACCTAACCAGCAAATCACTTACACAGCCTACCAGTAACGTCTCATCTCTGCTCTTCAACGGTAGAGAAGCAAGTTCATGGTGGTGCGTCACCAACATATTGCTGCCCTACGATCGTGGAAAGCAGACACTGATCCCTGTCAGAAGACCTCACCAGCAAGTGTCCTTTGGCAAGAAACCAAACGATATGGATGTGCCTACCTCACAATAAGAAAAACCTTCTCCTATATTGTAAGTTACCTTGGAAACGGGGTCCTACTGAATCAGGCCGTATCATCCATGTGTGGTGTTATCATATATCGACCCCTTGTAGGATGATCTTATAAAGCA
Organism: Leptobrachium leishanense; assembly: GCA_009667805.1. NCBI lineage: Eukaryota > Metazoa > Chordata > Amphibia > Anura > Megophryidae > Leptobrachium > Leptobrachium leishanense. Next base: position 100,663,116 of record CM019074.1, read on the forward strand.
CTGTGGAACCTGTGGCACAATATGATAACTCCCATCATGACGCCCCAGTACTGGCCAAAGATCCTGCAAGCGTACGGTACACTGCAACAACAAACGCAACGAGGAACAGGAGATCAGCGTATAAATAATGGTTTACTGGTGGTTATTACCTTCATATAATCAGGGGAGAGCGATGTGCGTTCCCTGGTGTCATGTCTGTATCTGGAATCCAAAATCCAGCATCCTCCTGTCTATTCTAGGTCTTGGCTGCTCCCCCTAGTGGCCCGATCAGGAAGATCACAGCCCGTGGTGTCATTCTAACTCTTGTAAAGACTCCCACCTCATCGGTTTATAAACTGTAAAGCTGCGGACGCGTAGATATAATCTGGATTAACTGCTGGAAGCGTGGAATCGGTCGTCTAGTCGACTAGACAGTTTATGTGTCTTACAGTGAGTGATTAAAGGGACACTGCTGAAAAAAAAAGTTCCTTTCTTTGCCCTTAAATAATTGGGCCCATCCTGCCGACAGCCTTTGACCATTTTATTTTTATTATTTTTGTGATTTTACTCCCCTTTTGTCCCTCGCCGCGTGCTGCTCCTTCTCTTATGTTCAGGGACTCTCGAACCCGGAAGTTCCTGAAGCGTTTCTGCTCAGTTTGTGATCCTACACAACTTGCGTATCATATGAACCGCAAATTGCGCAGCACAAAGGGACTTGAATATTTTACGTATACAAGTCCCGTAGCGCCTGCGCGGATCTGATCCATCTGCTGCCTCTCTGAGACCAATCGCTGCAGCGAGTGTTCCCAGAGGGTGACGTCGGCCGCTCCCCGTGTGTGACATCACTGGGCACATCCACTGTGTGATATTTTCCTCTATGTGTGTCACTGGGTGCATCCATTGTGTTGTATTTTGTGTTGTATCTTTCCATCACTTGCTCCGCACTGTGTGGCTTTGGCCATAGAATGGAGTGAATGGGCCAGCCAACAACTCACATCATTGTACTGTGTGGGATGTATTCAAAGGACATCACCAGGGGCTAGATTAGAAGTCTTTTAAGCTCCCCGTTTTATCTCATGCAGCTGCCAGCGCTTATCTCAGGTAGTCTGAAGAATAGTCATCTGCAGCCTTATCTAAATATCTCCTCCTCCACCTCATTAACTTTTAAGCCACAGAAGTAAAGAAAAGTCTTTGTTAAATGTTGCCTCATGGAGAAAAAAAAGAAACAGGACATAAATAAAACTAACTTTATTTTTCCTTTTTACAGCAATTACTTCAAATAAAGAAAAAAATAACAGCAGAGTATTTTATTAAGTGGGCTATAAGGTGGTGTATAACGTTTATAAAGTGGGTTATAAGGTGGTATATATGGTTGTTTATAAAGTGGGCTATAAGGTGGTGTATAAGGTTGTTTATTAAGTGGGCTATAAGGTGGTGTATAAGGTTGTTTATAAAGTGGGTTATAAGGTGGTATATATGGTTGTTTATAAAGTGGGTTATAAGGTGGTGTATAAGGTTGTTTATTAAGTGGGCTATAAGGTGGTGTATAAGGTTGTTTATAAAGTGGGTTATAAGGTGGTATATATGGTTGTTTATAAAGTGGGCTATAAGGTGGTGTATAAGGTTGTTTATAAAGTGGGTTAGAAGGTGGTGTATATGGTTGTTTATAAAGTGGGCTATAAGGTGGTGTATAAGGTTGTTTATAAAGTGGGTTATAAGGCTAGGGTCAGACTAGCGTGATTTCTACGGACTGTACGTCCGTGCACATGGACGTACGTCAGTACGGAAGACGCAGTAGTGGCCACACAGTCCGTTTTTCACTGACGTATATTTTGACGGATGTTGGAGAGAAAATAAATTAAAAAGCAAAACCATTTTGTCCGTGAAAAATGCTGGACGTATAAATGAAGTCCGTCTGACCACGTTCCATCACTCACACACAAAGCTATGCGGACGTTGCGGACGCAGCGCACTTTGTGCGGCCGTTCTAGTGGTTGTACGTTCTTGCCTGCCTTGCGTCCGTTTGCCGCGGCCATTGTGCGTCCGCAGTTCAGTGCGGACGTACTTTGTGTAACAGGCTCCAATGGGCTTTCTGTCATGCTATCACGGACGTACTTTTAGGCGCAATCACGGACGTGAACACTACGCTCGTCTGACCCCAGCCTAAGGTGGTTTATAAGGTTGTTTACTATTATTCTTCTTTATTCATAAAAGTGCCAGCATATTCCGCAGCGCTGTACAATGGGGGAGTGCAGACATGAGACATACTAAAAACACATAAAGGTACAGATGGCCCTGCCCTTAGGAGAATTACCCTACTGATACAGCATTTTACACAAGTGCTCAGCCAGACATAACGTGGGTTATAAAGTGGTGTATAAGGTTGTTTATAAGGTGGGTTATAAAGTGGTGTATAAGGTTGTTTATAAAGTAGGTTATAAGGTGGTTTATAAGGTTGTTTATAAAGTGGGTTATAAGGTAGTTTATAAAGTGGGTTATAAGGTTGTTTATAAAGTAGGTTGTATGGTGGTTTGTAAGGTGGTTTATAAGGTGGGTTATAAAGTGGTGTATAAGGTTGTTTATAAAGTAGGTTATAAGGTGGTTTATAAGGTTGTTTATAAAGTGGGTTATAAGGTAGTTTATAAAGTGGGTTATAAGGTTGTTTATAAAGTAGGTTGTAAGGTGGTTTGTAAGGTGGTTTATAAAGTAGGTTGTATGGTGGTTTGTAAGGTGGTTTGTAAGGTGGTTTATAAGGTGGGTTATAAAGGTGGTTTATAAAGTGGGTTATAAAGGTGGTTTATAAAGTGGGATATAAAGGTGGTTTATAAAGTGGGTTATAAAGGTGGTTTATAAAGTGGGTTATAAGGTTGTTTATAAAGTAGGTTGTTAGGTGGTTTATGAGGTTGTTTATAAAGTAGGTTAGAATGTGGTTTATGAGGTTGTTTATAAAGTAGGTCATAAGGTGGTTTATAAGGTATTTATAAGGTTGTTTATAAAGTAGGTTGTAAGGTGGTTTATGAGGTTGTTTATAAAGTAAGTTATAAGGTATTTATATGGTTGTTTATAAAGTGGGTTATAAGGTTGTTTATAAAGTGGGTTATAAGGTTGTTTATAAAGTAGGTTATAAGGTGGTGTATAACGTTTATAAAGTGGGTTATAAGGTGTTGTATAAGGTTATTTATAAAGTGGGTTATAAGGTGGTGTATAAGGTTGTGTATAAGGTGGGTTATAAATTGGTGTATAAGGTTGTTCATAAAGTAGGTTATAAGGTGGTTTATAAGGTAGTTTATAAAGTGGGTTATAAGGTTGTTTATAAAGTAGGTTGTAAGGTGGTTTGTAAGGTGGTTTATAAGGTGGTTTATAAAGTGGGTTATAAAGTGGGTTATAAAGGTGTTTCATAAAGTGGGATATAAAGGTGGTTTATAAAGTGGGATATAAAAGGTGGTTTATAAAGTGGGTTATAAGGTAGTTTATAAAGTGGGTTATAAGGTTGTTTATAAAGTAGGTTGTAAGGTGGTTTATGAGGTTGTTTATAAAGTAGGTTAGAATGTGGTTTATGAGGTTGTTTATAAAGTAGGTTATAAGGTGGTTTATAAGGTATTTATAAGGTTGTTTATAAAGTAGGTTATAAGGTATTTATAAGATTGCTTATAAAGTGGGTTATAAGGTTGTTTATAAAGTAGGTTGTAAGGTGGTTTATGAAGTGGGTTGTAAGGTAGTTTATAAAGTGGGTTATAAGGTTGTTTATAAAGTGGGTTATAAGGTTGTTTATAAAGTGGGTTATAAGGTGTTTATAAGTAGGTTGTAAGGTGGTTATGAGGTTGTTTATAAAGTAGGTTAGAATGTGGTTTATGAGTTGTTTATAAGTAGGTTATAAGGTGGTTATAAGGTATTTATAAGGTTGTTTATAAAGTAGGTTATAAGGTATTTATAAGATTGCTTATAAAGTGGGTTATAAGGTTGTTTATAAAGTAGGTTGTAAGGTGGTTTATGAAGTGGGTTTTAAGGTAGTTTATAAAGTGGGTTATAAGGTTGTTTATAAAGTGGGTTATAAGGTTGTTTATAAAGTAGGTTAGAATTTTATTTATTTTTTATTTATAAAAGGATTTTACCAGGAAGGATACATTGAGATTTCTCTCGTTTTCAAGTATGTCCTGGGTTCGAGAACATTGAGTGGTTACAGAAAAACAAAATAGTAAAATGCAAGATATTAACACAAAACCAAATATACAGATTAACAGAAAAATAAATATGGAGGAAATAAAGTCATTATGTTACATGTTTACAGGTGCATTCCGTATTGAGGTATGTTAATAGATAACTCTTAAGGGACTTTAGACTGGGGGAAGATTTGATGGTGTCTGGGAGGTTATTCCATATTTGCGGTGCTCTGTAGGAAAATGGGGATCGAGACATTTTCTTTTTGTATTGAGGTATTGTAAGTAAGGTGCTGGTCCTGGATCGGAGGTTATAGGATGAGGGAACTGCCGGGGGAAGCAGCATTTTCAGGTAGGGTGGCAGCTTCCCAGAAAAGCTCTTAAACACCAGGTTGGAAAGGTGAAGGGTGCGTCTAGAGTCCAGTGATGGCCAGTTTAGTTCTTTTAACATGTCACAATGGTGGGTCATGTAGTTACATTGTAGCACAAAGCGACAGAATGAGTTATACAATGTAGTAAGTTTCTGGAGGTGTGTTTGCGGGGCAGCTGCATACACTACATCTCCGTATTCAATAGCTGGCATAAGCATTTGTTGTACAATCTGCTTTCTTACCGCGGGGCTCAGGCAGGATTTGTTTCTGTACAGGGCGCCTAGTTTGGGGTAAAGTTTAGATGAGAGTTTTTCGATGTGGGGGCCAAAGGATAGATTAGGGTCCAACCACATACCTAGATATTTGAGAGCAGTGACTGTGGTCAGCGTGCCATTTGATTTTGTCCCAACACATGATGGGGTGTTTGCAATTTGTGTAGTTTAGGTTTTGTTCCAAAGAGCATTGTAACAGTTTTGTCAGTATTTAGAAAAAGTTTGTTGTGTTTGATCCACTTTTCTACCCCTGCGAATTGTTCTTGCAGCACGACCTCCAGCTGCGGGAGATTTGGTTTGCTGGTATAGATTACAGTGTCGTCTGCGTACATGTGTACAGTTGAATGTGGTTTATGAGGTTGTTTATAAAGTGGGTTATAAGGTTGTTTATAAAGTAGGTTATAAGGTATTTATAAGGTTGTTTATAAAGTAGGTTATAAGGTATTTATAAGGTTGTTTATAAAGTGGGTTATAAGGTTGTTTATAAAGTGTGTTATAAGGTATTTATATGGTTGTTTATAAAGTGGGTTATAAGGTTGTTTATAAAGTGGGTTATAAGGTAGTTTATAAAGTGGGTTATAAGGTGGTGTATAACGTTTATAAAGTGGGTTATAAGGTGGTGTATAAGGTTGTTTATAAAGTGTTATAAGGTAGTATATAAGGTTGTTTATTAAGTGTGTTATAAGGTGGTGTATAAGGTTGTTTATAAAGTGGGTTATAAGGTGGTGTATAAGGTTGTTTATAAAGTGGGTTATCAGGTGGTTTTATTTGTAATGCACAAGTAATCTAGTTACAGCTTATGTAAGTGCTAGTGTCCCTTTATGGCCATGTTGTGGGGCTGATTCCAAACCTGGTGTAAATTTATAAAGTGCTCATTGACTGTAATTGGTAAAGTTTACGCCGTGCTTGGGATCCAGCCCCAAGTGTATGATAGAGCCAGTGGTCAGCGGTGAGGTCAATGGCTGGTGAGGCACTGGCTTGAGTCTAACCTCCAAACTCCACCCCCCCCCCAAAAAAAAAATCAGACCACTGTGATGTCTCCCTGGCGGTCCTGTGGAAGAGCAATGTGTCTGCACCTCTGCAACAGGAGCAGAGATACATCGCCAACAGCAGATTGTTGATGCCGTCGAGGGTTCTAGGCAAATCCTTGGCACTTAAATGGTTAAAGGAACAGCTGCGGTAGACATATTTAGTGGTGCCGAGTGCTGGTTTTGTCTACAAGCTGTGTAAAATTAGCTTTTTTCCAACAAGGGTCTCAGACGCGACCTACATTTAGCCCGCTGGCATTTGCCCACCGCATGCTTTCCCACCTGGAAAGAGTTAATTAATGTCTAATGTGCATTAAGGGATTAAGGCGAAATCCGTTTGGAAACTTCATCCTGTGATTTCACACCCCGGGCATCAAAACCGCTAAATATGACAACGGGGTGTGTGTGTGTCAAATTATTAACCCTTTATGTTCCAAGAAAACATACAAGGGGTTATTCAGAGAGCACCGAAATGTCGCCGACGTTACGGTGCTCTCTCGTTCCCTGCACGTCGGTGAATCAAATTTCTCCAACCTGCGATGAATTCTGCATTGAACAATCCTGCATTGAACGCAGGGTCCCCGGGGTGCAGGGAACAAGCCGCCACAGAAAAAAAAAACAAAACAGCAAAACCAACAAAATTATCGTATCTGATCATTTCGGCGGGTCTGGCGTATAACCGAATCAGATTCGATAAAACACCGGGAACCTGCTGAAAGTATCGGATCCGATAATTTCAGCTGTTTTTGCTTCTTTTTTTTTCTTTAAATGTGCAGAAAATATCGGCTACGATTTAATACAATATGGGATAATCCGCCGAACCAGTCATGAAAAAGCCGACGGTCTGCCGAACACAGCGACGACCAGGGGCCGGAAAAAGCCGACAAGCTGACGAACGGGGTAAAATGACAAATAAAACAATATGCTTGAAAGTGTCAAAATTGAAACGCTGTTTGCAAAAAAACGACTGAACGAAAATGTCTGGAATTTACATATAAAGATCCAATGAATGATAATAAAAAGGGCTGTTACTGTTACAGAAAAAAGAAAAAACAAAAAAGAAAAAAATCCCGAAAAATGCCTACAAGATCCTATTTTTTTTTAAAAAAAAGAGACTTTTTGCTGCAGATTAAAATAATAAACGGTTTATTAGATATTGGATTAAAACGGGAATATTTTTTACATTGAGGCCTATGGGATTCGCCTGAATAAATCTGAAGAAAGTAACCACCGAACAGCAGGGCATTTCACTGACATTTCTCTGCTGTTCAGTGTCTGAATAGATGAACCATTGCTTCTCTGCCCTCAAACAGGCACCGCATTTGGTGTCAATTCGCCAATATTTGGTGAGCTGCCTGCTCTCTGTATAACTGAATGGCCCCGAAATGTCACCGTGCGGGGAAATTCACTGTTCATGCTATTTCAGGGCCAGATCGGCTCTCTCTGAATAACCCTGACAGTGTATTCCAGTCCGATCTGTACAATACTACCTCCTATACTTTGTATACGCTGTATCGGGTCCGTTACTGAGGGCTCAGCAAGCATGAGAACAGAGAGTTTATGCCAAAGCAGCATTTTTTTAATTGCAAATAAAAATGTGTAATGTACCCCAACCCATACCAAAATGTTATAATAAATACATTTAAAAATTATTTCTATAAAATGAATATGTTTTTTTCAATTTTAACCCCTTTTCCCTGCTGAGCCATTTCACCCCTGTATGCTGAGCTCATTTTTACCGTTTCGTGCTCATCGTGTTTAAACGCGATTTGAAGTCCTGTTTTATTGAACAACCCAGACATATTATATATCCTTTTACAGGCAGACTCTGCAGATTCAGAATATATCATTATTATATGTATACGTCATGTTCTGCCAGAACGCTACAATATAAAATGTGAAGAAAAAAAAAAAAAGGGACGCAGGGTCTCACACACCGGTGTGTAATACCAACACTGGCTTCTTGAAGACTCCAACCAACCACACTCCCAGTGGTTTCAAAGGTCCACCCTTGGCAGACACAATGGGCCTACCTGGAGGGCAGTATAGACTCTTACAGATTGTTGGTAAAGTATGGATGATTTGGCATCTGGGTTCCGGAACATAAAGGAAGTCCATCAGGTAGGAGGTTATAATCCTCTCGTGCTTGTGTCAGCAAATATAGAATTTGTTTCTCAAATCGTTGCCCGGCTCAGATTCCATTTTTACTCAAGTTCCTTGATCACTTCGTTGTATCAGGAGCTCAAGTTTATAGTCCTCGTGGTTCATTATTACAATATCGTCCCCTTTGTCTGCTGGGTGTAATGTTATCTGTGGGTCGTGTACCAGCCGGTGCAAGGCTTGCTGCTCCCGGTGGATTATATTGGCACGTCTCCACACCAGATTCTTACATAGTCCGGCGGTATCAGAATTGAGGCTCTGCTGAAACGTTTTAATAGCGGCTACTGTATTTGAGGGTCAAATTGACTCTTCAACGTTGGCTCAATGGTGGGTGAAGGTGCAGACCTGAAGAACTCATGGAGCCACAGGGATCGGCAGAACGGATACAGTTCAATTTCCCATGTAAATGGGTTGAGATCATTAGTGGGGACAAACGAGAGACTTTTAGAGAGGGAGTCCACCTCATCTCCATCCAGTGGTCTTTATAAAACATCATAGACTGGTATTATATCCGTTGTTTCAGGCGTCCGTCCCCACTGGCCTCATCCGCCCCCTCATGCCACGTCTGGACCACCGCTCTTTATACCTCCACCTGGTTTTGTGGTGGAGCCCATCCTTGGTTCCTTCCTCAACCCCTGGCCCAGGTCTAATAAATGGACCACGGGTGTAACTGGTCCCTCACTGTCGGAGACCGATTCATCCGAGGTCGTATCCACAGCGTCACCACATGGCTTGCGGCTACGCACAGTAGATCTTGGGAATCTCCTCTGAGTGTCACCAGAGAGCCTTTGGTAAACCCGGTGCTCGCATAGCCGGCATTAACCCTCTCTAGTTTACGGATTAAGTCTCGCTTGTAGTTCTCCGGGTCGGAAGTCGGCTTAGTCATTAACTTGGCACAGTTGGGGGCTATAAGCGTATCTGCATGCTTGACCCAGTAGTAATTTTGGTGATATTTAATCTCACCTCCTCTATTCAAAATTTAATTATATATAATTATATATTAAAAATGGAAAAAAAAAGAATATTAAATGTATATTTTAATAATATAAGCCTCGCTCCCCCCTCCAGCTCTCTTAGGGGGCGTCGGATTATACAGTACTATTAATATCTGGCTATAAAGCGCTGTCACGATTGACAGGGTTGGCGCACGTAGGGTTAAGAGGGTACGGCCATCTGTCGGAAAACTTTTAAAGCCTCTGAATTGTTTTAAATCCCGAATAGGAACACGGCTCGCTGTCTGGCATACTTTCTCCCTATGGATTCCCCTTGGGTGAGAATCATGCTGGATCACGGAAGGACTAAAGGGGCTTTTGTACTGGAGTTAGACGGGGCAGGAGGCCGCGAATCGGACTTGTCCTGAAAAGGCCTGGGTAAAGCAATCCAACTCCCGCTCCGGCCCTACCCTAGCAGATGGTGGTCTGTTAAACATCGCCAAGCTTCGGGAGATTCTGCAAACCGTTTGACATATTTTATATAATTTTTTACATTAAAAATAGATTAAAAAAAATAAAAAAAAAAATATATATATATATATATATATATAAAAACACAATTTTTTTTAAGCTGTAAGGGTAAAGTGCTACCAGCTCTGCCGGGTGGTGGTTCATCCATAAAAAGATCAACACTGCTGAAAATGACACAATGCAGAATTGTAAGCAGTGTTTTCACCGATAAATCCTTTTTAATATTATTTTGGAGTGAATTATATATATATTCTAGCTTTGGCAGCTCGCGGAAAGAGGTTTTATATACCCATAAATAACTTGTCTTAAATGGCCAATGTAAAGTCCGACTTGATAAATTCCGTCCGGTAAAAGAAGCATATTAGCAATTCATCAGATTTACACATTTTCTGCCTGCAAGGTAACCCCGATTTATTCAGCTGCCTCCAGCATACTGCAGACTATAGCTCCGCGATCGTTGCCTTCCTATTTCACAGAAGCGGTTGGGAGCTTCTGTTGCTTCGTTTTGTGTTGAGGAGGTGAGGGGAGGTGGATCGACATGGTCTTCTAAAGTGCGGCCACGGCAGAAAACGAGCAAAAAGCACAATCTAGCGGGAGAGAGTCTTTGCAGCTTTATTCAGTGTCCGGCGGAAAGGTAATTAAGAAGAAATGGGCGAAAAAAAAGAAGGGGGGAGCAGGAAACAAGCTGGAACTGCATGGTATTTAGCTAAAAAGCTAATATACGTCATTAATCGACACGCCTTTTCACTAGACATGCGCACGGTCAATAATTTCCGTTTAGATTGGATTCGGATGGCCTGGTAATCATGGGAGTTGTAGTACAGAAACATTGGGGGGCCCTGGCATAGAGTATATGTAGAGGACAATGAAAGGCTACGCGTAGGACCCCAAGTCCAGAGATCCCGGGAGGTAACGGGCTTCGAGGCCCATATATTTTTTTTATTCGAGTCGATTCAGATAAAAAGCTACAGGTTACAGTGAAAGCTCCGCGAATAACAATGTGTCCGTGGGATGGAATTCCTCCTTTTGTTTTCGACTTGCAGCCTATGGACGCACGGGTTTAGGGCGAGTGACTGACGCGTTTCTCTTCCGAGGAAGCTGGAATGCTTGGAATCTGAGCCTGGACCGGCGTTTAGAAAGTACATATTGTTTGCCTTTGCGATGCGGCGAAATGTCACAAACAGCCCAGCTGAGAGAATTAATTGGCAGCGCTGGGGATAATAAAAAAAATAATAATAAAAAAAAAATCACGATTTTTCTTGGTGTTTAATCTCATTTTAGAGCGTGACTGTGACCCCGCACGGCCGCGTTCCGCAAGGCCAGAGTCGTCGGAGAAGAGCGTTTGAACTAAATGAAAGGTGCATCATCCAGCCTTGCTCAGATGCATTCCAGTGTAGGCTAGGGTCAGACGAACGCATTTTTCACGTGCGTTTAGCCGCACGAAATCACGGCCGTGCTAGCAGCAAATGACGTCCAATGCCGGGGAACATACAACGAACGGCCGCACGAAAGTTCGTCCGGGCAACCCAAGTGGCCAACGAACGCATTTTTTTGAGAACGTCAAACCGCTACTACTGACGTACAGAGTGTGCTGCGGCCGCATAGCGGCGTGTTTGCGTGATTAGGAGACGTCAGACGCTGCTAATGTCCGGCCAACATAACGTCCAGACGCAAAAAGAGTTTTATTGATGATCCGTACAAAATCACGGCTGTAATTGCGCATCATATGACCGCTATCGCGTATTCCGTGAAAAAATATGTCCATTCGTTCGAACGCACTTTTTCACGGACAACGTGAAAAATGCGTTCGTCTGACCCTAGCCGTAAAAGAAAAGTCCGCGGACTTCTCCCTGCTCACCTATATGCATGCATCTTACATCGCAAGCCCGTGCGCCATCTCCTCTTCTGCTATGCCCTGCTGTGTGACTCGCAGGAACAGAGCTGGAAAGTCAGCAGGTAAGGTTTAGGCCTAGAGGGAGAGGTCCGCAGACTTCTTCAAACAGGAATACCTGGCTAACGGTAGGAGGAGATAGATATTGGATGGAGAAGAGGAAAATGCCTTTTTGTCCCAAGAGAATGGATTTAGGGAAGGTTCAAAAACCATTGGGTCGACACTTGAACACAATTTACTATGGAGTCGACACATTTAACCCATCACGACTGTCAATACCACGCAGGGGGTCTGGCGCGGCACTCATTATAATGGGGAACCTCAGTTTGGTACGTGGTCTTGCATAGTTTCCAAAAAGTACAAGTTCTGCGAGGACAGGACTCATTAATTTTAATCATGAAACTATATTGTTTTATATTTTTCAATAAAGTTTTATAAACAAATAAAATCAAACATGTGTTTCCTGTGTTTTATGCGCTCGACCTCCGTTAAGAATTGTTTATTTCGATCACAAATGTCTCCACAGCCTTACAGTTTGACAAACATACCTCCCCAAAAATAATAATAAAATTCAAATATTGAAGTGTAATAAATAATCAAATATCTAAATATACAAAATAGAATTTTTTAAAAAAAATCAAATATCTAAATTTAAAAATGAAAATCAGCATCTAAGCATAGAAAAATAAAAAACAGCTTCCAAGTGTAATAGAAAAATAATCAAATATCTAAAAATTTAAAAAATATGAAAAACATCAAAAATGTAATATAAAAAAATTCAGATAGCTAAAATAGAAATTAAAAATGTCAAATACCTAAATGTACCAATAAAAAAAATATCTAAAATAATAATGAAAATATTAAAAACATCAATAATGCAATACATAAAAAAAAAATCCGATTTTTTTATTGGTACAATAATTTAGCTATCAAAAATAATAATGAAAATATTAAAAACATTAAATATGTAAATGTTATAAAAAAAATCAAATACATCAAAAAATATTAAAAACATCAAATATGTTCATGGAAAATAAAACCAAAAAAGTAAAATATCTATAAATACAAAAATAAAAAAGTCAAATATCTGTAAGTAAGAGCAATAAAAACGTACCTAAAACATATGAAGATCAGAGTAACATTGCAATGTAAAAAAACCTGAGAATCACAGGACAGTACTGCAGCTTGGTGCTGCCCCTAGTGTACATCCTGGGGAATTACACCCTGACTTGACTGATCTGCACTCGTTAAGAGCCTGGTAATGACATAAATCATACGTCGGAGGAAGTTTGATGTTCGTTTTTTAGAAGAGATGGAGGAGAAGTTCTAAAAACAACCCGGCCGCAGGAATCCGACAGAAACAAGATTTTAGAACTCCGTAAGACGGACGGATCAGCGCGCAGAAAGGACGAAATTCTGTGCATAGGGGCTTTATAGAAAGTGAAGTTACTTTACAACAGGGTCAGTAGGGGGAAGGGGGCCTGGGATGAAGAGGAAAAAAGAAGTTGCAATGGTCACATCAGGTCCCAACATTGCAATAGTGCTACTAGAGTATAAATTTCCAACTCCATAGACTTTAATGGCTCCGGTAAATTTACCAAAGTTCGAGTTATGTTTACACCAGGCTTGAAATCCAGGGAAAACCATCTAACAACATGTGAAATGTGCCGAGCATAGGTAATGTCCTAGTTCCAGAACAAAGTTAAGAGAACACCGAGTACGGACAACCACCATAGTATGGAGGTCTTCCCTTTGGTGGGTACAGCACTCAGGTCACATAAGGATTTCGTTTGGAGTGAAATGATGGTCGGGGGTTGCTGCATCTCTCGTGCCGAGAGGACCTCCTTGGCATAGGAGTACTGGCCACTCATTCGGAGTGATAACAGCCTGAATAGTGTTCTCTGTAAGGCACCATCGAGCTAAACATTATACCTCAATAGGGACCCACCGTAGCGCTGTTGCCCCTTCTCATACACCTTGTTTTAACATCACTGTTCTACAACTGTTTCGACAGAGGGTTGAATCCCAGTCAGACTAGACACCCAATGGTAAATACGTGCCTACTGTGCAATATTAGCCGAGTACCGGCAACATCTCTTCTATACAACTGTGGAGAAGTAGGTTTGAATCCTGATCAGAGCACCTGACCAGCACGTCTCTCTAGAACCATGTAAAAGCAGGTTTCTGCCTAACAACGGGACACAGGATCAACCTCATCACCATGTCTCGACTCTACAACTCAACAGAACACATGTCCTTGTGCAAGACACCCAACGACATGCACATGCCTGCCTCACAATATATACATACCTTGGATTGGACTTTCCCTCAGGAACAAGGTCCCCCAATATACGGTATGATTAGGCACAACGACCCTACTTGTTAAATCATAATAATGGCTCCTGTCCATTTTTTCTATGATGCTTTAAAGGACGTCCCGATCTGGATTTTTGAGCCCAATACGATACGGATCATGCTGTACTCAAGATCGGCTGATACAGAGTCCCGACCCAACCTGCGGCCGGACCGGTGGATCTGTCGTGAAAAGGAATCTCATGGCCTTAACATTCGCTCACGGAGTCTTCCCTGACTTCCCGCGCGTCATGGAACAGGCAGGGTGGGAACAGAGAAGATGCTGAATTCCAGCAGGGAGGTGTGCAATGTCTTCCTCCATGACATGTGAGCACACAGGGAAGAAGCCACGCGCAGTTGTTGAGGCTGTAGGACTGAAGTCGGAAGTCTCCAGGTCTCACTGCTCGGCATGGCTCGAACTCGGGGGTCGAATCTGTTTGAAGAAGCTGATCTCCGATCACGGAAAAATGCCAAGATCATGTCCTGATTCTGAAACTATAGATCAGATCGAGATACGCCTATTCCGTAACGTTTACTGACCAAACTATTGAGATGTCCTTATTCTGCTTATTGTTATTTTGATTAGTATTATAATTTTTAGCAGGTCTTGAGGTCAGACCCGCTGGTTCGGAGATGTGGTAAAACGCGTGTTTCTTTCAAAATTTTATTGTGTTCCACCTTTTTCCTGATGGCCGGGTTCCAGTTCCTTAACCACTTGGAAAACAAACCCTGGTCAGATTACACTGCGACCGTCTGGCTGCTCACAATACTCCGTCAAATGTCACTTGTAGGAAACAAACAATAAGAACCATTCTTTTACTCCCCCCCCCTTCTCCACTGTGTTGTTGGTGTGAATGCAATTTCATGGTCTAGATCAGGGGTCACCAACCTTGGCCCTCCAGATGGAACTACATTTCCCAGGAGGCTTTGCCAACCTAAAAAGTATCTGAGTATCATGGGTGATGCGGTGTAAAAACATCTGGAGGACAAAGGCTGATGACCCCTGGCCGAAAGCAAGTATCTCGAACTCCAGTTCCCCACAGATCTTGCTGTACTGCGATTCCTACGATTCTTTGACCATCGACTACATTCAAAGAATTCTGGGAATTGTGCGGTAACAACTCGTTCAGGAAGGTTGACCTGAAGAGTTTGAGTTCCCTGATCTACAGTGAATGAAGAACATATAAAAAGTCACGAATGGGGCAAAGGTTAAAGGGACACTCTATTCATTCTGACAACATTTTTAAAGTGGTCAGGATGTGAGGAGTGTCCCCTCCCCCACAGCCCCCCTGATCTGGTGAAATTGTGGAGTCAAGAGGAGGAGCTTCCTCCAACCCACCCGGCGTCACCAGCAGCCATTATTTTTTAATTTCCAGGCTGCCAGTCACCAGTTATTACACAAAAAAAGGTCACGTTTCTCTGAAGGTGAGAGCTCACAACCTCCAGTCCCGCAGGGGTCTCCAGTGATGTCACACACAGAGAGCAGCCGATGTCACCTTCTGAGACCAATTGCTGTAGTGACTGTTTTCAGAAAGAAAGCCAACGGATCAGATCTGTGCATGCGCGTGCAGCTCCGATCTGCCACTCTGTGCAGGTGCTACTACACAGTTTGTGTTTCCTACGCTACGCAAGCAATGCAGAGTGCGCGCAAATTGTGCTAAAAAGCTTCAGGTCCAGCGGGTTCGGGAGTCCTTGAGCCGAAGAGGAGGAGCAGCGCGCGCGAGAGAGAAAAAAAGGTGAGTAAATTGGAGCAACATAATAAGAATTTAAAAAAATTTAAAAATGTGCAGTTCCTACGCAACGCAAGTTGTATAGAAGCGCAAATTACCCTGAAAAGCTTCAGGGACTTCTGGATTCGAAAAGACGAGGAAAATCAACAAAAAGGAAAAAATAAGCCGTCAGCAGCTGTCCTTAAAACCACTTCCAATCGCTCTTCTGTGGCTTTGATGGAGTGGTGCACTTTGATGGACTTGTCCTCTACTTACATTAGGTCTTTGAAGGTCTCCTTTTTAAGACACATTGAGAAGAACCGCTGGAGGCAACTCAAACTCATCGTGGGACATGCTGCCTAGCAGAAAACGATCCCTGCTCACTTCTGGGACCGTGTGAGCCACGTGGTCCTCCTACTGCTGGCGGCCAAACGTATTTATAATTATCAGCTGGGACCTTGTCTGAGATTAGAAAACAAAGGCAAAGGATGTGACCTCATCGTGACCTCATTATGCCGTTCTGAGTTACTGTGTGAAATCAAAGAGACATTCTACTGTAATGTGAATGTAAGCTAAATCTAATCTTCATTTTAACCCCGTAATGCTGCAGCGTATACTGGAGGCAGGCGGGCTTTAACGCAGCGGGGCAGCATAGCACACCCCATGGCTTTCTGGCCCTTTACACTTCCCAGTGGGCCAATCCTCTTCTTTGGTTGACCATTTCGGTCATGTTTAAAGGGACACATTACTATGTCATGCAGAGGGGAGTGCACAGGAAAATGGTGCCCAACAACATGTAGAATTCATATTCATGTTCATCTGGCTGCTGACACCCCCAAGCAATTTATTAATTCCCTCATAATCTCCCACCTAGACTACTGCAACAAACCCCTGACTGGCCTTCCTCTCTCCCCTCCAAGCCATCCAAAACACATTAGCCTGGCGTACCCATCTCACCAGTCAGTCATCTCTGCTGTCCCTTTCTGTGAGTTCCTTCACTGGATCCCCATCCATAGCAGGATTCAATTCAAATTACTCCCCCTAACCTACAAAGCCCCCACCAACTCCACTCCCCAATACCTGTCACCCCCACTAATCACCAAATATGCCCCAGCCCACTCCCTGCTGCCTGTCCTCAATACCCAAATGCAGCCCAGCCTGGACCCGATGATCCAACAAAGACCTGCCGCAATGTCCTCCATCATCACCTCTTCACATGCCGGACTGCAGGACTTTTGTTGTGCAGCGCTGACCCTATGGAATGTGCTTTCTCGCCCTTTTAAACTGTCCCCCAATCTGGATTCTTTTAAACGCTCCTTAAAGACCCTTCTGTTTAGGGAAGCCAACCATCCAACTCCTTAACAAAACATCCAACAGACCCAATGACCATCCTCAGCTCTCTCTGCATTAACACCACTCATCGCTGCAGTCCTCACCTACTGTTTCTCACCCCCCCCCCCATCTAGATTGTAAATTCCCACTGGAAAAGGGCCCTCAATTCCTCCTGTATCTGTTGGTGATCTAATGACTTGCCCTTTTGGTGTAATGTAGAATTGCCTTTATTCAGCTCTGCGGAATGTATTGCCACTTAAAAATTCAGGAAAACTGCGGCAGATGTTTCACAAAGACGCATGACAGTTTCCCCTCTGACATATCTAAGTGGAGGATGGCCTTTTGCAATGTTTTGTGTGAATTGCTTTAGCTAGAAGACGTTGTGTGAAGCCAACAGGGGGCTCCTTGTACCATACCCCATATTAGGGCTCTTGGAGTGTTTGTTTAAAGCCCTACTAGATCATATCGAATCTGTGCGTGATCTGGTTGTTAAGAGCCATGTGGAGCAGCAGAAGGTTGGGAATACCAGTCATTCAATTGCAGTGTGTTTAAATAATACATTAGAGGACACCGTGTATCTTGATGATGAGTCAGGCCGGGAGATGGAGAACGCGCTCCTGTTTGAGATTCAAGATTGACGTTTCAAGCCATATCTACGGAGACCGATACATTTTAATAAGCCCATTGTTCTCATCTCTTGTTTCTCTGTGTGAGCTTTGTTCTTTCGTCTCCACTTTACATACAAGAGACGTTTGGGCAATAGGAAGATTCTCTCGTAAAGTCATATCGAGGGCATCTCAAGGTAGAACTCTCTTACGAATGACGAGTCCTTGTCCTGGTCCCTGATGTCAAAGTCTGTTGTAGATACGCGTCATTTTACTGACGCAAACCCACACGGTCCTTAATTCTGTTTATATTACCCGACCTTTGCTTAATTCTGCCGAAGCGACTGCATGTACCGCTAACCCTGGCAGCTGGGCCACCTGCACCCTACGGTGTTGATGGCCCCCTCCATTGTTACAAAGCTCCCACAGAGTTGTTTGTGGCATCTGACTGCTTTCTTAATAACGCCAACAGGACAGACTGTGTCACGCATGCACAGGTCACCTTGGCTAGCTTTTCAGCAAACGGACAGGAGACGGCGCCCTCTGATGATGCTCCAGTGCATCAGAACATGTCCAATTCAACACAAGACTCTCCTCCATATAAGACAATGACTGAATATTCTTTGCTCAAATATTGCCTTATACCGAGCTAGTGTGTGTACTGTTTTGTGCTATTTCTGATACCGATCCTCGGCTTGTAGAATTGTTGGCCCGATCTGCTGTGTGCCCTATTGGCCCTGTTACGTCTATGCCTCTGGATTACAGTTGTGTACGGCGATATAGAAGACACCTTCCTGGCGCCCTGACCAACCGCTGACCATGCTGTATTTCTTCTGCTCCAGCCAATCGTTGGCGCTTGCACCATACCTCAATCTGTAGTAACGGCCGTGGCCATGCATCATGCTACTAACACCGCCCAAGCTAAGTGTCACCATGTTCCATCAGGAGTACTTTGACACATTTGCATGCTGCATCATTTTGAGGCGGCAACCAATCAAGTGTCAACAGGAGGTTTATAAACCTGTCTCCATTGCTACCATGCCACGTTTTGATTGCTTTAACCATTGGTGGATTGTTACATCGGTTTTGTGATTCTCCTGTATTTGACCTTGGCTTGTTTACGGTTTCTACTGTCTCCTGTGCTTGATCTTGGCATGTCTTCTTTGCTTAGCGTATCTCTATTATCCTGACCGCAGCCCATACGTCAGACTAATCTCTTGTCTGCACATAGTTATTAGGCAATTACAAGGGCCATTCCTTCAGGATTTTCTCCCACTCTACCCCTTTCTATAGCCATTTCCTACACGGTAGATGATCTGGGTGTTGGCCTGACTAATCACCATGTCAAGAATAAGAGGTCCCACCTAGAGATACTCAAACCTTTCTTTTCACAATTGCCTGAAATAAACTAGAAATGTAAGGTGCCTTTAAGAACTGATCAGTAAATACTGTGAAGTCTCCTGGCTTTGCATTGTGACCTTGATAATTTAGTTTATTTGGTGCAATATTCCACGTGCAGCAGTTTATTTTCTCTGTTTGTTCCTTGTGATTCATATGTTTACAAATGATTATCAGCATAGTTATAAAAGCGTTTCTCAGAAATGAAAACTTCAGTGGAAACGTACACGCTATCCCCTCGGATAATCTCTCATCACAACATGAGGACACGTGGGTCAATGAGGGATGGTGTTAAAGCCTGGTCGAAAAGTCCATATGGCCAGTGCCTATGTGAGATCAAGTGAGAAGGACTTCTGAGTATTATTCAAACCTGACAGGAGCCCCTAAACCATGGGCTTCAAAGAAAAAAACACATTATGGAACCAAATAGGACAATACAAAGCTTGTGACAAGCAAATCTAACCATGGTTGACCTCGCCACCAAGAACTATATGCCATTTAAACAAAACGAGCAGTACATCCATTATTCATTGGTAACCCGTAAAGAGCCTTTAAATCCATTTGGTACATTACTGGAAAACCTTAGCTGGTCTAATAGGTAACCCTTAGAGAGCCTCGTGTAAGCGCACTCCCTTGCTCTTTTGGGTAAAACCAAGAATCTAAAACCCAACCAGCATGAGGATATCCAGAACGATAGGTTGATGTGGACATGGATAGAAATTGTGGACGTGGACATTGACAACACTTGGGGCTTCCAGGTGGTTCTCCAGCAGATTGTTCCTGTGGAACATCAACTTTTCAACAAAGCTTCACCACGTTTATTATTATTCTTTATATAGCTCCAGCATATTCCACAGCGCTGAACAATGGGCACAATGTAGACAGGGTTACAATTACATCGAACAACATTTGATAAACCAGTACCGGTGGAAACGAGGGCCCTATTCCCGTGGAAACTTACAACCTAGAAAGGTTGGGGGTGGAAACAGGAGGAGAGGACTGCAAGGTGAGCGTGATGGACTGGTTGGAGTAGTGAGGCGCATTAGTGAGTCTGGTCGTAGGCTTTCCTAAATAGGAATGTCTTAAGGGAGCATTTGAAGGAAGAGAAACGAAGGAAAAGTCTGACGGTACGAGGGAGAGAGATCCAGTGGATGAACCAATCCTTGATTAGTAAGTAAGCAACATGTTAAATTAGCAGCCAGTGTGATGTCATCACTCATCACATGGTGTAAGCTAGTGGTCTTCAGGTTGCTGGAGTGTGAACCTCTGGGATGTTGATCCTAACCGAAACGTCTCGCTGAAGAAGTCGAGAGAGTCCAGAACATGGGCTTGACATTTATTGGAGCTCCGCTTGCTTCGAGATTTTGATAGGATCTTGAGTCGGAAATGGTGTCTTGAAATGGATAGTAGAAGACCACTATACCAAGTGACCAAAACGAATCCAAACAACTAGTGGTTAACTTTTTATACATAACATAACCTCTGTGGCATTTCTCTTTCTCGAGTATGGGACCTCTGCTATGCACACACGTGGTTAGGCAAACACACGCACACTTATGTACGTAAATATGATACATTCTGCAGAATTAATGTGATGTCTTCCTGTAATATTTCAAGACAGAAATGCAATAGTTTCCAGTAACCATGCTGTGCCGGCATGATTATTAGTCTCCCGATGTGCTCCTTCCAAAGTTAAGGTGCTTGTAAATGGATGTGACCCACATAGTTTGAGAATATTTTCCAACATCTGCCATCCAAATATAGGCTGCACAAACAGGAACAGACGAGGGGCAGGAGGGGTCCAAGCTCGGTCCGATACAGAATAATGGGGATTGCAGTTTATTTCTTCACAAGAGAAAAAGACGAAAATGTACAGAAATCTCTTGACGTTCGATATAGTCCAATTATTACATGATATATGCATTGGTGTGCGTTTTAGAGTCACGATGGGCCTTATTTCCATTCGATATGAAGGAGCCACACTGGGCTCGTGTGGGGGAAATAGTGAAAAAACTTGGACCGAGTCTTAGAAAAGTATTTATGGACTTTGCACAAAAACCATATGGACTCTTGGCGATATCACCAGTGTGGCTGTGAAGGCCTTACTTTGCTATGGAGGCTGGTAGGTTGTACACTATGCATAGTCCTGCCTGCTCTGACCTTCTGGTGGACCTTCAGCCTGTGGCTCCTGATTATGTTGCTCGGATTCAAATTTTTTCATTAGAATGGAACATTGTTTCCAGCCTTGTGTCCCTGTCGGATAAAAAGGAGGTGCACAATCTCACCAAAATTACAAATTGAGTGGTTTATCCTGCTGCGTGCTCATGGACCCCTGGGTGACCTAAACCCTTGTAGAACATTCACACCAAAATAGAGGATCCAGGCACTTTGATAAGCAGTTAAACAGATCCACAAGGGTTAAAACAGGAGAAGGCAGGAAATAGAAGGATTAAATATAATCCCCTCTGTACTCCACCCTCCCATTTTAACCCTTTAGTTTCCTTTAGAACCTCACCTGAATTCAGCACTGGTCACCCTCGGATCTCTGCAGGATATGACATGCATACAGCACCTTAGGTCATGTGATCACAAGAGGAGCTGGGTGCTCCAGCCAAACCAGTGGCTCCCAGTGCAGGAAGGCTTTGATCCCATTGAATAGGGCTGGTAGCTGAAACACTCCAACGCCAGGAAACCAGAGTTGAGAACTCCATGCATCTGGATGGATGAATCAGCCCTCTGAGACCCCTCCGCCGCAGAGAGGGGAGAAAGAGCAGGGGGCTCACAGCAGGGTGATCATTCGGATAAGATTGATACGTATTCACTCATTGTGTAAGTTCTCTTTTGAAAAAAGGTCATGTCAGCTGAAACATCCCACGCTCCTAATTAAAGGTTTCCTATAGTTTAACGACTTGTTGCAGCCCCCGGATCCTCTACTTTTTGATCTCTTTTTGATAAAAAACACCAAAATACTTCTGATAGATCAGGATGCAAAAAACAGACAGTGAAGGAATGCTCTGTGTATCTTCTCTATGATTTATCAAGGCCCCTGGTGATGTGAAGGAACACTTCATGAAATGACTTTATAATAGCAAACCCTGAACCAAGAGACTACTTTATGAGTGAGGCTCTGATAGCACACAGCACAGTGAGGGAATGCTCATTGGATGGAGTGAGGCTCTGATGGAAAACAGCACAGTGAGGGAATGCTCATTGGATGGAGTGAGGCTCTGATGGAAAACAGCACGGTGAGGGAATGCTCATTGGATGGAGTGAGGCTCTGATAGAACACAGCACAGTGAGGGAATGCTCAGTGGATGGAGTGAGGCTCTGATGGAAAACAGCACAGTGAGGGAATGCTCATTGGATGGAGTGAGGCTCTGATGGAAAAAACAGCACAGTGAGGGAATGCTCATTGGATGGAGTGAGGCTCTGATAGCACACAGCACAGTGAGGGAATGCTCAGTGGATGGAGTGAGGCTCTGATGGAAAACAGCACAGTGAGGGAATGCTCATTGGATGGAGTGAGGCTCTGATGGAAAACAGCACAGTGAGGGAATGCTCATTGGATGGAGTGAGGCTCTGATGGAAAACAGCACAGTGAGGGAATGCTCATTCGATGGAGTGAGGCTCTGATGGAACACAGCACAGTGAGGGAATGCTCATTGGATAGAGTGAGGCTCTGATGGAACACAGCACAGTGAGGGAATGCTCATTGGATGGAGTGAGGCTCTGATGGAACACAGCACAGTGAGGGAATGCTCAGTGGATGAAGTGAGGCTCTGATGGAAAACGGCACATTGAGGAAATGCTCAATGGATGGAGTGAGGCTCTGATGGAACACAGCACAGTGAGGAAATGCTCAATGGATGGAGTGAGGCTCTGATGGAACACAGCACAGTGAGGGAATGCTCAGTGGATGGAGTGAGGCTCTGATGGAACACAGCACAGTGAGGGAATAGTCAATGGTGTGAGGCTCAAATAGAACACAGCACAGTCCATGTATCACAGCTCTGGTGATGTGAGGGAATGCTCAATAAAGTGAAGCACTAATGGAACACCCTGTAACGAGGTTCAGATATGGGCAAGGCCCTCAACACCTTGTTTCTGTTCCCATGTACAATTTTGTCCTGGTTATTGTAAACTGCTGCGGAAACTGTTGGCGCTATAACGTCACAGTGAGGGAACAGTCAATGGAGTGAGGCTCTTAGATTGTAAGCTCTTGAGCAGGGTCCTCTATTCCGGTCATGTGTCTAACTTGACTGTTAATTTGGTTTGTTTTGTCCTACCCATTGTACAGAGCTACGGAATTGTTGTCATTTTATGAATACCTGTAATTTATTTTACAAGGCAAATCGACTCACCTACTCATATCTGCGGAGACGCCCCCTTCCACCCACCAAGATTCCCACATCTCCCCTCTCTCCTACAGATACGCATTGCCTGCAGACGATAAAACGAGTTTCAGACATACTATTAAATGTTGCAATTACAAATTACCTGCCCAGAACGGCTCGTTGTGATATTAGTGATTGATGACTGTTACAGTTGATTCGTACTGTCAGTTGCGAAGTCCTGACAATACTACAGATACTGATACAGTTGGAGCACTAACCACTGAGCTATCATACTGACAAAAGTATGTTTACAAGCCACAAATCGTTCCTTTGCTGCAACGAATGCAAATGAAGCCATCAGACAATAAGCCTTGTGCAGGGCAGGAAGATGCTGCAAGGCATCGTGCGGCTTATTGCGCATTTAGTGGTGCAGTACCATGCTATGTTTATACACAGCATGGCATGATTGGCAGCTCTGCTGAGTCCCACAGAGTCACATCACGAAGCCGGTGGAAAGCAGCCCTTGATGCAGTGAGCGGGCGATGACGCAGGCATGGGCGATGACAGCTTTTGCTCAAAGGCTTAGAACAAGGAAACCACTCAATATCACAGAGCCGGAGGCAAAGGCCGGACATCAAAGGAACCCTGGGCCCCAGTGGCATGAGGAGGTGGCGTGAGCCCCATTTAATTAAGCTTTACCCATTATGCATCGATCCTTGGCTTCATGGGTGGGGAGAAAAACTTTTGGGTCTGGATTAAGTGAATTAAGTCTGCATTTGTCCATTCACCTACAACAATGCAGAGATATAAAATAAACATCTTTGCCATTTTGTGATTGAAAATTAAATATAAAAGTGCTGGTGGGACAATGTATAGCCAATACATACAATTTTTATTATTTTATTTATACAATATTGTATTATAAATATATAGGTATCTATATTATATAAGGTAATTAAAGGAACACTAACAAAAAAATCACCCCCCCCCCCGTTTTTTAATCCTAACCTATCCCTATTCCCTTAACCCTTTCCCTGCTGAGGCTTTTCACACCTCTGTGCCGAGGTCATTTTTACCGGTTTTGCTCATCATGTTTAAACGCGTTTTGAAGGCTTATTTTAGTATATGACCCAGACATATTATATATCGTTCTTTCCGTCAGACTCGGCAGATTCAGAATATGTCATTATTATATATATACGTCATGACCTGTCTGTATATTATAACAAAAAATGCAATAAAATATGAATTTTCAATAATTTACAACGTGTAAAGTGTTTTTTTTCACATTTTAACATGCGAGAAATTGCGGTTATATTTTGTATGGGGTGCGCTTGTTAAAAAAATTAGAGATGGGGTCTCGTTACATTTTTTTTTGGGGAAAATTACGCGATTTTTAACAAACGCACCGCATACAAAAATCGTTAGTGCAGCATCATTGTTCACATTATAATTGAAATGGGAACAATATTGCTGCATTAACAAACCAAAAAAAAAATTTATTTTTTTTTTATAATTTTTTTTTAAATATTTTTTTATTTTTATTTTTAATTTTTATTTTTTTTAAAAAACTTTTTTCACAGTCGTGTTTGGTATCGTTGGAACGGCCATGCTCTGGCCGATCCAACAGTACCACACTTTAACCCCTAGCTGCCACGGATCGGGAGATAGGGGGTTCATTGGAACCCCCTATCTCCACTGTTGGTGGCAGCTAGGGGTTAACTCCAGGACTGGCGTCATCGTGCTATGCACGATGACGCCAGTCCTCAGGGGGAGTTCCCGGAGGCTTGGCCGACATCCAAGATGTCGGCCAGCTCCGGGAAAGGATCACGAACCGGCGCTTTTCAGCGCCGATTCGTGATCCGGCTCCCCAGGGGTTAATGACAGCCACCGTTTGGAAGGGCAGGCTGTGCCCTTCCAAGCGGTGCCTGTATTAACCCCCTGCTCCCCGGCGATCGGGAGGGAGAGAAGTCCGAAGGACCTCCCCCCCCCTCCCTTTCAGGCGCCTCCTCCGCACATGCGGGGGGGGCGCCTGAATTAGATGTCATTGCGTCGCCGCGATGACATCTAATGTCCCCGCCGGGCTCCCGAGTGCTGGGCTGACATCCAAGATGTCAGCCCGCACCGGGGGGGGGGGCGCAGCAATCCGCCGGAATACGGCAGATTGCTGCCTCCTGTGCTCGGACGCGCTGAGCGCGTCCGTAGCACAGGAGAACCACTTGGCTGGACGCGTCCATAGCAGCCAAGTGGTTAATAAATAGTTATTTTTTGGTTTTTTTCGTGTAACTGCAATACTTACCCTACAATCCTCTTGTTTCCAGCGCTGTTTTTTTTTTTTCTTATATATATATACTCACCTCCCTCCTCTTCCGCTCCCGTCCTTCTTCCATCCGACTTGCCTTCTGGTTTACGTGAGAAGCGCGCATGCGCGCCTCTCACATAAGCCAGCCAATCGGCAGGCTTCCTCCCGGCTCCCTCTGAGGATTAGTGTTGCGCGCAAGAGGATGCGCGCAACACTAACCCTCAGAGGGAGCCGCCAGCTTCTGCGGTGAGTTAGAGACGTCATTGCGCTGAAAGCGCGATGACGTCTCCTACTCGGCAAAAGTCGTCAGAAGAGGGAAATATGATTCCCGCTCTGCTGACTGACAGCTGGGAGGGCGGAGTAAAGTCCTCCGCCTCTCTCAGCTGTTTTCAGCATTTACAGCTGAACCGCTGAGTGCAGGGAGGGTGGACAGAGGGCAGGATACTCTGGGCATCATGACCACCTAAAATAGCTTAGGTGGTCATGTTGCTTAGAGTAGCCCTTTAATATATATTTAGTGTATCTAAGTTACAGATTTCATATTTTTATATTATAAATACATACATTTTAATATAAAAATAGTAATTTTATTTATTTATCTATTTATAAAGTATTTTACCAGGAAGGATACATTGAGATTTCTCTCGTTTTCAAGTATGTCCTGGGTTCAAGAACATTGAATTGTTACAGAAATACAAAGTAGTAAAATGCAAGAAATTAACACAAAACAAATATACAGCATTCTGTATATAGTCACTATGTTACATGTTTACAGGTGCATTCTGTATATAGTCACTATGTTACATGTTTACAGGTGCATTCTGTATATAGTCACTATGTTACATGTTTACAGGCGCATTCTGTATATAGTCACTATGTTACATGTTTACAGGTGCATTCTGTATATAGTCACTATGTTACATGTTTACAGGCGCATTCTGTATATAGTCACTATGTTACATGTTTACAGGTGCATTCTGTATATAGTCATTATGTTACATGTTTACAGGCCATTCTGTATATAGTCACTGTGTTACATGTTTACAGGTGCATTCTGTATATAGTCACTGTTACATGTTTACAGGCGCATTCTGTATATAGTCAGTGGCGTCACTAGGGTCGGTGTCACCCGGTGCGGTAATTTATGGTGTCACCCCCCCCCCCGAGTTTTTCAGATTTTTTTTTTTAACTACTCTTACTCCTAAATCAGTACTCCCATATAACACTGAATGCTCATACACACAGCGCACATTACTGTGAGGTTTATTGCTGTGGAGCTCTCTCATATGCTCACACAACTTTTTGCCAACAAGTACGTTGCCCGTTCGAAGGCAGTGAAAGCACACATGGATATATATTGCCCCAGCAGCTCTGGATATATATTGCCCCAGCAGCTCACCCATGGATATATATTGCCCCAGCTCACATATGGATATATTGCGCCTCAGCTCACATATGGATATATTGCCCCAGACCAGCTCACACATGGATATATTGCCCCAGACCAGCTCACACATGGATATATTGCCCCAGACCAGCTCACACATGGATATATTGCCCCAGACCAGCTCACACATGGATATTGCCCCAGCTCTCATGGATATTGCCCCCAGCACACATGGATATGCCCCAGCTCCTCTCATGGATATTGCCCCAGCTGCTCTCATGTATATACTGCCCCAGCTGCTCTCATTGATAATGCTCCAGCTGCTCTCATGGATTTTGCCCCAGCTCATGGATATACTGCCCCAGCAGCTCATGGATATGCCCCAGCACCTCATGGATACTGCCCCCAGCTCATGGATATGCCCCAGCACCTCATGGATATGCCCCAGCTCATTGATATGCCCCAGCACCTCATGGATATGCCCCAGCACCTCATGGATTTGCCCCAGCAGCTTATGGATTTGCCCCAGCTCCTCATGGATATGCCCCAGGCCCCCATGGATTTGCCCCAGCTCCTCATGGATTTGCCCCAGCAGCTCATGGATTTGCCCCAGCAGCTCATGGATTTGCCCCAGCTCCTCATGGATTTGCCCCAGCAGCTCATGGATATGCCCCAGCTCCTCATGGATATGCCCCAGCTCCTCTCATGGATATGCCCCAGCTCCTCTCATGGATATGCCCCAGCTCCTCATGGATTTGCCCCAGCTCCTCATGGATATGCCCCAGGCCCCCATGGATTTGCCCCAGCTCCTCATGGATTTGCCCCAGCAGCTCATGGATTTGCCCCAGCTCCTCATGGATTTGCCCCAGCTCCTCATGGATTTGCCCCAGCAGCTCATGGATTTGCCCCAGCTCCTCATGGATTTGCCCCAGCTCCTCATGGATTTGCCCCAGCAGCTCATGGATTTGCCCCAGCTCCTCATGGATATGCCCCAGCTCCTCTCATGGATATGCCCCAGCAGCTCATGGATATGCCCCAGCTCCTCTCATGGATATGCCCCAGCTCCTCATGGATTTGCCCCAGCAGCTCATGGATTTGCCCCAGCTCCTCATGGATATGCCCCAGCTCCTCTCATGGATATGCCCCAGCAGTTTATGGATTTGCCCCAGCACCTCATGGATTTGCCCCAGGCCCCCATGGATTTGCCCCAGCAGCTCATGGATTTGCCCCAGCAGTTTATGGATTTGCCCCAGCAGTTTATGGATTTGCCCCAGCTCCTCATGGATATGCCCCAGCAGTTTATGGATTTGCCCCAGGCCCCCATGGATTTGCCCCAGCAGTTTATGGATTTGCCCCAGCAGTTTATGGATTTGCCCCAGCAGTTTATGGATTTGCCCCAGGCCCCCATGGATTTGCCCCAGCAGCTCATGGATTTGCCCCAGCTCACCTCCTGGTCCTGGTCCCAGTACATGGATAGCGGCCCAGGCAGCACCTCTCCGCCGCGTTTTTCGCTCCTTCTGAGCGTCCGGCGCGCAGCTTGGGCGCTCGTCTGGGGGAGCCACGTGACCAGCCGCGATTGGCTGGTGACGTATTTCCTCCAGGCGAGCGCCGAAGCTGCATGCTTCGGACGCTCGCACGGAGCGAATCCGCGGCGGTGGCGGGCGGTGGGTGAGACACCCGCCCTTAGGGTGACGGTGTCACCCTAAAGGCGGGTGTCACCTGGTGCGGGCCGCACCCCCCGCCCCCACGTTACGACGCCACTGTATATAGTCACTATGTTACAGGTTTACAGGCGCATTCTGTATATAGTCACTGTGTTACATGTTTACAGGTGCATTCTGTATATAGTCACTGTGTTACATGTTTACAGGTGCATTCTGTATATAGTCACTGTGTTACAGGTCTACAGGTGCATTCTGTATATAGGCACGGTTACATGTTTACAGGTGCATTCTGTATATAGTCACTGTGTTACATGTTTACAGGTCCATTCTGTATATAGTCACTATGTTACATGTTTACAGGTGCATTCTGCATATAGTCACTATGTTACATGTTTACAGGTGCATTCTGTATATAGTCACTGTGTTACATGTTTACAGGTGCATTCTGTATATAGTCATTGTGTTACATGTTTACAGGTGCATTCCTTATTGCGGTATGTTAATAGGGAGCACTTAAGGACTTTAGACTGGGGGAGAATTTGATGGCGTCTGGGAGGTTATTCCTTAATTGTGGTGCTCTGTAGGAAAATGAGGATCGAGACATTTTCTTTTTGTATTGTGGTATTGCAAGTAAGGTGCAGGTCCTGGATCGGAGGTTATAGGATGAGGGAACTGCTGAGGGAAGCAGTCTATTCAGGTAGGGTGGCAGCTTCCCAGAAAAGCTCTTAAACACCAGGTTGGAAAGGTGAAGGGTGCGTCTAGATTCCAGCGATGGGCAGTTTAGTTCTTTTAACTAGACATGTGCATTCGTTTTAGTACTAAAACGATTTAGTCAGAATTTTGGGATAATTTAGTTTTAGTATGACTCAAGAGAAACAAAACTGCTCAGAACAAAAAATGAAAGAAACTAAAATAAAATGCACTACATTTTAGTTTCAGTCCTTTTTGTGATATTACATTGATGAGTGAAGGAGACCAGCAATGAAGAGCGCAACATCGCAAAGCTACAGAAAAGGTTTGTATGCGTAATCCTTCCCAACCCCTACCCGAAAATCTGACAGTGATAGAGCTCCAGAATACTCACTCGCAGCACAGACAGCCAGCACAGGAGAGGAAACCTTTACTTAACCCTTGCATGTCTATGAGGCAGACAAGATAAGAAAAGCAGCTGGAGAAGGAAAACATTCAAATAAATCACACTGAAAGCTAATGACAGAGGAGGGCTGGATAGTAAAAACCCCTTTATAACAAGCAGCGCTGGGAGAAAAGAGGGACTTTATAAAACGTGTGTTATCTCCCCTCCTGCTCTGCATAATAGGGGCTTAGGTCTGATACGTTTTATATTATCCAGGAGCACTATCCCCCTTTCC
The DNA here is from genome assembly GCA_009667805.1 of Leptobrachium leishanense. Lineage (NCBI taxonomy): Eukaryota > Metazoa > Chordata > Amphibia > Anura > Megophryidae > Leptobrachium > Leptobrachium leishanense. The sequence continues at coordinate 100,692,890 of CM019074.1, forward strand.
TCATCTATAATACACGTTTTATATGAAGTCCCTCTCCTCTCCCAGTGCTGCTTGTTATAAAGTTTTTTTTTACATCTGATACATTAGTATCCACCTCTCACAGTTACTCTGTCATTATGAGCCTTCAGTGTGATTTATTTGAATGTTTTCCCTGGATTTAAAGCGCTTTATTTTATTATAAAAATAAATTTGCACCTGTCATCTCTTCTCTGAGCTTTCAGACTGATTTACGTTAATATTTTCCCTCTCCCCTGCTTTTATATTCCTGTCTGTCTCCCCATAGAGATACAAAGTTTAAGTAAAATTTCTCACTCCTGTGCTGGATAAGCATTGCATTCCGAAGTTCTGCACCCTCCACATGCCAATGCAGTAGGATGTTCTATACAGAGAGGGGCATTAATTAATGCAGGAGGATGTTCTATACATTATACAGAGAGAGGTATTAATGCAGGAGGATGTTATATACATTATACAGAGAAAGGTATAAATTGAGGAGGATATTCTATACAGAGAGGGACATTAATTCAGGAGGATGTTCTATACATTATACAGAGAGGGGTATTAATTAATACAGGTGGATGTTGTATACATTATACAGAGAAGGGTATTAATTAATTAATGCAGGAGGATGTTATCTACATTATACAGAGAGGGGTATTAATTAATGCAGAAGGATGTTCTATACATTATACAGAGAGGAGCCTTTTTTAGCCCTTTAAATCCTGTGGCTGTGAGCGCTGAGATCGGCAGCTTGTTATATTATCTCTCAGTACAATGTATCAGGCTCAGCTGTTACAGTAACTGACTGTAACAGCGCTCAGAGTTTCAGTAAAACAAGTAAATAATATTGTTCTAACCGTTTTACGGAAACTCTGAGCGCTGTGATGAGCAGCAGTCAGTTACTGTAACAGCTTTGCATGACACATTGTGCTGAGAGTGAGAGATACTGTAACAAGCAGCAATCTCAGCCCTCTGAGGAGCCACTACAATAGTAATTGTATCTACTGGTTTTCGGATGAATGAAATTAGTTTTCATACTAAAGAACTGAAAACGAATTTCTTTAGCAACTAAATAAATTGCATTTTAGGACTAATCCATTAGTTCAAAACAAAATTTTGTGCTGTGCACATGTCTACTTTTAACATGTCACAATAGTGGGTCATGTAGTTACATTGTAGCGCAAAGCGGCAGAATGAGTTATACAATGTAGTAAGTTTATGAAGGTGTGTTTGCGGGGCTTATTCAATAGCCGGCATAAGCATTTGTTGTACAATCTGCTTTCTTACCGCGGGGCTCAGGCAGGATTTGTTTCTGTATAGAGCACCTAGTTTGGGGTAAAGTTTAGATGAGAGTTTTTTGATGTGGGGCCAAAGGATAGATTTGGGTCTAACCACATACCTAGATATTTGAGAGAAGTGACTGTAGTCAGTGTGTCATTTGATTATGTCCTGACACAGATGGGGATTTTGCAATTTATGTAGTTTAGGTTCTGTTCCAAAGAGCATCGTTACAGTTTTGTCAGCATTTAGAAAAAGTTTGTTATCTGCGATCCACTTTTCTACCTCTGTGAATTGTTCTTGCAGCACGGCCTCCAGCTGCGGGAGATTTGGTTTGCTGGTATAGATTACAGTGTCGTCTGCGTACATGTGTACAGTTGAGGCTTTGCAGACATTGGGCAGATCATTTATGAATATTGTGAATAGCAGGGGGCCGAGTATTGAGCCTTGGGGTACACCGCACGTGACTGGGAGGGTGTGGGAAGTGCGGTCAGAAATGGACACATATTGTGACCGATCAGACACATATGATTGAAACCAGGTTAGCGTGTGATCACCAATACCGGAGTTTTTAAGTTTTTCTAACAAGATGCCATGGTCTACTGTGTCAAAGGCCTTGGCAAAATCAAGGAATATGCTCCAGTTAGGTTTCCTTGTTCCATACCAGCCTGGATATCATTGGAAACTTTTAGAAGGGCGGTTGTGGTTGAATGATTTGGACGGATTTTTAATTATATAATTTATACAATATAAAATATATCATCTAATAAAATTATATACATTTAGTATTACTATATTTCATATATTTTTAGATAATATAAAAATATCTTTAAAATATTTATATACTTTAAATATTTTTATTAAATACAATTTTTTAAATATATATTTAATATATCTAAATACATATTTGATATATTTTTATATAGTTATTTATATAATAATATATATTTATATATTCCATATTCCAAAGTGCATTATTCAGGGAGTCTTGTAAATTACTAATCTTTTATTGTGCCTATAGAGGGATCAATGCTTCAGTCCTTTGTGGACTTTTCTCAATATATAATACTTCCATAAACATAAAAAAAAATTGTATTTAATAAAAATAATATTGATGTATATTTCATACTTTTATAGATTTTCAATATAAAAATAATATTTAATAAAAATGATATATTAATATATTTTTATGCAGTGCCCTGCTGTAATTTAGATCATAAAACCTTTTGAAAGAAAAAAAAAAGTAAACATGTGTTTATATCTGTCATAAAAAAGGGACAAAGATGTGGCGTGGAGACCTGATCTGTAAACATTCTGCGCTTTTATATCGTATAAACAGTCTCCTGCGTGATTTTTATTCTTAACCCTATGCACGTTCGTGCAGCAGGTTAAAAATATTTTACAAAAAGAAAAATCATCTCTATTCATCATCACTAAGCAACGGTGTCTAAGCGGGTTAATAAACTCCTACACACGCGGCGCACATCACAATGCAGTCAGACATCTTTTAATGCTATCATTTCTCCAGTAATTTCTTTCTCAGATTGCAACATTCTCCCACGCCTATAAAATACATTGTCATTAAAGAATATACCTATAAACCGACCTAGAAAAATGTTCATGCCCGGGCAGAGCATTGGCAACTTTGTAACTTCAGTTTTCTTATAATAAAATAAAAATCACCTGCGAGAGAAGATCGAGGGTTTTTAAAAAATAGGGGAGATTAAAATTTAATCCCCCGGGAGCCCACATGGGGTTTAGTGTTTAGTCCAAGGGTAGACGAGCATGACACTGCCCGACTGTCCATGAGTTGGAAGCGCAGTTTCCCAGGGTGTCAGCGGATAGGTTGTCAGACAGGGCTGCCATCGGAATTCTTGGGGCACCTTGCTGAACCATTGGTCGGGACCCCCTTCCCTTGACTGCCCACTTAAGCAAAATAATTAAAAATAAAACATTTTGGCCCCAGATGCAGAGGCCCACCAGGACATTTGTTGGTATTTTGGTGGACCGGTCATGGGTATGTGCTGTATTGGGCTTGGCAAGACCGGGCCCCCTGGAGCCTCTGGGCCCCTGAACATATCATGGGCTGTCACCCCCCCCCCTCCATGGTAGCCCTAACTTCAGATTCTCAAGATCCCAGGACATGAAGGAACATTGTAAAGGTTTAAGAGTGAAAGGGGAGATGGTCGGGTCTCAGGGTGAAAGGGCAGATTTGCAGGACTAAACCGATACTAGGGTATGGCTTGATTAGCACAGGAGTAATTGGGACTGCAGCTACAGGCCCGTTAAATTATCTGGCACCAAGTGCTTCCAACCCAAGAGGACAAGACCTGGATGTACTTGGGGTTTTACCATTTAGTTGGGGGTGAGGAGAGGCAAATGGGGAAAAGACATTAAAGGAGCGAGAAGGTTTTGCGATAAAGCATCTTGGCAGAGAGGCAATGGGTAGAGTCTATCAAATGCCCTAGGTTTTAACTCATGTGGAGTTCCTCCCCTGCTCAAAAGTCATCTTGAGTTCCTCCCCTGCTCAAAAGTCTTCTGGAGTGCCACCCTTGCTCATAAATTATCTGAATATAATACTACTCATAATTCATCTGGATTGCTGCCCCTGATCATAACTCACCTGAGGGACTGCCTCGCTCATAAATCATGTGGGGTGCAAACCCAACTCATAGTGAAACTGTAATGTAACTCCTCTGCTCATAATTCATCTACAGCGCCAACCTTGCTCATAAATAAAGTGACATGCCACCCCCACTCTTAATGCGTTTGAAGTGCTGCTCCTGCTTGTACCTCATCTGGAGCGTATCGCCTCTGGTCATAATTCCTCTAGGGTGAGTTCTCCACTCACAAGTCATCTGAAGTTCCACCCACCTTCATATCCCATCTGGGGTGCTGCCCCCACTCACAACTCCTCTAAAGTGAAGTTTGCAATCATGACTCACCTGAAATGCGGCCTCTGGTCATAACTCAATGGAATTGCCGCCCCTGATCTGCCATTGTGTTCAGTGTTGAGGAAGATTGAAGATCATAATACACCCAGATTGACAAAGAAAGATCGAAGCAGAAAGGAAATATCTGCCCCATTTAACTAAAAATGTAGAAGTCGTCATTAAACGGAGAAGCCTTTTCAAAGCTTGAAAGAGAATCACGATAGAATACAGAAGACAAAATCTATGTTTAGTGGACAATCAAACAATACTACAAGAAAACCTCTTGAAACCTATTAAGTTGCAAATACCTAATTATTCAAGGCTGTGGCCAAGCTTGTCGATGCACTTTATTTAAATACCATCCCCACCCCTAACACCAACATAAATTTCCGCTCATTTTGTGACAATTCATTTCTACTTGGATCAGCAGCAACGAAACATAGAAATGGTTGGACTTGATGGACTCCAGGCTTTTTATGACTTCAATTACAATGTATCTCCACTTGACAAAAGGTAAAATAGAACTTGGGAACAATGGAGGGCACCTTCCATATTCCGTAACAGTTGTGCCTGGGACTTTTTGTATAGATCATCTCATACAGAATAATCCTGATTGTCTTCTCACTAGATGAGAAACATTTGATTGTACGTCATTGATAAAAGAGTGTCGTGACAATTTTCTACGTGGAAAGCTGTTTTCATGGGACCTCCCCGTCGCCTCATTTAGTTAGAGAACATATCAGGGAAGATGATGCTTTGGTGGGAAATTGTCTCCAGATTGCAAGGGACTTCCAATTTTTGTCATATGGAGGTAGTACTATATTGAAAGAGTGACATAAATACCAGTGAAAGAAAAGTAAGTGAAGGAAGGAAACGGGCAAAAACAGGGGTTCAGTACTTCGGGCCGAATTGACATATTCGACAGGTGAATCACAATCCGTCCGAAAACGATTGCACAAGTGCACCTCTTCGTATTATAAGCTATTAGAGGAACGCTGGTCATGCATTGCATGGGACGTCTTTAAGGGTTAATTAATCTTGTATTAATGTATTACTTTTTATTCAATGGAATCTTATTAATTTCAAAATTCCTAAAATACCAAATGAATTTTTTTTTTTATTTAAGATTTTATTTTGTAAATAAAGTCAGCAGAAAATCAAACAAATGTAAGCAAGGGCCACGCAGGGCCAACTACAGCAGAATTACCACGTGTGGAAAATTACAAACAGCTCCCGATAGGGGGGTCTCAGCGTATAATAGTAATCAATAGGGGGGGAGGGGAAGGGGGGTATGGTGTGGTGCGAAAAAAGGCCGACCAGCCAACAAAAATGCAATGGCGTCTTCACACGCAGGGTCAAAACTTTTGCAGGGAGGGGGGGGGTCGTAAAGAAAAGGGGGGGTGTCTCAAAACGAAAACTCCAAGAAATGCAGAAAAACAAGGAAATGGGAAGGGGTTAATAGGCAAAACTCAAAGTCTCAGCAGACGGGGGTCAAGAAAAATTGCGTCAGAAAATGGGGCGGGTCGGATACACAGTCCAACTGTCCCTTCAGCCCGCATCCAGAAATAAAGTTGGGCGGGGTGCAGGTAGCGCGACCGCCAGTAGGCCACGGCACCCCACAGCCGCCCGACCCTCAGCATAGGAGAAAACATCAGGGCCTTGCAACGCTCGTGCCGTTCCGCAATGTCCGCCTCCAAGGTTCCTGGGCAGAACTCCCCAGTACTTCGATGTATGTATCTGCGCCTTCCCTACCGTCAGCTTGGGGGGAAGCGGTGTCCCAGGTCCGCAGGAAAACAAGACTCGTCGCGAGGACCAGGTCAGCCCGTGGGCACCTCCGCTGGATCTCCTCCGTTGGGCTGCTTGACGTCGCCGCGTGTGCTGCCGTGCTTTTCTGATCGCCCACCTAGCGGGACCGCCTGTCCCGGGTCCCCGAGGGGGCACCATCAACATCCAACTCGCCAACTTGACTGCTCTCCAGGGGGTGCGGGTAGAGGTCCTAGCGCAAGCAGGTAGGCACCTCTGGAGGGGACGAGCTTCAGGAACCGGAATCCCATCTAGGCCGCTATTCTTGTCGCCCTTCTCCTCGGGCGTAGCAGCAGCAGGGCAGGTCACCGCGGCGTGCTACAGCGAATCAACCCCAGTCCCAAGCGGTCGCTGAGTCTCCCCTTGGCAGCATAGGAGCACGGTCAGCATCTTGCGCCAAACCCCCCTAGTGAGAGGGCTGTCCTCATCTTCACCCTCCAGTACAAGCAGGCACGCGTCTAAGCCACGAACGGCGGCTTCTATATCCCCGGTGGAGGGAGGAAGTGCACCCTGTCCTGCGGGTCCGTCCGCCGCCCCCACATACCCAACATCCAAGACGGCCAGGAGATGGGGGCCCTCCATCTCTGCCATCTGCTCTGCAGGTCCAGTACGGGGCGTGCGGCCAGCGCCACGCGGTCGAAGGTCTGTACTCAGGCGAAAGGCCCCAAGATGGCCGCCGACATCTCGCTCCAGCCCAGCAGCCGCAGCAGTCAGGATCGTCTCTGGTGCGGAGGGGGGACTAAACGGCCTCCGGGCATCGCAGAACCGGTGGCCAACGTCCTGGACCCAAATTCAACCAAAAGCGGGCACTTAAACGTCAGCTAGAGGTCCCTAACAGGAGCAGACATGCGGAGCTCCAGCAAAACACGTCCGCCCCTGTGAACAGTCGGCCACACCCTGATACCAAATGAATTTTAAGAATAATAATGGCAAATAACAGATTGATATTGGTGGCGGAGGCCAGTGAGCTTCTGAGACCTCATACGACTGTTCGAGATTATGGAGGATGAGGTGTTCGATAACATTCTGAGAGTGGCAGGTAGGGCTGGGCGATATCCATGATTTAATGGAGGTTGATGTCAACCGCAATTTTAATCTTGGGAAAAACCTAGGACTTTGGATTCCTTATTTGACGTACCCTCCATTTGAACATCAACATGGCAGATCCTAGAGGTTCTGCAGGTGGTGCTCCTCTGAACCTGTTGTCTTTGCTCTATTGATGCTTAAACGGAGGATCTATCAGAAACCAAATCCAGAGTCCTTGATTTTCCCAAGAGTAAAATCGTGGACGACCATGACCTTGATTAAATTGAAGATATCGCTATGACAGGTCCGTAGAAGGAAACCTCTTCTCGGGGAACATATAAGAGGATGGCTCAATTTACTGAGAAATCACAGACACTCAAACAACTACCAATAATTGTTCCATCAGGTTCATCTATGTGGTCACAATGTACCATGGCTAAACTCTCAATTTCGATTTATGTGAGTTGAGGCCATGTATGACGACAGGATGATAATGCCACAAAGAGCACTGGTCTACAGATCTGGAAGACAACAGATTGGGAAAATTATGGATGGTCAGATCTTGATTTCTTCTCTGACACACACAAGTAATACATTTGTAGCCAACTAGCCTTGTTGATGGTACAGACTTGAACAAGGGTTATGGTGCAGGAGATATTTTGGGGCAGACCAAAGGTCCTTCAATGTATACAAGCGTCACATAAAGGTAACAATGTCTCCTAAGACTTTTGCCAACTGTACCTATATCTTTAGAGACAACCATGTTAAAATATTTCCAACAGGCTAATGCACAATGTCACAGCAGGTCATCTCTAGAGGCATCAGCTTCTGTCCATTCAAGAAACTAGACAAACTGGATAGTAAATGCCCAATTAATAAGTCGATTAATGGCAAGTAGATTTGATTGATGAGGGACATTGGTTGAACCAGCCAACACATTTAGAATCCGTCATACCGAAGACAAACTCAGCATTCAAACAAAATGACACAAACATGACCAAGATACTTCCAGATCATTCCAGGAATTGTTTCAAAGCATCAACTTTGACCAGGCAGAGCCTAAGGCTCAGTGGCTTCCTGTGCTAAAAGTGAAAGTGGCGCCAGTCTGCCACCCACTCACAAATAATCATAATATTTCTATAATCCGAAATATCTGGAGTATCATTACAATGAATGCATCGAGAGAAGCATTCAAGATATAATGTTACTTATTGTGCATCAGCTTCATTGTGGGTGGAGGATGTAGACGGGCGCCGACCCACCCATTCGTATGGCAACTAGTGCCGGACATATGTCTGGCTGCCGCAACAAAAGAAGAGACGGTATTGATGGTGAAAAGTGATGTACCAGACCTGTAGATATGTTGCCATATTGCAAAAGATTGTGTTTAGGGAATACAGCTGAAAGGAGAAAAAAATGTATTGGTTATTGAAATCTCTGACAATAGGACCCTTTGAGTACAAAATGTTGGGCAACATCCATGTCCACCTTTCAAGGTGCCAACGATCTGAAGCCAACTTGTAAATGAGGACTCAAAAGGTCCATAATCTTGATATTTTCTGAAATTTCTTTACATTCTATTATTTAAAAAACATGTAACCCTACTGAAGATAATTTCATGCTATGCCACTTGGGCGCCATTAAGTCTTAGAGAACTCCTGTTGCTATTCAAGAACGTCTTCCTCAAGGATCCTAAAGACGTGAGACCTGTGACGATAGTCACGTGGAACTGGGGGTATCTGGACCCAAGATTGCTTTTGGGAGGTGTGTAACAGTGTGTTCGATATGTCATATAGTCCCCCATCCACTCCTATGTCCGAATCACCCTGTGCCTATAAGGGTACAGGGTGTCTCTCTAATGTCTTAATATCGTTATTGTCTATGTTCATATGTTACTGTTATTATTGCTTATATCATTACTGTGCCACTACAGTCCTTTACAAACCCACTCGCCCCTCTGTAACCGAATTGTTTTACAGTTGTGACAGACTTCATTGGTCATTGTTAGCCAAACATTGTCCATCAGACTGTTGTGTGTTCGTACTGTTATTCAGACAGTCTGATGCTCAAGCTGTGATTACATGGTACCCGATCGTTTCAGGTGTAAACAATTATAAAGGTGTTAAAGCTGGAGGCTGTGGATCACCAGTGGAAGAGGAAGGCACCATGGTGTCATTTTCCATTGGTTTCCAGCTCCCTCCTTGCACTGTATATATTTGGCTTATATGTTTCATTAAAGTAAGTCTGTCTGTCTGTTTTACCCCAGTACCAAGTCCTGCCTGGGAATGCTATAACCACTCTTTCACTGTACTCATCCTTATGTTTCGGCTAAGTGGGAAGAGGCATGCAAGATTGCCGGCGGCAGAACTGATGTCCTGCAAGGGAGTGTTATTAGCAGATGTGATCCAGTTGGGGTACTGAGATCTTCTACAAGGTCCACTCTGTGGAAAAATTTCAGCATAAAATCCAAGAACCAGCAAGACCCACCATTTTGTTCTGACTTTGGAACAACGGAGACAAGTGAACCCTACCCAGACGCAAAAGAATAAAACAGAGTCTCAAACAAGAAAAACTTCAGACACATTGCAGTGTTTATTAGCAAGGGATCATACATTTATCTTGTTAACCTACATGTACAAAACACAGAATTAAAGAATCACTCAAGGGCTGATTAGTACATAACCATTCGGAGATTGACAAGATGAGTTCAATCTTCTTATGTAAAGGTGACACATAATGATGAGCTTCTTTTAGAACGTTCTGCACCCATTCAGTCCACCCAAGGAGTAACAAAGACTATAATTGGAAAACTAGGTTATTATTAACAACGAGACCCCGATTGCACAAAATAAATTTCCACATCGATATATATATAGTCAAGCGTCATGTAACCTCGAAAAACAACTTAGATCTCCATAATCATCGATCACAAGACTGGATATTTTCATGAAGGACTCAAATACTGGGTTAAAATTGTTTGACTGGAAACAAACAAGTCTAGAGTATTTTACCAATTCATTTTTGTTTGGATGAGGTAAAACAATTTACAAAAACCATTCTCATTTCGCTTCCTGGTTTGGTTAAAAACCCCAGTGGACTGGTCTATGTCCTGTCGACTTTCCAACATAACATGTAAATTTACGATTTTCTATAATATGTCTTTTACAAGTTAGTTTCAGTAGACCAGGGGTGCTCAGCATTGGCCCTCCAGATGTTTTGGAACTATATTTCTCCCAAAGTTCTGTTGACCTAATGAGTGGCTGAGTACCAGGGTGGCATCCAGCATAAGCAATAGAGGGACCCCCAGGGCAAGACATGGCAAACAATTCTGGTGAGGATACACAGACAGGAGTGGCATGGGTGAATTATTGCACAGCACACAGCCTGGAATGGAGTAGAGTCTAGAAGAGTATCCGCTGCGCAGCTGGACAAGGCAGGAAGGCATAATGCTGGACCTTGGATGGTCTAGAGTCTAGACGAGGTCCAGCTGTGCAGTTGTACAAGTCAGGAAAGCAGGCTAGACTCCAAGGCATGGCAAGGCAGGAACCAGACTGGACACACAGAGGCTAGGAAGGAACCAGTCTGGATACACAATGGCTGGGGGCGAGACAGGAACCAGGCTGGACACACAAAGACTGAGCAAGAGAAAAACCAGGCTGGACACACAATGGCTGGGCAAAGCAGGAACCAGACTTAAAAGCAGCTGTGCTAATACCACTGAGGAGACTCAAGAACAGAGCACTGATAGGGGTATCGCCGTTAAATGGGGAGTGGGTCAGTGCTCTGTAGGTCAGATGGTTGGAAACACGGCAGACTGGTGGTAAGTCCTGGACCAGATGATGATGAGGTATGGGCCAGATAAGGGTAAGATCTGGCCTCAAGGGGCTTCCAGGGTATCCTATGGGTTTCAAGGCTGGTGGTATGACACAGGGGAGATGTAGTACCGAAACATGAGCAATTCTGGAGACCTGGAGTAGACTGATTAAAACAGGGTGCAATGTAATTCCATCGCAATGACCATGTGTAATCAATCCACATTATGAGTTTAAGGGATATTCTTGTAGTATTCAATGTCTCCTACCAACTGCATAATGATTTTCATTAGGAGCTCTGTTTAATTCGGCCCGATTGCAGAAATTTCATATCTACAATTCGGCCATTTTTCGGTTCGAGAGCTTTGATTACTGGCATTTCGATTCCCAGTGAAAATGTGGCTGTTATCGGCACTCTCACCTTTAATCAGCAATGGAATTTTCAGCTTTGTGATTAAATCCCAATCTATTAGTAAGTCGATTTTCGAAAGAAATTCAAGTGCTGAAAGGGTTTTATTACAGTAATGGATTTTTGAGCAGATAAAGAAAATAAGACTGAAACCCTCAATCAAACAATGGATTGTCTTCACAAAATCAGAACCTCACAACAGGGGAGGGATTATGAGGAGGGGTAGTGGGAGGCCAGGGTGTTATTTTCTATTGGCTAACACACTCAGCCTGGGACTGTATATATTTAACCAAATAAAGGTGTTCAGTTGTCACTGTTCAGAAGTCCCAGATCTACAGCATCGCCAGGGGATGCTAGCAAGGCTCTTTACATGTACCTGTCCTTAAGCTTCGTCTAAGGACTGGAGAAAGGCATGAAAGCCTGCTGGGGAGAGCAGGGGGGGTCCGACAAGGAAGCAGCATTAAAAGATGTGACCCAGTGAAGGTACGGAGATCCGTTACAGCATTTATTTACAATTTTTAGTTGAACGAATACAATGCAGTTTTTGCTTGTTTCCTTCTGTGTTCAGTTAGACCAGTGGTTCCCAAGTACCATGACAGGCCACGTCTGCCAGATATCTGAAGCACAGAACAGGTGATAGGTTTTTCTGCTCAGTGGTGTCAGGATTCAGTCTGCATTTCCCCAAATAATCCTTAAAATCTGGCTTGCTAGGGGGTCCTGAGGCCAGGGTCTTGAATCTCTTGGTTAGATGATCTCATGTCTCCTCTGCAACATTGAACAAAGAAGCTGACATTCACAAACCCTGCTGTGAACTAGAAAGAAACATGGAGCCGAGTCCACAGGACCTTGAAGGCATCTTGTGTACCTTCCTGCATTTTGCGCTTCTTTGTAAGTTGATCTCAACCCCCCCTCCTACTTTCCTCTTCAACTCTGAACAAAAGGGCAAACAATTTCTCCCTCCCCTTCCTTTTTATCCAATAAGATAAGGATCACAGAGCCAAGTCTGCATTTGGGAATAATTGTCTTAGTTGATCTCAACCCCATCCCCTCTCCTCCTCACCACTACTTTTACCCAGGAAGATCAGGATCACAAGCAAAATCTTAATTGGGAACCACTGTGTGATGATTTGAACCCCCTCCCCTCTACGCAAAACTGAACAAAGAAACAGACATTCACAAACTCTATTGGGAACCAGGACCAGGAAGACAAGGCATTGTGTTTACCTAGAACTCCATGGAGGCTTGCGCTTCCGGGCTGTGAGATCGAGTAGTGCTGCGGAGGGAGACAAGGAACGATATATTCCAAGTCTTACTCTGCTCCCGGGGGATGAAACAGTGGATCGGGCCACCCTTTTCGCCATCGGATGACAGGTGAGTATGGTAAAAAAAATTTGGGGGTGTGTTGGAGCGTGGTAAACGATATTGCCTTTGTAAAATCATTTAGCACCTGCTTTTAGGAGGTGGTAAAATTTTGGCTTTCGCGTCCCGACAGTGAATTGTGCAAGCACCTTGTAATACCTCACTTATCGAGACACTAAAACTAGATTGCCCTCCTATACCTAACATGGGAGGCACAAAGTACAGTAAGCTTACGCAAGCTGTGAGGCGCTGATTTGACCCAATGGTAGCGTCAACTATGGAATATCGAAGCCAGACGTTAAAACTTTATTTTCCTAGGGCTAACGCTTCCATGTCGAGATGCAACATTAGCACCAACTATGGAATATTGCCCCCTGTTGTGAACCAAGACAATAAGGAGGACTAATCTGAGTCTTGTAGGCATTTTGGGTACATTCCTGCATTTTCTGCCACTTTCCCCCTTTGTAAACGGATCCAAATCCCACCTTTCCTCGATTCTGAACAAAGAGCAGATATTCTCTGCCCCCCTTCCATTTTATCCAGGAAGACAAGGATCAGAGGCACGTCTGCTGCTGGAAAGCACTCTGTTAGATGATATCAACCCCTCTACTCTCCTCCGCAAAACTGAACAAAGAAGCCAACATTCACAGACCTTGTGGTGAACCAGGAAGGTAAGGAGCACGGTGCCGAGTTCACAGGCATCTTGTTGACATTCCTGCATTTTCTGTTTGTTTCCTGCCACTTTATCTTTCAGCAAGAGGATCTTCATCCCCCTTCTACTTTCCTCCTCAACTCTGAACTCTGAAATCCCCCCTTCCCCTTTATCCAGAAAGATAAGATTCAAGGGGATATACAGTAATGGCCGAAATTGTTGGCACCCCAGACATTTTTCCAGTAAAGTATTGCAGTAACACATGTTTTGCTATACACATGTTTATTCCCTTTGTGTGTATTGGAACAAAACAAAAAAGGGGAGGAAAAAAAGCAAATTGGACATAATGTCACAAAACTCCAAAAATGGACTGGACAAAATTCTTGGCACCCTTAACTTAATATTTGGTTGCACACCCTTTGGAAAAAATAACTGAAATCAGTGGCTTCCTATAACCATCAATAAGCTTCTTTCACCTCTCACCCAGAATTTTGGACCACTCTTCCTTTACAAACTGCTCCAGGTCTCTCTTATTGGAAGGGCACCTTTTCCCAACAGCAATTTTAAGATCTCTCCACAGGTGTTCAATGGGATTTAGATCCGGACTCATTGCTGGCCACTTCAGAACTCTCCAGCACTTTGTTGCCATCCATTTCTGGGTCCTTTTTGAAGTATGTTTGGGGTCATTGTCCTGCTGGAAGACCCAAGATCTTGGACGCAAACCCAGCTTTCTGACACTGGGCTCTACAGTGCCGCCCAAAATCCTTTAGTAATCCTCAGATTTCATGATGCCTTGCACACATTCAAGGCACCCAGTGCCAGAGGCAGCAAAACAACCCCAAAACATCATTGAACCTCCACCATATTTCACTGTAGGTACTGTGTTCTTTTCTTTGTAGGCCTCATTCCATTTTTGGTAAACCGTAGAATGATGTGTTTTACCAAAAAGCTCTATCTTGGTCTCATCTGTCCACAAGATGTTTTCCCAGAAGGATTTTGGCTTACTCAAGTACATTTTGGCAAACTGTAGTCTTGCTTTTTTATGTCTCTGTGTCAGCAGTGGGGTCCTCCTGGGTCTCCTGCCATAGCGTTTCATTTAAATGTCGACGGATAGTTCGCGCTCACACTGATGCTCCCTGAGCCTGCAGGACAGCTTGAATTTCTTTGGAACTTGTTTGGGGCTGCTTATCCACAATCCAGACTATCCTGCGTTGCAACCTTTCATCAATTTTTCTCTTCCATCCACGCCCAGAGAAATTAGCTACAGTGCCATGGGTTGCAAACTTCTTGATAATGTTGCGCACTGTGGACAAAGGCAAATCTAGATCTCTGGAGATGGACATGTAGGCTGCTGTCAGACGAGCGTAGTGTTCACGTCCGTGATAGCATGACAGGAAGCCCATCGGAGCCCGTTACACGAAGTACGTCCGCACTGAACTGCGGACGCACAACGGTCACGGCCCACGGACGCAAGGCAGGCAAGAACGTACAACCGCTAGAACGGCCGCACAAAGTGCGCTGCGTCCGCAACGTCTGCATAGCTTTGTGTGTGAGTGATGGAACGTGGTCAGACGGACGGCATTTATACGTCCAGCATTTTTCACGGACAAAATGGTTTTGCTTTTTAATTTATTTTCCCTTCTACAAAAATACATCAGTGAATAAACGGACTGTGTGGCCACTACTGTGTCTTCCGTACTGACGTACGTCCGTGTGCACGGACGTACAGTCCGTAGAAATCACGCTCGTCTGACCCTAGCCGTAACCTTGAGATTGTTGATATTTTTCCACAATTTTGGTTCTCAAGTCCTCGGACAGTTCTCTTCTCCTCTTTCTGTTGTCCATGCTTAGTGTGGCACACACAGACACACAATGCAAAGACTAAGTGAACTTCTCTCCTTTTTATCTGCTTTCAGGTGTGATTTTTATATTGCCCACACCTGTTACTTGCCCCAGGTGAGTTTACAGGAGCATCACATGCTTGAAACAATCTTATTTATCCACAATTTTGAAAGGGTGCCAAGAATTTTGTCCAGCCCATTTTTGGAGTTTTGTGTGACATTATGTCCAATTTGTTTTTTTTCCTCCCTTTTTTTTGTTTTGTTCCAATACACACAAAGGGAATAAACATGTGTATAGCAAAATATGTGTTACTGCAATACTTTTCTATGATAAATACTTGATTTTCTGGAAAAATGTCTGGGGTGCCAACAATTTCGGCCATGCCTGTATATATATATAATTTTTTTTGAGTAAGGGTTTTTACCAGGAAGGATACTTGAAAATTAGAGAAGTCTCAATGTATGTCCTGGGTGACGAGTATGTACCTTTAGGTGTCTCTTGCCCACGGACACTTACTGGAGAGGTGCTCTTGCTGGGATCAAACCCATGTCTCCACAGGCTCTCTGCACGCAGAGCAGTGATGTTACCTCTACTCCATCCAGCCAGTACTTATATACTGTATATTGAAGGGTGCTAATGAAACAGGAATAACTCCCGTCACGGAACTGACTTTACACCCTTTGCGGAGAAACTTTGACTTGATGCGTTCCCCACATTTAAATCCCCAAATACAGACTTTATTCCATTGTGTTCCCCTATTTTATAATTTATTCCCTTTAAACTGCATTTATTTTTATTTATACAATGTCTTTCTGTGAACTTGCTGTGTTGGTTACATTAGTGTTGAATTGTTATTATGCAAGAATGTCATTGTCTGTCACAATCTTCTGATCAGATTAGTCTTCCAGTAAGCCTGCTCTTAGGAAGGTGTAAATATCTGATTAACAGCTCTTCAAACCTAATCTTCGTTGTCAGATAAACACTACCTATTATCTGTTGCTTTAAACTGTAATCTGTTAATCGCCATTGTCTTAATTCGTTTAGAAAGCTTAAGTAATGTTCTCACTTCTGTACCTGATCTAATTATGTTTCACCTTCCAAAAAGCAAATGTTGTCCATTTATCGGTTTCGGTCTGGTTGGGTCCCCCCCAGCGGTTTCGGGGGGGGGGGGGGTATGTAAATGACCCATTTGTGATCGTATAAATACCTGTGTGATTCCCCCAATAAGACCATTGATCCGGTTTGAACATAAAATCTGCCTGGAGTTTCATGCAGCGTATCCTCAACCTTGGAAAGCACTGAGCAGCCATCCGATACTTATTGAAAGAGTAGCGAATCGGGTCCGTAGGAGCGGACTGGGATATCGGATCCGATAGAGCGATTCGAAGGATCGAATCGAAGCGGCGGCGTCCAGCATTGGCTCCCAACCAGCGGCTCCATCGGATCCGAAAAGCCAGGCTAAACAGCGGATCCAATCCAGCTGTTCAGATGCAGGAGATCAGGCTGCTCGAGGCACTGAGTTCCGAGCAACTCAGCAGCCGGGCCTATCTGCGTAAAGGAGGGTGCCTGCACAGCAGGACAGACAGACAAGAGCTTTCCGTCACAACTCCGTCTGAGTAAAAAATAAGGGAATGATCTCAAATGCTAAAATGCTTCTTTTACCCGGCTAGATTATATTTTTAATGCTGGCATCGAAACCCACTCAAACGGCCCTTTTGGAGAAGCAAGGCGATACTGGTGTATACCTTATTTGCATTTTAGAAGTAGATAGAAGCTATAAATTAGACCGGGACAGAAATCGAAACAAAAGCTGGACGTTTATAGATATGAGATAAATGCTACACGCACTCTCTATTAAGGATCATCCCGTTTGTTGATTTATGGCTATAATCTAAATATGGGTGTTCGTTGGTGCGCCTGAAATTGCCCTAGGTAGCTTCCTGGAAAGATTGCTTCATTATTTTATGATAAACAAAAAGGCCTCAATTTCACAATTTGTTTCTACAGCATAATTAAGCAGCTGATTAAGCATCGACCTGCAATTCCGATGTATGCGAAATGGAAAATAATACAGTGGATTAATTATTAATGATATAAATTATAGCCTTTGTGAATACATTTGGAAAATAACAGGGCGTATCGAATCGGGCTGCACATCAACCAATGATCCAGGAAATTACAGGTAGTTTTACTTTATTTATGGCCGGAACGCAACGGGAGCAAAAGCAACTCTCTGTAATTAGCATAATTGCGGGACAGCCCTATTTTGCATTCTGTTTCTGATGGTATTGTTGAGATGCCTCATGTAGAGCGCAAGCACTGAGCACCACACCCTCCACCTGATGGCAAATTAAATGGTATATTAAAATCTCATTAACAAAATCCACAAAAATGGTGAACACAAATATTGGTAGTGACATTATGCAAACCTGTCACTTATGGCAAGAGGATACTACGTAACAGAGTATACTAGATAAGGAGTGAGCGGCGACAAGGCAGAATGTCCTGCGGGGCCGTCTGTACACACAGCGTGAGGCGCGGGGCCGTCTGTACACACAGCGTGAGGCGCGGGGCCGTCTGTACACACAGCGTGAGGCGCGGGGCCGTCTGTACACACAGCGTGAGGCGCGGGGCCGTCTGTACACACAGCGTGAGGCGCGGCGCCGTCTGTACACACAGCGTGAGGCGCGGGGCCGTGTGTACACACAGCGTGAGGCGCGGGGCCGTGTGTACACACAGCGTGAGGCGCGGGGCCGTGTATACACACAGCGTGAGGCGCGGGGCCATGTATACACACAGCGTGAGGCGCGGGGCCGTGTATACACACAGCGTGAGGCGCGGGGCCGTGTATACACACAGCGTGAGGTGCGGGGCCATGTATACACACAGCGTGAGGTGCGGGGCCGTGTATACACACAGCGTGAGGTGCGGGGCCGTGTATACACACAGCGTGAGGTGCGGGGCTGTGTATACACACAGCGTGAGGTGCGGGCCGTGTATACACACAGCGTGAGGTGCGGGGCTGTGTATACACACAGCGTGAGGTGGGGGCCGTGTATACACACAGCGTGAGGTGCGGGGCGTGTATACACACAGCGTGAGGTGCGGGCCGTGTATACACACAGCGTGAGGTGTGGGGCTGTGTATACACACAGCTGAGGTGCGGGGCTGTGTATACACACAGCGTGAGGTGCGGGGCTGTCTATACACACAGCGTGAGGTGCGGGGCTGTCTATACACACAGCGTGAGTAGGGATGAGCTGGTCGGTTCGATCTGTTCGGAGTTCGCATCAAACATCGGCTATTCGCGAACTCCGAACATTTCCGCGTGTTCGCCCACAATGCGCCACAATACACTTTTCCACTGGCCTGAAGCTTGTAATTGGCTACAGCCTTGCACCTGACCACAGGTCAGGTGCAAGACTATGCCAATCACGGCTCAGAGTCCTGATTGGGCAAATTTTGCCCAATCATGGGCTCACGGAGCCAAATCCCGCAGCAGACTATATAAGGCTGCACACGGCCCCCAGCACGTGTTTTTTGAGAGGAGATTGTTCTGTTAGTGTGTGTTCTCACTGCCAGCAGCTATTGTGGGGGTCTCACTTCTACAAGATATCTGGGAATTGTTGTAATCTGTGTGTTCTGACTGCCAGCAGCTATTGTGGGGGTCTCACTTCTACAAAATATCTGGGAATTGTTGTAATCTGTGTGTTCTCACTGCCAGCAGCTATTGGGGGGGTCTCACTTCTATCAGATATCTGGGAATTGTAATCTGTGTCTAATTACTGCCACCCATCAGGGGGTCTCACAGATTTATAGGAGGTTCCTGGGAATTGTAATCTGTGTCTTGCCACTGCCACCCATCAGGGGGTCTCACAGACTTGTAGCAGATATCTGGGAATTATAACCTGTGTCTTGTCACTGCCACCCATCAGGGGGTCTCACTGATTTATAGGTGGTTCCTGGAATTTTAATCTGTGTCTTGTCACTGGCTGCCAGCTATCAGGGTGTCTCACTGAGTTATACCAGAGTTCTGGAAATCTTTAATCTAGATAACACAGTTGAATCAGAGTTCAGCATATCTCCAATTTTTATAACAGAGTTGAATCAGAGTTCTGTATATCTTTAATCTATACATCACTCACCATGTCAGAAAGACCAAAAAGGACAGGCAGACATTCCCAGAGACAGATAGGAGGCTGTGCCTCTGGTCATCGTGGACGTGGTGCATCCTCTGCAGGGGCACGCTTGTCCATTCTAACTGGTGCTGGCCGTCTTAAGCAGCAGCAACATACAGAGGATTTGCAGGATTGGCTAACCAGGCCATCCTCCGAGTCCTCTGCCAGCCAGGCTTGTAGTGGTTTACAGTCCACCTCAGCTGCCAAAACATCTAATTCAGCCTGCATGTCCACAGCTACTACTGCCGTAGTCTCACTATCACACACGGAGGAGTCAGCTGAATTGTTTGACTACAATGACAGTGACATGCTGCTTGAGGATGCACAGCAACTACAGTGCTCTGATTCAATCTCTGAGGTTGAGGAAGGGAATATAATCAACCTAGAGGAAGGGGGTGCCAGTGACACACAAATAACTGGCACTCATGTTCCCGCAGCAGCTGTAGCATATTGTGAGGTTGGCTCCAGTGACGAGGAGGTCACTGACTCCACCTGGGTGCCTGATCGTACAGAGGAAGAAACTGAGGAGGAGGGGGCACAACAAACACGAGGCACAACGTCCTCTATGACCAACCGTAGCCAGTCCAAGGCATCAGAAGTCACAGCTGCTCAGGTGCAGAGCACTGTTGTCTCAAAGCACATGTACAGGAAGTCTGCTGTCTGGGAGTTCTTTAAGAAATGTGCAGCAGACCGCACCGTTGCTACTTGTAATCTATGTCAGATGAGGATCAAACGTGGGAAAGACATCCCACGCTTGGGTACCACGTGCTTGAGGCGACATATGACCACCTGCCACGCATCCTGTTGGCACAACACTTTGCATAGGTCCTCATCTGTCTCTACCCCCACTATATGTCCTGCCATGTCATTGCCTACAACCTCCACTGACAGGGATGATGCTACAGTAATGGGTGTACCAGGTCCTTCCTCACAATGTGACAGCATCCCATCAGCTGAAGATTTATGCAGTCAGATTACGTTGCCCCAGCTGCTGCAGCGTAAGAAAAAATATAGTCGCAACCATCCCAAAGCACAGCGTCTAAATGCCAGCTTAGCAAAATTACTCGCATTACAGCTGCTGCCTTTCCAGCTGGTGGACTCTGCTTCCTTCCGTGAATTTGCTGAATGTGCTGTACCACAATGGCAGGTTCCAAAACGCCAATTCTTTTCACGGAAGGCCATTCCAGCACTATACCAGCACGTGGAACACAATGTTATGGTGTCATTGGGAAAGGCAGTTAGCAGCAAGGTGCACATGACTTTAGACACGTGGTCCAGCAAGCATGGACAGGGTCATTACATTTCCTTCACAAGCACACTGGGTAACTCTGATTGCAGCTGGGAGGGATCCAAGACGGGGCTCTGTGCTGGAGCTTGTTCATCCACCACGCCTCCAGAAAGCTGCTTGTATGAGGTCTGTCTGCTCCACCACCTCTTCCTCCTCCTTCTCTTTCTCTGGCGAAGTGGCAGTTAAACTGACGTGTGGCAGGGGCTACACAATGGCTCAAGCAAAAAGATGCCATACTGTGCTTGAGCTGGTTTGTTTAGGGGATAGGAGCCACACCAGGCCAGAAATTCTGTCAGCTCTGCAGGGGCAGGTGCAGAGATGGTTAACACCATGCCATTGAGCTGGGAATGGTCATCTGTGATAATGGCAGCAACCTTCTCTCCGCCCTACCCCAGGGTAAGTTGACGCATGTACCATGCCTAGCACACGTCCTAAATCTGGTGGTACAGCGTTTCCTAACCAGGTACCCAGGGCTGGCAGAGCTTCTCAGCCAGGCCAGAAAAGTCTGCAGCCACTTCAGACGGTCATTCCCAGCAAGTGCTCGCCTGGCAGAAATTCAAAGAGAATTCCACCTTCCACAAACCGTCTGATCTGTGACATGCCCACCAGATGGAACTCGACATTAGCAATGCTGCAGTGTCTGCACAAGCAGCAGAGGGCCATCAATGAGTACCTGTGTGAGTATGGCACAAGGACAGGTTCAGGTCAACTTGGTTCCCCCCCCCCGCAGTGGCTGATGATCAAGGATGCATGCACTGTACTGTCACCATTTGAGGAGGCAACGAGGATGGTGAGCAGGGACAGTGCATGCATCAGTGACAATTCCTTTAGGGTTCCTGCTGGAGCGCACTCTGCGGGGAACTATAGATGTGGCACTAGAGGCAGAGCAGCGGGAGGAAGAGGAGGCCTTCCCTAACTCTCAAGGCCCCAGTCTTTACGCAGACAGCATTCCTGTGGGTCCTCAGATCAGACAGGAGGAGGATGAGGAGGAATATTTAAGTAGTGGGGGCATTGAAAGTGGGGATTCCTCAAGGGAGGGTTTTGTGTGCCTAGAAACCGAAGGACTAGTACGTGGCTGGGAGGAGGAAGTGCACAATGGGGTCATCCTCATTGACCAGGAAGACTCTGAAGCTAATACCACCTCCAACCTACGCTGCATGGGCTCCCTTATCCTGCAAAGCTTGGTAAAGGACCTCAGGATTCGTGCTATCAAGGAGAGGGATCATTACTGGTTGGCAAGCCTTCTTGATCCACGATACAAGGGTAAAGTTGCAGAGCACATCCTGCCCGCACAGAGTTAGGACAGGATAAAACAACTTGAGGACGCTCTAAAGCGACACTTGTGTAACACCTTTCCAGGCAATGGTAGGTTACCAAGTGATGACACAGGTGCTTCTGAGGCTGCGGATCTTCAGCGGAAGAGCGGTAAAGGCCAGGGCCGCTTGACTGATGCCTTTTTAATTTTTTTTAGTCCACGATGCCCACGGACGTCGAATGTAGGCACCCATTGCCAGCGTCTTCACCATATGGTGCAGGACTACCTAGGGGCAAGGGCAGACCTAGATACCTTTACAGCAGATGATCCACTGGCTTACTGGGTGTTGAGATTGGATCACTGGGCAGAATTTAGCCAATATGCTATACAGCTACTAGGTTGCCCTTCATCCTGCGTGCTTTCTGAAAGGACGTTCAGTGCCGCTGGAGGGTTTGTCACAGACAAAAGAGTGCATCTGTCCACCGACTCTGTAGAACGGCTGACATTTATAAAAATGACTCAGTCCTGGATCAGCAGCTATCAATCCCCTGATGCTGACGTAACTGAATAGATCTGGGGATCTCTTCTGCATTCCCAAAACCTCCACCACTGCATTCTTCCACAATACCACAGAGAGGTTACTTACAGTGTGAAGGCACTTGCTGCCACCAAAGGCACAATATTTGGGTGCACTGCCACTGACGCCTATACCAGATTCATATAATTTTAATATTGGACCGCAGGGTCCAACACTGTACTCTTCCACAATACCACAGAGGGGTTACGGTGTGACGGCACTATTGCCGACACTAGAGGCCCAATTTTAAAGCACCTACTGTTACTTTGATCCAAAGCCTGCATAAGTTTCACCATAATTTAGCCAACAAAAAAAAAAGGCGCGGGGCTGTCTGTACACACAGTGTGACGCGCGGGGCTGTCTGTACACACAGTGTGACGCGCGGGGCTGTCTATACACACAGTGTGACGCGCGGGGCGGTCTGTACACACAGTGTGACGCGCGGGGCTGTCTATACACACAGTGTGACTCGCGGGGCTGTCTATACACACAGTGCGACGCGCGGGGCTGTCTATACACACAGTGCGACGCGCGGGGCTGTCTATACACACAGTGTGACGCGCGGGGCTGTCTATACACACAGTGTGACGCGCGGGGCTGTCTATAAGTAGCGCTACCCCCTCGAGAGCCTCTGAATTTGACAGGCCTTCTGTCTCACTCCAGTGATCACCCACCTGCACCTTCGGCGCCAAGTAATGCTAGGACAAGATTACTTTAAATAAAAAGGGGTTTATTAGGACTAGCGAGCAAACCCTCTGTAGGACAAAGTAATCAACAGTAGAACAGTATTGAAAGAGTTAATTCAGTATCACTATTCGACACAATGATGAATGAACGGGACGGCAATCTTTACCATACTTCAATGCAATTAGATTATCGACAATAATCAACGCAACTGATATCAATAACCTATCTAAACCTTGCACCTTCTATCTAACCACTGGCCAGTGGAAATGACACAAAGTCGCGAGTATGCTAGCGTTGGGGCCCTTTGACTTCTGTCG
Source organism: Leptobrachium leishanense (assembly GCA_009667805.1). Classification (NCBI taxonomy): domain Eukaryota; kingdom Metazoa; phylum Chordata; class Amphibia; order Anura; family Megophryidae; genus Leptobrachium; species Leptobrachium leishanense. The sequence goes on from CM019074.1 coordinate 100,716,306, forward strand.
TTGGGTAACTTTAAACATGCAACCACATTTGTATTCCACAATATGAGAAAGGAATCTTCGCAAAGTGTCACAGGGTAACAAGATTGGCAAACTGCAGCGATCCTCCTTTTAACTGGGGCTGCGCGGGCAGTAGAACTAGGCCGGACAGTAAAGTTAGAAATATTACCTCACGCAGGGTAGCCGAATATCTCTCTCTGTTGGATACACTCACTCCTTCCCCGCTGGACGGTAGCTGAATCGCTATCTCTAGCACTGGAAGCACATGGGGACAACTAGATCTCTCTCCGTTGGACGCACGAGGGAAGCCAGATCTCTTCTTAGCTGGATACACTTGATCGCTCCCATGGTCACTGGAAACACACGAAGGCCACTGCACCCCTTCTCCGCTGTATGCGCAAGGACAGCCGGATCTTCATTCCGCTGGTACTGGCAACACGTAAGGGTAAGCAGATCTCTCCTTGTCTGGATACACGAGGCCGCCGCAGGTCGCATGATCCACCACATAAGACCGTTCACCTCAACAGTCTCGCCCTCTCTGGCTTCTCCTTGCTCTGCACGTGCACTTCCTTTCTTGGAAAACGAGCCCTTCCCTTAGGCACTGCTGGGAGGTGTAGTCCTCTTCCTGACAAATTGCATTAGGCCCTCTGTCATTGAAACTACATGTTCCAGAATCCTTTGCATCTTCCTGTCTTAAACAACTTCCTTTGCCAGTGAAGAGAAGGGGAAAAAGGGAGGGGTGGAAAGTCCTCCTCAGCTGTGACAGGCTGCATGTCTCTGTCCAAGCCTGGAACACAGCAAAACACAATAATACACACACAGTTCAAGTAGTCTGCGCTACATATACACACAGTGTGAGGCGCGGGGCTGTCTATACACAGTGTGAGGTGCACTGGCGTGCGCAGCTCGTTACATTAGGGTGTGCACCCATGGAACATTTATTAATTAAAAACTTATGTTTAGAAGATTTTACACAAAATGCACATTTTCATTACGAATAACAAGCCTGTAATCAGAGATATAGTCAGCTTTTATGTTATCTGTCATGAACCAGATAAGGGACATCTAAAATATCAATGATAGAGTATAAAAAGGTCCTCTTCACCCAACATTAGGGTGTGCCTGGGCACACCAGGCATACCCCCTGCGCACACCTATGGTGCAGTGCGGACTTTGTATACAGTGTAAGAGTTTTTATTTCGAGACCCTCAGACATCTGTCTCCAAGAGGGTGAGGTCCTCATCGCTTTGACGACATTTTATCCCAGAGTCCTGACTACCCGGCAGGTTCAGTCACTGTCGTGCAGGTCTAGGTAAAATGAGGTTGGGGGAAATGTCCTGCCCTAATCAATTATTTTAATATAAGACCTGTCAACAATGTAAATCAATGTTGCGATGTAGATGTGACTAACTGCAAGCTACGATCTGACAATCCAGGTCAAACGGGAGCTTTTTCAGTCGTGATCTAATCAAGGAATAATCCGATACAGGACGTTTAGGTAGACCCTTTTTGTAGACCATGCCCGGTGAAGTTGTTCCCATCCCCCAAATTTCACGTTTAAAGGTTTTGATGTCTTGATAATGTCTTCATTAAGTGCTGATCGGAGATTTCGCAGTTGAGGGTAACACCAGCTCCTCTCTCATTATCATCATGTTCAGGCAGAAATGTCTTCCAGCTGGTAAATTATTGTTTTGTCTGTTCAGATTCAGTTTTTGACACAGTCGGCAGGACTGGAATTCCTCTCTACTACAGCCAAAAACAGAGACTGTGCCCACCACTCAGAGGGAGCCAAACCATAGCTTTATCTCATCCTGCCCAGCCAATCTCGCGACAGATATTAAATTCATTGGTGACCGAACTGGGCCGAAACATCTTTTCTCCAGCCAAATATTTAATATCTATCCAAAATTCCTCCTGGGTGTTCATATCTCATTCAGCCTAGATCGGCCATTTGACAAACCAGGCAAATGCGAGGTGGTCCACAAGGGCATTTGAGATACACCTGATGGAGAGATCAAAAGACCAATCTAACCTAAGCAGTGCTGGCCAGATCCTCAACTCTTGCCAATGAGTGGCCCAATCCTACTTATACATACATACATTCATTCATAGGGAGTCATGCTTCCAGAACATGTCTACATGTCACCTAACATCACACCTATGACCCAAGGGTTTCCAGGGCCAACAGATCTAGACCGGTCTAAATCAACGGTTTGTAAAAATGAAGGACTCCGCTACCGGCCATCATTCATGGGCCAGATTATTATTGAGTCCATGAAAGTGGTTTCTCTATACCCCGACTGGGTCACATTTGTTAATGCCGCTCTCTTTCGTGCCTTTCTCCAGCCCTTAGCCGAAGCTTAAGGCCGGGTACACTGAAAGCTTTCCCCAGAAATGAGTCAGAACGCAGATCTTGAGGTTAGAACAGTCAGACTGGACCTCTGCGTTTAATGAGCTAAATATATACAGTGCCAAGAGGGACCTAGCGACCAATGGGAAATCCCTCCCTGGTGTATTGATGTGACAGCTCAGTAATCACTGCCTGGCGTTTTGATGTCTGGCACATAATTAGACCAGGGATAGATAATGGAATGAACTCTGGTCACCGAGACATATAGTGCAACACCCCAACAAAACAGATCAAAAGGACAATAGCAGATTCAGATTTTACAGTAACTGATGGGGCAGTGTTTGTCAAACAAGACAAAGACCACACCAACCTTTAACAGATGGAAACATATTCTAGAGAGGGGGAGTTGGGAAAGTCTTCAATGATCCACACAGTGACCCATAATCCTATTATAAAATAGACAATAGCGATAATAACAATATTCATTCGAAGCAAAGACAACACACTCTGCACCTAGGATTGTAGGTACAGGGTGACTGGCAGAGGACAGGAAAACAACATAAGGCCTGCACCTCTCAAATGCATCTCTAGGTCCATGTATCCCAAGTTCAAAGTGACTCACGCCAAACTGTTGACTTGTAGAATCGAATTAACACTGTGTTCTGCAGAATAAGTCAACATATTTTACCAACAGTCATAAACCCAAAGGATTCAACTCTTGGTCATTATGGGGCACTTGGTAAAGTGTATTTGCAATGCCCCAACCATATAGGGTCCAGGTGGTCGTCTATGTATTCCCGTGTGGAGGAGTCCTTTATTTCCTGGTGGTCCATACCAGCCATGATCTTGATGCATGAAGGCGAGGAGAGTATTTCTCGGAGCACATACCGCATTCCTCTGCTCGTCAACAATTGTGGTGAATGTAATTAATGCCCAGGTTATGGCATCTCAAGTAGGGTTTCACCATGGGTTCTCCAACTGTCTGGGACCCACTCATCTCTCTCTTGACCAGTTCATGGAACTGGTCATGTGGAAAAAAAAAACATAATAAGGAAAGACTATAAACATCAGTTTTCTGGCACAAACCATTCAACCCCACCCCAGGAGCCACTCTATTTTTGTGTATTTACTATATATATATATATATATACTATGTCAATTTTTTCCATTGATGGTCGAATTAACGTGTAGTTTCTGAAGACACTGTTACATAATTAATTACAATAATATTCCTCTCGTAACCGAGCACAAAGCCCTTCACAAGCCACCCTCTGATATATGGATCTCTGACATCACTAGTCAAACTTAAAAAAGAAAATGGGTCAAGTTATGCGGAGTGCTAAGATGACCCACATGGACAGACTCCATCCTATAGTCTTCTTCCGGAGAATTATCACCTCTCCCCAGCCAAAGTTTTGTCTCATATTGCACCATTTCCGGAGGTCATGTGGGGTGGGTAAAGAAACTACCAGGGCTGGTCGCTACACACGGTGATTTAGTGTGGTTTAGACTTGGGCGATTTGGTTTTGACGAAATTGATGTTTGCCCAAATATCGGAGCCATCCGTTACTCTGAATCGTTAACTTCCTGAACCGAGATGCGTCCGAATGAAGAATTACCAAATAAATTCACATCTGCCCGAATATAAGTGGATCGGTTCTGATGACCTGAAAAAGCTATGTACTGTAAAGCTTTAAGAGTGTCAAGTCTTTGCTTGAAAAGGGCTGCCCTACTGTAGGAGTGTGAAACATTATGGGCTATTCAGAGAGTGGTGAAAAGCAGGAGAATGACTGGAGAAGTGAAAATTCTAGGTCAAAAGAGCAAAACCAGAAAAATTCTCCCTTTTATCTCACTTTCTAAATCGGCTATTTTGACCTAGAATTTTCACTTCTCCAGTCATTCTCCTGGTTTTCACCTCTCTCTGAATAACCCTGTTAGACTTCTCGTGCCATGTGCTTGACATGAAAAGGGCTGCCGTACTGTACGAGTGTGACGTTAGATTTCTCGTGCCATGTGATTGACCTGAAAGGGGCTGCCATACTGTACGAGTGTGAAATTAGACTTGTGCCATGTGCTTGACATGAAAAGGGCTGCCATACTGTACGAGTGTGAAGTTAGATTTCTCGTGCTATGTGCTTGACATGAAAAGGGCTGCCATACTGTACGAGTGTGACGTTAGATTTCTCGTGCCATGTGCTTGACATGAAAAGGGCTGCCATACTGTACGAGTGTGACGTTAGATTTCTCGTGCCATGTGCTTGACATGAAAAGGGCTGCCATACTGTACGAGTGTGACGTTAGATTTCTCGTGCCATGTGCTTGACATGAAAAGGGCTGCCATACTGTACGAGTGTGACGTTAGATTTCTCGTGCTATGTGCTTGACATGAAAAGGGCTGCCATACTGTACGAGTGTGACGTTAGATTTCTCGTGCCATGTGCTTGACATGAAAAGGGCTGCCATACTGTACGAGTGTGACGTTAGATTTCTCGTGCCATGTGCTTGACATGAAAAGGGCTGCCATACTGTACGAGTGTGACGTTAGATTTCTCGTGCCATGTGCTTGACATGAAAAGGGCTGCCATACTGTACGAGTGTGACGTTAGATTTCTCGTGCTATGTGCTTGACATGAAAAGGGCTGCCATACTGTACGAGTGTGACGTTAGACTTCTTCTCGTGCCATGTGCTTGACATGAAAAGGCTGCCATACTGTACGAGTGTGACGTTAGATTTCTCGTGCCATGTGCTTGACATGAAAAGGGCTGCCATACTGTACGAGTGTGACGTTAGATTTCTCGTGCCATGTGCTTGACATGAAAAGGGCTGCCATACTGTACGAGTGTGACGTTAGATTTCTCGTGCCATGTGCTTGACATGAAAAGGGCTGCCATACTGTACGAGTGTGACGTTAGATTTCTCGTGCTATGTGCTTGACATGAAAAGGGCTGCCATACTGTACGAGTGTGACGTTAGACTTCTTCTCGTGCCATGTGCTTGACATGAAAAGGGCTGCCATACTGTACGAGTGTGACGTTAGACTTCTTCTCGTGCCATGTGCTTGACATGAAAAGGGCTGCCATACTGTACGAGTGTGACGTTAGACTTCTTCTCGTGCCATGTGCTTGACATGAAAAGGGCTGCCATACTGTACGAGTGTGACGTTAGATTTCTCGTGCTATGTGCTTGACATGAAAAGGGCTGCCATACAGGCTAATGCAATGATATTTTAAGAACGAACGCTTCTGATATTTAAGAGGTTTCCCAGTTCTGAAATCACAGAAAGACCAGTCGTTCGAAGTGGCCGCTTTCAAACCGCGACAAGCTTCGGCATCAGGACAGGATAAATCACAGGCAGGGGGAGTTTCACCGACGAATGCGGAGATTTTCACACCAAAATTTCAGTTAGAGAGATTTTATTTTAGTCGTTTTTTAAGGTATTTTATAGCACAAGCAGCTCGGCCGGAGATTTTAGTAGAGTTGGGGTCACCTTCCGGCGGCAGAAGATTAAGAAAAAGTCTTCCGGTTGGAAGTGACATATCAGCTGGAAAACCCAGAGGCTTTACGCTCGCAGTGATGCCTGTGCTCGCTCTCCCAGAATTCCTGGGGCAGGTTAAAGGCAGCATGTTTTGCATTTTGTTTGTGGTTTTTTTCTTGGCATGTGATTAAAATGCCCTGGGGCATCATAGTAATGGATCGCTGGATGATATTAAAGAGACATTATCACTTACATAAGCTGTGGCTGGATCACTTGTTATAAAACACATGCCGATTGTTTTTTTCTCTTTCTTTGAAGTAATCGCATGTAAAAAAAAAGAAAAGTTTTTTTATCTCATTCTCTTTTGTGGATTTTTCCCATGATGCAACATTTAACAAAATCTGTGCAAAGGTTTTACTTTACTGCTGAGGTTTATATTCAGTATTTAACAGTTAATGAGGTGGACGAGGGGATGTTTAGGTAAGGCTGCAGGGGGCGCACTGTGTTTTCCAGGCTTACTGAGACAAGAGCTGGGAGCTGAATGAGATACGACAGGGGGCTTAAAGTCTTCTAGTCTAGCCGCTGGTGATGTCCTTTGAATACATCCCACACAATACAATGATGTGAGTGGGTGACTGACCCAGTTTATTCTCACGCGCAGCCCCCACTCTCTGGAACGCTCTCCCTCGTACTGTCAGACTTTCCCCTAACTTCTCTTCCTTCAAACGCTCCCTTAAAACATTCCTATTTAGGGAAGCCTACCACCCAACTCACTGACGCAACCATCAATCACTCTCACCTTACAGTCCTCTCCTCCTGTTTCCAACCCCAACCCTCCCAGATTGTGAGTTCCTACGGGAATAGGGCCTCATCTCCTCCTGTACTGTTTGTCAAATGTTGTTCAATGTATTGTAACCCTGTCTATACTGTGCTTATTGTACAGCGCTGCGGAATATGCTGGCGCTTTATAAATAAAGAATAATAATAATAAAATAATATTCTATGGCCAAAGCCACACAGTGAGGAGCAAGTGATGGAAAGCTAGAAAATATCACACAATGGATGCACCAAGTGACACATATAAAGGAAAATATCACACAATGGATGGGCCCAGTGACACAGAGGAAAATATCACACAATGGATGTACCCAGTGACACAGAGGAAAATATCACACAATGGATGTACCCAGTGACACAGAGGAAAATATCACACAATGGATGGGCCCAGTGACACAGAGGAAAATATCACACAATGGATGTACCCAGTGACACAGAGGAAAATATCACACAATGGATGTACCCAGTGACACAGAGGAAAATATCACACAATGGATGGGCCCAGTGACACAGAGGAAAATATCACACAATGGATGTACCCAGTGACACAGAGGAAAATATCACACAATGAATGCGCCCAGTGATACATAGAGGAAAATATCACACAATGGATGCGCTCAGTGACACATATAGAGGAAAATATCACACAATGAATGCGCCCAGTGATACATAGAGGAAAATATCACACAATGGATGCGCTCAGTGACACATATAGAGGAAAATATCACACAATGGATGCACCAAACAATATATACATACATATACAAACACACACACTCGTAGTGTCTTACTCAATGGGAGATCGCAAAGGAGTATATATCCTTTAGGTATCTCATGTGGGCTCACCACTGGAATCATTGGGTTACAGAGCCCATCACTAGATAGATACGGATGGGGACAAGACAGAAGATAAACATATACAGGATAAAGAGATACAGATAAAGAGATACAGATAAAGAGATACAGATAAAGAGATACAGATAAAGAGATACAGATAAAGAGATACAGAAACAGATACAGACAAACATATGCAAAGAGATAAAGATAGGTAAAACTATATAAAGATATGGAGACATAACTGGATAGAGATAAATATGGATGATTGGATAGAGTATAAAGATATAGGAGATCTGGAAAGACATACTGTATATATGGTCAGATAAAGAAAGGTAACAGATACTGGAGAGATATATAGACAATAAAGATATGGATAAAGAAAAGGTACGATAGAGCTAGATATGGATAGACAGATATAAACATATGCTTAGGTAGACAGATGTGGATAGATGGAGATAAAGATATACACGGATATAGAAAGCTGAATATATATTATATATATATATATACTGTATATATGGATAGATGGACAGATAGATACTGCTCACCCTGGTGGCAGATATAGGGGTAGCGCGCTCTCTGTTTAATTGTTAACCCTTTCCTATATAGCTCGTTTCACCGTTTTGTCTTGATGAAGCACACCCCCCCCCCAAGGTGTAGCAGACTGTCAATCCCATCAGTCCATTAATGACATTAACCCTCACATCGCCTCCCGTGTTAAATCCCTCACATCACTGTATGGGGTCGTGTCATCTTCTGGAACAATAGATGCTCAACTCCCATCACTTTCAGGAGGGCCAGCACCATGCCAGCAGGCAGCCCCATCACCGTGCCAGCAGACCAGCCCCATCACCGTGCCAGCAGACCAGCCCCATCACCATGCCAGCAGACCAGCCCCATCACCATGCAAGCAGGCAGCCCCATCACCATGCAGCCCCATCAGCATGCCAGCAGACCAGCCCCATCACCTTGCCGGCAGACAGCCCCATCACCGTGCCGGCAGGCAGCCCCATCACCGTGCAAGCAGACCAGCCCCATCATCATGCAGCCCCATCACCGTGCCAGCAAACCAACCCCGTCACCGTGCCAGCAGGCAGCCCCTTCACCGTGCCAGCAGGAAGCCCCATCACCGTGCCAGCAGGCAGCCCCATCACCGTGCCACCAGGCAAACCCCATCACCATGTCAGCAGGCAAACCCCATCATCGTGCCGCCAGACAGCCCCTCATCACCGTGCCAGCAGGCAGCCCCCATCACCGTGCCAGCAGGCAGCCCCCATCACCGTGCCAGCAGGCAGCCCCCATCACCGTGCCAGCAGGCAGCCCCCCAATCACCGTGCCAGCAGGCAGCCCCCATCACTGTGCCAGCAGGCAGCCCCCATCACCGTGCCAGCAGGCAGCCCCCATCACCGTGCCAGCAGGCAGCCCCCATCGCCGTGCCAGCAGGCAGCCCCATCGCCGTGCCAGCAGACCAACCCCATCACCATGCAGCCCCATCAGCATGCCAGCAGACCAGCCCCATCACCTTGCCGGCAGACAGCCCCATCACCGTGCCGGCAGGCAGCCCCATCACCGTGCAAGCAGACCAGCCCCATCATCATGCAGCCCCATCACCGTGCCAGCAAACCAACCCCGTCACCGTGCCAGCAGGCAGCCCCTTCACCGTGCCAGCAGGAAGCCCCATCACCGTGCCAGCAGGCAGCCCCATCACCGTGCCACCAGGCAAACCCCATCACCATGTCAGCAGGCAAACCCCATCATCGTGCCGCCAGACAGCCCCTCATCACCGTGCCAGCAGGCAGCCCCCATCACCGTGCCAGCAGGCAGCCCCCATCACCGTGCCAGCAGGCAGCCCCCATCACCGTGCCAGCAGGCAGCCCCCATCACCGTGCCAGCAGGCAGCCCCCCAATCACCGTGCCAGCAGGCAGCCCCCATCACTGTGCCAGCAGGCAGCCCCCATCACCGTGCCAGCAGGCAGCCCCCATCACCGTGCCAGCAGGCAGCCCCCATCGCCGTGCCAGCAGGCAGCCCCATCGCCGTGCCAGCAGACCAACCCCATCACCATGCAGCCCCATCACCATGCCAGCAGGCAGCCCCATCACCACGCCAGCAGACCAGCCCCATCACCATGCCAGCAGACCAGCCCCATCACCATGCCAGCAGACCAGCCCCATCACCATGCCAGCAGACCAGCCCCATCACCATGCCAGCAGGCAGCCCCATCACCATGCCAGCAGACCAGCCCCATTACCATGCCAGCAGGCAGCCCCATCACCATGCCAGCAGGCAGCCCCATCACCATGCCAGCAGGCAGCCCCATCACCATGCCAGCAGGCAGCCCCATCATGTCTGGAAACTCCTTAAACTGGCCACAGGTTCCCTTTCACAAGCTTCAAAGAAATATCTACCAGAGCTCCCTTAACCCCAGGCTTCCCGATACCAGAGCTCCCTTACCCCCAGGCTTCCCAATACCAGAGCTCCCTTACCCCCAGGCTTCCCAATACCAGAGCTCCCTTACCCCCAGGCTTCCCAATACCAGAGCTCCCTTACCCCCAGGCTTCCCAATACCAGAGCTCCCCATCAGTTTCCTGATGTCCGAGCTTCCTAGATACCCAGATCCTGCTCTCCCAGAGCTCCCTATCCCCAGCTCCATGCTTCCAGAGCTCCCTATACCCTGCTCCATTCTCCTAGACCTCCCCTGCTCTATGCTCCCAGAGCTCCCTATACCCTGCTCCATGAACCCAGAGCTCCCTAGACCCTGCTCCCAGAGCTCCTGATGCCCTACTTCAAGAGCTCCCTACACCCTTCTCCCAGAGCTCCCTGCATCCTGCTCCCAGAGCTCTGTGCTTCCTACACCATGCTCCCAGAGCTCCTTAGGCCCTGCTCTATGCTCCTAGATCTTCCTGATCCTAAAGCTCCCTATACCCTGCTCCCTGAGCTCCATGCTTCCAGAGCTCCCTATGCCCTGCTCCCAGAGCTCCCTATGCCCTGCTCCCAGAGCTCTACGCCCTGCTTCTAGAGCTCCCTATACCCTGCTTCCAGAGCTCCCTATACCTCTCTCCCAGAGCTCCCTACACCCTGTTGCTAGAGCTCCCTTCTCCCTATACCCTGCTCCCTATACCCTGCTCCCTATACCCTACTCCATACTCCCAGAGCCCCATACCCTGCCCCATTCTCCCAGAGCTCCATATAACCTGCTCCATGCTCCCAGAGCTCCCTACACCCTGTCCCATGCTCCCAGAGCTTCATATACCCTGCTCCAGAGCTCCCTATAACCAGCTCTATGCTCCCAGAGCTCACTATACCCTACTCCATGATCCCAGAGCTCCCTACATTGTGCTCCATGCTTCCTATACCCTGCACCCTACTCCATACTCCCAGAACCCCTATACCCAGCCCCATTCTCCCAGAGCTCCCTATAAGCTGCCCCATGCTCCCAGAGCTCCATATACCTGCTCCAGAGCTCCCTATACACTGCTCCATGCACCCAGAGCTCCGTATACCCTGCTCCAGAGCTCCCTATACACTGCTCCGTGCTCCCAGAGCTCCATATGCCTTTCCCCATGCTCCCTATACCCTGCCCCATATTCTCAGAGCTCCCTATACCCTGCTCCAGAGCTCCCTATGCCCTGCTCCAGAGCTACCTACCCTGCTCCATGCTCTGAGTTCCCTATGCCCTGCTCCATTCTCCCAGAGCTCCCTCTATGCCCTCCTGCAGAGCTCCCTATACCCTGCTCCAGAGATACCTACCCTGCTCCATGCTCTCAGAGCTCCCTATGCCCTGCTCCATCTCCCAGAGCTCCCTATGCCCTGCTCCCTACTCTCAGAGCTCCCTATGCCCTGCTCCCTACTCTCAGAGCTCCCTATGCCCTGCTCCCTACTCTCAGAGCTCCCTATGCCCTGCTCCCTACTCTCAGAGCTCCCTCAATGAATTACAGCGCTGCAGCATTCAGACAGATTCTCAGTTGTCACTCAGGCCAACCCCCGCCTCCTGATTGGCCGGGCAGAGCCCTCCGGGGCGTGTCGTGCCGGCTTGCTGTTTAAAAGCACGTGGTGTTGGTATGATCAGAGCAGAGGATGTGACCGCAGGGACAGAGAGAGAGAGGGATCGGCTTCTCCTCTGGCAGCAGCAGCCACATCCTGCGGGGGATCTGCGGGCAGCACAGCCTGGGCGACCAGCAGGGGACACCAGCCCCATCCTGGGGGATTCAGACACACAAATCCTGGGAGTACCAGGCACATTCTGGGGAAATCAGCCACATCCATGTGGGATCAGCCAGGTCCTGGTGGGATCAGTCTGTGATTACAACCTCAACCAAACAGCACTGGATCTAAATTTTCTCCATTCATTATTTCTGCATCCATTGCAGGTAAGTCCCAGCTCTCAGGATGCTTCATGCCCCCCCCCCCTCTCCATCCATCCATGATCTACCATATACTGTGCTTTAAATGGCATTTAATGGCCCTGCAGCATGGCATGGGGTCCCAGGGCTGCTGCTGCTCCTCATCTGGATGCATCACGATTTTATAAATCTATATATGTATTTTTATCAACCCACCATCCACATCATCCAATTGCTAAAAATATGTAATCATGGTGCAGGCAGCAACAGTTGCAGAGCAAGGCAGACTTTGTGTATGGAGCATCTGTTTGTACTCACAGGCATCCAGCAGCTGTTAGATCAGGCAAAAAAAAGAAAGAGGGGGGGGTGAAGCAGGGCAGTATTTGGAAATTCTTTAAAAAGAGAATAAATGTCCATCAGGACACCCACTTGCTCTGACATGTGTGATCTTATGGTATTTTCATATATATATATATATAGCCAGTGCTTAGTCTGTTGGTGCCCCCCCCATAAGAATATTTGGATGGTGGGCTGCAAGTCCTGAATGGAGAGGGGGGGGGGGTGACATGACTTTTCTGTCCTGACAGCTGAAGTTCTAGGAGGTAACATGATGACAGGGTAAGCTCTTCACGCTTACAGTGGTGTTGAAATGGTTAAATTAAGGTTTTACAGGAGAAAAAAAAAATGGAAGATTTTCTTGGTAATCTCTGTTAAAGTGTGGTTGCTGCTCATCTTTTGTAACCTGGCCATACAGTTTCCACATGGACATTGGCTTCCCACCGTCTCACGCACTTCTCCTTTCAGAGAATTCTTGAGAAATTCTCTGTTCCACTGGTGGCATTTTGAAGTGTCCCCATGCCGTGTCCTGCTAAAACCTCTCCCTTTAGCTCTTTTTATGGCTTCTTGTCCCTGGACACTTAAATGGTCTTGGAAATTTCAGATGAAGAACCTTGAGGAACCAAATTTAGGTCAAGTCGGGTTTTCTGTGGACGCTCATTGCCAGCTTCCTTCTTGCCATCGAGCCTTCATGAACGCGCTCTTCTTGTTTGGATGGTGGGGTCTACCTGGGTTGGTCGGGATCAGTGGTTCTTGTCTTTTTGCGTGTGTAATATTGGAAAACCAGGATCTTTTGTGGTGGCTTGCTTTTGGGTTTCTTCTGGTGGCTTGTAGAATTTGGATCTTCCTTCGCCAGAAGTGTAAACTTAACCACAGCTCTGGTCAGCTTCTCAAGTCCAAAGACAACTGTCACAGAGCTTCCCGAGCTCTGCTTAAGTTTACACCTGACTCTGCTGCGCTCCTTGCAATGGAACAAGATCCGATCATCCAGAAATATGACCTTATACCTTCATGTGGTGGCCGTCAAGTCGTTACCCTTACTTTTGCTTTTATTGTTGGCTCTTTTGACCAAAATCGTTGCCTTTTCTAATCATCCAATGAGGGACAGATAAAGAATTTGTAGCATTTGATCATTCTGAGAAGGACTCCTTGGCTTGTCTTCTGTTGGTCTTTCCACCTACCGATCGAACCTGTACCCCTTTCTCGCTCTTGTAGATGCATTTCAGAGATTAAAACATTTTTTTTTTTATTGGTTAAAGACTTCGATTTGGTATATAGATACTGAGAACATTGTATTCTGCGTCCATCATAAGCTCCTTGGTTCTCCGTCGTCCAGGTTTTTGTTCATAATATTTGACTTTGTTTTACCACGGGTAGACCGAGCAACCATAATCAAGATACGCAATATTTACAGGTCCCGGGATGGGAGATAAAATACGCCCCTACATCCAACCATGTCGCCTGTTTGGTAGGTTGTGACACTTGCGTGTGCCGTGACCCGCTTTACCACATTTAGAACATTTATCATTCTTGTAAGATTGCGATGCAGATTCCATCCTTGGCTTTCAGTTGGCGTCTGCATGAGTCATCCCTTTTTTGAAACAAGAAGGAACAGCGAGCGCTTTGTGCCGGGCAGGTGGTTCCAACAGATGAACAGAAGCTGCGGAGTACGCGGAGGCTTATTTTTATCTCTTCGGCTTGGGTCCTTTTACTTATCCCAAGCCTAGAACGCATGACGTTGTAAGGTATAGAGCAGGGGTGGACAACCTTGGCTCCACAGATGTTTTTCTGAACTGCATTTCCCATGAGGCTCAGTTAACCTGAGCATAATGGGAGACGTAGTTTCAGAACATCTGTGAGGCTAAGCTTGCTGACCCCTGGTATAGAGGTATACATCGCACTGTACAGTGCTCCATACTGTCCTATCGATGTACAGAGGCGTAATTCTGGGTATGGCATAAATCCCTGTCTGGATGGTTTGTATGAGTACAGGGTCAGCAACCCCCCCCCCTCCAGATGCTCTGGAACTACATCTCCCACAGTGCTCAGTCACGTACTAGGTTAGCTGAGCCTTATGGGAGATGTAGTTCCAAGGCACATGGAAGGACAAGGTTTCCCACCCCTGCTGCACGGTCTGCGCTAGCGTCATACTATACTTGGCTCGGTTATGTTATGTTTGTTCAGACGTGTTATCAAGTTTTTGAACACACACCGACAGGTGAAAAGAAAACTAAAACCACTCACAATGGGGCTCCAAGCCCCGACCTGCCGTAATGGAGGGGTACGCCTGTACTTTTATCTCACGGCAAACAACCCGCGTTGCACTGTTTACAGAAGGCAGAGGTGGCAGCAGGTTTATTTTTTTATTTTCTTATCTCCGTAGTGAGTCGCCCTCGCGTAGCAACACCAAGGCTGGTGGCGTCACTCAGGGAAATGGGCTCGGGCCGCGGGGACCGCGCCGCTCTCATATCCCGGTCGCGTAGAAGCCAGAGGACTTCGAGCTGGGTTTAAAATAACCGGATAAATCGGCAGCCGGGTACCGCAATATGCTGCTGGTTACGCTGTGGACTGGTGCTTCTTTTTCTTTCTTTTAACTCTTTGATTTCCTGCACCAGTGAGTTTTATTATTTTATCGACGCGGCTTCCTTTCCCGTCTCGGCTAATCCCGGCTTTATTCTGCAAAGTCAGTTTTGTTTTGAGTCGACAAAAATTGCAGGTTAGTGAATATGTACCTTACGTTTATATTAGGACTGCAACTAACGACTATTCTCATAATCAATTAGTTGGCAGATTATTATTTCGATTAATCGCTTCATTGGATACATTTTTTTAAATAATTTGCGTAGGTAACGTTCGTACGTACATATGCAAATTGCGTATCTTGCGTACTTTTCACACAAGGTATGAGTGTGCTTGGTCAGAGGGATGGGTTGATGCTGCGAGTGCTTGGTCAGAGGCATGGGTTGATGCTGCGAGCGCTTGGTCAGAGGGATGGGTTGATGCTGCGAGCGTTTGGTCAGAGGGATGGGTTGATGCTGCGAGCGCTTGGTCAGAGGGATGGGTTGATGCTGCGAGCGCTTGGTCAGAGGGATGGGTTGATGCTGCGAGCGCTTGGTCAGAGGGATGGGTTGCTGCTGCGAGCGCTTGGTCAGAGGGATGGGTTGATGCTGCGAGCGCCTGGTCAGAGGGATGGGTTGATGCTGCGAGCGCCTGGTCAGAGGGATGGGTTGATGCTGCGAGCGCCTGGTCAGAGGGATGGGTTGATGCTGCGAGCGCTTGGTCAGAGGGATGGGTTGATGCTGCGAGCGCTTGGTCAGAGGGATGGGTTGATGCTGCGAGCGCTTGGTCAGAGGGATGGGTTGATGCTGCGAGCGCTTGGTCAGAGGGATGGGTTGCTGCTGCGAGCGCTTGGTCAGAGGGATGGGTTGATGCTGCGAGCGCCTGGTCAGAGGATGGTTGATGCTGCGAGCGCCTGGTCAGAGGGATGGGTGATGCTGCAGCGCGTTGTCAGAGGATGGTTGATGCTGCGAGCGCTTGGTCAAGGGATGGTTGACTGCGAGCGCTTGGTCAGATGGGTTGATGCTGCGAGCGCTTGGTCAGAGGATGGGTTGCTGCTGCGAGCGCGGTCAGAGGGATGGGTTGATGCTGCGAGCGCCTGGTCAGAGGGATGGGTGATGCTGCGAGCGCCTGGTCAGAGGATGTATGCTGCGAGCGCTGGTCAGAGGATGGGTGATGCTGCGAGCGCTTGGTCAAGAGATGGGTTGATGCTGCGAGCGCTTGGTCAGAGGATGGGTTGCTGCTGCGAGCGCTGGTCAAGGAGGGTTGATGCTGCGAGCGCTTGCAGAGGAATGGTTATGCTGCGAGCGCTTGGTCAGAGGGATGGGATGCTGCGAGCGCCTGGTCAGAGGGGTGATTGCTGCGAGCGCCTGGTCAGAGGGATGGTTGATGCTGCAGCGCTTGGTCAGAGGGATGGGTTGATGCTGCGAGCGCTGGTCAGAGGGATGGTTGATGCTGCGAGCGCTTGGTCAGAGGATGGGTTGATGCTGCGAGCGCTTGGTCAGAGGATGGGTTGAGCTGCGAGCGCTTGGTCAGAGGATGGGGCTGCTTGCGAGCGCTTGGTCAGAGGGATGGTTGATGCTGCGAGCGCCTGGTCAGAGGGATGGGTTGATGCTGCGAGCGCCTGGTCAGAGGATGGGTTGATGCTGCGAGCGCTTGTCAGAGGGATGGTTGATGCTGCGAGCGCTTGGTCAGAGGGATGGGTTGATGCTGCGAGCGCTTGCAGAGGGATGGGTTGATGCTGCGAGCGCTTGGTCAGAGGATGGGTTGCTGCTGCGAGCGCTTGGTCAGAGGGATGGGTTGATGCTGCAGCGCGCTGGTCAGAGGAGGGTTGATGCTGCGAGCGCCTGTCAGAGGGATGGTTGATGCTGCGAGCGCTGGTCAGAGGGATGTTGATGCTGCGAGCGCTGGTCAGAGAGATGGGTTGACTGCGAGCGCTTGGTCAGAGGGATGGGTTGCTGCTGCGAGCGCTTGGTCAGAGGGATGGTTGATGCTGCGAGCGCTTGGTCAGAGGGATGGGTTGATGCTGCGAGCGCTTGGTCAGAGGGATGGGTTGATGCTGCGAGCGCCTGGTCAGAGGGATGGGTTGATGCTGCGAGCGCCTGGTCAGAGGGAGGGTTGATGCTGCGAGCGCTTGGTCAGAGGGATGGGTTGATGCTGCGAGCGCTTGGTCAGAGGATGGGTTGATGCTGCGAGCGCTTGGTCAGAGGGATGGGTTGATGCTGCGAGCGCTTGGTCAGAGGGATGGGTTGATGCTGCGAGCGCTGGTCAGAGGGATGGGTTGATGCTGCGAGCGCTTGGTCAGAGGGATGGGTTGATGCTGCGAGCGCTTGGTCAGAGGGATGGGTTGATGCTGCAGGTGCAGCTTAAGCCCATGTTTGCTTTCTCAAATGAACGTGGCTACAAGCACTTGGTCATAGATGATGAGGTCAGCATGAAATCGGGGTTTATAAGCTAAAGTGGTCGGGTGCGTAGAGTGTCACTTTTATAAATAATTTCGTATACAAACTGAGTGGGAGGGACTGGAGCTGGAATGAAGTGACTTGGCCTGAGTGTGAGAGGGAGTGGGTATGGACAAAAGACCAGATCTGAGTGTGTGAGTTTGGGGAAAGGGACCAGACCAAAGGGAGGGAATGGCAGTTCCCGACCAAAGAGGGTGGGGGGAGGGTGGGGTGGTGGCAAAGGACTCCAGCTTCAAGTAAGGATAAAACACAGGCATACAGCTCCTTCACCCAGTGACCGTATCCTATTGTTTATGTTATAGTTCTGCTACTGTTGTAAACTGAATAAAAAAAAAAAACTTGTGTCGGACATAACCCTAGAACTAAATCATACCTAGTAAAGGAGTTGCGCGTCTTCTCCAATCAGCTCCGAAGCTGAGGTCATTTACGTTGAACTCAGTCTGACTCTAAATAGTGTGTGCTGCACACAGGACGATTAATCGACACCGATTAATCGAAAATGGAAATAGTTGACCACTAATTTAATCATCGATTAGTTGTTTCAGCCTATATATATATATATATATATATTATACACACACACGTAATCTGACTGAATCTTGTATCCAAATCTCCATTGTTTATCCCACGGTTTGGCAACCTTAACCACCAGATGTTTCTAAACTACATCTCCCATGATGCTCAGGTACTTATTAGATTGGCTGAGCCTCATGGGAAATTTAGTTCCAAAACAACTAGAGGGCTGAGGTGTTATTAAACTCTTTAAAGCTATATGAATGAGGCATACTAAGAATTGTGTGTGTCTCATACACACACGTCAAAAAAACACTTTTAATATGGGCATTGTGCTGTGCTTAGTCATAGAGTGTGTGTTCGCTCTCCAGAAGCAGGCGCACAGCTCCTCAAATCACCATTAAGAGATTCAGCCCCGGCGCATCCTCCACAGGACATGCAGTTACAGTCATTTATATAGCGCCAGCAGATTCCATAGCGCTTTACAATGGGGGAGCACAAACATGAGACGTAATAATGTCACATGAGGAAGAAATGGCTCTGCCCATAGGATAACTGTCCTGCAAATACACGCTTTAACCAAGTGCTCAGTCAGACGTCCCGTGAGCTTACAATCTAAGGAACGGGGGAAGGTGGAGCTGGCGGCCAGAAAGAATACAGCAGGGATTGCATGGGAAGGACCAGAAGCTTGGCACGGAAGGGCCTTTGCCTTTGCTGTGAACACTGTTGAGTGCCCTCGGTCTGTGTGTGCGTACACAAATACACCTTTGCTATGCGCTTCGGTCATGTGCCTCGGCTTCCAGAATTCATGTCACGCTGGTTCTCGTTGGACGAAGGACTTGCAGCTGGTGTCACTTTACACCATACTGTATCAGAACAGAGCTCGTGCAGGCGTATCGCTCCGTTCTGATAAAGCTATAGGTGCATTAACCCTTCGAGCAGGTGTTTAAGCACTTGCATTAGAACATTTATCTCTCAGTTATACGTTGATTTAGCAGGTGGACACGATCCATGATGTAACACGTATAGCAGGTGTCAGCCTATTCGTTTGGCTGAGCATCATGGGAGATGTAGTTCCAAAACATCTGGAGGGCCAGGCTTGCTGACCCGTGACATACAGGCGTCTTTATACTGTGCATTTCGCAGATGGGTCATTGCCAGGCCTGGGCGTATGTATATTCATGGCTGCCATTGCCTGGATCTTTAAATATTGACATTCCGGTGCAGGTTGTGTTTATGTTTACACATTCTGTTTGGATACATTGCATTCTATTCCGTTATACATAGAGCAGTGACAAACTCGCCACCCCACTGTCACTAATCAGGGGGCCGTATGTATGATGTGATGTGGGGTACAGGAGTGCTGGGAAGTTACACAAGTTCTGGGAGCAGGTAGCTTCTATTGGAGCTCTGGGAGCAGGTAGCTTCTATTGGGGCTGTGGGGAGCTCTGGGAGCAGGTAGCTTCTATTGGGGCTGTGGGGAGCTCTGGAGCAGGTAGCTTCTATTGGGGCTGTGGGGAGCTCTGGAGCAGGTAGCTTCTATTGGAGCTCTGGGAGCAGGTAGCTTCTATTGGGGCTGTGGGGAGCTCTGGGAGCAGGTAGCTTCTATTGGGGCTGTGGGGAGCTCTGGGAGCAGGTAGCTTCTATTGGAGCTCTGGGAGAAGGTAGCTTCTATTGGGGCTGTGGGGAGCTCTGGGAGCAGGTAGCTTCTATTGGGGCTGTGGGGAGCTCTGGGAGCAGGTAGCTTCTATTGGGGCTGTGGGGAGCTCTGGGAGCAGGTAGCTTCTATTGGAGCTCTGGGAGCAGGTAGCTTCTATTGGGGCTGTGGGGAGCTCTGGGGGGGAAAAAGTAAAAGCTTTTTTTCTTAAACATTGTTTTCTGCCTTTTTGGACGTAATTTTTTACCTCACTTTTTTTTTTGTGCTTTTTGGAAAGCTGAAATGCAAGGGCATTAACACTTTGTGTTCCAGGGCTAATTAGCAAAGCCGGACACCCCCTAACATAGCCCCCCCCATAAAAACCATGGGATGGGGGGGGTAGACTTGCCCTTGTATGTCTGTTTAGCGGCGTCATAATTAATCTACCCGCTAAACTGAGCTTACTAGTCTGTAATGTATGATTTGTCACCCCCCCCCCCCCCGTTTCCTACGCCACGGTATGGATGAAGGACCACTCTGAGGCTTCTCCAGCAGCGCTAGCAGAATGCATTGTTGGTGGAGATACACTGTATCTGTAGCCAGAGAAAATGTAACGCCAGAGATGTGATCCTATAAGATCAGTGACGGCCAACATATGAAATGTTTCCCAACTGCGCATCCTGCGACGCTACGGCAGCACAGCATCATGGGACATGTAGTTCCGAATCACCAGGGGCTGCTATAATTAGCCAGTGCAGCTGCCAGCTCTCCACTGGTTAAATGGAAAGTTTAACTTAACCCTCGCAATGCTCCCGTACCTTTTGTGTTAACCCTTCCTCTGGCAGCATCCAGTCAGAGGTGAAATACCGCCGGCTCCCGGTTATCCGGACGGAATAAGTTCTGCCGTTTTTAGAAATCACCAGCGTGGGATACTTTGAAAATAGGGTTTTTTTTTTTTTTTTTGTTCCGTAACATTATTTGGGTTGAAAAGTGCTGATTTGCTGACTCAACCGGTAATGTATATGTGAGCTGCGTCCCCTCGCCCTATGGAAAACATGAGCCGCTCGGCCAAACAACGGCGCTATATATAGAGCGCAGACGTTATTAATAGAATTCTACCATTCCCCCCCCTCCTATCTGGTTTATTATTATTATTTTAGGAGGTTCTAGACTCCTGCGCCGCGGCAGCCAGGAATTCCGTAACCAAGCGGTACCAAAAAAAAGAGGGGGGGGTGGTCTCTGGAATCCGATTGGTCCCAGACATCACGGCGAGATATGCTAACGTGCGTTATATAGGATGACCCTCTGGTCTGTTACATTACGTCGTGGCTAGGCGGCGTTCGGGCCGCAACGGGCATCCGCATGGGTTAATAACGCAACAGAATTCATGCAAAATTGACACTTTTAGGGCAAAATACGGGAAAATTACAATTTCTGTGTTTATTCCTTCAACGTTGCTAATTTAAAGGGACATTGCCGTCTGTCCGCCCGATTCTCAGGTTGGTGGACTAGATGCCCCATTTGGAGCTTTCATCCCATTTTTTTTCCCTTCCTAATCGCGCCTCAATGTGCAGGCTATAATATATTTCAGCCATTGCGACGTAGGGTTGTTTTTTTTTCAGCGGCGTTGGCTCCTGTGAGTGTTTGTAGGATGGATGCATTCCAGAGATCAGTTATTTGTACACATAGGCAGCCAACATACTCTGTGGCGCATTACAATGGGTGGAGGGCATCGCTGTTGATGTCCTGCTGGAGCCAAATGATGTCTGGGCTTGCTTGTTGTAAGTGATGGAATGCTGGGTAGTAAACCCGGTGTCACCTGTCCCCGAGCCTCCAGACCTGGAGACACTGGACAACAACTTGACCTTAGGAGAAAGCATTTCATCCATCATCGGAGGTTAACCCTGGGGTGATTTAGGGAGGGGGGTGATGGAGGGGGCTATGCAAACAGTACTGGAATTTTGTGAGCCAGGATTGCAGAGCAGATTCTGCAGTATGCTGAAGATCTAGGATTAACTCCTCATAGGCCGGAAATAAGTAAAAGATTTCCAACTGCTAAAATGCTTCTTTTACCAAAAATCGGATTTATTAAGTCTTTGTTTAAAGATGGCCAGGGCGGCTCGTTAACATCTCAGGGCAAAGCGTGAATCAGAAATCCATGAGAGTGAACTTGAAGAAGAAACCTGCCATCATAATTTATCCAATCCCCATCCAACGTACAGGGCGGCTCGGACGCTGCATAAAGTGGAGGCTCAGGAATGCTGACGGTGAGGTCTAGGCTGGAGGTACGTGTTCTAATAAAATGCCCCATGTAGCGAGTCCAAAGCACCGCCCGCTGACAGATGTTCACGTCAAATGTGGGTCAGAAGATCAGGGCGGCCCGTGGAATCGGGTGGATTATTTGTGGCGAGGTTTGGGGAGGCCCCGCTATTACATTTTCTGCTTTTCCTTTGTGTGAGGCCAAACTCTCAAACCTGTTAATTGCTAGATTTTTTTTTCTCGGTGCTGCAGGTACCCTCTGTATTACACAGAGGACACAATACAGGGAGTCTGGGATTTACGGATATCTGCTTTACACACAACACAGAGGACACAATACAGGGAGTCTTGGATTTACGGATATCTGCTTACCTCAATACAGGGAGGACACAATACAGGGAGTCTGGGATTTACGGATATCTGCTTTACACACAATACAGGGAGTCTGGGATTTACGGATATCTGCTTTACACACAATACAGGGAGTCTGGGATTTACGGATATCTGCTTTACACACAATACAGGGAGTCTGGGATTTACGGATATCTGCTTACCTCAATACAGGGAGGACACCATACAGGGAGTCTGGGATTTACGGATATCTGCTTTACACACAATACAGAGGACACAATACAGGGAGTCTGGGATTTACGGATATCTGCTTACCTCACAATACAGGGAGTCTTGGATTTACGGATATCTGCTTTACACACAATACAGAGAGGACACAATACAGGGAGTCTGCGATTTACGGATATCTGCATACCTCAATACAGGGAGGACACCATACAGGGAGTCTGGGATTTACGGATTTCTGCTTTACACACAATCCAGAGGACACAATACATGGAGTCTGGGATTTACGGATATCTGCTTACCTCAATACAGGGAGGACACCATACAGGGAGTCTGGGATCTACTGATATCTGCTTTACGCACAATACAGAGGACACAATACAGGGAGTCTGGGATTTACGGATATCTGCTTTACACACAATACAGAGGACACAATACAGGGAGTCTGGGATTTACTGATATGTTTGCCTGACAGTGAGTTGTTTTTCTCCTCCAACTAGAGCGACCGCTACCTGCTGTACATTTTTTAACTTGTCACAGTAAATCCATTCTGGTAAAAGAAGCATTTTAGCCAAAAATGTCAGCTATGATTATTATCTTCCTGGAACACAGCAAGGGGATCTGCTGCTTTGTCCAGTGTCCGGAGTATTGAGATCAACGTGCAGAGAGATGGCAGCAAGACACAATCTGAAAATCCACAACAATAAAAACGTCATGGACTTTATTAACCATTTAAGAGTCCTGGTGCAGTCAGTAAGAGGATAGAATCCAAGGATAATGTGGCACCATAAGGTTATTCATATTCCGGCGAGGTATACAACAGGTTAATGACTAATGACAGGTTAATGAGTACAGGTAACAAAAAAGCCCTCTGCTTCTGGCCTTAAGGGTTTTGTGAGCTCCAGACATTTCCGGAGCAAAGTCTGACTGTGTCAGCAATCAACAAAAACACACAAAAAGCCTTTATGCGACTTGCTCCAGACACCGCTTTTCTTAATTTGATCTTAAAACCCATAAAAAGGAACAAACTGTATCATTTCCACTCACAGAATATTGCTGGGATTCCACATTCTGGTTACAGGGGTCCTAGAATACCCAACCTGATCCTCAGCAATAACCATACACAGCACTCTGATTTATTACCAGCACGTGGTCAGAAAAGGAGCACACATTACTGTGAGTGTTATTGCTGCGGAGCTGGGATCCGTTCATACACACTGCACAATACTACAGCACAGAGCTCCACAGCAATAAAACTGACAGTAATGTGCGGTGTGTATGAGCATGAGTTTTATTGCTGCGGAGCTTTGATATGCTCGTACACCATATTGCTGTTGCGCTCTGTGATACAGTAATGTGCAGTGTGTATGAGCGTATCACAGAGCGCAACAGCAATATGGTGTACGAGCATATCAAAGCTCCGCAGCAATAAAACTCATGCTCATACACACCGCACATTACTGTCAGTTTTATTGCTGTGGAGCTCTGATACGCTCATACACACCGCATATTGCTGTGGAGCTCTGATACAGTAATGTGCAGTGTGTATGAGCGTATCAGAGCTCCACAGCAATATGCGGTGTGTATGAGCGTATCAGAGCTCCACAGCAATATGCGGTGTGTATGAGCGTATCAGAGCTCCACAGCACTAAAACTCACAGTAATGTGTAGGAGTGCGAATTTTATTGCTGTGGAGCTCTGATACACACTGCACATTACTGTGAGTTCTATTGCTGTGGAGTTCTGCAATACGCTCATACACACTGCATATTACTATGAGTTCTATTGCTGTGGAGCTCTGATACGATCATACACACTGCACATTACTGTGTTTTATTGCTGTGGAGCTCGGTGATGCGATCATACACGTTGCACATTACTAAATGGTTAATAGGCACAGTATTAATAGGGATAACGTCAGGTGGGGTATCTGCTGGTGGATCTCTTGTATTTCTATTGCTGTGGAGCCAAGGACACACAATGTTGAAAATGATCGGCTCCACCTAAGCCGCAGGTTTGCCCGGCAAGCAGTGAAGTTGGACGTCGCTGTGGTCGGACGTTCCATGTTTATAGTAAGGACTCCAGCATTAATGGAGTTTGGAAGGAGGCAGTAGGATTACGAATGACCCCACCACGGTGCGTTTTTCGTGAGAACAGATAAGGAGCAAAGTGTCCTGCTCTGCTGGTAGAGGAGGGTCTCTGTCATGCTGAAGGGTCACGGCGTGGCTAATGACTGAGGAAGCTGCGTGGCGTGCGGCGACGGCAGACACGTAGGATAACATTAGCAATGATTAGAATAATTAAAACCCGAGGCATCCTCCTGCTTTTGTGGTTTTCTGCAGAGTTTATTAACGCTGCGTTTGACAATGCATTGCGAAGTAACGCGGGGCAGGAGGGGTTAATTGCCAGAACAGGAAGCATCGTTGATGCATCTCTGCAAAACACACAATGACTCGCTTGCGATATGGTCATCGCACACTGTGCGGCAAATGCAAAAACACCCAAACGTTAGGCAATTGGTTAATTTAACCCCTTAATGACTGACGGAACCTCGCTGCGTCACCGTACAGATCTGACGTGCACCTGCAGCGAAAGTGCACAAAAAGCACATTTCACAGACACCACTACTTGCCCCCTGGCGCTTTGTATGGTTAACCCCTTGAGTGCTACAGCTTTGACTTGGAGCAACTCATCAGTTCCGTACAGAATGCAAAGTTAGAATTTCACCCCCCCCCCGCCTACTCGCCAAACAGGTGACTAGGTAGGTCTTAGAGCAACTTCAAGGTAGGAAAGAGAAGCCGGTCACTCCGTGGCACGGTGAAGAAGGAGCTGGTTTATAGGTGGAGCACGGTGCAGCATTTCGGTTCCCACTGGAAGCTTTGTCAAGCACACTCCATGGAGTGACCGGCTTTTCCACCTCACCGCGCGGTAAAGTTGATGCATCTTTTGGCCATAGAGTAATATTTTGACTTTTAACCGCTAGCAGAGTGTCCCGGGGTTAATGGACAGCCTCTGCCCAATTTCTTTATTAAGGGGCAGTTTTCTTTGCTTTTCTCCTGCGCTGCACACTGCTCCTCCTCTCCGGCTCTGGGACTCCAAAACCCGGAAGTTTCTGAAGCTTTTCTTAATTTAGGAACCACAAATTGTGCAGCGCTACTGGACGCCCACACTTAACGTACGCAAGTTCCGTAGCGTCTGTGTAGAGCGATGAATCGGAGCTGACCGCGCATGCACAGATCTGATCCCTCGGCTGCCTCTCTGAGAACGCTCGCTACAGCGATTGGTCTCAGAGGGCGACATCGGCCGCTCTCTGCGCGTGACATCACTAGGGACCGATCTGGTGGCCAGCAGCCGGGAAATTCACAATCCTGGCTGTTTGTGAAATGGGGGAAATTCCTCCAGATTGTGGGGGAGGGGGGCGCACATCACATCCTGACAATTTTATCTATAAAGTGGTCAGGATGAGTAGAAGTGTCCCATCAACTCATCCACTGCAAGATAATCGACACCCAGGACCTTTCCCAAAAAACCCGGACAGTTGACGAGTTTTGGGCACCCCCGAATGTCCCCAAGCTACAAACTCTTTTTACTCAATGTAATAATAAACGATGTTAACCCTTGCACGGTGGGTTTCCCAGATGTCTGTCCCCTGCATTGTCTCATTTTCTAGTATAACTTTGTGCTACTCGTCCCATTCCTTTGATATTTTTATCAGATTTTCAAGACTACCGTATATACTCGGGTATAAGCCGACCCCCCCCCCTACTTTTTCCCAAAAAAACTGTGAAAACCTATTGACTCGTGTATAAGCCTAAGTGGGAAATGCAGCAGCCACTGGTTTTTTTTCTTCTTCTTCTAAAATGGTAAACATTCAGTGAAAGTATACTTTAACCCCTTCACTGCTGAGCCATTTCACGTCTTAAAAAAAACATGTTTTTCCTTTTTTTATTATTATCATTTTTAATATTTTTTTCTTTACTTTAAACATGGTCATGGTTGGTATCATTGGAAAGGCCATGCTCTGGCCTTTCTAATGATACCAAAAATGACCCTGCTAGCTGCCAACAGTCAGGAGTTATTGAGGTTCAAAGAACCCCCTATCTTTCCTTAGGAGTCAATGTTGACGTTCCCCACACGTCCTCAGCAGTGAAAGGGTTAAGTGTACATCGTGAAGAAGTTGAAAGTACAATTAGTGATAATAGACTTGTATGGTCCTATGCAATGAATCCAGTGGTGAAACTTCTACTGGCAACAGAAGACCCGAAAAGACAGGAGGGAAAGGGACTGAAAAAAGTGAAAGTGGGGAGATGCAGGCTGGTGGCAGGGGTATTGGTGTTGTAGGGGGAAGGTAATGATGTCAGAGGGACCATAGATCGCATTTCCTTTGGAAAGCTTGATGGGTATCATGGACCAGTGCCATAAATTAGTCCATCTCATTGGCCTCAGCCATATTCATTTGGATCATTGCCAGTGTTGGTAGTTCTTTTCTTCCTCCCCATAATTCAGCAATGGCCATACGAAGAGAAACAGCTAAAGTGGATAGGAGTTTTTCTTTTTTGGTGAGCGTAATGAGAGGTTTCAACAATAAACATCCCCAAATGTCGCAAGGAATGGGATTTCCAGCCTGCTGCTGTAGCATGCCTCCCAGCTACATATCTCGAGGCTGGGAACGGCACGCTGCACTGGCGCCGCCCCCTCCAGCATGATGACATCACCGTGCGTCGCACACAGCCGCGGCCGTTTCCAGCCTCGTGATAAGTAGCTGGGAGGCCAGTCCGGCCCTGTCCTTGACTCGCGTATAAGCCGAATCGCGTTTTTTTTACTCCATCGGAGTCAAAAAACTCTGTTTATACGCGAGTATATACGGTATTTATTCCCTTTTTTTTTTTTTATCTGTTCCGTCTGGATTCGGATGGTCTAGGTATGATTCACATCGCGGCTTGGATTGAAATTGCAAATATGGTAATTTACAGCCTGTGCCGCGTCTCTCAGGTGCCAAATACCTTTTACGCTGAATTATAAAACCCTATGATCCTTTTTATATAAACAGATTCAGATTTTGCACTCTAAATTAGCACACAATTAAAAATTTGTAAATTCTAATTTGCGCCGGCCGAGACCAGAAAGTCCATGATGTCCATCAGCCAATCCTGAGGCATTCCACGAACAAAACAAAAAAAAGTCAGGGCACTCTGTCTTCAGACTACATTTCTGCTCTGCAGGAGCCTTTCCCAAGGCTACAGCTTTATCAGCCTGAAAGCACACAGTCCCGTCAGGTCTTGAATGAAGCACAGATTGTCTCCTACTCTGTCACTGAACAGGCCCAGAGTAGGAGACGCAGGTATATGCTTGAGAAAGGCTCACATAGAGCAGAAACGTTGTTGGAAGACAGAATTCCAGGGCCCTTTATTTATTTATTCAAGGAGAGGATCAGGGTTGGCTGATTGGGAGACCAGAAAGTGCCTGATGGCCGTCAGCCAAACCTGAGCCTTTCCCTTAACAGTAAATGTCCAGGCACCTTGTCTTCCAACAACATTTCTGCTCTACGTGAGCCTTTCTCAAGCCTACATCTGCTTTTCCTAGTCAGTCTTCCACACTGGTACTGGACAGGCCCAATCCATGAACACATTCAAGACCTGACGGGACTGGGTGCTTTCAGGTTGGTGCGGCTGTAGCCTTGAGAAATATTTGTGGAGGGCCGACACGTCATACTTTTTTTCCGATAAGCAGGGGCAAAGTTACCATTAATGTAATAGGGCAATGCCTGAGGGCCCTGGCCTTACAGCGGCAGTGAGTAATGGATGCCGCCATGTGTGGCTATATTAAATTTTTCTTTACATTCTACAATAATGTACATACAGGTGTGGCTTGGATATGGGCTGGCACAATTGGGGGGGCGCATGATCTCCAATTGCCAGAGGGCCCCAAGAGTTGTCAGTTCATCCCTGCCATCAAGTCTGCCCTTGTTGGAAGACTGAGTACCTACTTAAACCTTTTTGTTTGTGAATGTTGTTGTAGAGGTTGCCATCTCTAGGGCTTGGTGCACCTGTTTTACTTGGCCTAAGGGTGGTGTGTTGGCCCTCTGTCGTGTAATTGTCCTTTCTAATAGGGTTTATTGGATGTGGAACGAGATACTTTCACGTTCGATTGGGTAGCTGTAACCTCATAAGCAGTTTAGCAAAGGGACCTCAATTAATGGTGAAATGTCAATACAAAGCTCAATATAATGAAGATAACCCACAATGCAAACCTGCGAATATTGGATGCTTACATTCATTTTAATGTGGTCTCTCTTTTTCTTCTCCTCAGGACATGTCTACGTGATGATGAGAGTCCGGTGACACAGCTGCAAATGCCAGAAGATCATACTTGGTAAAAGCGAGGCTCGACAAAAAAAAAGAAGGAAAATATCTTCATATATTTTTTCCCCTGTGTGTGTTCCCGTCGACCGTTCAAAACTGTTTCTCCAAAGAGTTTTGCAAAAATTAAGACTGTTTTCAAAAGCAGAAGCGCCGCAGTCCACAACAGAAGTGATGGGCAGCGTGCGACCCAACCGTTACAGCGTTGTTTCTTCAGAAGAGGACGGAATGAAGCTTGCCACCATGGCAGTAACCAATGGGTATGGTAACGGCAAGAGTAAAATTCATACCCGGCAGCAGTGTAGGAGCCGTTTCGTCAAGAAGGACGGGCACTGCAACGTTCATTTCATCAACGTTAGTGAGAAGGGACAGCGATATCTCTCCGACATCTTCACAACATGCGTAGACATTCGTTGGCGATGGATGCTGGTCATCTTTTGCTTGACCTTCACTCTCTCATGGCTTTTCTTTGGTTGCATCTTCTGGCTGATTGCTCTCATTCACGAAGACCTGGGTGCTATAGAAAATCACAAACCTTGCGTTACCCAAGTCAACAGTTTCACCGCAGCCTTTCTTTTTTCCATCGAAACGCAGACAACGATTGGCTACGGTTTCAGGTGCGTTACAGATGAATGCCCGATTGCCGTATTCATAGTGGTGTTCCAGTCTATTGTTGGGTGTATCATTGATGCCTTCATCATTGGGGCTGTCATGGCTAAAATGGCAAAGCCCAAAAAGAGAAACGAAACCCTAGTTTTTAGTGACAATGCTGTGATAGCCATGAGAGATGGTAAATTGTGTCTGATGTGGCGTGTCGGGAACCTCCGGAAAAGCCACCTGGTAGAAGCTCACGTCCGAGCTCAGCTTCTCAAATCCCGTATCACGTCAGAAGGGGAGTACATCCCATTAGATCAAATAGATATCAACGTTGGTTTTGACAGTGGAATAGACAGGATTTTCTTAGTTTCACCAATCACCATTGTCCATGAAATTGATGAAGAAAGTCCATTGTATGATTTAAGCAAACAGGACTTGGACAATTCTGACTTTGAAATTGTTGTGATCCTGGAAGGCATGGTGGAAGCGACAGCGATGACAACCCAATGCCGGAGCTCCTATTTGGCAAACGAAATATTGTGGGGCCACCGGTATGAGCCTGTTCTTTTTGAAGAGAGAAGTTATTACAAAGTAGACTATTCGCGGTTCCACAAAAGCTACGAAGTACCCAACACCCCTCTTTGTAGCGCAAGGGACTTGGCAGAGAAGAAGTTCATTCTCTCAAACACAAACACTTTCTGTTATGAAAACGAAGTGTCATTAACAAGCAAAGAAGAAGGCAGTGACACTGGGGTCCCAGATAGCATGAGCACAGATATGCACCCGGAGATAGACAATCGCAACCAAATTCCTCTTGAGCCTAGGCCTCTGAGGCGAGAATCTGAAATATGACTTGTGGACGTCTCTCTTCAACTCCTCAAATTGGTTGGTCAGCACCTAATGCTGAGCAGAGGTCCAACACACTTTTCAGATGTCAGCACTCTTGGACAGAGGCGTCAACTCAAAGCCTCCAATCCTTCATGCTAAGAGGAAAGGGACTGCACATATGAAAGATTTAGGTTGGGGTCAAACTGTTGGATGTGTTCCACTTCACGGGACGAGAGTCCTGGAGTGCATGGGGGGGTCACATGACGATGTCCTGGACTTGGCCGTGGTAGATCATGACAGGAACACCGTAGATAGTAGCAGTTTCTGCTCAAACCAAGTACCTGCAGACCACCCCCGACTCTCTTACCAGTTGGTCCTAGCGATATATACAGTATGTGTCGCAGGACGGAAGGCGGAGACTGAGCACAACAAATGTTTTTCAGATGATAACCAGAAAGGCACATAATGTTGTAAAATAAGTTATGTATACTTTGACAAAACTTGAACTTGCAGACAAGCTTGTTGAGTTTTCAACTTATCTGTAATATTGGGAACAAGTCCATTTTTAATGGCATAACAGTAGGCAAATATCTGCCTTAAAGTTAAGCTGCTGCTGCTATACTTGCATACACCCATTCGGTTCTGCTGTGGAACGCATTTTCAGTGTTTATAGTCGTAATGAGGGAAGCGGGCAACGCAACGATAAGCTGGCTGTTGGCCGACAAGAATGCCAAACGATCTATGGTATGTGTGCACATACGTATGTGTGTCTGTATGTATTACCTGCGACCTTGGCCGGTTGAATGGTTATTTTAGCCAATAGTACACTTTGTAGAGGAGCTTGGAGTTCTTTTGGGGGGAACCAAGTGCTAAGGTTGCAATATTTTATTATTTATCCTACAAAGACTACGTACTAAAAGTGGTACTACTCACGCACCATTGAGACTGAAGATGAAGCTCTTCAAATTGATAAACCTTGGTACATCTCCCTAAACGAGTTGCAGGTAAACTCTAGAGATGATTAAATAAAAATACATAAATTTATATATTATATATTTTTGCAATTTAATTACGAAAACCCTACCCTAAGCAAATACCAAAGTAAATGCTCTTATTTATGATGATAAAACCCCAGCTGCTGTGTACACTTGAGTGCAACAATAGATGTATTCTCTATTTTTTTAGTATTTTTTTTTAAAAAAAAATTAGATTTTAGGAACTTTGGCAGGGCCTTGCTGTTACATAATTACTCCTCTTAATAAAAATAAGTGTTGATAAAAGATCTTTGTGTAGACAAAGGCAAAAAAAATAAAATATCTCTTTCTGGGGCGGACAAATATTCTCACATCTGTTCTTTACTGCTTAGGAATATAAAATAAAAAACAGAAGAAAGTCAAGGTCAAGTGTTTTGAGGACATTCCAAATTTTATTATAGTAACTGGATCAGCAAATTGTTTAGTAGTACAAAATCGGTATTTAAAAAAAAAAAATCACCCATGTCAGTTATTTCCAAAATATATTTTTTAATCTATTAAAAATTATGTTTTTTTTTGTTTTTGTTTTTTTAGTAAAAACATAAAAGACGCACCGTCGGAACAGACGATTAGGTTTTGGGATAACGGACTCTTCTAAAGGTGTTGGAATGAGATATAGCTGCTATGTATCATGTGGACGCTTGCAAAGAACAGGGTGTTTATTTCCGGGGGAAAAAAATGGGAGAGGAGTAGAGTGGATTGATCTTGTATCAAAAATTACAAAAAAAATTTGGAAAAAGACAATCTCATTTGGAACTGGTGGAACGCATGGGGAAAAAAAAAAAAAAAAGATTATTTGGAGCAGATGATACTGTAAAAGCCTCTCTAATAATTGTAAACACAGAAAAGTTAAATCTTTTCATTCCTTTTTATATTGGCCGGGAAAATCTTTGGTATGAAGCTGCATATGCGAGCCATATTGACATTTTTTTTTTTCCCCTCCGTGTCGGCTGTCAAGGGCAGCGTCAGACCTCAAATAGCTGCATCTGGCTCACTTGCCACAGACTACACAACCTAAAAATACACTAGACACGAGGGGTGTCTTGTGGGCTTCTTCAAGGCATTCACAAG
Source organism: Leptobrachium leishanense (assembly GCA_009667805.1). NCBI lineage: Eukaryota > Metazoa > Chordata > Amphibia > Anura > Megophryidae > Leptobrachium > Leptobrachium leishanense. The sequence goes on from CM019074.1 coordinate 100,748,371, forward strand.
TTAAAAGGCGACTTCATTTTTTTTTTTATGATGGGGCACTATAGATTTTGTTTCCAAAATTTTAAATATTTTTTTAAATAAATGTAATTTTTTAAAAATTTTAAATATTTTTTTAAATTACTGCAATTTTTTAAATTACTGCAATTTTTAAAAAAATTTAATTTTTTTTTAAATTACTGAATTTTTTTTTCCAAAATTGAATAAAAAAAGTTTCTCCAATTTCGGTGCATATTCCCGACCATAATTAACTTTGAAATTTTGATTTGCTCTTTGAGTTCTTTTACAGTATCTCTGGAATGTATGCCATTAAAAATAACCTTTTCCTGATCATTTTAAGATTTAAATCTGTGAAGGTCGGCTTGGCCCTAAAGTCCTGCAAGTGACGGGAAACGTGTGGAATTAATTTTAGATTTTTCACATTGTCACCAGGACTATTGATGTTTGGACGGTATTTAAATACAAGAACCAGAAGGGGTTACGAGAAAGTGCTTGATGTTCCGCTTTAAAAACATCCTTGTACCGAGGATGTTAAAATTAAATTAATTGCTGCTAATATATTGTTAAAAGGGAAGACACAAAACCAAAGTATTTTGTGAAATGATCATGCTGTCCCCGAAAAAGTTTTTTTTTTTTTTTTTTACTTTTACCAGTTTTGTGTGTTGGTCACACTGTGGGTGATCAACATGCAAGATATGGTCTAAAATGATCATTTATTAGAAATTTAAAAAAAATCTGAGACCTGAAGTAATTTTTTTCCTAATATTCTAAAACCTGTCGTCTACAAAGTAAAGTTTGTTATATAGTGACTCGTGCCAGGCACATATAGTGATGGCTACCCATTGATATAAAGGTGCACTGCTTGTCTGAGATTATAGTGAAGCCTTTGGCTTAAACTAATTACCCTCCAGCTATTTAAAACTTGATTATGAAATGGTTTTTATAATCTTAATTTTTTTTTTTAATAGGATTCCCATTTAATATTACTATTGTAAATTGCAGAATTGAGTTTATTTTTTCTCTCTTCTCACCTTAACTACTTTGAACAAGGTTTTTCCCACTACTGCCCGACCTCCATAATGTCAATTTAATTTATTAAAATCAAATTCAGCGGTTAATTTTCATGCCTTTTAATTAAAATACAAAGCCGAATTTTTCTTACTTCAAATTTTTTTTTAAATTTTTTTTTTTTTATATATTTAACAATTCTAGTTCAAAATAAAATCTTAATTATGTCCTCACTGGTCAAAGAGAGGCGATTCAGTTACCATAGAAACTCTACTGTATGTTTCTAGAGACTGATTTAAAACAACCTACCAGCATCTTTGATTTTAAATTTTAATAATGCAAATATTGAATATATAGCTGGAAATATTGAATTTTACAGTTTTGCTGTATATTACAGCGTTTTATTGGAGCGTTTGCACCTTTATAAAATAACTTTGGGTTGGACAAAAAGTAGAAAAATGTTGCAACTCTTTAAAATGATAAACTTAGGATATATTTACGATTTTTTTTTTTTTTTTTTTTTTTATATAGACACCATATAAAAGCTACATAAAATTCAGTTACGCCAGTTCTGTAGTGGCTGCTATGCACTTTTAATTTTATCAGTCCGCGCCCTTATTATAAAACGACTTTACAGTCAAAGTTAGACTCGTCCAATATATTAACTAAATATTTTCTGATTTTTAATTATGAGTGGGATTTTTTTTTTTTTTTCAAATAAATTCTATCAACTATTTCTATACTTAAAGCCAAATGTAAATAAATGAAAAAAAATAAGAATAAGAAAAAAAAAAGGTAAGACAATCATGATATGCCAAGAGAGGTAGAAACAAACGTTTTGGTGAATTCTGGCAGCTCACAATCCAGAATTAAATAATATCTACAAACCTCAAACATGTTCCTGACGCTATGGGTGTATGTTATTTATTTAAGCATGGTCTTTTTCAGTTGAAAGTGATTTTGTATTTGTTATTCTTTTGTTATTTTAAAATGTTATCAGCTCTTTAGAATCTGCGTTCTGTCTTGTCGTTATTGTCTTGTCGTTATTTCTTTCCTTTTTTGTGTGTGTGTGTGTGTGCAAAGAGAAACCCTTTGTCTTCACCATGCAAATTTGCACTTCTTTCGAACGGGGTGGAGGTGGGGCTAAAATTGCGATTAAAGTTCAAAACCAAAATTGTACAGATGTCGGGTTTTGGAGAACGGTTTACTGACTGTGACATTGCTTGCGCTTTCGTTTTGCTTTTGTCTTATGTGGACCTCAGTCTCAACGTGGTATTGTTCGGTTGGTAGGTTAATCAATAGAAATGCCAATTGCAGGGAAGGACTGGTTTTAGAGTATACAATCTCTTAAAAAAACACAAAAAAAAAAACCAACAGTGTTTGAATGTCCCACCATGCTTTATTTGTACTATATGACATTACAATGGAACTCTACGACCGTCTGTCTTTGTTGGAGGTCGTGTCTATCCTCCATATTGTTGGAGCTCACTAAACATAACTTTATCTGGTATGGGATTGTTACAATATCTTCTGTTTTTCCTGAAATACTTGAAATTGGACATTTTGAAATGTCTTACCCAGAACACACTGCATGTGAAGACACACAGGGAGTTTGTTACGAATATTAGATGTTATAGATTTTGTTCTCGTCTTCTGAGCTCTATCTCTTCCGTCAGTCGACGTTAAAGGGGGTTTAGGTTTTCGGATTTCATCTTTTCTTGGGTGAAAGGATACTATTTTTTGTTTATTAGTGTTGCCAGAACAAACTGTAGAATCACCAGATGCCTTTATTACTTTGATTCTTGCAATTGAACCTTAATACTGTTGGATTAGTTTTGTTTATTTTAATAGACTCTTACTGTCCACAACAACCACCACTTGGCCAAGAAATGTAGATTTCTTCAAGTTCATCTTCTAAAATATCTTCAAAAAAAATACGTATTTTGGTGTTTCTCCTTTTTTGTTATGTTAGCCGTTGCTCCAAGGGTATGACCCATCCATGTCTTTTTTCTTGGGTAACGTTGGCCGATAAATGGGGGGGGGGGGGGAAGTACTGTGACCAGTGTTGGTGAAGACCAAGACTGGTCTACTTAAAACTTGATGTGTAGGCCTCGTGAGGAACTTGAGAAACACCTAATTATTAGGTGAAATAAAATAACTCCACCTATTCCTTGATACTAAATTCAAAGTGGGTAAATTATTCTATTTATTTAAAATGATCTGATGGTAGACCTTTTCATAAGGAACAGTGTTTTATGTATTTAAGTTAGCTTTTGATATTCATGGTAAAGACAAAGGGTTTGAACTTGCATCCTCTATCTCTACGATCTGGTTTGGCATTGGGGGTAATAGGTGAAGAGATGTACTGTAATGTCTTTAAACTTTTTGGCTTCTCCTGGCTTGAAAAAGTCAAAGGACGCAGCCTGGAACACCATCTGCAGCCAATCCTAGTTCTGACTTTGGCTAGCTGTTTCTGCGACGCAGGCGGCATTTGACAATCTTTGTAAATATCTTATTTCTGGTTGTAGCCTTTTTTTATTGTATCAAAGTCTTCCTAAAAAAATGTACTGCACAGATCCTGGATTGTACAGATTTTTTTTATTAATATTATGTCTTATTTTATTATTAAATAAAAATGTAAAAATTAATGAATTGTGTGTTTTTTTTTTTTATTAGAACTTGAAATAATAATTGGTATTAGGCACAGTTACCAAATTAACCTCAATCCAATCCAAAAAATATAGACATTTGGTACAACCAACTCCAGACATTAGTATGGAAATAAAATTGCTAATTTAGTAACAAAAAGTTAACATAAAGGGCAGTTTTGGAGATTCCAGATAAGAGTGAGCCAAAACTAAGGCCTCACTACAAAGTTATGGTAACCACCCTCTTCCAAATTTTAACTTCATGAATTGCTGTATTCCAAACTTGGTGTAAATTTAGCAATACCGTAGAGTATAATCACTATGATTGGTAAGTTTACACCAGGGTCAGAATACAGGCTTAAATCATTGAACCAAATAGCATGATATATGGGACTTTAACGCTTTCCCACGGCAGGGCATACCATCCCAGCAGCAGGCGGGCTTAGAAGACGTGGGGACGTTCAAGTACGCCCCATTGACTTCTATGGGCCGTCTCGGCCCCCTCTAGCAGCTGTTGAACGCCATTGGCTGCTGCAAGATGGCCTGAACTCAGAATGTCCCCCTGCAGCCAATGACGCACATCAGCTTCCCTGCAGCAGCACCTGGCGGCGGGTTGTACTAGTGCGCCCTGGCGGCGTTAACCCCCTCCTGATGGGTGCCACCCGCCTGTCGTTAAGGGGCTAAACAAAGTGGTACATTACATTATATTTAAGAATATAGCCATTTGAAGTATAGTTCCAAAACAGACCGACCCTTGTTGCGCTGAAAGACCATTTCTAAATATCCAATCCTTTTTTGGACTAAAACAACATCCGCAACTTAGACCACAATATCAAGCCAGGGAACAGCCCTGCTTAATCAAGATAGGTCTTTAAGTAACTGAACTCGTGTGGTGTAAATTTTGTGCCCATTGTCGTGCCATATTTCAGCAAACCTCGCTTTTCTCATATTTGCAGAAATCTCAATGGCACAAGTATAAGTAGCATGAAGTGGTTCAAAAGATACAATGGAAACATCAATTAACATATACTTGGATTCATATACTCTGGGTTTAGCTCTCGGTAACTTATATATTTATCATTTACAACACATCACACTTAACAAAAATAAACTAGGTGATGCAGGGGGGGGAAGTGAAGTCCTGAAAAGGGAATGTGGGCTACTGGGCTTACAACACTAGACAAAACAATGTCTCAAGTGATTTGGCAAATAAATGAGCACACAAATCAACCCTATGATCAATTTCAAAAGTGTGTTAAGACATAACCAGAAGACTGGTATTTCCTACAGAAAGAGTCACTAGTTAAAAAAAAAAGTTAAAAACAAAATTCAAGAACTTTACACTTTTGAGGTGAACGCCGTAAATAAATATGATCCCAAAGTTTAGAACACACGCAAAAGTCTTCAAATGAATATACATTGCACAAAATTAAAAATGGAGACCGATTGGCATTTGACTTGATCGGGATAATTCTCAAGATCCAAGTATTAGGAACAAAAACAAAGCTAGACTTGCAAATAGATTCAGACAGGGAGAGCAAGGAAAAGACCAGCAGAGAGGAAATGAGGAGGTGGTGGTACATGCTGGTGGGTGCCTGACTTACAGATTGAGGGCCCCTTAACCAGAATTCTAAAATCCATCAGACTCTAGTCTGAACCAGAACTTTTTTGGAGCCATCCAGATTTTAGTGTTTTCGGATTATGGGTGCTCTGAATAATCTGCCGCTCGGGAACCACGCTCCCAAGAGCTGCACCAGTGGAGGTCTGCAAATCTAGGAATAGCTTCTATAGGAATAGCTCTTTTCTCTCCTGACCGATATACATCAGCAGCTCTGATTGGACCTTAGGTTACTGCATTATTGCCATTACCACCCTATAGGCGCGAGTACGGAGTGCGATCCAGTAAGTATTGGTCATCGCTGGACCCATTTATTAAGGTTAACTGTCACTTTTAGACTTTGACATCTGATTGGGTGCCAGGTATGTGCTTCTTGCGATCTGAAACCTCTTCTGCTTTTATGTTTTTGACTTGGAGCCAGTCCTTTCCTTTTCTAGAATGATCTATTCCAGGTACAGAGGGGGGAAAAAAAGGTTCTACTGGGATCCGTGAAGTTTTAAATATTCAAACACCTCCTGGTGTCCCTTTTAATGTTAACTCTAATGCTAAAGGGCACTCAGTGGCAGGTCGTACAGGTTATAATACAATTTTTTGGACCCACATAAATCCGGAGCAAGGCTTGCAAAATGCCAATGGTTTCTAGCACCGATACGGCATTTTCCTGACCAACATGACTTCAATCCCTTCACAGCATGGCTTAAGACGTCTGTAATTGAGAATATGATACCAGCCAGTGGTTCGTCTTGTATCCGCTCCTAATACGCTTACGCTGGAGCTGTACTGCGGTTAAATTTAAACCCCGCATGATTAATTGGCCAAAGTCCACAGAGAGAATTGGCTTCTTCTCCGTTTAAGAACATGCAAGCTATTTTCATTAACTAAACCCCATGAGTGCTTAGTGGAGGGCACATGACTCGCGTCCCCCCCCCCCATATGGCACAAGCAAGGATACAGAGCAAATAAATGTGGCGATTCCTGCATGATTTTGTGTCCCACAAGCTCACTGAGAAGTCCATGATCTATATCTCCCACAATGCCTGTAGACTGGTTAAGGATAACGGGACATATAGGTGACAGGGTTAGAAGGTTACAAGTCCCTGAAGCTGATGTTATAGATCGCTTTTTGGAGAATTAATTCTGCTTTGCGGAAGATTATCTGTGACATCTTTCCACAAAGTAATCTAGCACAGCATGGATTAAAAAGGATTATTAATAAAGATGCGACGGAGCGCTCAGAGCAAAGATAACTTATTATCACTTTGAATATTTTTTAAATCGTATTTTTAATCTTTGATCGGAGGAGCAGGTGGGTCCATCAGGACCTGTTACACCTGTGCTGGCAAACGTAAGGTCCCCCAGATGTCGATGCCTACAATTCCCAGAATTCTTTCAATGCAAAAGATGTCCAGGGAGTCATGGGAGCTGTAGTTCCGAAACATCTGGGGGACCGGAGTTTGACAGTCCTGTGTTACGCTTTGAGAGCTTGGGACAGAAATAAGTGATCCTCCGTTTGCATCAGCGTTGCCTTGGGCCGATCGTCCACTGGATCCATAGTAGTCATGCAACTAGTGTCGTTCACTGGAGGTGATATCCCCAAACATGACTCCTGAGTTCTCGTTTATAAAAAGAGCAATGTAACCCCTGCATGAAGAGGGCACAGAGCTACAGACACTGCCACAACTGCCCGACTAGTTTGTGTGCACTGTGTATGTATGTTCCATCTATTATTGTCATTTACATAGCGCCAACAGTTTCCATAGCCCTTTACAATAACACTACTTTTAAATGTATATGCTATGTTTACATATTTCTGTGTTGTGTGTATGATCAGCTGCTAGTTGGATGTAGTTTGCTTTAGTCGTATGACCAAAGTCGGGCGCCATGGCCGCCTTTTATCCTCTTCTCATCTTGAGGGATTAGTCGTATGACCACTGACGACTAGGACTTACCTTTCGGTTGTACGACATGCGGATCCAGTGGACGACCAGCCTTATAGCTTGTTAGCCGGCAGGTTAGATTATTTTTCACGGATAGGTAGGGCGTGAAAAAAAGCGAAACTACCGCTTCCCAAATATTTTAAATTTCTCATATATATGGATATTCACCAAGCACCTCACGGCAGCGAAGGTCACCATAGCTGCCAACAACCGCAAAAAATGTATCTATGGTGAACTTTGACTATCGCATACAAAAATGGAGGGCGAAGCTGCAGCAATCGAAGTCAAATAAAGCTGAAGCATGGTTTTACAGCAATTTAGTGGGTACACAGCGGCTATTCTCCATTCAGCGTGGTGGTTTGCAACACATGTGAATGTACATTGGGGATTTTAAAGTGGCGATCTCCACTGAACCACTACAGCAGAAAGTATGGCGGAAAGAAAGACATGGAGAAGTATGGTGGCCATTACCTAAATAGAGGACTCACTGCAGTTCATCGCATTTCAACACAAGAAAGTAGAATTAAATATTTGAAGTACTAAGTCTTCTATAGAATTTGAGAGTCGGGGTGCATGGCGCTTGAGTAACTATGCTACCCAGTAATGGTGAAGGTGGAAGGAGCTCGAGTAACTATGTTACTCAGACAGTAAAGGTAACGGTGTGTGGAGCTTCAGTAACTAGGCTACTCACATAGTAATGATAAACGAGCATAGAGCTTGAGTAACTGTGGTACTCAGAAATGGTAAACGTGCATCAACCCTGAGTAATATGGTTATTGGTCGATATATTGGTCGATATGCACAACAGAACGACCTGCATATTTAGCTTAATCATCTCACAACATATTCCAGCCATGTGGTTAAAGGCGACGTTCTGACCTTACGGTCTCGCGTTCCTTACTGTACTCGGCGTCTCCTATATTTAACACGAGACGCGCAAGCCGTTAAGAAATTCAAGAATAGCGACTGATTCCAAGGTGCTGAATAAACGAAACGTCTGGGGACAAACCAGGAAAATATATCGTCTCCTAAAAGCTGGTGTGACGCTCATAACGACTCGTAAACTCTGGTGTAACTTCCCTGAGCAGGTGAAGTCTATGGAGCTGTTACGACTCTGCTTAGGTTTATACCAGGGCTGAATTACACACACAGGAGGTTAATTAGCATTAGCTGCGCACGCATCCACTTTCAGTAGCGCCAGCTGGTAATTTCACTGCTCCATACACTGCATAATGTCTCGCCAAAAGAGATAACGTCTTGACACTCTTCTTGGTTGGAATATGGACGTTAAAGGTGAGACACTAATGGTTGACTATGGAATTGGTCCCCATAACTTTTAACGATGATACAATTAGTTGATGAATCACGAGGAAAGGTTACACGGCACGACTTCTCGTACAGACTGTGGAGTTTACAGAGACAGGTTTGCGACTCTTTTGCGGATTGCACATCTCTGTATTAAGAGACTTGCATCAGCGTCTTTTTCCTTTCATTTCAATTCAACATGATCCGTTTCCCAATGGGATTTTAGGATGTATAGCCATGACCGTCAAACTCTGGCCCCCAAATGGTTCTGAGCTACAACTCCCATGATTCTCTGGCCATCTATTGTATTGATGGAATTCAGGGAATTGTAGGCATCAACATCTGGGGGGGTTGTGAGTTAGACACCCCTGGTATAGACCATTGGATTAACAATCGTCACCCATGTTTTCTTTATATAGTATGTAGACACACCATGCTCAAGTGCTCTGCTTACTGTATCTGATGCTTCTCTTTCCGCTCACTAAGTGACTGCACTTGGCATCGCTCCAAGATTATGACGATAATGTAACGCATGACAACACGCAAAAAACAAATAAACAATCCAACAAGGAAATCAATACCGGGACATGTCGTCCTTGGGTTGTCACAATTCAGTGTGTCGCTGGGGATGTCTGCAATGTTGTATAGTGTGAAAATAAGGTGATCCTCCTGAAGGACAGGTCTAACATCGCAATCAACATAACACCGGCCGTGTGGTACAGGCCGACTAGAAAGTGGAAAGGGAAGCCAAGGGAAGGGAAGGAAAAGGGAAGGAAAAGGGAAGGAAAAGGGAACGAAGTCAACGAAAAGAGAGGAAGTGTAAAGAAAGGGAAGTTAAGGAAACAGGAAATGAGAAGGGAGGAAAGGTAAAGGAGTGGAGGGAGAAGGGAAAAGAAGTCGAGGTAAATTAGAAGCGAGGGAATGAGAGGTGAGCAAAGGTAAATTAGAAGCGAGGGAATGAGAGGTGAGCAAAGGTAAATTAGAAGCGAGGGAATGAGAGGAGCAAAGGTAAATTAGAAGCGAGGGAATGTGAAGTGAGCAAAGGTAAATTAGAAGTGACGAAATGAGAGGTGAGCAAAGGTAAATTATAAGCGAGGGAATGAGAGGTGAGCAAAGGTAAATTATAAGCGAGGGAATGAGAGGTGAGCAAAGGTAAATTATAAGCGAGGGAATGAGAGGTGAGCAAAGGTAAATTATGAGCGAGGGAATGAGAGGTGAGCAAAGGTAAATTATAAGCGAGGGAATGAGAGGTGAGCAAAGGTAAATTAGAAGCAAGGGAATGCGAGGTGAGCAAAGGTAAATTATGAGCGAGGGAATGAGAGGTGAGCAAAGGTAAATTATAAGCGAGGGAATGAGAGGTGAGCAAAGGTAAATTATGAGCGAGGGAATGAGAGGTGAGCAAAGGTAAATTATAAGCGAGGGAATGAGAGGTGAGCAAAGGTAAATTAGAAGCGAGGGAATGAGAGGTGAGCAAAGGTAAATTAGAAGCGAGGGAATGAGAGGTGAGCAAAGGTAAAGGAGTGGAGGGAGAAGGGAAAAGAAGTCAACGTAAATTGGAAGTGAGGAAATGAGAGGTGAGGAAAGTTAAGGTTAAAGAAGACAGGGGGAAGAAGACATCACGGAAATAGAGAAAACGAGATGTAAGAAAAGCTAATGTATAAAAAAAGAGGAAGAAGGGAAAAGAAAACAATTACATAGGAGGAAGAGAGAGGTGAGGAAAGGGAAGGGAAAAGAAAAGATGGAAATAGAGGAAAGTAGGTGTAATGAAAGGTAGGGTAAAGGAAAGGAAGGGAAAAGAAGACAATGAAACAGAGGAAATGAGAGGGAGGGGTAAGGCATTTGTATCGCCCAAAGCTCCAGATCCTTGCGCCAATGAAACCATGTGGGAACAAGCTGATAGCCTGACGGGCTAGTTGATAAATGTTGCGGCGATTGGCGCCGCTGTAGTTTCTGGCGCGGCTTGCCAGTGTTTCACAGACATCAGATCCTATGCTGGGCCGGAGGGAGCTGTTGGTTCGCACCCTCGGGTGCTGATTTATTACTGGAGAGCCAATGAAAACTTGGCTGCAAGCTTGGCGCAGAAGCACCCTCTGCTGGTTGAGCGGGAGATTTAAAATGTGCATGCCCGTCACTGGAAGTTATACAGCCCAATAAAGAGTGGCAGTGAACTAAACCCAGGTAGCAGGTTACTAAATAAATCCAGTAGGACCGGACGGATCTGCGGCAAATATTCTGTGACTGATCTAGTGAACACAGGGTGTGGAGAAAACTTAACTTTTATTCGGTAATAACAAGGGTCAAAAAAAAGGATCTAAAAATTAAATGCCAAAAAGGTGGAGACAGACAAAAAACAAAACAAATATTGTATCCATGAGCCCATATATGGCCTAATATTAGGAAAATACAGCGAGGAAATTGGGTTAATGAGAGTAAAGAAGGAAACGGTGACAAATAGAGGTGAGGACATAAACAAAAGGGAGAAGACATGAAGAAAAGCGGAAATGATTAACTCCTGTGAAAAATTGTGTTTCATGCCCAGTGTACAAGCACACCCTTCATGTCACATTGCCACGTGGTTGATGCGACAGCCAATCACATCAGCCACAAGGTAATGGTAATGTGGATTAGCCACTATGACTTGCCTAACGTCAGAGGCCGTCAGCAGTGGTGATGGCAACTTTATAGGTTTTAACATGTAAAATCTCGATCTAACATATGTTGAGGAATTAAAAGAAATTCTATTTTAACCATTTCTTACCCCAAAATGTTACTGCATTGAAAGACAAGAAAATTATGTTTTATCTGTAAAATTCCACTTACATACCTCTTTAATGCAGGATCAAGGTCTTTCCTGGGGAGAATGAAATTTTCTGTGAGATCTCAGTCCTGTCATTCTGTATGATTGCAAAGAAGATGGCAGGAGTCGTCCCCATCCTCACTGTAAAAACAAAATCAACAACCTTTACTGCTGCATTCCAGCAGCCAGGGATTTGGCAGAATACAGACAGCTGTGGGGTCAGTTGCTGCTGTACAGGCATTATAATGAGTGTAAATCCCTGTACAGTACAGATACAAGGTGTTGCTGTAATTGCCATACGCAGGCATTATGCAGCACATACAGATACAAGGTGTTGCTGTAATTGCCATACACAGGCATCATGCAGCACATACAGATACAAGGTGTTGCTGTAATTGCCATACACAGGCATTATGCAGCACATACAGATACAAGGTGTTACTGTAATTGCCATACACAGGCATTAAGCGGCACATACAGATACAAGGTGTTGCTGTAATTGCCATACACAGGCATTAAGCGGCACATACAGATACAAGGTGTTGCTGTAATTACCATACACAGGCATTATGCAGCACATACATATACAAGGTGTTGCTGTAATTGCCATACACAGGCATTATGCAGCACATACAGATACAAGGTGTTGCTGTAATTGCCATACACAGGCATTATGCGGCACATACAGATACAAGGTGTTGCTGTAATTGCCATACACAGGCACTATGCAGCACATACAGATACAAGGTGTTACTGTAATTGCCATACACAGGCATTAAGCGGCACATACAGATACAAGGTGTTGCTGTAATTGCCATACACAGGCATTAAGCGGCACATACATATACAAGGTGTTGCTGTAATTGCCATACACAGGCATTATGCAGCACATACAGACACAAGGTGTTACTGTAATTGCCATACACAGGCATTAAGCGGCACATACAGATACAAGGTGTTGCTGTAATTGCCATACACAGGCATTAAGCGGCACATACAGATACAAGGTGTTGCTGTAATTGCCATACACAGGCATTATTGGAAGTACTTGGACCCATTCTCTTTAATATTTTTATTAGTGATATTGCAGAAGGTATTAATGGAAAAGTATGTATTTTTGCTGATGACACAAAGATTTGCAACAGGGTTGACGTTCCTGGAGGGATCAGCCAAATGACAAATGATTTAGGTAAACTAAAAAAATGGTGGGAGCTGTGGCAATTGAGTTTTAATGTGGATAAGTGCAAGATAATGCACCTGGGGCGTAAAAACCCAAGGGCTGAATATAGAATATTTGATACATCTGAGGGTTGGGATTTAGGGGTTATTATTGCAGAGGATCTAAGGGCAAGTAGTCAATGTAATAGAGCAGCAGGAAATTCTGGCAGAATGCTTGGAAATGCTGGCAGAATGCTTGGTTGTGTAGGGAGAGGTATTAGCAGTAGGAAAATGGAAGTGCTCATGCCACTGTACAGAGCACTGGTGAGACCTCACTTGGAGTACTATGTGCAGTACTGGAGACCGTATCTCCAGAAGGATATAGACACCTTAGAGAGAGTTCAGAGAAGGGCTACTAAAATGGTGTACGGCTTGAAGGAGAAAAGTTACCAGGAAAGGCTTAATGATCTTAACATGTACAGCTTGGAAAAAAGACGAGACAGAGGAGATATGATAGAAACATTTAAATACGTAAAGGGAATCCACAAGGTAGAGGAAGGGAGTATATTTAAACGGAAACAAAGTAGCAAAACAAGAGGACATAGTCTTAGATTAGAGGGGCAAATGTTTAAAAGTAACATCAGGAAGCATTATTTTACTGAGAGGGTGGTGGATACATGGAACAGTCTTCCAGTTGAAGTGGTAGAGGCCGAAACAGTAATTGAATTTAAGCAGGCATGGGATAGGCATAAGGCTATCCTAAACAAAAGATAAATCCAGGTAAAGTATCCATGTAATTGGGCAGACTAGATGGGCCGAAAGAAAAATGTCGGCAGATAAGAACCTATGTTTCTATTATGCAGCACATACAGATACAAAGTGTTGCTGTAATTGCTACACACAGGCATTATGCGGCACATACAGATACAAAGTGTTGCTGTAATTGCTACACACAGGCATTATGCAGCACATACAGATACAGGGTGTTGCTGTAATTGCCATACACAGGCATTATGCAGCACATACAGATACAAGGTGTTGCTGTAATTGCCATACACAGGCATTATGCAGCACATACAGATACAAGGTGTTGCTGTAATTGCCATACACAGGCATTATGCAGCACATACAGATACAAGGTGTTGCTGTAATTGCCATACACAGGCATTATGTAGCACATACAGATAATAATCTCATTCTGATCAGTCAGGATTCAAATCAATTTACATTTTAAAAAAAATAAATGATTTTTTTATTTAAAATCAGATTTATTTGATTTAAATTAGATTTACTTGAAATAAATGCTTTTGGGAGGAAAATCTAGAGATCATTTTCTATTTAAGATACATTCTAGTTAAAAAGGTTACACAGCATGAAATAGAGCTTAGTTATGCAGTTATGCATTAGTTATGCAGCATGAGGCTGGCTATTCATGGAATATTTACATTATTGGTAAACAAATTAAATAAATCCACGTTATCCAAGCTGTGATCACATGCACGTTTCCACAGTAAAAATAGTATAAAATAAACAAAGCTCAGGAAAAGTCCTTAAAATATACATACAATGAACACATTACGTTAAATGCTAGCTTTCAAGGTTGTTTTGAGTGAAATACATCTGTACCAGGCTCAAACTGTGAGGAGGGAGGGGCAAGCCGTAACAATAAAAGTAACGCCAGCAGGACGTCTCCAGCTGCTGCAGGCCCCTGCTTCGGCACACCTATGCAGCTGACGCTTAGCATGTCATTGGCTGCAGAGGACGGCCTGAATTTAGGCTGTTGCGTGGCAATGAATGCCGCGTGACAATTGATGGGCGGGCCTGACATGACCCATAGATGCCCACTGAGTCCCAACAGCCTCGGGCAGCATACTATGCCCCACAGCATAAAAGGGTTACACAGATTTAAGAATATGTATGCTATTTACCGCTAAGTTCAAAAAACTATTAGAGTATTTCTCGAAATAGGAGTGATTAACCAATATAACTAAAATCAGTTCTGATAGACTATTATTCTAGATATGAAGTCTTCATCTCGTTTCAAATATTAACAATAAAGAACTACCAGCAAGCATAGGAGTATTTACATTTAAAAATCATGATTTAAATCAAGTCTTGGTGAAGGGGATTTAAAAATCGACTTAATTTAAATCAAATCCACCCTGATTCTGATCACTACAAATCCTCATAAGCAGGAGATCACACCATTTTATTAGCTGCCTGCAGCACATTTACTGCATCTGCCTGTATGCTGATAATGCAGTGTCAGATAACGGACGCCATCTAGAGTTTAAAACCTTTCATACCAGTAAAATTTCTGTAATGGATAAAGAAGAAAATGGGAAATTAAAAATTAGCAAAATTACAATTGTGACGTGCGCCATTTGAATTTGGGGTGCATGGACCTGGAGATGTATTTGGGAGGTACAGGCCGGATGTTCGGCGTTATTTCCTTGCCCTCTCGTGTCTGCAGGCCCAGATTAAGATCTCTATGGGCCTGGAGCTGAATATTTTGGGTGGCTTTTTTTGTAATTTAGTGAAATTAAAACATATTTTTGGTTATCTAATAGTGCTGATACGGGTATATCTAACCAGGCAGATACTGTGTGATTAATTTTTCAGTCAGATTTCAATCATTTAAAGAGTGTAATTTATTTTCCCATTTTATCATCAAAACCTTCGTGGTTATACTGTATATTCTATAGGGCATTCTTGTTAAAAAAAAAATTGAAATGGGAACCTGTTACTGCATTTTTCTGAGAAAATGTACAGTTTTAACCAAAAAATGAATAAAAATAAGAAATATTTCCCTTGTGTTTTGAAACATGTTTTTTATGAATAATATGACTGTATAAAACACTGACCTTGCGCCCAACGTGGGAAATGAGAAGGTGAGTAAAGGCAGTGGTATTGCTCATTTTATACGTGACAAATGGACAATGCCATCGCTTTGGAACTAAAAATAAATAACAATTTTTCTTTTCTTTTAGATTTTACATGGTCAGATTTGGTATTAATGCAAAGGCAAGACTCTGCCCTGTCCAATGACACCTCACCTTGTGAGGTGTAAAGATTAGTGACGCAGGGGTCCACAGTTTCCCACAGTGCTCTTCGCTGCAGTGCAGCGGTTTAGGTTTTTGATGTAACAATTCGTAACAATGGATTGTACCATCACCCTTCACCTCCACACTTGTTGGTGACATGAGAAATGTGATGGTTAGTTAGTGCGGCATCATTGTATACTTTATAATTGAAAAGTGAAAAATATTACTGTTGGAAAGAAAAATAAAAAGTAAATATTTATTATTTTATTTATTTTACTTAAATCCTGATTATGTTTTGGATCATTGGAAAGGCCATGCTCTGGCCTTTCCAGTGATACCTCAATTGACCCTATAGCTGCTATGAAGTTGGAGATACATGGGTCCAAATGCAGACATAGCTATCCTTTCTCTGGGCCTATTGTGAGGCATGGGCCTGGAGCTGCTGCTCCATCTGCCCCTATGTTAATCCGGCCCTGCGTGTCTGTAGTCTGAGTTATGACTAAATAATGTTATTGTCTATTGTTATGGTCCATGTGTATCTGTTTATCTGCTATATATTTGAGTTGTTAATCTTCTGTCCGAGGCAAACACACTGCTGCCTGGTTATTGGTTGTTTTAAACTGTAATCTGTTGGTCAATCACGAGTGCCATTGTCCTGTCTGTCTAGGAATGTTATGCAATGTTCATTCCATTATTTGTCCTAGCTAATTATGTCTCCCAACAGTTTCTAGGGGAGGTTATGTGTATGTAAATAACCCAGGTTGACCGTATGTATATATATATGTGTGTCTGTCCCTGATTAAAAGAGTTCCTTTAACTCTGAAAACCTCCAGCTATAAAGCCTTGCCTTATTTCTGGGGCTCTCTATGCGTCCCGGTCCTTAAGCTTCGTCTGTGGACTGGAGGGAGGAACGGAAGTCTGCCTGGGGAGAACACGGGGCATCCAGCAAGTAAGCAGCATTGACAGGTGACCCTGTCGGTGTCAGGGTCACCACGCTCTGGCCCGTCACCCACGTTAACCCTGCAACATGCACAATACACATTCCTGGACGTTCTGGCCCTGGAGCCCCACCTGAGCTCACCTTTCCTTAATCAGCTCAGCATTTAAGGAAGCTACGCCCTCCCCAGCCCACTTCCACATTGAAGTCTCTGACTGTGATACCTGCTACCGAAAGCTCCCTGAATCTCTTGAACCATCTGATTGAACCAAAGACTCTAAGGACCCTCTGTTACTATCTGGACATTTCACTTCATTTATACCGGTACCCCCTCATTCTTCTCCCTTCTGCCCCCATCTAAGATCCCCGTGAACCAGACCCATTGCTTAGCCTCTAGACTATTCTTATTGCCTGAGACCGTGACTTCCAAGATCTGTGTTAGATGTTTATTCATTGCTTGCCCCATGTGCTGTTAAGTTCCCTTTGTGTCTATTTCCATTCTCACTCTCTAGTCTCTCATTCTCATCTTGCTATCCCTTATTTCTTCTGTTCCTAACCGCTCCCAAATTCAGTTCTCCTTAACCTCCCTTCCCACTACTCCCAGCCATCCCTCCTATTACTTCAGCCTCCTTCTCTCCTTCTCTAAGCTATTCCCTATTGTGCCCAGTCTCCTCCAGTGTCTAGTTCTGATCTATTTAGTTCATGTCTTTTATGTTATTGTGTTTATTCTTAAATAAACCCTTTTACTTTGCAAATCCTGCCTATTTCACTGCATCCTGGGCTCACAATCCCACCTGCTATACAAATCCCAGTCTACACGTGACAGTCGGGGTACTGAGATCTGTCACAACAATATTTATTTTTCACTGAGAATAACGCTCTATACCCAATAATTGTTTTTAGTCTACCTTTAAGTGCAAACTATGCCTTCCATGTTAAACTTCAATTAGCGCTTCTTAATAACAAAACATATATTGATGGCGAATGTCATCTCCAGCTAAGTGTTAAAATAGTATGTGCATATGGTGTAAAAGCTAAATCTCATGTATGTCCTTACCTCTGGGGGATAGGTGACATTTCACTACAGAGAGCACTGAAAGGAAACAAACATCCACCACCCACGGGCGTAACTACCAGGGGTGCAGAGGGTGCCACTGCAACCGGGCCCCTGAGTTCAGGGGGCCTACACACAGCCAACCTCATCTAGGATTTGCTCATACACAGCACACATTACTGTAAGGTTTATTGCTGTGGAGCTCTGAGATCTACATAGTGCACATTACATAAAAATGGGATGGACTGAAGTGGTTGTAGTGGACCTGAAGAAAAAAAAAAAAAAAAGGAACATTGTGTGGAGTCGACAATATGGACCTGTTCAGTGCATGGGAATGATGGGGAGGGGGGGGGGGTTATGTTTTTGCCAAGGGTGGGGGGGCCCCTTCATGGATTCCCGCACCTGGGCCCTGAGGCTTCTAGTTACGCCTCTGCCCACACCTCTTAAAAAATAAACTCTTTGTCACCCACGGAAATGCTTAGGAAAAAGTATAAAACTATTTACCGTATTTTCTGGAGTATAAGACGAACGCGTGTATAAGACGACCCTCTAATTTTCCAGTTAAAAAATAGGTTTTGGGCTATACTCGTCATATTGTATTGTATATTCCGCGTATAAGATGACCCCCCCCAATTTTTGGGGGATTTTTTTAAGTATAAAAAGTAGTCTTCTACACCAGAAAATACTGTATTACAGTTTTTATCCTGTTTGGGTTTTGTTTGTGGGTTGTTGTTTTTGGAGATCGGATGGAATTTTTGTAACTTGTTTATGTTGTGCAGGCTGTCACTCTGTACAGTAACAGGCAGCATGATTGTAGAATCCCACGTGGAAACTGTGGGCTCTATTCCATCGTTTGCGCCAACGTTCGCGTCTCGATATCTAAAGCGTTAGCACCATTCGGCGCACGTCAGCGATTTCTATTCACCGCAGGGTCCCCGAACTAACCCCAAAACTGGCTAAGACTGGCAATCAGTCCGCCGAACTGCAGAAAAAAATAATGGAACTCTGCTTTTCTTTAGAAGCTGTTTCAAACAATGAAAATGTGTGGAAATAATAATAAAAAAAAAAAGATCCTACAAAAATAATAAAACGGTTACAGAATAAAAAAATGCCTTTAAAAAAAATTGGGAATCTAAAATTTCAGAAAAATAAGACTTTTTGCTGAAAATGAAAAGAATAAACGATCGAATGAGTAAAAGATAGAAAAGCAATATTTTTTTACATTGAATTCTATGGGTTCACCTGTTTACACCTGTCGGACTGAATCACAAAATATCAGTGCGTTTTTCACTGACACGTCGGTGCAGTTCAACGTTCTGTGAATAGATTAACCATTACTTATCTATGGGACAATTTCGCTACCGTCGAAGGTTGCCGAATTGTGGCGATCTGCACCATATTTCACTTTCTGAACAGACTAACTGCCCCTAAATTGCTCCGTACGGTGAACATCGTTGTTCGGTGCCCAGTTCGGTGCTCTTTGAATAACCCTTAAAGTGTATCTTTAATTCCATTATATATCAGTATTATTTCCACTTTTTCCTGCACAAGATTATAAAAGCAATAATAAACATTGCAGACCTGTACAAAACACACACACACACCCCCTTAAAATAGCCTTGTGGTGGGGCTTTAGTGTGTGAAACCGTGAATCCCTGAAGAGAAACATGAAATGCAGTCAGCGACTTGTTAGTGACGAGCGTCTGTTTAGACGGTCTTGTAATGACAGATCGATGGCTGCCGGTGCACGATAGGAAGAGATGGCTGAATTGATGGGCGCTGTTACCTCTCAGCCTTCGGGGTTGACAGGTGTTTGCGTTCTTTAAAGACAAGACGTAAATTACACCGTTTTATTTAGTTTTCTCTTTCCAGAATTCCCACGTATCGGAGTCCTGTCCCAGGTGATTCCTGTTGGGACTGGATCTGCATCGCTTCTTGTTGATGTATGAGGAACCGTAGGGGTGTGCAGGGAGCCGGCCATGCCAAGGTGCATTGGTGTTGGGAGAAGGGGTTCTTCTTGCCCCCATTATCTCTCTGTGTCTTGCCATACACAAAAATTTTATTTTGTGTTGCATTTTCTAAGTATAAGTTTGTAATTTAAGAGTTAAAACCGGAAGGGGCAGGAAACATAAGGGTTAAACATTAAAACATCTCCTGCCCCCCCCCTCCACACTCCCCCACTTCTGTTTTCACCCTTTAGTTTCCTTTAAACACTCCCCTGAATCAAGTGCTGGTCTTACTCTGAGCTCACTAGGATATGACGTGCTTCCTGCTCAGCATGTCATGTGACCGCAGAGAGGCTGAGCACTCTAGCCAATCCAGTGTATCTCACGCAGGAAGGCTTTGATCCCAATGGATGGGGCTGGTACCTGAAGTACTTCAAAACCAGGAAATCGGAGCGGAGGGCTCCCTGAGCTGAGAGTGTTAGCGGGGCTATGTCCCTGCATCAGGATGGCTGAATTAGCCTCTGAGCTCCCTTTCTGAGGGAAGAGAGGGAGCAGCTCACATGAGTGTGCACCGTAACGTAATGATCTATGCACACAAGTGCAAGGAACACGGTTTTCATGGGTGTGCATTTGACACGTTCATTTGTTTTCCAATTGGGTGAGGGATTATAATGACTTTACGGATTTAACCCTAAACTCAAAGCCATGGTTCAAGGGTGACAGGAGCCCACCCATTTTTGCAGGCCATGGGGTTCAGAGAGCCCACCTTGTCTTCTGATTAACGCCTCATCCACTACAGATGGATGGGAAGTTAAATTAGTTGTGGCAGCAATTCTGTGCATAGACTCATTTACCAGCAACAAATGTAGTTGTAAGTGCCACCGTTGAGCTCAAACCAACGTTAACTCATTTGAAAGTTCTCCCAAATCTGCCTTTACAATGTGTCAGGGAGAGGTCTTTACAAAGGATTTTTTGAAACAACTCTGAGTTTCCTGCTTGCTGTCAGTGATGTGGCATGCCACATGGTGTGTTTCCCTGGGGAGGGATTTATGGCTCTCACAGCAGGGACACTCCCACAGAGCTGCTGCTGGACTAAAAATCCCTACAGACTCATAGCATTTGCAAATGATCCACAGATCTTGTGAACAGACAGGGATGCTGGATGCTTTTTCAACTGTTAACCCTTCCCTGCAGCACTGTGACCCCCCTGCAAGTGTCAGCTAAATTTACAGAGTTTTGGGTGAAAGAGGGGGGTATATTAACCTCCCTGGCGTTACGTTTCTGACATCTTTTAGATGTCAGGATCATTACAATTTTTTTTTCCTTTTAGCCCCCTAGCGGTTTTCCCGAGTGTGGCTCGGTGTTAAATTCCTATGTTGAAAGCGGTAACCCCGAGCCACGCCATGCTGGATACATTACCTGTCCCTGCGCTCCCTCGTTGTCCCCCGCAGTCTCCTCCGGCGATAGCGACCTCATACTTCCTGGTTCCCTTCTAGCGAGAAGGGAACCAGGAGACAGAACACCACGATCACCGGAGACTGTGGGGGTCAACGAGGGAGCGCAGGGAAAGGTAATGTATCTAATCCAGCACGAGTGTGGCTCGGGGTTGCCGCTTTCTACGGGGAAATTTAACCCTGAGCCACACTCTGGATAACCACCAGGGAGGTAAAAATATAATTATATATTAGGGATGCACCGATACCACTTTTTTAAGACCGAGTACCGATACTTTTTAAAAGTACTCACCGATACCAAGTACCGATACTTTTATTTAATGTCATGTAACGCTTTCCAATAGGAACAGACCTCATATAAAAATTTATATGAGATTGACCGCAGCTCACATGGGTTTGCCCCCAGCTCACATGGGTTTGCCCCCAGCTCACATGGGTTTGCCCCCAGCCAACATGGGTTTGCCCCCAGCCAACATGGGTTTGCCCCCAGCTCACATGGGTTTGCCCCCAGGTCTCATGGATTGGCCCCCAGGTCTCATGGATTGGCCCCCAGGTCTCATGGATTGGCCCCCAGGTCTCATGGATTGGCCCCCAGGTCTCATGGATTGGCCCCCAGGTCTCATGGATTGGCCCCCAGGTCTCATGGATTTACCCCCAGCTCGAACGCTGGCCGTGTGCATGTAAAGCACGCGGCCAGCATTCCCCTCCGGCGCGCCAAATACTCACCCTTCCTGAAGTTCCGGTCTCTGGGCAGTGATGCGGTCACGTGGCCGCCGGGCGCATCTGTGACGCTGCCTCCAGCCGAGAGGTCGCGTCACAGGAGCACCCAGTGGCCGCGGGAACGCATCACTGCCCAGCGACCGGACCTTCAGGAAGGGTGAGTATTTGGCGCGCCGTAGGGGAACGCTGGCCGCGTGCTTTTCATGCATGCGGCCAGCTTCCCCAGCCCCGCGGATACCGGCAAACCGGCCCAGTGCCGGCTTCCGGTATCGGCGGGATGTATCGGGCCGTTTGCACGAGTAATAAGTACTCGTGCAAACGGCAATATCGGCCCCGATACCGATACTAGTATCGGTGCATCCCTATTATATATATATATTATATACCTGGAATCAGGATGGACACACTCATGATAAAAACATGCCTGTCGATATCTCCTAACGTTTTGGCCCTCTCATGGGGCCTTTATCATTAAAATATATATATTATCCAAAAGTCCAGCAACACCTTTCAAAATAAAGCAGCAAAAGGAAAGGTGCTAGGCCTGTATGCAATATAGAAAATCCAAAAAGACTTGCATCCATCGAGTTCAACCTTTCACACATCATCTACTGCTGTTGATCCAAGAGAAGGCAAAAAACCTCAGTCACCCGGTCAGTAGGTGTGAATGTTTGCACTGCAGCTAAGATGTGTAGCATTCTTCTTATCTGAACCCCCCCCCAGCCATCCCTAGCTCAGCTATCAATCTGTCAGAAGGTTAATCCATCCCACCAAAGAGGAAGCAAAAAAAAAAACATGGCCGACCTCCAAGAGACCAGCAGGCAGATTATAAAATACAAAAACTCTCAAATCCCTACTGGAAGTAAATAAATAAATAAATAAAAAGTGCTAACTGGATGAATTAAGCTTCAACGAAACACATCAAAAAACTGCTAACAGGTGCACTTCAAGAAAACAAAACATTAAGTCCAAATTTCCTACAAACTGAATTGATGACTCAACAAATTCAGCCAAAGCAAAAGAATTATGAGCCAAATGTTTTGCACATGAGTGATATATAGGTCATGTTTTTTTCAGGTAAACAAGAGGTTGTTGGCATCTGGCGAAGATCACATGGAGGTTGTGCGTACGGTCTTCACCCTTCTGCTCCTCCTCTCAAATCAGCCCTGGATCCTCCTAATCCTCACCTCTGGCACGTCTATGTTTGACTCCAGGGGGAACAATGATACCTTTCAGGATATTCATCCAAGTCAGGGTCGTCGAACTCTGGCCCTCCAGATTTTTCTGACCTACATCTTCCATGATTCCCTGGCCATGTATTAGATTCAAAGAATTCTGGGAAGGGTAAGCCATCAACCTCTGCAGGGTCAGAGATAGACATCCCCGGTCTTAGTGGTTGCAGTCAAAATCAGAAGAGTGCAAAACTCTGAGTCACAGGAAACAATGGCCTCCTGCTCCTCCACTAGACCAGTGGTGTCTTCGGGAAGTGGTCTCTTCAGGCTGCTTGATACAGGAACTTTGTGTGTCCTACTAATAACACTCACCACCAAGCAAGGTAGATGGTAAAGGGAGCAAAAGAAAGCAGGCCAAGCCTATGATCAACCCCAGGGCCACCTGTAGCGTTTACGAGGCCCTGGGTTAAAAGGTTTTGGGTCACACCTTATCCTCTCTGATCTTCCCCTCTCCCCCAGTTAGACATCCCATTCAACACCTCTCCATACAGAGGTGTTGGTTGCTGACACTTTATCACGGGGGGGGGGTGCCAGCATTGTTGTGGGGCCCTTGAGGTTGGTGCAAGTCTTGGAACCAGGTTGTTCCTACATTCACTGAAAGTTCTAGTGTGGGTCATCCAAAAAAACACATTATGCCAGAAATCTCCAAGCGAAGCCCTAGGTGAGGCTCCTATGAATTTCAGCCAGAAAGTCTGCAGTGGTGGAACATTATCTACCTTTGGTGTAAAGACCACCAGGACCTGGTCGCAAGGTGATCTCTCATGGGGATGTTTTGTGCAGTTTAGGAGCCGTGGCAGCCAAGCGGTTAACGCGGCTTCTCATCAGCGCACAATTAGCCCCGAGAGTCGCGTTCTCGCTCGTATCACAAAAGCTTTAAACAACAAAATTATATATTATTAACGATAATTGCAGCGGTGAATTGGAAAAACCATGGTTTTCAGTCTGCCGCCTCTTCACAGGGTACGAGCCCGGGAGAGGCTTCAGATCACAAATCATTTACATTTGGCGTGCGAAACAATGGGCTTTGTTTGAAATGTTACAGATGTTTGATGTCTCAATGCTCTGACAAAAGGAGCATCATTACTTACTAACCTCATTCTGTTAAATGTATCTGATGTGTTAGCCATCAAACATATCGCTCGCTATATACACCTATATATTGTGTAATCAGCCCCCCCAAAAAATGGATCATCGCTGTGCCCCCCTCCCCGACTCAAAGGCATGACTCTGTAACATCATAATACAGGTATATCACTGAACTGCACAGCAATAAAACTCCCAGTAATGTGCGGTGTGTATGAGCGTATCACAGAGCACCACAGCAATACAACTCACAGTAATGTGCGGTGTGTATGAGTGTATCACAGAGCTCCACAGAAATAAAACTCACAGTAGTGTACAGTGTGTATGAACGTATCACAGAGCACCACAGCAATAAAACTAACAGTAATGTGCGATGTGTATGAACGTATCAAAGAGCTCTACAAAAATAAAACTCACAGTAGTGTACAGTGTGTATGAACGTATCACAGAGCACCACAGCAATAAAACTCACAGTAATGTGCGATGTGTATGAACGTATCAGAGCACCACAGTAGGACTGCAAATAATGAATCTATTCATAAAATCGATTAGTTGGCCAATAAAATCGATTCATCGGATAAAAATAAAAATTTTAAGTTTACTTAAAAAGGAACATGAAAAGAAATATATATAAAAATATTTTTAAAAAACCTGCCCCCCTCCTTTTTTCGTAAGTAATTTGCATAGTGTAGGTAGCTTTTGTACTTTTCACACACAACTGATTGATGCTGTGTGCGTAGCCTAAGCCCATGTCTGCTTTCTCCCCAAACGAGTAATGCTGTGGGAGGTGGGAGTTTTGGCAAGGGACTGACCCGAGAGAGAGGGTGGGTTTGGGCAAATAACTGGACCTGCATGTGGGAGTGAGTTTGGGGGAAGGGACCAAACCAAAAGGGAGGTAATGGCAGCTCCAGATCAAAAATGGGGAGGAAGGGAGGGTGGCACAGGACTCCAGCTCCAAGAAAGGATAAAACACCAATGGTACAGCACCCACACTCAGTGGCAGCACCCCAGGGTCTGTACCAGTAGTGTATTTAGGTTTTGTGCTGCCCTAGGCCTGACTAAACTCGTGCACCCCTAATTTAAATTTGACGCACCCCTTCCTGTCAAGGGCACACCTCTTCCTGGTTAATCCCCACCCTTCCTCTTTAAGCTCCACCTTTTCCTCTTAGAGCTCCGCCTTTTCCTCTCTTTATATTAAAAGTGGATACCAAGTGCCTACTTGTATATTTTGTATACCATTTCAAATGTATCTATTGAGATAAAGAAAATTATGAAATGTTTAAATTCAAGTATTTTTACAAAGAACAGCCACGCATGTCAAGTAAACGGGATCACAGCCGCTCTAATTGGTGGAACAATAAAATCCACAGAAACGTGCACTGCATATGAGCGTATCACAGAGCTGCATAGCAATAAAACCCACAGAAATGGGCACTGTGTATGAGCATATCAGAGCTGCAAAGCAATAAAACCCACAGAAATGTGCAGTGTGTATGAGCATATCACAGAACTGCACAGCAATAAAACTCACAGTAATATGCAGTGTGTATCACAGAATCCACAGCAATAAAACACCCAGCAATGCAATGTGCGGTGTGTATGAGTGCATCAGAATTCACAGCAATAAAACTCACAGCAATGCAAGGTGTGGTGTGTATGAGTGCATCAGAATCCACTGCAGTAAAACTCCCAGCAAACCGAGTGTATATGAGCACACAGCAATTATTTATTCTACATTTACCGGCCTCTGTCCGCGGTAGGGCTGTGTGCAGAGTCAGCAGGGACTGTGTACAGACTCAGCAGGAGGTCCCTCCAGGCCACGTTAGGATCACGGCTGTGCCTGTGCGTGGAGCCATCTTGTCAGCAGTGGGGTGCCACTGCCAGAGGGTGCACCGTGGCTTTGATTCCCTTCCCGGTGGGTGTTCAGTCCAGAATAGAGTGACAGTCCATGTTAACGAAAGGGCGGGCAGCTGCGTGCATGCGTGTCACGTGGTTCAGCCAGTCAGGTGGTACTGAGACTCAGTACCACCTG
Source organism: Leptobrachium leishanense (assembly GCA_009667805.1). NCBI lineage: Eukaryota > Metazoa > Chordata > Amphibia > Anura > Megophryidae > Leptobrachium > Leptobrachium leishanense. The sequence continues at coordinate 100,774,341 of CM019074.1, forward strand.
ACTGGCCGGACCAAGTGTGACCTGCACGCAAGCAGCCTCACCAGGAGCCAGGCAGCTCAATGGCAAATTTCTATCACTGCAGTGCTGGTTAAGGAAAGGTCCACTTTAAACAACAGTAAGCAGACAGGGCTTCATATTCTGCTGAAACCCCCCCCCTTACCTGCCGTTTCTGTCATCTTCTCTCTCTGGACACAAATCACATCCCCCTCCCTCTCCTAGAGCTGCTGCGAGGCAGGGGAGGAGCTATGGAGGGAGGAGAGGGGGATTTTTATTCTATTCGATTTTATTCCGTATGCAAACGTCATGCTCCGCTGCTCGTTGTTTGAGAGCACAGCTCAAAGCTGACACATAGTGACAGTGGCACCTCCTAGTACCCCTAATGACACCAATAATCACTGGTACCTGGGGCGGCCCGCCCTCCGCCACTCCTCTAAGTACACCACTGCTCTGGTGATATGCTCACACACAAGTTTGGCGAACTGCCAGCAAGTACGGTGCTGTTTGAAGGCAGTGCAAATCCCCATAGAGAAGTAATGGTTAATCTATTCAGAGAACACCAAACAGCAGAGAAATGTCAGTGAAATGTCCTGATGTTCGGTGGTTTCAATCAGCAGGTTTATTCAGGCGAACCCCATAGGTTTCAATGTTAAAAATATTCCCGTTTTTTATGCAATATCTAATAAACCATTTATTATTTTAATCTGCAGTAAAAAGTCTTTATTTATTGATTTTTTTTGTACCTTTTAGTGATTTTTCAGAATTTTTTGGGCTAAATTCCCCCCCTTTCTTTAATAGCGGTTCTCCTTTTTCTGTAACAGAACTTTTTATTATCATCATAGGATCTTATATGTAAAGTCCAGACATTTTCGTTCAGTAGTTCTTTTTAAAACAGCAGGCCATGGGTTTGCGGTGGCAGCATACAGCGGCCGACTCCATGCACTTTGGGGACCCGGCGGTGAATGGTGAATTCACTGCAGGGTTGGGAAATTTTATTCCCGAAGTGCAGGGAACTACAGAACACCAAAATGTTGGCGTCATTTCGGTGCTCTGTGAGTAACCCAATTAGTGGTGAGTTTTTTTGTTGCCCCTGGAAAGTGAAAGCCTAGGCCTTGCCTACCCAGGACATACTTGAAAATTAGTGACATCTCAATGTTTCCTTCCTGGTAAAATAGTTTGCAAAATTTGAAAAAAAAAAATTTTTTTTTTTTTTTTTTAGGGGTGGGGGCCACCCAGCGGGCCGCCGCCCCTGGAAAGTGCCGCCCTAGGCCAAAATACACCAGTGGTCTGTACAATTGTTTTTTAGTTAACAGTAGCAAAACTAACTGGTTATGTCTGACATAACCCTAGAAATAAATCATCCAGAGTAAAGCAGCAGCGCGTCTTCTCCAATCAGCCACGAAGCAGCGTCTAAAACTCACAGTAATGTGCGCCGCATATGATATAAGCTAGTCGGTAAACAGCATGGGCTCTATTCCAGCTGGTGGACTGTTGAGGTGTCTCAGGAACATTTTGCGAATAGCTTGGAATCGGGGAAAATAAAACGCAAAAATGCTGTTTTAGGTCAAATGAAAACAAAACACAAGCCCACACACACAAAATAGTGCAGAGGGTGTGAAAGAAAACAAACTTCTATGAAGACGTTGATCGGTGAAGCATTGAAACTGCAGGCAATTTTGGTGCTTTGTATTTCGCCCCATGTCGGCAACTCAATTCGGCCAAAAATACTGTGAATACACTATTTAAAGGGTAATTCAAAGGGCACTGAAATTTCGGTGCTCTTTGCAAGCTCGAGTCGCCAACCCTGCAGTGAATTCAGCATTCACATCAGGGTACCCGAAGTGCATCGAATGGATCCGCCGAGCACAGCCGATAAAGCGCCAAACAGACTGCAGACCGCCTCCTCCGGTCAGCTGCTTAATGACGCCAAAATAAGCCGACCGCCCACCAAAAAGGGGTGAAAAACAAAACACAACATATAAAAGGGGTTTTAAACTAAAATACTGCATGAAAATAATATACAGTATAAGGTCCTATGAATAACAATAAAAAGTTTTGTTACAGAATAAAAACATTTAAAAAGTTAAAAATCGGAATCAAAAAATTTTGCAAAAGAAATAAAATAAAATCCAAACAAAATGCCTAAAAAAAAAAAAAAAAAAAAAAAATACACTAAAAAGACTTTGCTGCAAATGATAAAAATAAACGGCCGAATAAATAATAAAAACAGATTTTATTTACATTGAAGCCTATGGGATTCATCTGTTTACACCTGTCCAATGAAAGCACCGAAAATCAGGGCATTTCGCCAACTTTTCATTGCTGGTCAGCTTTCTCTGAATAGATTAACCATTACTCCTCTGTGGGGAGTTCGCTGCCGCCGAATTGCACAGTATTTTGCCAATATTTGGTGAGTTGCCAGCTTTTGAATAGCCAAATGGCCAGGAAATTGCACCGTATGGGAAAATTCGGTGACTAATTCTGCTGTCTTTGAAAAACCCCTCTAGAGAATGGTCAACGTATTTTGTCGAAATTGGAGCCGCCGAAGCAGTTATAAGACGTCAGCGAAAAGCTGCAAATTGCACTTAATTGGCATCGGCAAATCCATTGAACTGAAGGGGGGAAAAAATAAAGTCTCCCATTCCCCTAATAGGTGCTTAAATCAATAAAAATGTATTAAAATGTGTCTAAATAATAAAATAAATCTGTTAAAAATAATAAAAAGGCTTTTAAAATTAAGATGAAAAAAACCCAACACAAAAATGTCTTTTAAAGAGCCACTACCACCAAAAAATGAAATGTCCTTATTGTGTTGATTTTAGGTTGCTGATCTCTTACATGTATTCGCTTTTCTCTTGTTTGTTTAGAAAATATTTTGTGGCTCCTCACTGTGTGGCTTTGGCCATAGAACAGAGTGAATGGGTCAGTCACCGACTCACATCATTGTATTGTATTGTATTGTGTGAGATGTGCTCAAAGGACATCAACAGGGAGGAGATTAGAAGGCTTTTAAGCTCCCCATTTTATCACATTCAGCTGCCAGCTCTTATCTCAGGTAAAGGAAAGAGGGGGTGAAGCGCCCACCGGAAAGGTATCTATCCCACTCGCTGGATGTTGTGTATGGGGGTTTCTCTAAATACCTGCTAAATGCCTACACTGCCCCTACCAGCTAGGTCCTTGCACGTGAAGCTGCTGCACACTGCTGTGCGAGCTGCACCATTTCTGAAGTGTTTCAGGGTCACCTTTTATCACTTGAGGCTCAAGTAAAAGCATCCCTATTTTGGTGAATTCCGAAGAAGCCGTTTGAAGGTCTTATGGGCACCTAACATAAAGTCCCTGCCCGCCTTATTCCCAAGAGCCGGTTGTAGGCTCCCCAGAATGTGAGTTAAATACTGACATTAATTGCTCTCATCTTGGGTGCTATCGTACTGCGCAATTTTTGGTCCTTTTTCTGTGTTTCCTCCCTACAGTGCACACTCCAACTGCATTTTTGAGAAGATCTACTCCGAAAAAGAACGAATACTGTTTTTGGACATATTGTGTGTCTACCCCACTATCTCTTTGGACTCAGGCCTTTTGGAGCGCTGTGTTGTTTTCTTTTTTGTATAATTCTTATCTCAGGTAGCCTGGAGAACAATAGCCCTCTGCTGCCTTATTTAAACATTCCCTCCATCATCTCACTAAACTGATACTGTTGATTGGTAAATGTTGCCTCATGGGGGGGGGGGGGGAAAATCAACAAAATGGTAGGGAGATAAAAAAAAAAAAAAAAACTTATTTTTCCTTTTTACATACAATTACTTCAAGCAAATTAAAAAAAAAACAGCAGCGTGTTTTATAATGTGTGTTATAATGCGCAAGTAATCTAGTTACAGTTTATGTAAGCGGTAGTGTCCCTTTAAGAAATAAAAGTTTTTTGCAAAAAAAATTAAAAAGTATAAACGGGCTAAGAAAAAAAAAAAAATTACATTGAAACCTATGGGATTCTCCTGTTTAAACCTGTCGAATTGAAACACTGAAAATCAGGTGATGTTGCCAAAATTTCTGCGAATACACGACAGTCTTTTATGGGACAATTTCAGTGCCGCTGTCACTTTGCCTGTACTCGGTGAATTGACAGCTTTGGGAATGGATGGATTGACCCGAAGTTGCAGATCTGGTGAAATTCACTGTTCGGTGCAATTCAGTGGCAAATGCAGAGTTTAGTGAATAACCCCTTCTATGTTTCTACATATTCTATGAACGTAAGGCTGAGATTTGTTTACAGTGATGCAGATTTTTGTAAAATATATTAATCCCTTATAGTAAACCACGAAGGGGTTTTAGCCGCTATATAGCAAGATGCGCTGCGGGAGAAGTCGTGATGGAGGCGCGGATGTGCGCAGTCGTCCTGACGCGGTGACGAGCCGCAGAGCAGTTATATGGAAATGCTGAATACATAACGGTGCAGGAGGGAGGAGGTGCGCCATGACAACTTTCCTCTTCAAAATTACAAGCCTGTCAGTTTTGAGGCTCTGTGACGCACACAGAAAAAAAAAAAAAGGGGTTTGACATCAAACGATTATTAACCCTTTACGTAGTATTATTATATAAACAAAAGAAAGTGACTTTACTTATTGTCAGATTTTTTCAGGTAGATCCACCGGTTTTTCTCCACCACTGCAGTAACCATTGCACAAACGTGGAGGGTGGTGTCCATGCGAGCTGGCAGCGGGGGGGGGGGGGGTCCGTGCAAGCGGGGGGGTCCGTGCGAGAGGTCGGTGGGGTGCCTGCGTGAGCGCTGTGGGTAGGGTTGTGCTGTCAGTGTGCGCGTGTCATTGTGTGTTTGTGCTGTCAGTGTACGTGTGGGGTGTCATTGTGTGTTTGTGCTGTCAGTGTACGTGTGGGGTGTCATTGTTTGTTTGTTCTGTCAGTGTACGTGTGTCATTGTGTGTTTGTTCGGTCAGTGTACGTGTGTCAGTGTGTTTGTTCTGTCAATGTACGTGTGTCATTGTGTGTTTGTTCAGTGTACGTGTGTCAGTGTGTTTGTAGTGTCTGTGTACGTGTGGGGTGTCATTGTGTATGTTTGTTCTTTCAGTGTACGTCTGTCATTGTGTGTTTGTTCTGTCAGTGTACTTGTGTCATTGTGTGTTTGTTCAGTGTACGTGTGTCAGTGTGTTTGTAGTGTCAGTGTACGTGTGGAGGTGTCATTGTGTGTGTTTGTTCTGTCAGTGTACGTGTGTCATTGTGTGTTTGTTCTCTCAGTGTACGTGTGTCATTGTGTGTTTGTTCTCTCAGTGTACGTGTGTCATTGTGTGTTTGTTCTCTCAGTGTACGTGTGTCATTGTGTGTTTGTTCTCTCAGTGTACGTGTGTCATTGTGTGTTTGTTCTCTCAGTGTACGTGTGTCATTGTGTGTTTGTTCTCTCAGTGTACGTGTGTCATTGTGTGTTTGTTCTCTCAGTGTACGTGTGTCATTGCGTGTTTGTTCTCTCAGTGTACGTGTGTCATTGCGTGTGTTTTTTCTATCAGTGTACGTGTGGGGTGTCATTGTGTGCGGTTTTTCTATCCGTGTACGTGTGTACGTGTGTGTGTTTTCTATCCGTGTACGTGAGAGTGCAAACTTGCACTTTAATAACCATTATGTAACATGTGTGGGTTTGTGTGACAATAAAGTGGAATATTATGGTTAAACTGGCACAGAGAAAAACTCCCAGGTTTGTTTTGATTGAGAAGTTCAGTTCATGTCATGATCCTTAAGGGGTTCATATTAAAAACATCTATTTTCATAAAAATAACTGCTTATAAACAAATATTGAAAACACCTCATATTTACCTCTGGTGTGGAGCTCTCTGGGCTCAGTGGAGCTATCAGACAGGAAGAAGCAGCACTTCCTGTTTCCTGCCCAGAGGAATGCTGGGAGCTGCTCTGCCAAACAAAGAATTTGGTTGGCTGCAGGTGTCACATGCCCTCCCTTACTTTATTTATTTTTGTTCTTTGTACCAATAACCAACACTTTGGAAAATGTTTGGAAATGTAGTGAGTCGGCCTGCTTATGTAAGGTATGTCAAAATCAGGTTAAACCCCATTAAAATAAACCTCTGATTTCAAGCTGTCCCGCAGCAGCAAAGGATGCGTCATGTGCACCAGCTGGCAGGCATGGTGGTCACGTCCCATTGAAATCAACAGGGCATACTAGTACACCTTGTGGCTTCAACGCCCACCCTTAAAAAGAGGTTAAAAAGAAGTATATACAAAAAAAAGGTGAAAAATACCCATATTATCCCTTAGCAGTAGGGTTACCAGATGAGCCATGTTTTCCTGGACACATACAGGGTTGTTGAGAGAGAGAGGTGAAAACCAGGAGAACTGGCAGGAGCAGAGAACAATCTAGACCAAATAGCCGATTTGGAAAGTGAGATAAATGGGAGAATTTTTCTGGTTTGGCTATTTTGACCTAGAATTTTCACTTCACCAGTTATTCTCCCGAGTTTCACCTTTATTTGAATAGACCTGATAGAATTTAATCATGCTGATGGGCAACGCATGAATTTGCCACCCTGCAGTATGTAGAATCCATTCGATGCAGAAAAGAAATCAAAAAGGAATCCCGGGTGACCTGCCCTGAGTTCCTTCCCGTAGCATATGAATTATACATGTTGCAGGGCAGCACTATTCCCTGTGCTCCCCTTTGCATGAAAGTGTAATGCATGTACAGGAAAACATGGCCGTCCTGGTGACACTACTTTGCAGTTAGGATCAGGGATCTCAAGCTGTGGCCCCACAGATGTTTCTGGACTACAACTCCCATGATTCTCTGACCATCTATTGCGTTCAAAGAATTCTGGGAATTGTAGACAATCAACATCAGGAGGGATGAGAGTTTGGCAGCCCTGGTCAGGGTGAATCCTTGCAGTTGAGGCATGCTGACCTGCCTATTTTTGGAGTGTCTATAGATCATGTAAGAAGGGGTGGTGGCTGCAAACAGTTTGTGACCGTGATGCAAACCGATCATCAATGTAATGGTCACGTAACAACAAGTGGTGAGATTGGTGGGCACATGTCTGGTAGGTAGACCAGCCAGCTGCCATGCCGGACAGACACTCATGACCGCCTCCCTACCTACCACACAGGCGCTCGCAGAGCACCCCTTATGGGGGTGTGACCATGCCAGCAATGACGCGAATTGCACCATGGTCACACCGTTGGCAGCTGCACCTCTTCTCATCCGATCTTGACCCACCAAAACAAAATGTTGGCAGCCCTGATTTTAACAGGCATGTATTGGGACTACTAGGAGATTCCTGGAGGGCCGAGAGAATGCTGGTTCACTGTGCGGCGCTTAACCCCATGGCTGAAGATGGGTGGGGTACGTCTTGGGGATTCCCTGCAGCATGTGGAGGACAATGTCCACACGTCACGCAAGGACATCGTCCACACGTCACGCAAGGACATCAGAAAGGAACTTCCATACTAATTTTTTTTTAAATAATGCAGCGCTATTGTTCACTTTTCAATTATAAAGTGAATAATGATGCTGCACTTATTCAGCTTCTCATTTTCTATGATGTCAGCAAGTGTGAAGGCGAAAGGCAAAATGCGTTATGCACTGGTTCATCGAAAACCTAAAGTGGCGCACTGCAGCAAGGGGTGCAGGGGGACCTTTGCAACCCTGCGTCTCTGATTTTTACACTGCACAAGGTCAAGTGAAGTGTCATCGGAAAGGTCAGAGTCAAGCCTAACAATACCAAGTATGACCATGTAATTAAAAGAAAAAACCATTAAATGAAATTTTCACTTATTTTTATTATGTGCTTTTTTTAAAATAAAATGTCATGTAAAAAAAAATAAAAAAATGTAAATGACATTTATTTATTGTGCATGTTTGCATAATTAAAGTGGTCTGGTCTGGATGAAGTCCAGGGCCAATCCCCCCCCCCCCCCGTTCAGCCTGGAGCCGGCTCATGCGTGTTTGGCAGGTCTGGACATGTCTGATCTATCATCGGCATTTAAGGGGTTAATACTGACGGTGTGTCTGCACTGAAGGCAAAGTCAGAGTTTTCCTACCCAATTTGGGGGAAAGAAAAAAAAAATAGTTTGCAACATAAAAATCACGATCCGTTCATGGCAAAGGGATTATGGACGTGATGTGAAAAAGATTCATAAATCAGAATCACGAGATTAAGTTGAATTCTCCGGCGCTTCCAGTAAAAGCTGCTGTGCGCGCTTACCGACAGCTCACAACTACTATTGCCCAATTCCTGCAGTATTTGGCAATAAAAAGGAGGCTCTCAATTTCCTAATTTCCTTCTCGGTGTGGAGCCGTACGCACAATTTCCCTCAGCTCAGGGCATTTTAAAGGGACAAAAGTCATCTGGACGTTCATAACGATTAAAGGTGACACAAGGACACTCTGGTGCTGGTACGTGTCCTCCTCTCAGCACACCTTTCTTAATATTAAATTTGATGTTATTTGAAACATATTTTTATATTTTATTTTCCATTGACAATACAAACCCGGCTAAGCATTGCAGAAAAGATTAGAAATAGCCATCTACCGGCAGGTTGGGCACCGTGAGTATTTTGGGGTTCACGACTGTCTGGTGTTTGGAATCTGGCCAGGAATGGAAATAGACAAAGAGGAGGAGAGACACTGCCTGGCAGCTGCAAGAGATACACGGGGCACTCTGTTCAGCACCAGAGAAGGGGCCTGCCGAGCGGTACCAGTGAAGGACCTGCCGAGAGGTATCAGTGAAGGACCTGCCGAGAGGTATCAGTGACGGACCTGCCGAGCGGTACCAGTGAAGGACCTGCCGAGCGGTACCATTGAAGGACCTGCTGTGTTGAGCGGTACCAGTGAAGGACCTGCTGTGTTGAGCGGTACCAGTGAAGGACCTGCTGTGTTGAGCGGTACCAGTGAAGGACCTGCTGTGTTGAGCGGTACCAGTGAAGAACCTGCTGTGTTGAGCGGTACCGTTGAAGGACCTGCTGTGTTGAGCGGTACCAGTGAAGGACCTGCTGTGTTGAGCGGTACCAGTGAAGGACCTGCTGTGTTGAGCGGTACCAGTGAAGGACCTGCTGTGTTGAGCGGTACCAGTGAAGGACCTGCTGTGTTGAGCGGTACCAGTGAAGGACCTGCTGTGTTGAGCGGTACCAGTGAAGGACCTGCTGTGTTGAGCGGTACCAGTGAAGGACCTGCTGTGTTGAGCGGTACCAGTGAAGGACCTGCTGTGTTGAGCGGTACCAGTGAAGGACCTGCTGTGTTGAGCGGTACCAGTGAAGGACCTGCTGTGTTGAGCGGTACCAGTGAAGGACCTGCTGAATCCTCTCCGACCACTCCTGCAACAACAGTAAACTACGTTGCTTTGTGAATAATCCCTATAGTGAATATCGGAAAGTGAGAAGTTGCAAAAAGCTCATATTAGGTCCCTTTTGTTATGAAAATAATGGATGTAGTAACCCTATGAATTCTAATTAAGATGGTCACTTGGCAGATGGCCGTTAAGAAGAAGGATCGGGAAGTCAAGCATGGATGTAATAAGCAGCGCTTTATTCATCACAAACAATGGCTCTGCTCAGACGAAGAGCCGTTATCAAGTTATCACCTGATAAAGGATCCTTGACGGAGCCAAAATGTTGTTCGTAGTGATGCCAGAATAAAACGTTGTTCGTAGTGATGCCAGAATAAAACGTTGTTCGTAGTGATGCCAGAATAAAGAGCTGCTTATTACACACATGCTTGATTTCCTGGTCCTTTTCCTTATAGTTGAAGGTAATGGGAGTTTGACCACCCTGGTCCATGTGGCACCTTGCTAAGTGAATCACTGGTAAGGAGAGTGTGCACCTCTACAAGTTACCTTGGTGGATGGGAGTATGTGATTGTAGGCATGTGTGAATGTGATATCGAGGACTTGGCTCACTTAACACCATAGTGTCACATGCATGGATGGAGAACTCCCGACTGGCAAGACAATTTTCAGATCCTCTGCCAATTTTGGCCATCAGCCCAAGCCATTTATGAAAGACCTGCTTTGCGGTCTCCTCGAAAATTATGATGTAATAAAACAGTTATATGTGGCTTTCTGAGAGTAACTGTTGCTCAAACTCTTGTGAAATAACAGTCTTTGCAAGATCCTGACTTACTGCTCTGTTTATCTTGTCCTCTTGTTATATAATTCTGACGGTGGTAATGTCCTTTACGTTTTGTCACAGCTTTTCAGTTGGTCAACCCTTCGGTCTTAACCGTTGTGGGATGTGAGTCAGATGGACGTATTGAGACCATTCCGAATGGTGCATCCAGGCAAAGATGCAGATAAGAGGGGAGGTCCAAAAGTAAGGCTGAAATCAATGAAGTAGAGATGGTAACGCATTTTGTTTCCCCAGAAAAAGTCTAGTCCTTCGAATACTTGTAAAAAAACAATAATGATAACCCCACAGACGATCATGGAAATGGGAGGAGACTCAAAAAGTCAGTGCGTAGAATTGAATTTTTGAAAAAGGCAAAAATATACCATCATGCTCTACCAATTTCATTGTGCTTTCTCTGCCAAGCAGTGCTTTGAAGATCAAGACTCATCTCGGATGTTGAGTTGGATCCTACAAAAGGATGCTCCTTCTAAATGGTGGAATAGGAAGCTACCTGGCATGGTGGCAGATGTGCCTACCTGCCTGAAGTAATGGGACATTAATCTACCTAGAATGGTGGGATAGGAACCTACGTGGGATGTTCGAAACATGAACTTACGTTGGCCAGTGGGATAGGAACTTATCTGGATGTTAACACAGGAAACTGAGATGTGGGATAGTAACCAATCTAGCATGGTGGTAGAGGAATTTTTAAGAAAGTGACTGTTGGAATACAACACATAACAATAGGGGCTGAATTCCATCCATGGTTAAGGTTAGCCAGAGCTGTGGTAAATTTCCCATGGCTTTGAAGATCTCAAAACTCATCTTGCTGATTAGGCTCCAAGTCTCCAAAAGGTCAGAAAATGGATTAGCAGATTCAAGTCTGGACATTTTGATGTCTGAAGAGCCAAGAGAGGGACACCATTGCACGTCCATAGATAAAACCATGTTGGCCAAGGTGAAGGGATTTCTGAATCCGGAACCTCAAACCATTCTCAGAAAATTTGTGGAATATTTCAACATTCTAAAAACAAGCATGTTGAGGGTTCTTCATGACAAGATCGACTTCCCCAAGAAGTGCGCCCGCTGGGTTCCTCGTTTGTTTAACACAGAACAGATAACCGCTCGGGTTGAGAGGAAAGACTTACAGGAGCCATGAAGGCCTCAATCAAGCTGTCCATAAACAGTTGGCTACATTGACAGAAGTTGATTTTCAGAGGTGTTTTGAATAGAAAAAAAGTGTGGAGATTATCTTCATAAACAAGCTTTTCTTGAAGATAAAGGAAAAAATATAATCAGAGTTATTCCCTACATTTAGACCTCCCCACGTATGTCCACCCGATGCGGTCATCCATGTTGTATCCGACTACAAGGGGTTTACAGATGGGAAGCATCATTGTGAGATTCCCTTGCACTTTAAGTGGTCCAATGCCCCATGAAAGCAGGAGTGAGCCTTTGCTTCTAGATTTGTGCGTTACACAGATTGCAGGGTTCCCACTCTGGCTGTGTACACATTGACACGTTAATGCACATTGCGTGATAATTGAAGGAATATAATGACTTCGTAGCATTTTGACTTTACGGTGCGTTACATGTGGGTTAGAATTGATGTGGAGGAATTAACCAGTGACGTGGGAGGAAAATTACAATAAAGATAGTTATACAAAGGAAGGTTTGCTGCATTGTGTCTGTGCTGAGTTGTATTGTATCAATGTGCACTTTTTCTAGGGGGTCGTAACACCTTGGTAGAAGGTTTCTGCATCAATTTCTTGCATGGACAAATAACGCAGGTTACTTCATCTGTATGACAGTGTCGTTCTGTTCATGTTTCGTCTTTCTCACATCATCTGAACGTGCCTCGCAGCCCGTGCCTGGTCCGGCCTCCCTTGTCTTTCAATACAAGAGGTGCCTGTCATACAGGAGATGCTTCTCATTTCCTACAGCACATTTCCACACTCTATGCACCATTTGGCAGTCAGGTGGCTCCATGAACTGGCCAGAAAATGCTACTGCCACTACAATGCAGGTGGAACTGCTATGTCTCCAATAGGACTATCACACGCAGGGTCACCATCAGATTGTTGACAGCCCATGATATGTTGAGAAGTCATGTGCGGTGAGGTCAGTGGCTGGTGAGGCACTGGCTAGTATCAGAGCCAGATATACACATGGTTACGCAGTCGCAATTTACGCATTTGATTAACATTCTATAGGAGAATAGAGTTTCACTATTTATAAAGTAAAGTTCGCTTTTTTTTTACAGCACTATTACAAATCTTACTTTAAAATAAAGTTTGCATATAGGTTTTTAGTTCTAAGAGCATGCACTTACAATACTGACTAATAGAGGGGGCTATTACACACATGCTGACTGCTGAGTTCTGCCTGCCCGCCCCCCCCCACGACTGACGAGGACAATCACATGACTGTCCAGCGTCAATCAATCCATGGGGAGCTCTGCCTCCCATGGGGGGGTGGGTTTTTTAAAAAAAAAGAATTGCTTGAGACCAATGGAGCTTTCCCATTGGCTCAAGCTCACAATTGCTCTCAGTTCTTCTGGAGGGACTGAAAGCGTAGAACCACGAAGTCAGCTTGAGCTAAGCAATTAGCGTAGCGTTCAGCTGTGCAAATTGCGTAGGCTATGCTGGCTCAGTGCTGCCCCTGCTGTCTGTGTAGTGAAACAAACACACACACACACACAGCAGCCGGCAAACTGAAAGTACAGGGGGAAAAAAAGCAGAAGACAGAAGCACAACAAGGGAGTGTAGAGAATATGAAAACTTTTGTTAATGAATAACATTTTATTTACAGATTAACCATACATACATGTCATTGCAGCACAATGAGCACATTAATTTACTGGAATGGCAGGGGAGGCCCTGCCTCCCCTGACTGCACGTCCCTGATGTTGAGGGGCCCTGGCCTTTGTCAAACGCTGTGCCACAGATGTAAGGTCACCCGGGACTGGCCCAATCGAATAACAAGAAATTTCCCGGTGGGTCGTGGCATCTGGGGCTGCTCAGAGCAATCTACCTCAATGACATCACTTAGGGAGCCAATAGTATGGTCTTCACCAGGCAGGACTCCACCACCAGAGAATACTTTTTATTGCCTTGCTGGATTAAGCCCACTCCCTGTAACATAAGGTGAGATTCAGAGGAGGCAAAAGCTTTTATTTTTAATTGGTTTACTGGAATGGGCAGGTAAGGGAAGGAGGGCCCCGAGCAGTGGTTCAGTAAGGGGCCCCAACCCAAGATTTACGATGGCAGCACTGGTCACGTGTCCCAGTTGTTCAAACAGTTCTAGCGCATCGGCTGTAATATGTGCTAGAACGTTTGGAGCAAAATATTGAGCCCATATGCAAAAGCGCGGTGACGACATGCGTGATGATGGCCGGTCAGTGCCAGTGACCATTTTTGTTAAGGTCGCATTTCCACTGACGCTCCTGGTGTGCTACTTGGGACCTCATCCACCTGGATCCCAGTCAATATGCAACTAGAGTCCAGGACGGTTTACAAATACAATGACGATCAAACATCCCAACGTGAAAAATATAGGATAAATAAGATGTAAAATGATTTTCTGGCCTTTGTGTGGCCTTGCTTAGAATTACGGTGATTAATGATCCACGTGGCATTTTAATTTACTCTTTATATCACACACAAGTGGATTGAGATTCATCATGACTCACCAGGATCTCACATGGGACCTCAGCAGATACGTGAGTCAGTTTTGACTGTGTAAGGTTGCAGTATTTTTGTTTTAGTTTCTGCATTATAATCTGCTACTAATCGTATCTTTTATGTCTTATGGTTTGGTTTCAATCTTCGTTTCTTTATTTGTTTATCCTTTGTAGAAATATCGCTGGGATGAAAGGTAAACTCTAGATGTCCCTTATCTGGCACAATGTCACATGGGGTCTGCATTATCAGCTTACAGGCAGATGCAGTAAATGTGCTGCAGACAGATAATAAAATGGTGATCTCTTGCTTACACAGGGTCTGCATTATCAGCATACAGGCAGATGCAGTAAATGTGCTGCAGACAGATACTAAAATGGTGAGATCTCCTGCTTATGGGGATTTGTAGTGATCAGAATGAGATTATTAGCAATGCAATATCTGTATGTGCTGCATAATGCCTGTGTATGGCAATTACAGCAACACCTTGTATCTGTATGTGCTGCATAATGCCTGTGTATGGCAATTACAGCAACACCTTGTATCTGTACTGTACAGGGTTTTACACTCATTATAACCCCTGAATCTTATCCCTTTACAGCAGCGACTGACCCCACAGCTCTCCCTGTATTCTACCAAACCCCTGGCTGCTGGAGTGCTGCAGTAAAGATTGTTGAACAGAGGGTTTAGAGCTGCTCATTCCAGTTCCTTTGCAGTCATTCAGGACAACAGGAATGAGGTGTAAATATTTTTTCAGAAGGAGGGCATCAAGCCTGCCTGAAAATCTATATACATAGGGTTACAGGAGTTAATCATTTTTTCTAATGGAAAAACGTGAATACACTATTTGGTAATAAAAGAGGTTAAACCTGCACAGGCAGCAATAACACCTGCAATGTGTATAATGCGTTTGGCCATCACGAGCCCCTTCCAGTAAGCAATGTCTGGGTCTTGGCAGCAGTTGAGGTAGCTGGGATGCTCACACGTCTATTGTAGTAATTGTTTTGCAGCATTTCCCTCCGTGTCCCTCACAGGGAATATTTATCATTTTCTTTCTGTAACACCGACTCAAAGGCTCGCAGGGATAAAAGCAGAACAGAACATTCGCAGCGCCACAGCTTGGTAAAATCCATGATATATATATATATATATATATTTCTCTGCAATGAACCAACCAGAAGTCGCTTGCAGATCCTATACTGTGCTGAGGAGCACAAGGAGGGTGAACCAGATGAGGATCTCTAAGTACTGGGTCATTGAGGTCCCGTCTACCTGCAGCAGTTTCTAATGCCTCCTTGAATCTATTTCAACTAGGCTTGTGCACCGATTTTTTTTTCGGTTCGATTCGGTTCGATTTTTCGGATTTTTAAACTTTTCGATTCGGCTCGTTTCGACCGATTTCGGTTTCGATTCGATTCGGTTCAGCCCGTTTTTCGGGTACATTTTTTTTCGGAATATCGACCATTTTTCGTATTTTCGTGTCACTGTGCTCGGTTTTTGTATCGACTTTTCGTAATTTCGGAAATTTTCGTTTTTCCGAATTGCACATTTTTCGGAATATGGACCATTTTTCGTATTTTTTGTGACATTTTGCCCGTTTTTGTATCGACTTTTCGTTTTTTCGAAAAATTTTCATTTTTCGGAAAATTTTCGTTTTTCGGGACATCTGTTCTCCTCGTTTGACACATTTCAAGTCCATTCGAAAAATCCGAAAATATTTCGTTTCGGCTCGGAAAACATTTCAGATCTGAAATTTTCGGATCTAAAAATTTTCGGAAATTCGGCCGCATCCGAAAACACGAATCGGGAAATTTCGTGAAAATTCCGAAATTCCGAAACCCGAAACGCACATCCCTAATTTCAACTGATCTCCCGGTTTGACCCGACTTACCCTCTCTGACCACTAACAAACTCCGCTAGCCCCGACCTCAGACCTGCCCTTGTGACCCCGATTCTGCATTGCCCCTTTAACCCTCAGTCTCCCAGGTGCTGCATCCTGGGTTCCGATCTCCGGCTTTCGTGACATACTTGACACACTGTCAGTTTTGCTCCATTCTGTGCATACTTTTTGGAGCGTATGGTTTATTCTGTGCTTCATTTCGGAGCCATTCTTGCATCATTCTGTGGAGGTCATCACATTTTAATACATTGCAATTCCAAATATCAGAAATGGCAGAATATATCAAAAGCTTCAGATATTCCAAATCGTCCGATACTGAAAGATGGAAATTCTCCAATAATCCAAATCGGTGTATTCTGATCCGATCTTCTCACCTGTGCCCATGTCTAGATGCTAGTCTTTAAAGAGGAAATATGAAGAAATAACTTGATGTATTTTTTGCATTTCATGACGTTTTTCCAGACTGTAGAAAGTCACGTCCCTCTAAGATTTTTCTGTAAAATTACACAAACGTGACACAAGCTCTTTCTTAATGGTCCCAAGAGAAGCAGGTAAGAGCTTCGTATGGAGCACCCTCTGCAAACCTTTATTTCTTCATTGGAGCCGGAATAACTGTTCGCGCAGTACTTTCCACATTCAGATCATGTGACATTATATAATGATAAGTGACATATCGATTGGCTAAACATAGCACCACAGCTCGTTAATCTTCTAGCCGGAGCTTGACCTTGCCATTAAAAACAACCCAGAATGGCAGAACAATCTATAAAAACTGCAAAAATACACAGAAAATGCAGCCTGTGTGTCCAAAAACAAGTGGTAAAGTATTTCTAAGAGAAGATATAAATATTACGTTACATAACACATAAAAAATGGCCGACATAAACATGTTGCTTACATTTAGACTTTGTCCACCATACCACAGCAGAACATATTTCCCAGAGGATGTGTTTCATCATAACATTAAATCCACCTGCCTAATGTCGTATGGGTCTCCCTTGTGCTCATGGATCGAGGCATGGCCTTCCCCAAAACATATGAACGTCTCCTGTGGTATCTGGCACCAAGACTGTAGCAGCAGTTCCTCCTATACATCTTGCATGATGTGAGGTTGGGCTTCATGGATGGGATTTGTTATTCCAGCACATCCCACAGATGCTCAATCAGATTGAGATCTGGGAAATTTGGAGGCCAAGGCAACACCTTGAAATCTTAGTCATGTTCCTCAAACCATTACAGTTTTTGCAGTGTGGCAGGACAGGGAGTAGTATCCTGCTGAAAGAGGCCAATACCATCAGGCTGCACCATGGCCACGAAGGATTGTACGTGGTCTGCAGCAATCTCTAGGTAGGTGGTTCATGTCACATGTGTGTGCCGACACCTTTCCATCATGGCCAGCATTACATTTTTGAGAATTTTAAGCTACAGTAGCTCCTCTTTGTGATGGGTGCAGACCGGCTCGCCCATGCTTCCCACGTACATCAAAGAGCCTGAAGCCAGTTTTCCTTCCTTGCACCACTTTTGGTGGACACAAACCACTTCACACTTGGAACACCCCACAAGACCTGCCATTTTGGAGAATAGTGTTTGCGGAATTCGTTGACGCTCTATAAAAATAGATATAATACGATGCAAGAAGACCATGAATTGATAGTATATTATCAACCCTAATGTTATGTCTAAACAAACACTGGCTGTGTCTAACATATTGTGTATATATTCCATCCTCGTGGATAGAAATAAGGCAAATAATGTGCTTTTTGGACAGGCAATCCATACAGAATCTCTTATTTATACGTTACGGCTCAATAGCCAAATTCAGGTGACATGCGATTTTCCAGATCAGGTTCTAGATAACGCTAGGCATTCCGTCAGAAAGACACCGGCACTTAATTATACATTAAATCACTTTGCATTGGAAATTACCAAACTAAGTGGATTTTCCTATTCTTCTGATGCGAGCTGTCCCTCGTTCATTCTCCGCCTAATGTAAACATACCCCATGAAAGCCACCACGACTGCTCAAAACCCGATCTCGCTTTCACAGCTTCGTTAGGAAAAATCAATTTATTTTTCCATTCCCTGAACTGGCGCAGCCTCTGAATAAAGAGCGGGGTACGAGAAAAAAAACAGGACGAGACATCAGAGTGTTCTCCTATTGTCCGGGCAAGATAAAACCGCCGCGCAGTATTGAATGGCCAGGTTAAGATAGGTCAGTTACAGTTGCAGAGAAAGGAGATACAAGTAGTTAGTGATACTTTTTGTAAACAAATGAATTCTTTATGCGCTACAGGACGGGCTCTTGTTTATCTCTGTAGCCTAATACAGCCATTCTTCGAAACAAGGTTAGAAGTGGTGGAAAATATACATTCTTAAAATGATGTCATTTGGTTGATACCAACACCCCACCTGTACAGTAAACGGAAATAATGAGGTGGTGGTAGATATCATTGTGCCGTCAACACAAATGGAGGGAACGAAGTTTAAAATAAATTTTGGGAGGGTCTTCACTTATGAAGCATCATGGGAGCCCCAATAATATGGAAATGCTCGCTCCACCATGTGTAGAAAGTCTTGACCTCCCTGGCGGTCTAATTTTTGCAAAATTTTGTGTCTAAAAGCGTTTCAATTTTTTTGGAAAGGAAAGGTGTTGTTTTATATAGTAAGCCTGTATACTGTAGGAATAACTCACTGAAATCCGTGCAAGCAAGAGTCTAGTAAACACACGGAGTCAGATAAAGTTTGAAACACGAAATAATAATTTATTATCCCAAAAATAATTAGCCAAAATAATGGAAATAAATTATATTCAATAAAATAATCAAACCAAAAACATGCCACCTTCCTCTGGGTGCTGGGATTCCTGTCCAGATGTGGACGCCTTTGACAATGAAATATACAGGACACAGGGTACAAAAAAAAAGGAGTATTTATTCTCAAAGCAGCTTTAAAGAAATAAAAGGCAAATAAAAATAATTTCTAAAATGTAATAAGGCTTTGCAATACAAGCTTCGCTGGTGGATCTGGGCAAGCACCAGCGAAACTTGTATTGCAAAGCCTTATTACATTTTAGAAATTATTTTTATTCGCCTTTTATTTCTGTAAAGATGCTTTGAGAATACTCTTTTTTTGGTACCCCGTGTCCTGTATTACTTTGGCAAAGGAGTGTACATCGGGACAGGAATCCACTGCACAGCAAAGTTTATTGTTTTTTGTTTTTTTTTTTTACTGTAATTTTTTTTCATTTTTGAATTTGCCGCCTGGTCCCGCCCCCCTGCGTCGTGTGACTCGCAGGGAGCGGAATCAGGAACCAAAGTCGCCAGCTGCCGCGATCACACTGCAGTGACGGCGAGGGAGTGAAGGATGCGGTGAGTATGCATCCAGCCCATGTGTGGCTCGTGGTTACCGATCGCGGTAGCAAAATTTAACCCCGAGTCACACTCGGGAATACTGCCAGGCAGGTTAATGCTCACTGAGCTTCATGGGATATGTCGTTGTAAAAAATAGGCAGCTAGGCACACTTGTTGGCCCACCCACACCTAGACTCCATCACTGACCCATCACACACATACACTATATTGCCAAAAGTATTCGCTCACCTGCCTTGACTCGCATATGAACTTAAGTGACACCCCATCCCTAATCCATAGGGTTCAATAGGACGGTCCACCCTTTGCAGCTATAACAGCTTCAGCTCTTCTGGGAAGGCTGTCCACACGGTGTAGGCAGTGGTGTATTTAGGTTTTGTGCTGCCCTAGGCCTGACTAAACTCGGGCACCCCCTAATTTAAATTTGAGGCACCCCTTCCTGTCAAGGGCACACCTCTTCCTGGTTAAACCCCACCCTTCCTCTTTAAGCTCCACCTTTTCCTCTTAGAGCTCCGCCTTTTCCTCTCTTTCTATTAAAAGTGGATACCAAGTGCCTACTTGTATATTTTGTATACCGTTTCAAATGTATCTATTGAGATAAATAAAATTATGAAATGTTTAAGTTCAAGCATTTTTACAAAGAACAGCCACACATGTCAAGTATACTGGATCACAGCAGCTCTAATTGGTTGAACAATAAAATCCACAGAAACGTGCACTGCATATAAGTGTATCACAGAGCTGCACAGCAATAAAACCCACAGAAATGGGCACTGTGTATGAGCATATCAGAACTGCACAGCAATAAAACGCACAGTAATGTGCAGTGTGTATGAGCGTATCCCAGAGCTCCAGGGGAATAAATCTCACAGTAATATGCAGTGTGTATCACAGAATCCACAGCAATAAAACTCCCAGCAATGCAATGTGCAGTGTGTGTGTCAGTGTATCAGAATTCACAGCAATAAAACTCACAGCAATGCAATGTGCAGTGTGTATGGTGTATCAGAATCCACAGCAATAAAACTCCCAGCAATGCAATGTGCGATGTGTATGAGTGCATCATAATCCACTGCAATAAGACTCCCAGCAAACCAAGTGAATATGAGCAGACAGCAATTATTTATTCTATATTTACCGGCCTCCGTCCACGGTAGGTCTCTGTGCAGAGTCAGCAGGGACTGTGTATGGACTCAGCAGGAGGTCCCTCCAAGCCACGTTAGGATCGTGGCTGTGCCTGTGCATGGAGCCATCTTCTCAGCAGTGGGGTGCCACTGCCAGAGGGTGCACCGTGGCTTTGATTCCCTTCCCGGTGGGTGTTCAGTCCACAATAGAGTGAGAGTCTGTGTTAACGAAAGGGCGGGCCAGCTGCGTGCGTGTCACGTGGTTCAGCCAGTCAGGTGGTACTGAGACTCAGTACCACCTGACTGGCCAGACCGCGTGACCTGCACGCACACAGCCTCACCAGGGGCCAGGCAGCTCAATGACAAATTTCTATCACTGCAGTGCTGGTTAAGGAAAGGTCCACTTTAAACAGCAGTAAGCAGACAGGGCTTCATATTCTGCTGATACCCCCCCTTTACCTGCCGTTTACTGTCATCTTCTCTCTCTGCACACAAATCACATCCCCTCCCCTCTCCTAGAGCTGCTGCGGGGCAGGGGAGGAGCTATGGAGGGAGGAGAGGGGGATTTTTATTCTATTCGATTTTATTCCGTATGCAAACGCCCTGCTCCGCTGCTCGTTGCTTGAGAACACAGCTCAAAGCTGACACACAGTGACAGTGGCACCTCCTAGTACCCCCTAATGACACCCAAATAATCACTGGTACCTGGGGCGGCCCGCCCTCCGCCACTCCCCTAAGTACACCACTGCTCTGTGACATGCTCACACACGTTTGGCGAACTGCCAGCAAGTACGGTGCTGTTTGAAGGCAGCGCAAATCCCCATAGAGAAGTAATGGTTAATCTATTCAGAGAACACCAAACAGCAGAGAAATGACAGTGAAATGCCCTAATCTTTGGTGGTTTCAATCAGCAGGTTTATTCAGGCGAACCCCATAGGTTTCAATGTTAAAAATATTCCCATTTTTATGCAATATCTAATAAACCATTTATTATTTTAATCTGCAGTAAAAAGTCTTTATTGATTTTTTTTTTAGTACCTTTTAGTAATTTTTCAGCAAAATTTCCCCCCCCCCTTTTTTTAATAGAAGGTTTTTCTTTTTTCTGTAACAGAACTTTTTATTATCAATCATAGGATCTTGTATGTAAATTCCAGACATTTTCGTTCAGTAGTTCTTTTGAAAACAGCAGGCCATGGGTTTGCGGTGGCAGCATTCAGCGGCCGACTTCCTGCACTTTGGGGACCCTGCGGTGAATGGTGAATTCACTGCAGGGTGGGGAAATTTTATTCCCCGAAGTGCAGGGAACTACAGAACACCAGAATGTTGGCGTCATTTTGGTGCTCTGTGAGTAACCCACTTAGTGGTGAGGTTTTTTGCTGCCCCCTGGAAAGTGGACCCCAGGACATACTTGAAAATTAGTGAAATCTCAATGTATCCTTCCTGGCAAAAATACTTTGCAAAAGTAAAAAAATGTTTTATTTTTTTTTGGGGTGGGGCCACCAGTGCGGGCCACCGCCCCCTGGAAAGTGCCGCCCTAGGCCTAGGCCTTGTTGGCCTAGGCCAAAATACACCACTGGGTGTAGGAGTGTGTTTATGGGAATTTTGACCATTCTTCCAGAAGCGTGTTTGTGAGGTCACACACTTATGCTGGACGAGAAGGCCTGGCTCTCAGTCTCCGCTCTAATTCATCCCAAAGGTGTTCTATCGGGTTGAGGTCAGGACTCTGTGCAGGCCAGTCAAGTTCATCCACACCAGACTCTGTCATCCATGTCTTTATGGACCTTGCTTTCTGCACTGGTGCACAGTCATGTTGGAAGAGGAAGGGGCCAGCGCCAAACTGTTCCCACAAAGTTGGGAGCATGGAATTGTCCAAAATGTCTTGGTATGCTGAAGCATTCAGAGTTCCTTTTACTGGAACTAAGGGGCTAAGCCCAGCTCCTGAAAAACAACCCCATACCATAATCCCCCTCCACCAAACTCTACACTTGGCACAATGCAGTCAGACAAGTACCGTTCTCCTGGCAACCGCCAAACTCAGACTTGTCCATCAGATTGCCAGATGGAGAAGCACGATTCATCACTCTAGAGAATGCGTCTCCACTGCTCTAGAGTCCAGTGGCGGCGTGCTTTACACCACTGCATCCGACGCTTTGCATTGCACTTGGTGATGTATGGTTTTGATGCAGCTGCTCGGCCATGGAAACCCATTCCATGAAGCTCTCTGCGCACTGTTCTTGAGCTAATCTGAAGGCCACATGAAGTTTGGAGGTCTGTAGCGATCGACTCTGCAGAAAGTTGGCAACCTCTTCGCACTATGTGCCTCAGCATCCGCTGACCCCACTCCGTCAATTTACGTGGCCACCACTTCGTGGCTGAGTTGCTGTCGTTCCCAAACACTTCCACGTTCTTATAATACAGCTGACAGTTGACTGTGGAATATTTAGGAGCGAGGAAATTTCACGACTGGATTTTTTGCACAGGTGGCATCCTATCACAGTTCCACGCTGGAATTCACTGAGCTCCTGAGAGCGACCCATTCTTTCACAAATGTATGTAAAAACAGTCTGCATGCCTAGGTGCTTGATTTTATACACCTGTGGCCATGGAAGTGATTGGAACACCTGATTTCTGATTATTCCAACTTGTGTAGAAGGTCTTAAGACTATTGACTCATCAGGAGGACCTGTAGGCTCTTCAGAAGGACCTAAAAGGCTCCTCAGGACCACCTGTAGGCTCATCAGGAACAGTGTAGGCTCATCAGAAGCAACTGTAAGCTCATCAGGATCACAGTAGGCTCATTGGGAGCACCCATAGGCCCAACGGGAGCACCCTTTGGCTCATCAGGAGCATTGCAGGCTCACCAGGAGCACCAGTAGGCTCATGAAATGCTTTTTAGTGCACCATAAAGACTTCTCTATTTTCAGCTAAAAAGGTAAAACGATATTATTTGGAAAGCCATTTCACAAATTTAAAGAAATTCATGATGCAGCTGGCAGCGGACATAATAAAAAAATCTTTTACAAAACCAAAATCCCATTATCTCGATTATCTCTTAAGAAAATTCACAGATATTGATAAAAAAAAATGTCGGGTGGAGGTCACTGTAGCATCTGTGCTGTATCAGGCCTCCCCAATCATACTCTCAGCACTCCAGTAAGATACTGTATCATCCGCTAATGACATGCTGAAAGTCGCTCACGTAAGACACTGTATCGCGCCCATTGTGCAGGGGCTGAGGATGAGCTTACTTAATTTACCTTAATTAATATGCTAATTTAAGCCGTTCTATATCGAGCTGGTGCAGGCAGGAGAATGGTTTCCACGGGTACACCCACAGGCGCACACCAGAAGTCAGAAATAGAGACTTACACTTTCATCTCAATTTGCTAGAAATTTGTTACCTAGAAACTAAAAAAATAAATAAAATAAACGGTATACCTACGTAATATGACGGCAAGTGAGGAATGTGATACTTCTATAGGAGTGAAGGGGCTGGGACAAGGGGGAAAAAATATATATTTTTAAAAATAAAATATATCTATATTTAATAATGTTTTTATCAATATATATATATGTGTTTAAATTATAAATATTCCGTTTATATGTATTGTTAATATTTTTGGATATCTGCACAAGCTATATATGAATATTTTATATATGCTAATTTTAACATTTCAGATTTTATTTAATAACATATACTTGATTTAAATATTAGTATATATTATTTTAATTAAGTCCATGGAGTGTCGACCCCAAACTAGTCCTTGGACAAACTGCCGGAACCGGAAGAAGCCCGGCTCTCGGCCAGAACGTAGGACGCATCTCGTTGCCCAGCAACCAGCCAACACAAAACCACATTATCGGCAGATATTTATTTTAAATGTGCCCGGTTTTATGCTTTGGATAGTTATTATAGTAATTATGAAGGCTGAAATTAAATTTTAAAAAAATAGGGATGGAAATTAAATATTTTTAACTTAATTTACTCATATATATATATTTTTTACTGTACAAGTTTTGCTATATGAATTTATAATATAAATGTTATAAAGATTGTAACTAAATTAATAAATAGGGTTGAAAATGAGATTTTCAAAAACCGTATTTAATGTAGGGGATACAAACATTCTGGTTTGCTATAAAAAAAAAAATACATATAAAAATATAACAGTTGAAATTAAATTTTAAAAAAATTTAAAATTAAGATTTTAAAATGTAATCTAGCAATACAAAAAAATATATACGCAAGTTTGCTATACAAATATGTAAATATGAATTATAAACGTTGAAAGTAAATAAAATAGGCTCAAAAATGAATTATTTTTAAAATGTGATCTAGTAATCAAAAAATATATGCGAGGTTACTATGTAACTCACTATTAATTCTAAAAGATGAAAATAAAAAAAAGCTTGAAAATTAAGTATTTTTAAGAAAAAAAAAATCTAGTAAACAATATATACCCAGGAGTTTACTATAAATAATATATATTATATATACAGGCCGCTTTTATTAAACAGCCCTGTAAAAACATTTTTTAAACACACACACACACATATATATATATATTGTTTGTGGTCTTTTCTTTTGTGTTTTTTTTTTTTTTTTTTTTAGAAAAAATTCTTTGGAATGACACAACAGATTTTTTTGGTGAATTTGCATGCCGGCCGATTTCCACGCATTATACGGGAATTATAGTTTGCACACTGAGCTGCAGGTTAAAACGAGATAATAAAACGTAACGGATAGGAACGCAGGGTTAAAACTCCCAGTGCCCGTGAGTCTCAGCGGGATGAGGAGGGAAGGTGTTTTTTTTTTTTCCATCATTCCACCAGGTAATTAAGCATTCGCCTGGTTTAGATGCTGCACAGTCTGACAGCCAGGATTTGTCTTCTCATTTAATGAGAGCTCCACACTCCAAAGGTACAGTCCCTGCACTCGGCTCACCTCCTCTGCGCACGGTACGGGTTGCTGTGTCTCAAACTAAACACCTACATTCGACCGATTCACTGTCGACATTTATTTTCAGGGCCTCTGTATACATATACGGCAGCGGGTCGTTCACTTAATGGCGTAAGACTGGTGAACGCAAAAAAAACCCAAAAAAACACCAGAATCGATAAAATGAATTCAAATCCAATTTTCAAGCCTTTGATCTGTAATTCTCAGCCGAGTCTCTGCTTAGTAGAAAATCCCCAATAGAAGAAGATCCAAAACTCTGTGACCCGTACCTCTGATGTATTAAGATTTTTTTGGCAAAATTTTTGATCCATTTTTTTTTTTTTTTTTTTAAACTGTGCTTTTTTTTCCCCCCTGGCCGAATGCATCTTCTTTTTTTCTCTCTACTCTTCACGCTGGCTGCATTCGGTGGTACTGAAACCTAAAAAAATTTACTCAACAGGGCCAGGGTTTTGTTTTTGTTTTGTTTTTTCCTCACAGCTTGAATTTAAACAACAAAGTGATTCGTTTTAACAGATTGAAACAAATAGATTCGTTATGTCGTTTCATTTTTACCGTGATTCGTATGAAATCGACTTGTATTTCGGAAGTATTTTCAAAGTACGACTTAACGGAATTTCAGCCAAATTGCGATTTGTTACGAAACAAATTGCACGTGCCTACCCATTTATCTATGTATGTGTCTGGCTGTGCCGATGTATCTGTCTCTATCTCTCTGTACCTATTTATTTATGTGCCGTCTGTATCTGTATATCCATCTGTCTGTACCCATTTATGTATGTGTCTGTACCTAGGCATCTATCTGTAGCTCTCTGTATATCCATCTGTCTGTACCTATGTATCTGTCTCTATCTCTCTGTATAGCCATCTGTCTGTACCTATGTATCTATCTGTAGCTCTCTGTATATCCATCTGTCTGTACCTATGTATCTGTCTCTATCTCTCTGTATAGCCATCTGTCTGTACCTATGTATCTATCTGTAGCTCTCTGTATATCCATCTGTCTGTACCTATGTATCTATCTGTATCTCTGTATATCCATCTGTCTGTACCTATGTATCTATCTGTATCTCTGTATATCCATCTGTCTGTACCTATTTATTTATGTGCCTGTCTGTATCTATCTGTATATCCATCTGTCTGTACCTATGTATCTATCTGTAGCTCTCTGTATATCCATCTGTCTGTACCTATGTATCTATCTGTATCTCTGTATATCCATCTGTCTGTACCTATTTATGTGCCTGTCTGTATCTATCTGTATATCCATCTGTCTGTACCTATGTATCTGTCTGTAGCTCTCTGTATATCCATCTGTCTGTAGCTCTCTGTATATCCATCTGTCTGTACCTATGTATCTGTCTGTAGCTCTCTGTATATCCATCTGTCTGTACCTATGTATCTATCTGTAGCTCTCTGTATATCCATCTGTCTGTACCTATGTATCTATCTGTATCTTTGTATATCCATCTGTCTGTACCTATTTATGTGCCTGTCTGTATCTATCTGTATATACATCTGTCTGTACCTATGTATCTGTCTGTAGCTCTCTGTATATCCATCTGTCTGTAGCTCTCTGTATATCCATCTGTCTGTACCTATGTATCTATCTGTAGCTCTCTGTATATCCATCTGTCTGTAAGTATGTATCTATCTGTATCTCTGTATATCCATCTGTCTGTACCTATTTATGTGCC
The DNA here is from genome assembly GCA_009667805.1 of Leptobrachium leishanense. Lineage (NCBI taxonomy): Eukaryota > Metazoa > Chordata > Amphibia > Anura > Megophryidae > Leptobrachium > Leptobrachium leishanense. The sequence continues at coordinate 100,801,171 of CM019074.1, forward strand.
TGTCTGTATCTATCTGTATATACATCTGTCTGTACCTATGTATCTGTCTGTAGCTCTCTGTATATCCATCTGTCTGTAGCTCTCTGTATATCCATCTATCTGTAGCTCTCTGTATATCCATCTGTCTGTACCTATCTGTATATCCATCTGTCTGTACCTATGTATCTCTCTGTATATGTCTAGATATTGATTCAGAGTGAAAGGATTTAAAATGCCTCTTTAAGTCTGGGCCAGTCATTAGGACACCATGTTATCATTAAGCATTAATGGGCAACCAATTCCCATGAAACATTAATCAGCCCTATTAAATGGCACGCATGCTAACGAGCTGACTGGCTGCAGAGCTCACATCCGCTCAGCTCCCCGCACGGCCCGTCTCCACACAGACACAGGACGCTGTTATTAAGTGACATTGCTTTTGTTTTCAAACAGCCTTCATAAAGCATATGGCGTCCACGGTCCTGCAAGGTAACCGTCCCCTCCGGCCGCCTTTCCCTACCGAAACCTGCCTTGAACCTTCTAAGCTACTGGCTGCGGTTTCACGCTATTAGGAGTGAGCACCGCATTAAGTAATTAGAAGCTCTAGTTATAATTACCCAACTGTGTCTAATGTTCCTGGTGCCGCTTAGTATCCGATGCTATATATAAACACTAGCGAGGAAAGTCACCGCACTCGTTCATTAACCAGATGAAGGGCTACTTTATTATTCAGCAGCTGCCGTGCAGTAATGCCTGCTGCAGGTGATGGAAGGAAAACTTACACACTGTATAGTGCTACTCCCAGACCCATGGACGAGTCTAGCTGGTGCACTAGCACAGATACAAGGCTCCTATTTGTTACTGTAACATCTGAAAAGGTAGCACGGCTTTCAACTCTACTAGTTCTGGCTAGGAGCTGGTGTTCGATTTGCAGTGACAGGCAGAGTGGTGGCCGGATCAAAGGCTGCGCTAGTAACACTCATCCCAGAACAATTCTGCACAGGGTTTGTCCTCTGCTGCTGCTGAGGTGACACCGGACACACCCAGTACAGCAATGTTGTGCAGCTTCGGGGTGGCTAGTCAACGCAGATTCCCAACTACTTAACCAGCCAATTGGCGCTGGATCCAACCTCTCCGCCTACTGTGGCCTACTCTGTTGCAGCCTCTTTTCTGATGGTGTCCTCACACCGGCTAGTGGGGTGGCCCAGCAGCTGGGGCAACAACATCCTTTCCAATGACACCTCACTTGACGGTTCAGACATCAAATGGAGGATTGGTGCTGTGGTCTCTTCAAAAAGGCCACATGTTAATTTGTAAAACAGAACACTTTGCCACAAGGATCGCACATTGACTGGTATGATGGAAGATCTCATCTTAAGTCTATACATTAAGTGGTACAATGGAAGATATATTGATCAATGTGTAATCCTATTATAATAGAAGACTTCATTTTAGGACAACATAGTGAGCAGCTCAATGAAAGACCTCTTCTTAAGACTACACCTTGAGTGGTATGAAGGAAGATGACATCTCAGGACGACACATTGAGCAGTATAATGGAAGACCTCATCTCAGGATCCCACATTAAGTGGTATGACTGAGGACCACATCTCGGATTACACATTGAGGGGTACAGTGCAAGACCTTATCTTGGAACCACACGTTGAGTAGTATGATGGAAGGCTACATTTTAGCATTACTAATTGAGTGGTACAACGCAAAACCATACCTTGAGGCCACATCTTAGGACCATGCAATGAGAAGTACGATGAATGACCTACTCTTAGTACCACACATAGAGTAGTACGTTGGAAGACCTCATTTTTGGATCACACATTGAGTGGTACGAAGGAAGACCACATCTCAGGACGACACACTGAGTAGTACAATGGAAGAACTCATCTTGATTGAATCTTCAAATTAGAATCACAAAATGAGGGTGTAGGGAACCAAACATACAGGACCAAAGACCAAAGGAACCCTGTATCTCATGTAATTAAACTGTAGCTTGGGAGGGGGTTCTCACACCACCCCGGATCTGCCAGAACAACTCACTACATGGCTTTTGACTCATTGAATATTCATGAGAATTATAAATATTTAACCTGATTTAATTGGAATAACTGAAGGGAATAAGGATGTAGATTATTGGGACAAGAGGAGACCGTCAGTGTTTGGCCAGTTTTGCACTGATTATCCACCTGGTCTTCTGTCGAATTGAGATCTGTCTGCATTTTGATTGAATACTCCAAAAAGAAAAGGAATTCAGGAAATTATAGGGAAGAATAGGAGTCGTCATGTCTTTGTGTGCCATGGATTTCCAAATCTGGTTGACTTCCTGGCAGCCTACCCGATCTCCTGATTAAGTGTCACGGTAGCATCCGGCATGAGCCGTGGTGGGGCCCATGTTTAGGGTTAAAAGCTTAAAGTGCAGGAGTTACGACTCAGACAATACGTATAATGACAGAAGGTGAGAACACCACAAGGCTAGGCAGAGACTCCTGCACGGCACAACCACAAGTAACCCTAACACTGACAGGCTGGTCTTCAGAGGAGCCGGATCTGAGCCGATATAAAAACCACAGGACCAAGATAAAGGCAGTATATGCTAGGAATCACACAAGGAGTAAGCACGGTATGGGTTAAGAAAAACACAACAGTTCACTTAACCCAAACCTGGGAAAGTGAGAAGTGGGATAGGGCGCCCCAACCTAGAATGGGATTAAACCCCCTGAAAATCGTATAATGTATAGAACAGGCTCAGATGATTAGTGGGCAACCACTATCATAGAGCCCTGAAAGGTTGGGGTTGAGGGTGATTAAATTAAATTTTATTGGTGGACAATGCCGATAAATCATATAAATTGTAATAGACCAAGATATAGTGACACAATATTATTATAAACGAGCAGTGGTAATATCACTATGGACTGTAATATTATAAGCATATTATATAATTACAAATAGTAAATGGTTAATCAAAACCCAATGATGTGTTAATTCCGTGTTATCAATTGATGTGACCTCACTAGTTTAATGTCCTGAATAAGGCTGGTAAAGAAATTGATTGGTAATCTCTAATATTTATGAGTAAAACAACCAAATGGTACCTCGATTGGGGCATTGGGTGTACTAGAAGTACTCAATAGTAGATGTATAATTAGAAGCTGTGCTAATATAGAGGGAACAATTAATAAATCCCCAAACCTGAAAATTATTGTATAGTTGTATAAATTCAGGATAAGGGGTTAAATTGTTGGTAGAATAGTCCCCAACCAGAATTGATTAGACCGGTAGGCAGATGAATGTCTGCAACGTATTAATTCCGACGTTGTTACAATGAATCCGCATCAGCATGTTGAATAGGTGTATATTTAGAAGCTGTGCTAATAAAGAGAAAACAATTGATATATCCCTAAACCTGAAAATTCTTGAATAGTTAAATAAATTCAGGGTAAGGGGTTGAATTGTAGGTAGAGTGGTCCCCAACCGAAATTGGTTAGGCTAGCAGGCAGATGAATATCTGCAACGTATTATTTCCGACATTATTGCAATGAATCAGCATCAGCGTGTTGGACGAGGATAGTTATTTATCGATGAGAAAAATACAGTGTGAATACGAACCCATATAGCACAACACTAATATAGGGATAATAAGTGGACTAGATTCTATAATTACCAATTCAATAGTTGACTAGTGAGATATAGATTGACCTATAAATCCACATATAGTTAGACAGGTCATTAGAATTGCGACACCGTTGGTTGAGTATAAACCAAACACAATTTAGAAGCCACTTATAGGTGTAAGAATTCACAGCAAACATAAGTGAATAGTAGATAGTTAATGTTGCTGGTAATATAGTGGTTAATTGGAGGTTATTCAAGTCAATAGTGTCAGCGCTATGGTATTGGGTGTCGAATTTCGGAGAAACCTCTATGATGATATAACATTAGCAGCCTTATATCTACAAATACATATACAATTTGTCTATAGTGGTAAACAATTAGCTAGTCTGAAAGAATGTTGAGGTTATTGGCATCTACTGTTGGTAGAATGCCAAATATATAATTGATGGTTGCTGCTAAATATAGCAAGTAATTTATTCGTAACAGACCAAAGTATTGGATAAAATGGCTACTGATGCTAATTAGAGGAATTGCATTTTATGGTTGATTAATCCAATACCTTTGGCACTAGTAATTGCAAATTGTGTATCATGGAGCCACTATAATAATACAATTAAATTCTGATCACACATATGGATAAGGGTGTTAAATTATAGGCATATACTCAAATGCCCAGTTTTATTTATGCGGTAAACTCCCTTAAACATAACACTATTAATTCCAATTTTGAACCATAAAGCAACTATAGTGTTGCGACTAAATAATGATCGCACAAAAAATATTCAGCTTAGCCATATGCACAGATATCCAACATTGATTCTATTCAACAGGCACCAATATATTTTGACACTAATAATTAGTATTCGGCTTGGCCATATAAACAGATATCCAGTATTGATTCTATTCGGCTGTCACGCTCAGCCACAATGGCGGTACCTGGCATGCGCCAAGTAGGGCCCAGGTAAGAGGAAAAGCCGCTATACGCAGAGATGCGTGACACAACAATTAGGATAAGGAAATAAACCACAGTAGACACTGGGGACCTCTGCACGGCTAATACCGAAGGAGCCCTATACTGATAGATCGGTCCTTAGAGTGGCTGCATCTGCACTAATAGAAAAAGGTTACCTTGTAGCCGTGCAGAGTCCTGGGAAAAACACAGACACCTAGAGGAGATATACTCAATAACTTGCAGGGAAGGACTTCAATAAACTATAGCCGTGGTCTACAAGGATACACAACATATAATACGATAAGCACAGAACCGCTAGGGATGTCCAGAAGAGTGGTCAATGAATAAACCAGGGGTCAAAACCAAAACGTATACCTTGAGCCAAAGCAGGGATATAGCCCCAGAGAAAATCCGTCAGCCAGGCCAGAGGATCAATACCAGGAAGTCAATCAGAAACCTAGAACTCAGACAAGGGGGAAACACTGAGAAAGAACTGGGATAGAATAACAGGGAGCTCTCAGGAACAAATCTGTAGCTGAAGTGAACCAGGATGCAAGAGCATGGTGATATGGGCCCATGGTTTTATATAGGGGAGTAATCAGCCCATATCACCTGCAGAAGCTCAACGAGCAATGAACTTAACCCCTGAGCTGCATGTCAGGGAAAGCAGCACAGGGAAACCCAGACATAAGGAATACAGAGGGCAGGGAGATAGGGTTGGAACGTGGGAACGTGACATCGGCAGGCTCCAATATATTTATCACTAATAGTTAGTATTCAACTTAGCCTTATGCATAGATATTCAGTATTGATTCTATTCGGCAAGCTCCAATATATTTGACACTAGTAGTTACGACTGTTGCCTCTATGATAATATAACTTGATTGAGATCATATGTATAGATAGAAGATATTCAATTTGACCATATGGACAGATGCCCAGTATTGCTTCTATACGGCAGATTGTCATAAAAGGATTAGCAACAGCCACACACCAGGTGGAGAAATTATCGAGAGAGCATATAGACTGCTAGAATAGTGCTTACTATAATATTTAAGCGAGTTCTCTATTCGGCCTAAAGCCGAAGAGAGGGTAATGAAGTGACAACGCCAATATGAGGCTAGACGGAATAAACATATATAAGAAAGGGCTATTTAGACCAATCCATGATGATTTGAGAAATCAATTGAAAAAAGTTGGTGAAAAAGCAGTTAAAAAGGGTAGAAACCCATCAGTGTTGTACTGCGCTCAACGTACGTTTCGCCACCCAAATCATGTGGCTTCGTCAGGAGCGTGACCCCTTATCCTGAATTTATACAACTATACAATAATTTTCAGGTTTGGGGATTAATTGTTCCCTCTATATTAGCACAGCTTCTAATTATACATCTACTATTGAGTACTTCTAGTACACCCAATGCCCCCAATCGAGGTACCATTTGGTTGTTTTACTCATAAATATTAGAGATTACCAATCAATTTCTTTACCAGCCTTATTCAGGACATTAAACTAGTGAGGTCACATCAATTGATAACACGGAATTAACATATCATTGGGTTTTGATTAACCATTTACTATTTGTAATTATATAATATGCTTATAATATTACAGTCCATAGTGATATTACCACTGCTCGTTTATAATAATATTGTGTCACTATATCTTGGTCTATTACAATTTATATGATTTATCGGCATTGTCCACCAATAAAATGTAATTTAATCACCCTCAACCCCAACCTTTCAGGGCTCTATGATAGTGGTTGCCCACTAATCATCTGAACCTGTTCTATACATTATACGGTATGGGTTAAGAATATATTGTGGTCATAGAACAGCCAGGGATCAAAACACCAGAGAGGGACGTCAGAACAAGCCAGGGTCAAACACAGAGCAGTAGAGAAAATAATAAACCAGAAAACAAAAGCCACAAAATAAACCACACAGGAGCTAGGATGGGAAAAAGCACAAAAGGCATAACCAAAATAAACAAAGGACACAGCGACAGGAGTAAAAGACAGAGGGAAACAGAGAACCAAAACTATGCTATAACAAAATATACAAACATATCAGGAACTTGCTTGAAACCGGAGCGCACAGCAACAATAAACAGGCACGACTCAGAGTGACTCAAAATCATGGAGCAATGCAATATGGGAGCAGTGCTCTTAAATATGGAGTGGATCAGAACAACAGAGAGAGACAGATGAGTGAGCCGAGTGCAAACAAGAAATCCCTGGGCTGGAACCCAGGAATGGCAACAGGAACCAAGACCCGAACTGAAGCAGCTCACATACAGGGGACAGGGCTGGACATTATGTGGCTTGGTTTGAGTAGCAACTGATCTTTTTCACAATGTCTACATGCTTTTAGGCTTCAAACATCTGCTGTATTATTTGATTATGAGCCTTAAACCCTTCATTACCAAGTGGTTTTCCACAAAACCACTGCCACTACCTTTTTTTATTTATGACATTCATAGGGGGAGTTAGGTTTGGCTACAGTGACCGCAAAGTAATTCTATAAACCAATTACAGTTACAAGCATTTATAAAGCGCCAACATATTCCACAGCGCTGCACAATGGGAGAGACAGACTAACAAATATACATATACATTACACACACAGAACAGAACCATAGTAACCGTATTCAGATAATGGGGCAGTCTTTGCCTGACAAAGCGGATTAACAAAAATCCAGTCAAACATACAACAGATAACAAATTCCTGAGAGTGGATGCTGGCAAAGGCTAAAATAACCCACCCAGTAATCCCATCAGCAGATAGCAACAGATACACATAGACCATAATATTAGACAGACCAGACCAGACGATAGACAGACCATAATATTATTCATACATTACAGATTGCAGAAACACCCTGCACCCTACAGGCAGAGGGTGAACACAACGTAAGAGGGAAGGGAAAAAATGTAGACCATGAGGCCTGCACCTCCCAAATACATCTCTAGGCCCATGTACCCAAAGTCCTAATCTAATTAGCCAAAGAATGCGTAACTTGGACACGCCACCCCTTTGTCTCCGTAGAACGTCTCGCACTACTTAATTTTAATTTTTAGTAATAAATGTTAGAATAACAGGAGAATAAAGCAAATTACGGGAATATATTATCAATGTCACCCAAATTTCGAATGGGATCAAAAAGGAAAACGAGTACAGAGAGGGAGAATGGTAAAAATGCAGTATAGACCGGTGAAAAACGTTAAGGAATAAAAAACGAGGAGGCAGGATGTGTCCAGGAAATGATCCAAAGTCATCAGATTTGCCTGCGAGTAGTAATGAGACCGCTTGCTTATTATTAATTAATTTGCTATCTCCGTTAATCTGGCACACACAAAGTCTGGTTAATCTGCAGTTTTAAATGCAAAGAGCACACAGCAGCCACATACACGTGAGGCATGTCAGCCATGTGTTAACTGCGTGAGAAGTCTCCCAGCTGTATTTTGATATATATTTTAATTAATTTTTTTTATTCTCATCCAATGGTCGGATTAAATGCTTTTAATTTTTAAAGAGGTGAATTATAAAAAACACGATGTTATGAATGATTTCCCCTACAGGTGTAGACACTCGTTGTATTCAATGAGTTACCCAAGATGTGATCTTTAAAGAAGACCTTCCATCATCTCTTTTCCCCCTTGGTGGCATCTTGCAGCCATTACTCACAGTGTAGAAAGTGCACTCTTGCAAATCCCGTCTACCATTTTCAAACTCATTTTGTGATTCTAATGTGAAGATTCCACTCAATGTTTGGTCTACAGATGAGGTCTTCCAACGTACTACTCAATGCGTGGTCCTAAGTTGAGGTCTTCCATTGTACCATTTAATGTGTGGTCCCAAGATATGGTTTTCATTGTACCACTCAATCAGTAATCATAAAATGTAGCCTTCCATTGTACTACTCAATGTGTGGTCCCAAGAGAAGGTCTTGCATAGTACCATTCAAGGTCTCCTAAGAGGAGTTCTTCCAATATGTCGTCCTGAGATGTGATCTTCCTTTGTACCACTCAATGTGTGGTCCTAAGAGGAGGTCTGTGATGGTACCGCTTAACGTGTGGTCCCAAGATGAGGTCTTGCATTGTTCTACTCAATGTGTAATCCTGGGTTGGGGTCTTCCATCACACAACTCAATACATGATCCTAAAATGAGGTCTTCCATTGTACTGCTCATTGTGTGGTCCTAAAATATGGTCTTCCTTCATACCTCTCCAGGTGTAGTCCTGAAATGAGGTCTTTCATTGTACTACTTATTGTGTAATCCTAATGTAATTTGGTTGTAACATGAGGTTTTCCATCATACCACTCAGAATGTGGTCCTAAAATGAGGTCTTCCATTGTACCGTTCAAAGTGTGGTCCTAAGAGGAAGTCTTCTATCATATTAATCTGAGTAATTTTAATAAGATATCTTCCATCGTACCACTCAATGTATGGACCTAAGATTAGGTCTTCCATCATACCAGTCAACATGTGATCCTTGTGGCAGCGTCTTCTCTTTTACAAATCAACAAGTGATCTTTCTGATGAGACTACAGCACCAATCCTCCATTTGATGTCTGATCCTTTTGCTGAGGCCTTCATTTAAACAGAACAATGTCAAATGATTCAAATCGAGTCTGTTTAGAGTGTTGAGACTCCGACTGGCCATCAGTAAACTGCCTGGTGGGCCAAAGGCCATGGTCTGTTGATGACAGGTTCCTTTTAATGCGTGGTTCTTTCAGGAGACCTTAAATTGTAGCGCTCAATGTATGGTCATATGTCAAGGACTATGATGATATTACATAACCTTTTTGGGGTCCTCCGTTTTGTTGTGAGGGTTTTCTCACTGTTACACACTATGGGCCATATTACATAGTTGGTGCTAACTTAACCAGAGCTGTTGTAAACTTCCCAGAGCCATTATAGCCTATGGAGGTTTTCAGTTTACAACAGCTCTGGTTAAGTTAGCACCAACATTGTAATACCGCCCTTTATGTATTCTGTGTAACCTTGGACTGTCCTTTGAGCAAACTTGGAAAATGTCCAAGATTGCAATAGCTACGTGAAATCAAAGAATCTCCGACCCAGGGTAGGTCAGGCCAATGCTTAGCATGGCAGGCCGGTAGGAGAAGACAGCCCTCTCTAGAGCAATGCTGAAGAACCACGGGGTACATCCTCATAAATAAGTGCTCAGATGCAACCGGACTCACTGACCCTACCCGTGCATCCTATACACAATACACATAAGTCACTGGTCTTCATCCACCCATCCGATACCTAGAATGGTCTCTGTGGTTATCGGTGAACATAAAATAATGCTGTAAAGTCAGTCCTTGCACATGAAATGTATTCCTTGCTTATTATATTTTGTTCTTGCCAGCTAACAAAGGCAGAAGAACAAATCGAAGTAAAAAAGACAAGATGCACCAATCGCATAATTATATGTAGAACATATTTGCATAACATAGAATAATTCACAGGCCGTGGCATGTTATTAAAGGGGAGGCCCCGCTGCTTTGTTACTTAATTAACAGTTAACAAGAAATTCAATAGCAGTGATGCAAACGCCACATTTACAAAGCCTGAACATTCGGGTTATCCGTTGTACTTCAGATTATATCTTATTTATATTTTATTGTTTTTTTTTTTTTAAATATTTTGAAGGGAAAGCAAAACTACTTGAAAGCTTCAACCAGTGACGCAAATTCAAGGCACCAGAGAAACGTACAGTTATTACGCAAAGTACGATTATTCATATTTTATATTAGGCTCTTTGTATCGTGAAAATAATGTCTGGGGTAGAGGAGGAACCATAAAAAAATATTAAATAATAAATAATTATATAATAATAAAATATTATTCAACAATAATCCGGGTCATATATTGCAAAGAGAGAACATTCAGAGACATTTTTAGTATTTATAATAATAAATAATATATGTGACAGCTGTCACTTAGGAATCACTTTTGGGATTTGTGGGACTGCGGGTTCTGGTGGCTTTGACTGTTCATATTGTCCCTCAACTCTCTCCTATGTCCAAGTCACCCTGTGCCCTATAGATGCAGGGTTTCTGTGTTTATATGTTACTGTTCGTATTGTTATTGTGTGTGTGTCATAGAGCCCTTTACAACCCTTCTGTGAAACGTATATGTAGTGTTACAGATTTGAGAGGTCACTATTTGCCCATCTAGGAGACTGCTGTGTGTGTTTGTGCTGCCCAAGCTGTGACTGAAATGTGCTCTATTGCTTCGTGTTTTGGTTGAGTTTGAGGATATGGTTGCATTCATGGTCCACCAATGTGGAGGTGGTGGCACCAGTGTGTGACCTACTGTTGTCCTGCTGGTCCCTTCTTGCAGGTGCAAGGAGGGACAAGGAGAACAATAGAAGGTAACACCCTGGTGCCGCCTCCTTCTCCTTATCTTCCAGCATATCCCCTTGGTGAACCATATATTTTGGTTCTTGCGTCTAATTAAAGCCCATATTTTTCCCACAAATCTCACTTTTTGGGGGGGAAAGCTATAAACACTCTTTAATTTTAGCCATCCTTAAGCTTCAGCAAAGGACTAGAGAAAGCATTGAAGACCATTGGTGGGAGAACGTACTGTATGTCCTGCAAGGGAGCGGCATTAGCAGATAAACCCCGTCGAGGGTACGGAGATCCCTTCTTACCTAAGTGATTGAAAAACAACTCCAAAAACCACCAGAAAACACAATGTTTGGCTTTTCTGGATCTTCAACATCGGAAACAAAACAAGTGATTAGGATGTTTTAAAGTTTGGGTGAAAACAAAAATCGGTAAATTCTGTTGGGAAAGTGGAAATATTTTATTCCTAAATAACATTAAGATCTTTCATCGCAAATGCATGGTTCCCAATGGTGGCCACCAACATCTACGTAGATGACTTGTAGGGAGAGAAGGAGCCTCCACCCTCGAGTCAGAACAATAAAAAGCTGTGGGTTTTTGTACGTTGTTACTCATTCTTCTTTTCGACATACAGGTGTTTCAGCCTCCAAACGAGAGAGATATTACGTAGTTCTGCTCTCCGCTATTGTTGATCGTCTGTTCTCCGTCCACAGAGACATCCGACTCTGGCTGTGATAAAAGAAATGCTTGCTTCCACCTGGCATCACACCCTCGGGGAACACTAAATAACTGGGTTGTCTTGAGCTTTTCAAAGCCAGCAGCAAGGCAAAGGGTATTGTGATCCTCGGAGCGGGGAAAAAGGAAAACAAAGCGTCTACGCACAAAAAGTCGATCAGCACGGTGGCGAGTGGGAGATCCAAGTGGTTTATCCCTCCATTCAACGAAACGATGCAGATCTCACAATATAAAATAAAAAGGGATTAATACTTTTACCTTTTGTACGAAAAGAAAACCCAAGGGCCATTAAAATCGCTTTCTGTAGCTAAAAATAATTCTGCATTTTATTCTGCAACAGGTCACAGCGACGTACAATTTAAAATCCCACCAGAAAGCACCAAAACAGAATGGCGGATTACGTCATCCAGAAACACGGAGATCAGTGAACAACAGGTGAGTGACTCAGGAAGCCAAGAAAGTCAAAGGAGGAGATGGTGTCCATGGTGACATCTTCCAGCACTGACCTGCTACCACTGGCTGTGACTGGACATGTACAATAATTTTTTGGACAAATTGAGAATCGCCCATTTTGGGGAGATATGTCCAAAACGCTGATGTACGTAAGGACGCTGCTACGGATCGCTGTCACTATCTCTGTATCGCTGTCAGTCTCGATCTGACTACTGTTGTCGGTCGCTCAATATCTGTTTTCTACCGCTCTGTCTCTGTCACATCCTTGTCTCTTGGAGCAGGAACCGCAGGGCAAGGATGACGACCTGTGCGGAGCCACCACTTAAGTGAGAGGCTATGCACATGATCAACAGCTCTCTCATGAAAAAGAGATGGTGACACCAGGCTAAAGATGATGCTGAGACTATACTTGGTGGAGCGGATATCGTAGAAGAATATTGTGCGACTTGATAGTAGAATGGAAGTATATAACAACAGCAAGTCGATATAGAGAGCTCACAAGGAGCACAGAAGAAGGTGGACAGGCAGGCAGCGATCAGGATACCAGAGAACGCAAGTAAAGGTCATCAAAAGGTGATCAATATAGTAGGGAAAGGTAATCAGGACGATATATATATACAGTTATATAGGACTAGCTCAGTGCTTAACAAAATAAGTGAGCAATGACTCACGGTCCGTTGAGCTTGTATGAGGTGGTTTAAACTGTTACAGGGAGCCGCGTCATCACAGGGAGCCGCGTCATTCGCAACATCGTGAAGGAGCACCGCGGTCGGCGCATGCTCCATTAAGGCTGTGGTCTGGGAGGCTACGGGAAGAATTATCGCGCACTCTCCGCTATTGCGGCAGCTGGATCCATGGATTGGGTGCGGGGTCAGGGCCTCTCCGGTCCATCAGTGGTAGTTTGATTGGGGACTGTGAAAGGAGGAACCCGGGCTGATGGAGCGGTGGGCATGACAGTATCCATCGATACCTACCGCTCTCTGTATCTCTATCCATTGCTCTCGATCTATATCTGTATCTCTAGCACTATTCATTGCTCTCGATCTATCTATATCATTATCCATTGCTTAGAATCATTTGGAAAGTCCATAATCTGGCCTTTCCAATGATACCTTTTTTGTCCCTCTAGCATGCAGGGCTCCAGAGATATATTAGTTTAAACTATTGTAAATTGTAATTTACTTGTATGCACATGCCTACTCTGCCTAATTATAAATCCGGCCCTGTCTCAGTACCACTTTATTGCCGTCTACGGCTCTCTGTATCTCTATCACGGTGTATGGCTATAGCTTTGTATTTCTCCATGTCTGCCACTCACTATATCTCTTTTTCTGCTTCCATCTCTGTATCGCTCTATCACTGTCTATTGCTCTCTGTACCTCTCTATCAGACGCTTTCTACATCTCTGTTGCTGTCTCTATCTCTGTATCTCGCTTTCACTGCCTACTGCTCTAGCTCTGTATCTCTATCACCATCTTTATCTCTCTATCCGTCTAATTGTTACTTATTCGGTTTACAGATAGATAAGGCAACAAATGACTTTGCCACCAAAGTATATGTTATCGGATATAATGCAATTACAATTAGACATAAAGCAGCAACATATTCCGCAGCGCTGCAATGGTATCTACACGTAGAAACACAAAAGCCCAGAATCTACAAACGCAGAGCATCCAATGTCCGTGTTACTAGGTTACTACGGCGATGTCACGAGGTGGAACAACACTGAAAAGGAAAAATAATAATGTGCAAAACGAAGCGTAAGAAAAAAGGGGCAAAAAGACAACCGACAGGAAAAAGCGTTCTGAAAGTTGGCCCAAATATCGAGAGGTGGCATGATTTACGTATGAGCTGGAGATGTCTTACAGATATATAAACACATGATGTGATGTAAAAAAATGAGGCAAAGATAAATCTTTTCAGAACAACTTCTACCTTCAATGCGACCAATAAACTGAACAACTCAATGAAAAACAAACGGAAATCTTTTAGGTGGAGGAAAAATAAGAACCTAATATAATTTGGTTAAGTGTTTACACCCTTAAACTAATACTTTTTTGAAGCATCCTTTTATTTTATTCCAGCACTCAGTCTTTTTGGGTTCGAGTCTATCAGCGTGCCACATCTTGACTTGCCAATATTTGCCCATTCTTTGCAAAAAACACTCCGAATTTGTCAGATTGCGAGGGCATCTCCCGTGCATAGCCCTCTTTTTCAGATCACCACATGGTTTTTCCATGGGATTCAGGTCTGGGCTCTGGCTGGGCCGTTCCAAAACTTTAATCTTCTTCTGGTGAAGCCATTCCTTTGTTGGTTTGGATTATTGCTTTGGGTCGTTGTCGTGCTTAAAGATGAAGTTCCTTTTCAGTTTTCTAGCAGAAGCCTGAAGGTTTTGAAATCCAAGTAGCCAAGTGTGAACCTAAGTAATAGGCTTGTGCACCGATTTTTTATTTTCGGTTCGATTCGGTTCGGCTCGTTTCGGTTCGTTTTTCGTATCGACTTTTTTTTGTGATTTCAGAAATTTTCTTGTTTTTCGGAACATCTGTTCTCCTCGTTTCAAAGTGTCTATTCGTTTTGACGTAAACTAATGGTTTTTCGGATCCGATATTTCTGTCGATACGATTTCTCATGTTTTACAAGAAGGATACATTGAGATTTCTCTGGTTTCCCAGGAAGGATACATTGAGATTTCTCTGGTTTTACAAGAAGGATACATTGAGATTTCTCTGGTTTCCCAGGAAGGATACATTGAGATTTCTCTGGTTTTACAAGAAGGATACATTGAGATTTCTCTGGTTTCCCAGGAAGGATACATTGAGATTTCTCATGTTTTACAAGAAGGATACATTGAGATTTCTCTGGTTTCCCAGGAAGGATACATTGAGATTTCTCTGGTTTTACAAGAAGGATACATTGAGATTTCTCTGGTTTCCCAGGAAGGATACATTGAGATTTCTCTGGTTTTACAAGAAGGATACATTGAGATTTCTCTGGTTTCCCAGGAAGGATACATTGAGATTTCTCATGTTTTACAAGAAGGATACATTGAGATTTCTCTGGTTTCCCGGGAACAATACATTGAGAATTCTCTGGTTTCCGGGGAAGGATACATTGAGATTTCTCTGGTTTCCCAGGAAGGATACATTGAAATTTCTCATGGTTTACAAGAAGGATACATTGAGATTTCTCTGGTTTCCAGGAAGGATACATTGAGATTTCTCATGTTTTACAAGAAGGATACATTGAGATTTCTCATGTTTTACAAGAAGGATACATTGAGATTTCTCTGGTTTTCCAGGAAGGATACTTTGAGATTTCTCTGGTTTTACAAGAAGGATACATTGAGATTTCTCTGGTTTTACAAGAAGGATACATTGAGATGGGAATGATACAAAATTACAGAATCAGCGATATAACCGAAAAATACAATGTCCGAAATTACTGAAATGGAACCGAAATCAGGAATGGAGCCGAAATCACGAATGGAACTAAAATTAATTTCTATTTTACACATTTCTAGTCCATTCGAAAACTCCGAAAAGTTTTCGTTTCGGCTCAGAAATTTGTTCGGATCTGCCGTTTTCGGATCCGAAACTTTTCGGAAAATCGGCCGAATCCGAATGCACGAATCGGGAAATTTCGTGAAAATTCTGAAATTCCGAAACCCGAAACGCACATCCCTACTAAGCAAGCTCCTTTGAGCATGGAGGAGATGGTCCTGTGAAAGGGCACTGGAAACTATTCCTTCCTAGTGTTCCACTGCATACGGCCAGATGACAAGGTGGATCATGTAGCCTCTGCACCACTGGATCAGGAGTAGTTCTGCCACAGTGCAGAGGGGAGCACAATCCACCGCCTCAGCTGGCCATAAGCACTAAGAACAAATACCGTAGAATACTCGAGTATAACGCGACCCGAATATAATGTGATGGATAGAGATTTATTATGGAAATGAGGGAATACCCAAGACTCGAATATAACGCGAGGAACAAAATTTTACTGTACTGGGGGAACAATTAAAATCCTTCCAGGATCTCTTAACACAGTCAGGCTGCCCCTCAGGCCAGGGGTTCTGCTCTAGAATTATTGCAGTTGTTAGTAAGTATGAAGCCCCCCCGATGCGATTAGATGGCCAGCGGAGGCGAGTGAGGTGAATGATTGGCTAAAACAGAGCATGCCCCCTGGCCGTGATGGACCCCACTTCTTCCGAATCTGGGAGTTCCTGAAGTGTTTGCAAGCATCAGGGAGCCCGCATTCACTTCATCGAGACTACCTGAACTTCCGGGAGACCTGGAATCCAGAGCAAGGCAATTTTTTTTTCTTTTACACGCGATGCAGTTGTCTCGAATATAACGCAACCCCTCACCAAAATCTAGCAGTATACTCGAGTATCTACAGGCCCAGCAGAACCCTGCTCACACGAGCTTGGCAGCATCAAGCTTGGCGACATGGGCTCCTTTTGACTCCATGATCCAACACCATCAGTGGGGGAACACCAGTTTCAGATGAGAAGAACGAGCTTTGTGGCTACAGGTTCCTGAGATGTAAATCGGGCCCTGTGTGCATTATTCCGCAACGATCTGCTTGGAGGTAACAAAGTGGACCTTCATTTTACCTGGGAAATCCAAGCTAGGAGAATATTTAATTAGGATCCTGCAGCGTGCAACATCGCCCTATGTGTGTCCCCAGGTCGCAGGGACATCTGGCCAATTAATTCGTTGGAGAAGCGATGACAAACTGCATAGTCTACGATTAGCAAAACGAACCCATACTACTTCTATCTACCCATCACACACCGTACACTAAGAGGCAGTAGGGGTTAAAAAGAGTGCTTTTAATATAAAACTAGGTGCCCTGTACAGAAACAAATCCTGCCTGAGCCCCGCGGTAAGAGAACAGATTGTACAACAAATGCTTATGCCAGCTATTGATTACGGAGATGTAGTGTATGCAGCAGCCCCGCAAACACACCTTCAGAAACTTACTACATTGTATAACTCATTCTGTCGCTTTGCATTACAATGTAACTACATGACCCACCATTGAGACATGTTAAAAGAGCTAAACTGGCCATCGATGGAGTCTAAAAGCACCCTTCACCTTTCCAGCCTGGTGTCTAAGAGCTTTACTGGGAAGCTGCCACCCTACCTGAATAGGCTGCTTCCCCCAGCAGCTCCCTCATCCTATAACCTCCGATCCAGGACCAGCACCTTACTTTGAATACCACAATACAAAAAGACAGTGGCTCGGTCCTCATTTTCCTACAGAGCATCACAATTATGGAATAAACTCCCAGACACCATCAAATCTTCCCCCAGTCTTAAGTCACTCAAGGGCTCCTTAATAACATACCTCAATACAGAATGCACCTGTAAACATGTAACCTAGTGACTATATTTCCTACATATTTATTTTCTGTTAATCTGTATATTTGTGTTTTGTGTTTTTAATATCTTGCATTGTATTACTTTGTAACGACTGTAACACTTCAATGTTCTTGAACCCAGGACATACTTGAAAACGAGAGAAATCTCAATGTATCCTTCCTGGTAAAATCCTTTATAAATAAATAAATATAAAACTAAACATTTGAAAACAATAATAAAAAACAAATCATTCATTACACACTACTTTGCAACATGGTGGAATTCCGTCTGGGAAAAAACCTAGAAGTCCCCCCCACCTTCTGTGCATTTTAATATAGGTATTATAATAAATGAAACAAAGTTAATAAATACATTTAAATAAAAAAGTAAAAATAAAATGTTTATTAGAGGATGAAGAGCGTCATTCATTCGATTCGGCAGATCAGATTCTTAATATAGCGGCACATTATTTCATTGTTCAGCTGTTACTATTTACGGCAGCGGGTATAATTACCGCCATTTACTTATTACTCTAATTATGCCCGTTAGCTTGCCACAGCGCTGTGAAAATGCCAAGTCTGTTTTCCTGCGCCTATTTTGTGACTTTTTCACTTATTACATCACAGGTGTCCTGCACAGGGGCGTACCGGTGTACCAGGGCCTCTTTGCAACTCTTTGTGAAAATGCTGCAGCGCCTCCTTTAAATATCGGTCGCTCCATGATAAAAATGGCCGCCAGCAATGACTATCCATCACCGCGGATGTGTGGTGAAGTGCTGGCCTGCGTGCGCTGTTACAACCACATGTGCCTGGTGACAGACCGCTATTGCCAATGGCCATTTTTGTTATGGTCGTCGGGCTATAATTGGTGGCGCGCATGTGCCTGAAATGCCGGACACGTTGCTGAAGACCGTTGCCCTCCTGGCACCACACTCCACCCCACATGGTAAATAGGAACAGAGGAGTTCAAGTTTCAATGAATAACATCTGGTCTTTTGTATAGCTCTGTTAATGATCAAGTCAGAGCCAGTAAAGGAGGTCATGGGGCCCCCCTTGTTCCGCACCCACAGGAGGCCACACCCATAAAAACCCACCCCCTACAACGCAACACCCACATGTACATTATTGTGCTAAATAATTAATTTCTGAACACCTAAAAATAACCTTTTTGAAAATCCACTTGGACCCAGCAGCGAATTGTGCCCCCCCCTCCATACTTACAGATGGCCACCGCACTGCTGCAGCAGCCATCACCCACTCATTGCAGCTAAGGCTACACCCCGGCACAGAAAGTCCCTGTGGAAAATGTGGAAAACTGCCGATCACTTTAACAGATACTGTACAATCCTGACACACTGCACATTACAGAGCTCCACAGAAATAAAACTCAATGGAATGTGCAGTGTGTATGAGCGTATCACAGAGCTCCACAGCAATAAAACCCACAGTAATGTGCAGCTCACACATGGATATATATTGCCCCCAGCAGCTCACACATGGATATATATTGCCCCACCAGCTCAAACATGGATATATATTGCCCCCAACCGCTCAAACATGGATATATGTTGCCCCCACCAGCTCAAACATGAATATATATTGCTCCCAGCAGCTCACACATAGATATATATTGCCCCCAGCAGCTCAAACATGAATACATATTGCCCCCAGTAGCTCAAACATGGATAAATACTGCCCCCAGCACCTCAAACATGGACATACTTGAAAACGAGCGAAATCTCACTGTATCCTTCCTGGTAAAATCCTTTATAAATAAAATAAAATATATATTGCCCCCCTCCGCCCCGTTTCTCACCGGCTCTGAGGGCCCGCGGGTCGATAGGGGCCAGGTTTGGGGCAACACAGTGGGCCCCCGCTGGTTTCCCCCTGATGATCAGTGCACTGAACTTAACAGGCAGCCAGCGGCGCACTCTGTAAATGCCGTGGTGGCACCTGCAGCGTGCCTGCATCCCAGTCTAAAACTGGAGCAGACACATTGCACTGGCGCCAATCCTCATGTGACACGTCACGTGAGGGTGCGGCACAGGTGCCACCGCGGCATTTACGGAGTGTGCCGCTGGCTGTCTGTTAAGTTCAGTGCGCTGATCATCAGAGGGAAACAGGCGGGGGCCCACTGTGTCGCCCCAAACTGGGCCCCTACTGACCCGCGGGCCCTCGGGCAGTGCCCGATGGGTCAGTCCGCCCCTGGGGAAGGAAGAACAGAAGAGCTTAAAATTCGGCATATATACCAGCTAGTCCTTTGTACAGCCCTGATAATGAGCAAGTTACCAGAGATGGTATCGGCAAACAGGAACAGAAGAGCTCAAGTCTAAAAATGAGACATCCTCTCCTTTGTATAATCCTGTTAATGATCAGGTCACCAAAGTCAGCAACAGCAAGCAGGAGATGAAGAGCTCAAATATAATACCTTGTCCATTGTGCAGCCTTGTGAATGAACAGGTTACCAGAGAGATTATCAGCAAGCAGGAACAGAGGAGCACACGTCTTAACACATGACATTTTATCCTTTGTACAGTCTTGTTAAGGATCAGGTCACCAGAGTCCGTAATATCATGAAGGAGCTGAAGAGCTCAAGAAAGATATCTTGTCTATTGTGCAGCCCTGTTAATGGTCAGGTTACAGGGGACAGTATTGGCAAGCAGGAACAGAGGAGCAAACACCGGCGCTAACCGAATATCCCCCTAAATATACATTTTAGATACCTCTCCACCCATTATGTCAAGTCAGATAAATTTTTTCGTCAGCCAGAGAGCTTTTTCTGGCTTCACAGACGATCATCCAATAAACAAAGCATATTCTGGAGTGTAAATAATATGTTGTGGTCGTGAAATGTTAGCTGTGGGATCCATAAATCTCTTATAAATCACTCCTCAAGAGCAGTTTTCATGGATTTTGGCCTCTAGAGTTGACTCCTGCACATAAGCCACTTCAACAGTTTATGTGTAAATCTTAGCATTAAAATAAAAAGTCTATTACCAGATTATAGACAAGGGAGCACTGCCATGTTTTGGCCTGGTTGGAGGTCAAGTATCGGCCGATCACCCTTTTGCAACCAAACCAACTCATTAAACCTCATCCACCCCTTTTATATTTTTCTATAAAATAGTTAAAACAAACAGGACAATATAATCCTGTGCCATCATTAATAATAAAAAATATTTAATGTCTGCTAATATTTTCTTATGATCCTTGGTGGAAACCTTTCATCACTTAGTTGCGCCAAAGATGGCCCGCCATTCCGTTCAATGACATTGCATTTTCTAGGATTGAGTTGATAGGGCGTGCAACATTAAAAATGTCCATTTTCATTTCGATACCGTATAAAAAAAATGCATTTTAGTCATAGTCAGCCATTATGATATTGATAATTCTACACTGTAGATGCGAGGCAGGTGCCACCACCATCCATGGAGCAACCACCTCCAAGATATCCATAGAGTGAAAGAAGAATTGGAACAGACACTCACCCTCCTTTTTAGATAGGTTTATGGGACAACACAACTAGAGCAATGTTTTGGCAAGCCTTGGCACAGCAATCTGAGGTCAATCAGAGCTGGCAATATTTACCTGCCTGGTGAGAACAAAAGAGACTGCCTATAGGAGACAAGAAAAAGCCAGCCAATAAGAGGCAGGTGAGTAGGAGGGATTCAACCGAAACATTGCTGTAGTTGTGTTGTCCAAAAAACATGTCTAAAATGGCTGTGGAGTGTCTGGTCCAGTTCTTCTTTCACTCGGTTTTCATATAGTTGTCCCTTCATCAGGTCCCCACAAAGTGTCCTAGTTGGAAGAACAGGAAAAACACTAGTCCCACCAACGATCTAAAACAAGGAGCCGATTTATTGAGATGTGACGTTTCAATTCAACCTCAAACCTAATCAACAACTGCGTCTCAATATATTACCTCTTTGTTGTATATCGATGATGTGACCAGAATTTTTCCTGTGCTTTCTACTGGTTTGGCGTATGGGCTGGTTGCCCTGGACATGCCTTGGAACCCATCTTGAGATTGGAATTACATGTACATTTTCAGTTTATCCTATAGACCCAAAATTATCTTGGCATAAGAAATATTGGGGGTTACTCACTAACCATTATTTTGTCACTGCAATCAGTTGCGGTGTTCGTCTGCTATCCACAGAGGCAACTCAAAACACTGTCAGGTGAAGTTTCTTCAAACAATGGCACCACCATTATCCTTCCTTAAAATGAGAAAACTGCAGCTATTCTCCATTCAACTTTGTTCTGTTGTTGTTTGCTAGTTGCTACACCGGTGAATATACTTCTGCGATTTCCATGTGGCGATCTCCATTAAACTCCAATAGAAATAATACTGAAAATGGCGGTAAAAATAACTAGTATTGGACAGCTTCAAGGCTAACACCAGTGAAAAGAACAATGAGAAACAATGCGAAAACAATACTGAAGAATTTTGGCAGAAATAATGGTGGAAACAGAAAACTACGGTGGAACATCCCTACATAGTAAATTCAACGTAGTTACACCGACGTTGGTCCACTGTAGATCGCCAAAGTCGATCCACCATTGTTTCAATACAGTGGTTAAAGGTCAATAGACCCGAATACAGGTCTGTCAAACTCTGCCCCTCCACATGTTTTTGAAAATACAACTCCCATGATTCCCTGGCCATTTGTTGCGTAGAAAGAATTCTGGGAATTGCAGGCATAAACATCTGGGGGGCTGTACGTTTGACAGCCCTGCCCTACTATGCCTTTAAGACTAAGTCAACTTCTCATGTCTACGAGACACCTTCGATATGTCACATCCTCTGTCAGGGTTATTCAAAGAGATCCGAATGGCTGCCGAAAGGGAACCGAATGCTGAAATTCAGCATACGGTTACCTTTCTTGGCCATTCGGCTATCCAGAGAGCTGGCGAATTGCCTGCACATACGGGGTCTGTTTGGTGCCTATTCGAAGGCAGTGAATACCCATAGAGAAGCAATGCTTCGGCTATTCAGAGAGCAAAACCCAGCAGTGAAAAGTTGCCAAATTGCCCTGCCATTCGGTGGTTTAATTCGACAGGTTTATTCAGGCGAATCCCATAGGCTTCAATGTTAAAAATATTCCCATTTTAATTCAATATCTAATAAACTGTTCATTATAATATTCTGCAGTAAAAAGTCTCTTTATTTCTAGATTTTTTTAGGATATTTCAAGCATTTTTTGGGATTGGTTTTCAAAAAACGTTTTTTTCCGATATTTTTTTTTTAAAATAAAATTATTTCTTCTTTTTTCTGTAACGGTCCTTTTTATTATCATTCATTGGATTTTATATGTGAATTTCAGACATTTTCGCTCAGTAGTTTCTTTGCAAACAGCGTTTCACTTTTCAAACATTCAAGCATACTGGTTTGTTTTTTTTTCACTCCATTCGTCTGCGGTGTCGGCTTTATCCGGCGGCTGCTCTGCGCTGTGATCGGCTAGTATTCGAGTTTCTCTGGTGTGTTCGGCCAGGTTAATCCGGATGTTTCTGCGGGTTTTCGGTGTGCTTTCGCCGGGTTTTGCGGTTAGTTTTCGGCGGGTTTGCGGTGACTTTTCCCTGCAATTCGGGGACCCTGTGGTGCTTGCTGAATACACCGCAGGGTCGCCGAAATGGGATCACCAAATTGCACCGAATTGATTACAACGAAAAGTCACCGAACGTGCGGTGACTTTTCGATTCTCTTTGCATAACCCTGTGTTTCTTATTTTTCCCTTTCATCTTACATTGGTTATTTCATTCCCATTGGCCGAAAGAAGAGACCAGACCCTACATAAATATCAATGTTATCAATCTAATGAAACAATAGAAGGTCGCCAGCCTTTTTATCATGTTCTCATTCCCAGTGAAGATAAAGTAACCAGGGAGCATATACTATATCCTGTTCGTATAACACCATCCAATATTTATGTTTTCCACAGATGGCACATGTACAAGGAAGAAATATACTCTTCTGAATACAAATAATTTATTAATATGGAAAAATCTGAAGAAACCCCCCCCCACCAGAATACAGAGGCTTAATCCGATTGCAAGATAAATCAGCTCTTCTAATAAGTAGAGTTCCATGTGCTTTGCACATCTGAGGCTCACCGCAAAATAGGATGAAATGATTTAAAAATAATCAACAAGATGGGATTAGAGCAAACAAGAAAGATCTCGTCCTTGGTTGTTGCCTTAAGGCTACAGAATCTCAATCTCTTAAACCAGAGATCTCTAACTCCGGCCACCCAGATGTTGCTGAACTACAACTCCCATGATACTCTGGCCAACTAGTTCATGTGAAGAATTCTGGAAATTGTAGGTCATGAACATCTAGGGGCCAGAGTTTGAGACCTCTGTCTCAAACCAACCTCAGGCTTCCGCATATCCGACACTTTTATTCTGTCACCTCCGCTGCGACACGCAAAACTGTTTGTAATGCTACAAAACGGTCATGGCGGATTAGAGACCTCACGCTTCTAGAAATAATGAGTCACGGGGGAGCTCCCACCTTTTCTTATGACACTTTCAGTCACTGTCAAGTTTCTAAAGTTGACGTTTCGATAACATTAGGAGGACCTTCGGGACGAGTCGTCATACAAATGTCAACATCAATCTTCGGTCTTCTAGAGTCTACACGTTCCCCATCCGAACATAACACTAATTAAAAATAATTACAATACAAGCTTCGGAATGAATCTGATTGACACCTTCATTAGTGGTACACATTCAAGTCATGAGTCATCTTGTGTGAGGAACTCCCATAAGGAGAGTAGTCTTCGATTAGTAGATAAGTCTATAACGCTTATTTTAACCTGGCTATGTTGTTTTAAGTTTTATAGCTTCTATAATTTGTAACAGGTTCCCACTCACACTCTATTGAGCCTTGACTGGCTCTGAAGATCACGCATATGGGAGTTGTCACTAGGATACCCACCTTTCCTCCCGATGCAGTGGACAGAAATCCTCCAAAAAGATATTAGACAGAAAAACGTAGTGCACCGATATATTTCTATACAGTATTACACTAGGGAGCACCGTATGCGGGATCAACAGAGCCAGTCAGGGCTCAATAGAGTGTGAGTGGGAACTTGTTACAAATTATACAATATATATTGATGCCATATAGGTTGAGCTATGTAATATATTTATGCTTTTTCCTATGTAAGGTCATGAATTTGGAATATACAGCAAATTGCTCTGTTCTTCATGTTCATATGTATGTGCTGAAAAGGCATATTGTTGGACCGTAAGATCAGTTATCAACAAGTAACCATGAGAACAAAATGAAAGCCAATCCTCTCTGTGGGACAACTGGTGGTAGATGATGGATATTGTAAGTGGATATATGTGACAATTAGATATTTTCATTGCCTTTTATATGGCTGCAGAATAAAAGGACTCCGTAAAGAAATGTATTTGGAGATGTTAATTGGACACACTGGAATGAGATCCTGGTCCACTAGAGTCAACTGCTAATACCCTACGTAGGGGTTTAATAACCCACCATACAGTGACGAAGACGCATCATTATATAATAACACCTAAAAATTAACCACCAGTGGAAATCTTTCAGGGAGATCTAAACCCAAAATTATCTGATCTCTTGGGTCCAGCTAGTGAAATAATAATGTGCGTCCTTGTAAACTCACGGAACAACAGTGCTTTGCTATCATACCGTCCAAACAGAACATCTGGATGGGGGAAAATCATGCAGCTGTGTCAATACAAGAGAGGGAAATCTACATAAGGTAAGAAGTCCACTACTGCAAGTCAAGAATGGAGTGAGGTAAGCTCCTCCCACTCTACATCTCTTTATACACACAGCAGATACAATGTATGATTGGCGAGCCAATCCCTGTGCGCTGTAAGTAGCAAACAATGTTCCATTGGCTGGCTGTCATGGCTCCTGTCCTGGCTGTTGGCTAAGATCAAAGTGATTTCTTTCCAACGTCTTACTGTACGCGTCGCGTAGCTCTCTTCCAAAACAGCATTTGGGTCCCTGGGAAGTGCTGGGGATGAGCCATTTCCAAACATCTTAAAAATATGTATAAATAAAAAAACTAGTAACTAATAAAAGTATAATAAAAGGAAAATGCTTTGGAGTGAACAAAGACAAAAGGGCTCCGGGGTGGGTGTGGAACCAAGTATGTTGTGTGCGTCTACCCAGGATCAAATTCTCTCTATTAGTATAGAAAAAAGTTCCCATGTAAGAGTGGAAAATCCATTTTTTAAAGTCATTTAAAAACAAAACTCTGGAAAATTAAATGTATTAGGAGATACCATCACTCATTAACATAATGGTATAACTCGTTATTTTGTTATAACCTGCCGAAACAATAAAAGGAGATACATTTTCAATTGATTAGCATTAAAAAGAATAATTTAAATTTGAGTGGGGATTTTGGTAGAATTTTTTTTTTTATTTGAAGCATTGATCTTGCAATTTGCGCAAACAATGGGGGTACTTAGCATAACAACCTCATGCCAGTGGCACGACTTCAGTATCAATCCATTTGTCAAGCAGCTCTGTACCCGGGGTGGGAATCACTGTGCAGAAAGGTCCCCCTCTAACCATCATTATTTCAAAAAGTACTGATTCTGGCCCAGCCCCACCCTGTCAACTGCTGGACCTCATTGTAGGGCGAAAACAAAAATGTAAAATTGCTTTATTTGGGTTTACAGCCGGATATATACACACAGGCTATGCCCATGGAAAGGAAGGAACAGGAGAGCCAATGGAACAACACACACCGGGGATGGACAGGGCAGCAAAGTTAATACAAACATACCATACTATATAGCCACCCCCCGCATGCTGAACCAAGGACTATCACATACCTCCTAGATATAATGTCTGATCCCTGTACGTAGAACAACTAATCTACACTGCGGGTCCTTGAATCAGCCGGTAATTCTACCTATTTCCACAAATTAAAAAAAAACAGAGGTATACGTGGACAGAACAGACACCAAGGGTTAATACCAGAGATGCTTGTGAGCCAGATACAAGGGGTTAATACCAGTCAGAATAATGCCAGGGGTCATTATGCCAAAAGGGATCGTCAGCCAAATACCAAAGGTTGTTATGCCAGGGATCGTCAGCCAAGTGCCAGGGGTCATTATGCCAGAAGGGTAGTCAGACAAGTGCCAAAGTGTTAACAGCTAGGGGAAATCGTAAGCAAAGCCAGAAGTCATACACAGGTTATGCAGTATGTAATTACTATGAACGCACTGAGAAGAGTGAAAACAACATCAGGGTAAGGAACATATTTCAGGCGTCTGACTTTAATCTCAAGGGTGCCGCGTCATCACGCTATGACCTGCCTGACCGCGACCATCCACTACTTCACTCGGTGGCCGGTCAGCAACAAGGCGCTGCCGGCCGCCGGGGCCCCAAGACGGTATGGAACATGGCAGATTTAATTTGTAAGACATTAAGGGGTCTTCCAAATGGTTTGGAGCTATACCTCCCATGAGGCTCTACCAATCTAATGAGCAACATGGAAGATGCAGTTCCAAAAAATCTGGAGGGCCAAGATTGCTGAAACCTGCTCTAGACACTGGGACCACTGAATGTAATTTACAGTGGTCGTGGTGTGTGTGTCCTTGCCCATTTCACTCTACAAAAGAGGGGTCTTGGAGGGCTAAATCAGTCCATAGACTGTAAAAGGATTAGCCCCTCCCAGAAGGTGAGCTCAACGAACGCTAATCTCTGCTTCTTCAAGACTGGGATTCTCGTGATCTTTCCTGTATTCAAAGGTTTTCATTGCAAATGCATTGAGAGACACTGGATTGGCTGGATGCGCACTCGTGTGACTGCCATGCATTAAAGGAAATCGGCAGCATCTCGTGTCCAGAGCGTTGCTGAGGAAGCTAAGCTTAAGGTTTACTTTTAGGCTACCTCTGGGGCTAAAAACGAACAGGAAGGTGTGGGGAAGGTCAGGAGGGTTATTGTTTAATCCCCGCCAGTTCTCCCTCCTGTTTAACCTCTAGGCTGTCCCTTTAAGTATAATGGCCCAACTCGTTAGTGGTAACAACCCCTCTGCCATTACAGCCAAGCCACACTCTCCCATTGCAACTCAATCCTAATCACGGGTTAGTCTGCATTTGCACTTAGTATTCGTTGTATAAATTATATGTTCTTATATAATATAAAAAAAATCTATTAGAATAAATAAATCAAACAATAAGCCTTTTTGTGTAAGAGCATCCAGCACCGTAATTTCATGCCACGCTATTCTTTGCACCACACTTTTTTTTTGCAGGCCAATTATTTTGAACTATGTCCTCCACTGGGGGCGTTTTCTTTTTAAATTGATAATTATAAAGCTCGAGAGGTGTGGACCCGAGAATCAATGCCAAGGAGATGCCTGCTTCTGGTCTCAATTATCTTGTGTTCTTTGCAAAGGGTTGCCATGGAAACCTACCAGCAGGTCGTTAATAAGTAAACTGTTTAATTGTGGATTTCTAACCTTGCCCCCGCCCCACTCCTGCCACCAATTTGTTCGTCTATGTTGTAAAAAAAATAAAAAAGAACAACGTGACAATTAATCGTTTCTTTCTGCTAAGTGGTTCATTAACCACCAGAAACGTTTAGACCTTCTTTCATCTACCCAGTGTGGAGTTAGAATCGTTAAGAAATGGTATTCCACAGATTTCTATTCCTTCCATGCTTTATTCTGAGATGTGATGCTTGGCTTGTGTCGACAGGTTTCGAAACTTCCATTGGAAGTGTCCCTTATCTCAGGGCTCAAAATTTAAAGTCCGGAACTACTACCCAGACCTTAACAGTTACTCGACACCAGTTGTCCCACCTAACCCCTTCCCCTTCATAAATACACCCCCCTGCATTTACAAACTCATACCCCTACATTCATACACTATGAAAAAAAGAAATCCTACATTATCTGCCTATGGCGCTTGTCAAAAGCTGGGAGGACATCGAGTACTGCCACTGAGTATTGATGCGACAGTCAGAACAGCCCCTGTTATCAGTATATTGGCTATGTAGCCTACCGATAACAGGGAAAAACCTCCACTCACCCTCACTTAATTTCCACTCGCCAAATGCGAGCAGACGAGTGGAAATTTTGAGCCCTGCCTCATCTCAAATGCCTAGGTGTTCCCTTATTCCTCCTCATCTCAAACAGTTCCTATGCCCATGCTGACGTCCATGGGTCCAAACGTCCAGTCTATGTTATTGCTGGTGATATGAAAGAAGGTGGATCAGCTGCAATAACAGAGACATGAACGTTGGAGTCATTGGATATCAGCATGAGCTTAAAAACCTTAGGGATGAGAAGGAACAGATCGCCTCCAAGTTATGTTTGTTCGTATGTGAACAGTGAAAGCTTACTTTAAGGTGCGATTCTTGGCTTGTGTCAACAGTTTATGAGACTTCCATTAGAATGCTGGAAAGCATTGTTGCTCAATACAGGCCGAGTGTGTCTTACCCTATTCCTCCTCATCCCCCACAGGTCTTACACCCGTGCTTCCATCCAATGGGCCCAATGGTCCAGTCCCGGTTTCTGCTGCCAATTTGAAACAAGGTGGATCAGCAGCAATAACAGAATCAGGATCATTGGACGTAAGCGTGGGCGTAGGAACCGTGGGAGATGATGAGGAATAATATATCCCCCTCGAGTTGTGTTTGTACATAGGTGTTTGTTTCATGTTGTGATGCTTGGCTTGCATTGATGCATGAAATAATTGTTGTGTAGTACAGGCCAAGTGTCCCTTATATGAAATACTTAGGATTAGAAGTGCTATGCTATCCCTCCTCATGCCCCGCAGGTCCTACGCTCATGCTTACGTCCAGTGGGTAAAATGTTCCTCTGTTATTGCTGCAATTGGTCAGCAGCAATAACAGAACCAGGAACATTGGA
Organism: Leptobrachium leishanense; assembly: GCA_009667805.1. Classification (NCBI taxonomy): domain Eukaryota; kingdom Metazoa; phylum Chordata; class Amphibia; order Anura; family Megophryidae; genus Leptobrachium; species Leptobrachium leishanense. The sequence continues at coordinate 100,830,539 of CM019074.1, forward strand.
CCTATTGTACATAAGCATGGATGGAGGACCTGTGGGGATGAGGAGAAATAGACCCCCTAGTTGTGTTTGTACAAGTGCTATCCTATTCCTCCACATCCCCCACAGGTCTGACACCCACAATTACGTCCAGTGGGTCCAACGTTCCTATCTGTTATTGATGGCGATCTGAAAGGAGATCCATCAACAGCACTAACAGAGCCAGGATCAGTGGAGCCATAGAATGTAAGCATGGGTGTAGGAACTGGGGGGGGGGGTGATGAGGAACTGACTCCCCAAGTTGTTTTAGTACACATGCGTACAGTATACACCTTCTTTCAAGGTGTGATGCTTGACTTATCTCAGTTTTCGAGACTTCTATTAGAATGTATGGAAGCATTGTTGTGTAATACAGACCTAGTGTTCCTTATCCGGAATGGTTAGGACCAGAAGTGTTACCCTATTCATCCTCATCGACCACAGGTCCTACACCCATGATAACGTTCAATGGGTCTAACGTTCCCATCTCTGTTATTACTGCTGATCTGAAAGAAGGTGCATCAGAATGTTGGACCTAAGAATGGACGTAGGATCTGGGGGATGACTAGGAATAGATCCTCCCTCCCCCAAGTTATTATTTGACACATGTGCACAGGGTGCACCTTATTTTAAAGTGTGATACTTGGCTTCTGTGGTTGCTTTTCGGCGGTTCCATTAGAATGCAATAAAAAATAGTTCCCTTATCCGAAATGCTCAGGACCGGAAGTGTTGCCCTTCATGACAAATAAATTGGGGCATTGGGTAAATATAAAAAGTTGGTAAACTAAAGCATAAAACGTAACATATAATGCAGATTTTACATTTATTGTTGCATTATATAAACTCCGACAACCCCCCAAAAATGTAGATGAAGCGAAATTGATCAGAGGACGGCGCAGTTTTACCCATGGGGAAAACCAGAGAGGAATGGGGCAAGCTTGTGTTTTTGTTGCCTCGTACAATGCCGATTCGAATGATCAGGAGTAATTGCTTGGAGACCCATGTTTGCTATGGAAGGTATACACTGTAACATCTGGTGCTCCATGGCTGCAGACGGTTCAAATGAGCATGTAAGTGGAAGATGCTTCGTTTCTCCTGGTTTATGTATTCAGCCATGCACTAATCTAACACGGTCATGTGTTCCACCCCCAGCACCACGTAAAGAGCTAACACTTCTACTTCAAGTGCTGAACACAAAGTGCATAAACCCATGACCCTCTCCAGTTATCGTCTCTTAGGTCAGAAAGTAGACACGTGCGATCAGTTTCAGACCTATTCACAATTCGGCCAATTTTTTCGTTAATTCAGAGCAATCCAAATTGCAGATTTCCGGAACCAAATCGGTTTTTCACAATTATATAAAAATTCGAATCGATACAAATTTTTCCAATATTAGATCGGTCAGATCCGTCCGGTTATATTCGGAATTTTATTTTTAAAAAAAGAAAGGTAACCCTAAACCTAAACGTATATCATACAGAAATTCCTAACCCTAGTCATAAAAATACAGAAACTCTAGTCTTAACGCGTCATTATTTATAAAAAAAATTGTTATGTGCAGTAGTGGATGGTGTGAAAAGTGCTACCCCTGTCCTATGGACTCCCAGGAGCTGAAACCAGTAGTGGTGTGTGGCTCTGCTGCAGCTCCCTAATATTCCCACCCAAGATAAGAGAGCGGCTCGGTCGGAATAGACTTGGTAACAAGGTGTCCCCCTTCACATGAACCAAGATAAGGATCAAAACGCGGAGTTGAAGATGATGAACGGGCCTGCCTTTTGGGTGGGATGAGCAACCACCACCTCTACATCTGGGGGAGAGGGGTCGTCTATCTAAGGAGAGGGGCTGTCTATCTGGGGGACGGAGGGGTCAGGAATGTCTTTTTGGGGGGAAGGTGGAAAGATCGGGACGGTCAGTGTGTGTATCGGTGTGTGTAAGAAGGTGTGGTGAGGCCCCCCAAAACCTTTCTTCTCCAGGGCCCTTAACTTGAGGTGATCCTGGTGCTGAATCAACAAGGTTAACTCCTTGTATGTAGAAAGTAAGTCGTTTCCATTGCTAAAATGCTGATTTAATCATATTGTAGTTGCTACAGTTTTAACAAAAGAAACCCAAAACACAATCATAAAGACACACAACACAACACAACACAACACAACACAACCAAAGCGACCTTTTAGGACCCGGGGAACTGATAATAATAATAATAATAGCATATGCTCTCTCTCTCGAAAGGGGAAAATATTCTTTTGTTCTTTAATTATCTTCAGGTCAGTCAATATTTTCTTTTGTGTATCACAGGACACCCACAATAGCACCGTGTCCTCTCTCGCTTCTCCGTGCTGAGTCACTCTACAAAGCAAATCCGCTTTTCTACGTACAATTAAACAATCATTGATTCTACCTTCGCTGTGATGAGTGAGAGACTCTGGGTAAACACCGCAGGTCTGTTTCTCTCCTTATACAAACAGAAAAGGGCTCAGAATAGACTCCACGCACTTTACAGGTCTGCAGCGGGAGGAATTTCCTTTATTTTGTCTGACGGAGCGGTTTCATGTATGGTTTTTTTACCATAGACGGCTGTATTTCATTTTTTACTGTCTTAAAGTCGGATATATCGCTCTGGAGTCAATCATTGCAATGCGTTAAATAGATTTTGCTCCAGGATCAACATCATATGTACTACGGCTGTCAATCTCCACCCCCCGCCACCCAGATGTGTCTGAACTTCAACTCTAATGATGCACTGGCCATCTATTCAGTTGGAGACATCAACATCTGGAGGACCGCGAGTTTGAGAGCTCTGATATATGCTGTATCAGCGGTGACTGCCCTGGGCAAAAACTCCAGCTCTCCATCTCTAAAAAGCTGTGGCAAAAAGAAAAGTGGCCACCGGCAGTGAAGGGGTGCCACCGTGCTTATGTAGTGATGCCAGAGGCATTTTGTTATGATAGGCAGGATAACAGGAGGTGCACAGATGTGTCACGTGCCCTTTGCTGCCACTCCCGATGTGTCACTCGGGGCAGTTGCCCTCCTAGCCCCCCCTACTGTACAGCACTGATGGTGACTGGATGTGCTTGAAAATGATGGGGTACTCCAAAGATATATAGACGGGCACACGTTCATACATCACCCAGGCGCTGGGTTCTCCAAAGTCCTAGGCCTCCAGTTGGAAGCATCCACAGAAGAAGCAGAGGACTGGTCAAACCATGGACCCTTTTCCATTGTTACCTGGAGCCAGTATGGAAGAGGGGAGAAATCGACACAAGGCAACATCCTTTACTGGGCCTAGTCCTACATAGCCACTGTCTTCTGAGTACTATGGAGCTGCAAACTGGTAGCGGCGCCTCACTACTACTAGTATCATCTCCTGGACTCCATGCAGTCAAGATCATGGAGGATCATCAGAGGAAGTACGGATGGACACTGGTCAACATTTATTCACAGTCTTCCACTATGCATGATGAGAGGAAGGGACATATAGATCCACCCTCTTTCTTCACCAGGGCATCATATGAAAGTTTGATATTTTTCCATAGGGTCATTTTAATGTATGTTTTTGCATGTGTGTACTTCTAGGTTGCACCAAAAAAACAACATAGTTGCTCCATTTACCACATGAAGTACAATTTATTTTTGCCCCAGCATCTGAATGAATGGAACATTTTTCAGTCCACGACCTTTTGACACATCGTTTGGAGACAATGTGGTGATTTAACCATGTGATACCCTCAAAAATTATTAATCATTGTTACCGGGATGGTGTAGAGGAACATCTTGATCATCAATATCTTGGGTCACCATCCTTGGCACTCCAGATGCTATGGAACCACAAATATGCCAGGTTTCTCAGAAAGTGGTTGACGAATCATGGGTGGTCTCAAATCATCCTTGGTGCCAAGTTTGCTGACATCTGGTCCACAGAAGAATGTTTTCCTTGCTACATGTATCATCACATCACCCACCCATCCAGTGCATCTTAACATCATTCATTCATCCCAATATAACCTACAGTTGTGATTTGTGTCTTGCCTTCACTAGGCTCTGGTTATGCTTGACAGACGATGCCTTGAAGGGACAAAGCAAATGCATCAATCTCGCCGTAATACATTTTTTACTCGGGCAACCAGTGGCGTCACTTCCTGGACACGGAGATTACAGATCATTAAATCGAACATTCGCGTTTAAAAATAGCTCTCTAATAACTCTCCCCATTTATTTAAATACAGCGTCCGCCATAACCTGATTAAAAGGTGATTTGTGATCCGACGTGCGGGCAGGGACTTTGGAAACAGAAGCTTAACAGGGTTATTGAGCCATTGCAGGCACGAGTGAACGATGAGGGTGGGGTGGGGTGGGGTTACGTTAGTGACATTTTGTGTAAAGGTATTAGTTTATCAGGATCAAGTATCTCAGCACTACCTATACCCATCCATTTGTTTTCGCAGAAGAAGAGACACAGAGATACAACGTATCATGTGCCACTTATTTTCGGACCATAAAATGGACATTTGGGTGGTTTTGATCTTTTCTTGAAGCAATTTTTCATGGTAAAATCAGCATTCTCCTGGTTTCCTTCATTATCTCTCATCTTTACCCAGTTATTCCCGTTTACCTTACGATCCAAGTCCCTGCATAACTCGGGCTTCTGCTGTGCACTGCTATGTGACTTGCAGGACCTCACCTGGTAAGTATTTCACAGGTTGTCCAGGACTCCAGTTCTCCAGTCTGTCACCTCTCAAGCTTTCTACCTTGGAGAAACCCTTGAGATGTTGGTTTCGATGAACCGTCCACTGTGAGTGCCCGCTATTATCACTTTATAGCAAAGTAAAAATAATAAATAACTTTAACAGAATCCCTAGGGACCTCGTATGAAATCCCCTTGGACCCCCTGTGAAATGCCTAGTGCCGTAAAGAAGGCGCCAAAGCAACCTCTTCTGGAATCCCAACGAACTCCAACAAACCTGTTCATACATCATCCTAGCAGCCTAGTGAGATCTCATGGAACGCACAGTGACCTCTTAAAATACTTAGTTGCCAGTCATGGAACCCTTGGTTATCTCATGTAGGCCTTCTAGAGGTATTTTCTGGAACCTCTTATGGAATCCCTACTGATTTCTTGTACAATCCCTAGAGAACTCTTATGGAACCACTAGTAACAACTCACGATACTCATTATGATAAGATAGTAAAATCTTATAGAACTCCTAGTGACACTTCATTGAAACCCTAGTGATATCTTGTAGACCCTCTATAAATCTTGTATGGGACCTTTAATGACTTGTTATGGAATCCCTACCGTTGTAGAAGAACTTCTTATGGAGCCTCTAGTGACACCTCATAGAACCCTCAGTGATATTTTATAGAACTCCAAGTGAAATCACAGGGGACCTCAAGTGATATCTTGCAGATCCTCTAGAAATCTCTTATGGAATCCCTACTGATATGTTGTGGAACCCCTAGAGACATCTTCTAGAACGACTAGTAACATCTCATGATACCCCTAATGCTATCTTATAGAACTCCTAGTGACATGTCATGGAACTCACAGTGATATAATACAACAGGAGGTCAGCAACTTTTTCCCTCCAGATGTTTTGAAACTACATTTCCCATGATGTACAGTCAACCTGAGTGGCTGAGCATCACAGAAGATGTAGTACCAAAACATTTGAAGGACCATGGTTGCAGATCTCTGTGATACATCTTGTAGACCTCTCATATCGACATCTCAAGGAGCCACTCATTACTTCTCATGGAACCTCTGATGACCGCTCGTGGACCCTGATTGAGAAACTCTACACCGTGTCCTTCCTAAGAGTGTAGTGGTTCATTAGGATATAGAAGTTTGTTAAAATTTCAAAATATGACAAAATTCTTTAATGATGACCGCCTCGCCAATTTTGCCCAGCTATTCATACACAGGACTCGAGTCGAGTGGTGGACTGCTCTAGAGAAGAGTACAGGATTTTGGGTATTGTGTGGAGATAAAAGAAAAGGCACGTAACCCAGCTTCACTGATACAACAATAGCTGTATTCGTTATATACATCAGGGTCTGTTTTAATATACAGGTTCTTCTACAGGCATCAGATGTCTTGGACTGTACAAGGACTGGAGAACGTTCCAAGCTTCAAAACTTTCCATGAGTACGTGTGAAAAGCCATGTATGAACACGGCTACTGTATTTCTGAGACAACCTGGATTACACTTACACAGGAATTATTTATAGAGGTGGTTTAGAGATGTACCCCCCAAGTGTCTGTATTTACAGTGCGGGTGTCTTTTTAGGGGCTCCTCTATATATTCAGGGTGTGTGGGTGTGTTTTTAGGGGCTCCTCTATATATTCAGGGTGTGCGGGTGTCTTTTTAGGGGCTCCTCCATATATTCAGGGTGTGCGGGTGTGTTTTTTAGGGGCTCCTCCATATATTCAGGGTGTGCAGGTGTCTTTTTAGGGGCTCCTCCATATATTCAGGGTGTGCGGTGTGTTTTTTTAGGGGCTCCTCCATATATTCAGGGTGTGCGGGTGTTTTTTTAGGGGCTCCTCCATATATTCAGGGTGTGCGGGTGTCTTTTTAGGGGCTCCTCTATATATTCAGGGTGTGTGGGTGTGTTTTTAGGGGCTCCTCTATATATTCAGGGTGTGCGGGTGTCTTTTTAGGGGCTCCTCCATATATTCAGGGTGTGCGGGTGTGTTTTTTAGGGGCTCCTCCATATATTCAGGTGTGCAGGTGTCTTTTTAGGGGCTCCTCCATATATTCAGGGTGTGCGGGTGTCTTTTTAGGGGCTCCTCCATATATTCAGGGTGTGCGGGTGTGTTTTTTAGGGGCTCCTCCATATATTCAGGGTGTGCGGGTGTCTTTTTAGGGGCTCCTCCATATATTCAGGGTGTGCGGGTGTTTTTTTAGGGGCTCCTCCATATATTCAGGGTGTGTGGGTGTCTTTTTAGGGGCTCCTCCATATATTCAGGGTGTGTGGGTGTCATTTTAGGGGTTCCTCCATATATTCAGGGTGTGCGGGTGTCTTTTTAGGGGTTCCGCAATATATTCAGGGTGTGTGGGTGTCTTTTTACAATTTAAGATTTTATTTTGGAAATAAGTCAGCAGATAATCAAACATAGGAAAGCAAGGGCCACGCAGGGCCATTTACCGCAGAATTACCACGTGTGAAAAATAATAAACAGCTCCCGAAAGGGGAGGGTCTCAGCGTATAATAGTAATCAAGAGGGGGGAGGGGAAGGAGGGGTAGGGGGTGGCATGAAAAAGGCAGGCCAGCCAACAGAAATTCAATAGCGTCTTCATACGCAGGGTCAAAACTTTTCAGCGGAAAGACAGCGCGTAGTAAAAAGAAAGGGGGGAGGGGGATGTCTCAAACAAGAAAAGTAGGTAGGCATAGGATACATCTGCCATAGAACTTGAGAGTCACAGAAAAGTCATCGAGAGCACTGTGGCTGCAGACACGCAAAATAAAGTCCTCTATGACAAAAAAACAAAAAAAAAAAAAAAAAGGGAAAAGAGAAACTCGGCAAAATAACAGTCAAGGCAGTATAGTAATGTCTGCAGTAGATATCGTACAGAGGGCGGATCACATCTCAGCAAGGGGGGGGGGAATAGCAATTGACAGCATGGTGCGGGCATATAAGCAAGGTGTATCTCTTCAGCCCGTATCTAGTAGTAGTGCGGGGCAGAAGTCTTCCTCGGGCCTGTCCAAGCAGCCCTGTGCACTCCAAGCGCCCAGCATCCTGGCCATCCACATAGCCACCGCAGCCGCAGGCCCGGGCCAAGGCCAGCACTGCCCCTCCGCAGCGCACAGGCCCACGGCCCCAGAAAGCGCCGCCATCGCACACCCCACAGAGTAGGCCGCGACATCCAGACCGGCACGTGCCGTCCCAGCAGAGCCCGTGCCGGCATACTCCCCTTTGGCAACTGGTGGGTCAGGGATATCTCCTGGCTTCGTGAGCGTCGACGCGGCATGAGATCCCCCGATCTATCGGACTCCTCCACCACCGCGCAGCTAGGTTTCTCGGGCACCTTCCGGGATTCCCCAGGCGTCTCTATATCCATGCTCTCCGCACCTCTGAAACTCTTCAGAACTTCAATGAACCGCCGCATATCACCCCGCGTCAGTGGGCGATCATCCTCTCCCTCCAGCATATCTTCCAGGCGCCGAAACACTGCTTCCGGGCCGATCAATGGGGTAGGCCCCAAGATGGCCGCCGAGAGTGTGCTCTGGCCGCTAAACTGTTGCATCTGGTCCGGGGGGGACATAACGGGCCCCGGACATGTTGTCTCCGGTGGCTAGCCGCTCCAGGGTCCAGAGGATCAATTTGCAGTGAGTTAAGTCGGCTAGGTAACCCAGTGAGAGAGAGACGGGTCGGAGCTCCAGAGACCTGCGTCCTCTCTCATTAGCAGCCAGCCACGCCCCCCGTGGGTGTCTTTTTAGGGGCTCCTCCATATATTCAGGGTGTGCAGCTGTCTTTTTAGGGACTCCCCCATATATTCAGGGTGTGTGGGTGTCTTTGTAGGGGCTCCCCCATTATTATTATTCTTTATTTATAAAGCGCCAGCATATTCCGCAGTGCTGTACAATAAACACAGTATAGACAGGGTTACAATACATTGAACAACATTTGACAAACAGTACAGGAGGAGATGAGGGCCCTATTCCCGTAGGAACTCACAATCTAGGAGGGTTGGGGTTGGAAACAGGAGGAGAGGACTGTAAGGTGAGAGTGATTGATGGTTGCGTCAGTGAGTTGGGTGGTAGGCTTCCCTAAATAGGAACGTTTTAAGGGAGCGTTTGAAGGAAGAGAAGTTAGGGGAAAGTCTGACAGTACGAGGGAGAGCGTTCCAGAGAGTGGGGGCTGCGCGTGAGAAATCCTGCAGTCTATCATGGGAAGAGGTGATGCGGGGAGAAGCTAGGCGCAGGTCACTGTTTGACCTTAGAAGCGGGCTATGGGGTGTATTTGGTGATTAGTGAGGACAGGTAGTGGGGAGCTGAGTTAGTGAGGGTTTTGTAGGTAAGGATAAGGATTTTGAACTTAATTCTGCAGTGGATGGGGAGCCAGTGAAGGGACTCGCAGAGGGGAGCGGCAGAGACAGAGCGGCGGGTGAGGTGAATTAGCCTGGCGGAGGCGTTCAGGATGGATTGTAGGGGGGAGAGGCGGGACAGAGGGAGGCCAGATAAGAGATTATTGCAATAGTCGAGTCGGGAGATTACCAGGGCGTGTATGAGTTCTTTTGTGGTGACAGCGGTAAGAAATGGCCGAATTCTGGAAATATTACGCAGTTGGTATCGGCAAGAGGAGGAAAGAGACTTGATGTGGGGGATGAAGGAAAGAGCAGAGTCAAGTGTAACTCCAAGACAGCGAACTTGGTTTGATGGGGAGATGGTGATACCCTCCACCGTGATAGAGAAGTCAGGAGGTGGGGAGGCATTGGAGGGAGGAATAAGTAGGAGCTCAGTCTTTGACATGTTGATCTTTAGGTGGTGGGAGGCCATCCAGGAGGAGATGCCAGATAAACAGTCACTGACTTTTGAAAGGACGGGGGAGAGAGATCAGGGGTAGAGAGGTAGATCTGAGTGTCATCAGCGTAGAGGTGGTAATTAAAGCCAAAGCTGTTGATGATTTTGCCCAGGGAGGAGGTGTAGATGGAAAAGAGCAGAGGACCAAGGACAGAGCCTTGAGGTACACCAACAGATAGAGGCAATGAGGAGGAGGAGTTACCAGCAAAGGACACACAGAAGGACCTGTTGGATAAATAGGAGTCAACCCAAGCGAGTGCAGTGTCACCGAGACCCAGAGAGTTGAGGGTCTGTAGAAGGAGGGGGTGGTCAACAGTGTCAAAAGCAGCCGAGAGGTCAAGCAGGATGAGGATAGAATAGTGGCCGTGTTTTTTAGCAGTTAGGAGATCGTTGGTGACTTTGGTGAGGGCAGTTTCAGTTGAGTGTAGGGGACGGAAGCCAGATTGCAGGGGGTCAAGTAGGGAATTGGAGGACAGGAAGAGGGAGAGGCGGTTGAAGACTAGTTTTTCTAAGAGCTTAGAGGTAAAGGGAAGCAGGGATACAGGGCGGTAGTTGGATGGAGAGTTTTCAGTATTCAGGGTGTGTGGGTGTCTTTGTAGGGACCCCTCCATATATTCAGGGTATCCTCCATATATTCAAGGTGTGCAGGTGTCTGTTTAGGGGCTCCCCAATATATTTGGGCTCTGTTTTGCTATTTTTAGGGGCTCTTACATCAGGGCTCAGCAATCTTGGTCCTCCGGAAGTTGTGTAACTACACGTCTTTGGAGGCTCGGCCACCTAGTGAGTGGCTGAGCATCACGGAAGATGTAGCGCCACCACATTCTCTCTCTGAAAGTTGATCTCAATCCCCCTCCCCTTTCTTCCTCGACTCTGAACAAAAACGGGTGAAGTTCTCACCTCTGCTTCGATCCTGGAACACAGTTTTTGGTGCGGATATGCTGAAGGAACAGGACAAGTTCCTCGCAGGCATGAAACAAGAGTAATAGGAACTGCTAAAACTCTGCTTTTACCAGACTGGGTTTTATTAAGGTAGACGTCTAAAACCATCAGAATGTCCCTGTGATGCCTGTACGACGGATTTTTTCTGGTAGAAACACATTAGTAGGGATGTGCGTTTCTGAATTTTGGAATTTTCACGAAATTTCCCAATTCGTGCATTCGGGTTCGGCCGATTTTCCGAAAATTTTCAGATCCGAAAACAGCAGATCCGAACAAATTTCCGAGCCGAAACGTAAACTTTTCTGAATTTTCGATTGGACTAGAAATGTGTAAAATCGAAATTCATTTTCATTCCATTCCTGATTTCGGTTCCATTTCAGTAATTTTGGACATCGTATTTATATCGCTGATTCTGTAATTAAATTTTGTATCATTCCCATCTCAATGTTTCCTTCCTGGAAAACCAGAGAAATCTGAATGTATCCTTCCTGGAAAACCAGAGAAATCTCAAAGTATCCTTCTTTAAAACCAGAGAAGTCTCAATGTATCCTTCTTGTAAAACATGAGAAATCTCAATGTATCCTTCTTTAAAACCAGAGAAATCTCAATGTATCCTTCTTGTAAAACCAGAGAAATCTCTATGTATCCTTCTTGTAAAACCAGAGAAATTTCAATGTATCCTTCCTGTAAAACATGAGAAATCTCAATGGCAGAATTATCGTATCGTATAATTATCGTATCCGAAAAACCATTAGCTTACGTCAAAACAAATAGACACTTTGAAACGAGGAGAACAGACGTTCCGTAAAATACGAAAATTTCTGAAATCACGAAAAAAAGTCGATACGAAAAACGAAACTAAACGAACCGAAACGAAAATCGGCCGAAACAAGTCGAAACGAAAATTTCCAAAATCCGAACGAACTGAACCGAAAAATAAAATAATCGGTGCACAAGCCTACACATTAGCTCTTTTTATGTCTCTCTTTGTCGTGATCGGAACAGGTTTAAAGGGTTAATTTGCGCCGTCTGGTCTGTCGGACAAGGTAATTCGGCTTCCCGCGCCAGGTTTGCCCGGTTCAAAATGCTTACACGTCCAAAAAAATACGCCTTAAGTTCTCCATGGGAAACAAACGGAGTGTGCTCGCAAAGTGCCAAGATAATAATTTTAACGTTGGGATCCATCTCCCTCCCTGCGCACTAAGCTCTTTAGACAGCTGCAGACACTCGAACGCTCTGCTATTTTTGGAAGGTTGTCTCCGTACAATAGCAACGAGAACATTTCGATGAAATAAATGTCTTTCTATCCTCTTTCCAGATATGCGATTTATTGTTAAAAATAACTTTTAATGATATGTACAAACACACGTATAATTATATTCGCTTTTTTTTGTGATGCTCCCCAGATATTAATCCAGATCATTTATAGAGATGTGACAACGTTGGAACTTCCAGCGCAGACATAAATATGCTTATATTAGAATTGCTTATTGTTTCTAGATCAGTTCAAGGATTTAATTGTCTAAATATGTAACAAGTAAGGGCTAAATTACAATCTTCATGCAAACGTTTGCACCGGCGCAAAAAAACATTAACACGAGGGGTAAAACTATTTGCGCTAGACTGGTGCACCGATTTTTTTTTCGGTTCCATTCGGTTCGTTCGGATTTTGTAAATTTAAGTTTCGACTCGGTTCGTTTTTCGTATCAACTTTTTTTTCGTGATTTCGGAAATTTTCGTTTTTCTTCGGAATATCTGTTCTCCTCGTTTCAAAGTGTCTGTTCTTATTGACGTAAACTAATGGTTTTTCAGATACGATAATTATACGATATGATAATTCTGCCGATACGATAATTCTGCCATTGAGATTTCTCATGTTTTACAAGAAGGATACATTGAGATTTCTCTGGTTTTACAAGAAGGATACATTGAGATTTCTCTGGTTTTACAAGAAGGATACATTGAGATTTCTCTGGTTTTCCGGGAAGGATACATTGAGATTTCTCTGGTTTTACAAGAAGGATACATTGAGATTTCTCTGGTTTTACAAGAACGATACATTAAGATTTCTCATGTTTTACAAGAAGGATACATTGAGATTTCTCTGGTTTTACAAGAAGGATACATTGAGATTTCTCTGGTTTTACAAGAAGGATACATTGAGATTTCTCTGGTTTTACAACAAGGATACATTGAGATTTCTCTGGTTTTACAACAAGGATACATTGAGATTTCTCTGGTTTTACAACAAGGATACATTGAGATTTCTCTGCTTTCCCGGAAAGGATACATTGAGATTTCTCATGTTTTACAAGAAGGATACATTGAGATTTCTCTGGTTTTCTGGGAAGGATACATTGAGATTTCTCTGGTTTTACAAGAAGGATACATTGAGATTTCTCTGCTTTCCCGGAAAGGATACATTATGATTTCTCTGGTTTTACAAGAAGGATACATTGAGATTTCTCTGGTTTTACAAGGAGGATACATTGAGATTTCTCTGGTTTTCCGGGAAGGATACATTGAGATTTCTCTGGTTTTACAAGAAGGATACATTGAGATTTCTCTGGGTTTCCAGGAAGGATACATTGAGATTTCTCATGTTTTACAAGAAGGATACATTGAGATTTCTCTGCTTTCCCGGAAAGGATACATTAAGATTTCTCATGTTTTACAAGAAGGATACATTGAGTTTTCTCTGGTTTTCCGGGAAGGATGCATTGAGATTTCTCTGGTTTTACAAGAAGGATACATTGATATTACTCTGGTTTTACAAGAAGGATATGTAGCGCTGTGTTAAAATCTTGCTGTGGCATTAACTATTTTTGGCCACAAGATGGAGACAGTCGCGATTAGAGACACTGGACATTGGGACTACATTTCCCGGCATGCTTTGCAAGGAGACAGGAAGTGGGTGGGGACTGGACACTTACATCCTCCACCGCGTGGAGAACGCGCCAGAGCGCGCCAGGGAACGAGAGAAAGCAGACGCACTGAAGAGATCGCGAGAGGGCCTAGGCCAGAGCCTGAGTGAGACTTGTCAGTCCTTATTGGGTCACTCAACCTGAGGAGAAGGAGACTTGCCAGAATCTAGGAATTGCTGCAGACCGGAGGAACCGAAGACCTCGAGTGAGGAGTCACCGCGAGTTGATCGGGTACGGAGAGCAGGCGGTGAGCTGGACAAGCTGCATAAAGTCAGACAACGGATCCGGCCGCTAGTATCCCCAGTCAAAATCAAGCGGAGAGACGTCCTGGGTCAGCGGAGCCTAAAGCAATCGTCGGATGGGTGAGAGGCCTCCAAGGCTGTTTTGTGATTAAAGGACACGCTGCTGTTTTCTCTTTAAAGTCCACAGGGCCCCAACTTGACTAGTCGAAGACATCACTTAAGTAAATTCACTGGCCAGTTGAACAGTACCCGGGTACCATACACACACATACACACCTTTTACATTCCGGGACTTAACCTGTGCAGGACTCATTCTGTTACGAATCGGAACGGGGGTTAAAGATACGTTCCGAATACATATTTTCCTCTTTTCCGCTGCACGTTTATCGTAATACGAAGAGATTGTATTTTGGGGTTCACTACGTGTCTCTGTTTTTCCGAACTATTGAGTAATTGCATATATTTTTCTGTTCGGTTGCGAATATTTTATTCTTCCGAAATACGAAGCCTCGTGTTTCGTTTCTTTTTCCGCTACGCGTTTTACCGCAATACGAAAGTACTGTAATAATATCTGTGAATACCGTGTCTCAACATCTGCTTATTATTTTAGTAAACTATTTAAATGATAAAAACTCACAGCGGTGTTGGAGTATATTTATTCCCTAGTGCGGGGAGACTGACCCGTGGTTCATTTTCAGCGGCTCCTCCGGGAGTGAGCGCTACAGATACATTGAGACTTCTCTGGTTTTACAAGGAGGATACATTGAGATTTCTCTGGTTTTCCGGGAAGGATACATTGAGATTTCTCTGGTTTTACAAGAAGGATACATTGAGATGGGAATGAGACCAAATTTAATTACAGAATCAGCGATATAAATACGATATCCGAAATTACTGAAATGGAGCCGAAATCACGAATGGAACAAAAATGAATTTCAATTTTACACATTTCTAGTCCAATCGAAAATTCCGAAAAGTTTTCGTTTCAGCTCGAAAATTTGTTCGGATCTGCTGTTTTCGGATCCGAACATTTTCGGAAAATCGGCCGAATCGGAATGCACGAATCGGGAAATTTCGTGAAAATTCCGAAACGCACATCCCTAATTTGCGCCTAATCCCGTATTACATAGTGCAACAACCGCGCGCAATCGTCTACCGGGGGTGAACCTGCCCGAACTCTGCACGTGCTGACTGTACTGCACTCATCCTATACTTAACATTGTGAGCGCAAATGCGAATGTAATACCATCCTCGTACCAGCGCACAATCTATTTTGCGGTAATTACCGCATAGCCTTTTTCGTGCAGAATTTTAGCAACTCCTAAAAGCTGGTGGTAACGGCAAATCTGAACAACCTGCTAACCCCAAAATAAAAACAGCACATAAAAAGTAATGCAGCAACAATATAATGGATGATGGCGTTGTGTGTGTGTGTGTTATTACTGTAGCATATGTGCTCATTTTGCATCATAGACGCAGAACCCGTGTCCGATGCCTCTGCCAGGCGCAATTCAGTTGCGTTTGATAAGTGTGTTTTTCATTTTGATTGGCTGAATGGGTGCAAAAAACTGCAAGTGCAAAGATTTTTGCGCCAGACGGCACTGCGCCTGCATTTGTGCGCGTCCTGTTTGCGCACGCAATTGATTGGCGGATGAAAAAATCGCGAGGATTGTAATTTTAGCGGTGATTTGCGCGCGCAAAAGTTTAACGCTTGGCGCAAAAAAAATTCTCTCTGCGCAAGGGTTTTTGCACTAAGATTGTAATATAACCCTAAATGTTCACACATCCATCATGTACATATACAATGGTAAGAAAAAGTATGTGAACCCTTTGGAGGGGACTGAGTTTATGTATAAATATGTTTAAAAATCCAGTTTGAGTTAATCTAAGTTATATTAATCAACATACAATCTGTTTTTAACTAATAACCAGGGCTGGCACATCCATTAGGCCAACTAGGCAGCTGCCTAGGGCACCATTAGAAGGGGAGGCGCACTTTGGGCTATTTTAATCACATGGACATTCTGGCAAAAGTTATGTTCTGTTTGTGCTACCATGGACCTTGCAGCAACGTCCTCCTGACGTTAGCCCAGCACAGCTGATCGCATGAGAGCTCCCTGATTGCGAGCGCCCTGTATGAGCTCACTCCATTGTTTCACAGCGAGCTGCTAACTCAGGGATGTCCAAACTCCGGTCCCCCAGATGTTCCTGAACTACAACTCCCAGAAGTCTGACTGCATTAGATGAATGGAGAAGCATGGGGGTTGTACTTCAGGGACATCTGGGGGGCAGGAGTTTGGACATCCCTGTGCTAACTGATCAGAAACAGCCAGGCAAGAAGTCAATAGCAGGGAGGAGATTTGTTATATCCAGCCTCCTGCATGCACTCTCCCTGCAAGTTTCTAGAGCAGGGCTGTCAAACTCCACCCCCCAGAAGTTTCTGAACTACAACTCCCCTGAATACGTGGACATCTGTTGCATTGAAAGAATTCTGGGAATTGTAGGCATCAAATTCTGGGGACTGTGAGTTTGACAGCCCTGGTCTAGAGACCTCACAAGAGTATGGGACATATTAGGGGAACAGAGACAATATTTGGGGTGAAAACACTACAGATCTGGGGAAATCGGGGAGGGACTCAAAATGTTTTTTGCCTAGGGTGCCAGCAATTCTTGCACCGGCCTCGCTATATAAACAGACATTATTGTGTTGATCTTGTACATAAGGAATATATTATCCAAATACTCACAGTATGCGTTGAAAAAGTATGTGAAACCCTAGGCTAAGGGCTTCAACAAAAGCTAATTAGCACAGGGAGTTTGGAAATTAGCAAACCTGATTGAACAAGATTGGAGGTGTGGGATAGAGCTATTCTGACTTCTACAAAGCGCTCGTTTTGTTTTTGCCATTCACAAAAAGCATATGTTGAGGTGAAGCATGCCACACAAAAAAAAAGAGCTCTCAGGAGAACTGGCATTGAGAATTGCTGTGAAGCAAAAAGCTGGAAAAGGTTACAAGATCATCTCAATGAGCTTAGATATTCCTCTGTCAAGGGTTAGTCAAATTGTCTGTAAACAAAGACGATTTAGGAATGTGGCAATTCTGCTTAAGAGGGGCTGTCCGGCCAGTATCACATTGGAGAACTCCACACAGCTCTCCATGAGGTAACAGAACCCACGAGTGCAACATAGAGGCTTGAAGAAACCATTGGAAACTGTTAACATCTTTGCTCAGGTGTCTACTATACGGAAAACATTGACTAGGCATGGTGTCCATGGCAGGACACCTCAAAGAAAGCCAATGCTTTCCACAAAAACATTCCTGCATGCCTGAAGTTTGCCAAAACCACCATGACCCTCCACAACACTACTGGGAAAGCATTTTCTGGACTGATGAAACAAAGGTTGTATTGTTAGGGAAGAACACTCAGCACTATGAATGGCTTGAAAAGGTCGCATACCAACATGAAAACATCATGATTTGGAAATGTTTCAGGACCTGGAACACTAGCCATCATAGAGAGATAATGACTTACCAAGTTTATGAGGATATCCTACAGGATAATATCAGAGTGGTTGTGTGTCAGCTGAAGCTGGTTGATGCAGCAGGACAGGGATCCAACACATCAAAGCAAATCTACGAAGAAATGGCTTCTAAAAGCAAAATTCTGCACTTTGTAGAATGACCTCAGGAGAGCTGGTCACACCAGACATCTTAAGAATACAAACCATGAAGAAGCAGTTCAATAAGAAGGAGCACTCCAAAACTCCTCCTTAACGTTGTGCAGGTCTAATACACTTGGATGAGGTTATTGCTGCCAAAGGAGGATCAACTAGCTATTGAACTCAAGTGTTCACTTTTCCATATCACTGTGAATGTTTAAAGGAATGTGTTCAATAAAACATGTCAGACTATAAAGGTTTGCATGATGTTAGCTGCAGCACATTGTGTTTGTGTATACTTTGGACTTTGCGGATGGTGAGACGATAATTATGACCAATTTCTGAAGAAAACCCTCTAATTCCATATTTTTTCTTGCCACTAGAAAGGAGATTTTTATTTTTGTGTTAAATTATATAAATCATTAAAATTCTGGGGTATTTTACTTGAATTCGGTGAATTATTGCACATCGATGGAAAAAAAAGGCCACGATTGACTATACATCGACATTGGATCTATGATTAAGTCATGACCTCCCAAGAAGACATTCCAGCTTGATCAACCCAATAATTACTAAGACCTGTTGCTTCCAAACTGGTGTAAAGAATACCAGGAGGAAAATACCCTACCGCACAGAAACTAAGCCCCAACCTATCTATCGCTCCATGGAATGGTCAGAAGATAGAACTATCTAAGGCCAGACAAACAATAAAAGGATAAAGAGATAATCCGAGTCAGACAAGCCAAAGGCCATACAGTGAGGGTAGTCTCACAAGCCAAGGTCACAGGAATACAGGTATAAGACAGGTCAATATGCGAGCCAAGAATCGGTACACGAGAGATCAGACTATAACAGGAAACGTGCTCTTGGCTAAGAGAAACCCACAACAGGGCACTGAGAAAAAACACCCATCATATACAGTATATAGTCATAGACTAGATTTCATTGGGTCATTTTGGGTTCGTGAGCCAAATCGTCCATAAATGGCACACCTCATCATACATCTGACACATGGAAGGGGAGCTATAAGCAGAGAGTAAGGGATTTTGGGCATGATTCAACTGATTCGTGACAGACGCAATCTCTCCACCATTAATAACCACCCACCATTGGTATCCAACTGTTCCTGTGTAGGGGCGCAAGTTAATGTATGCTGCAGCCAATGAGCTGCCGGTCCTTCAGCCGCAAAGTTAAAATTGCAAAAGTTGCCTCAGCTGAAATAAGTTTTCACTCTGAAAAGAAACAGGTCATGGAAACAGATATGCAAGAATATTGCAGAGCTAAAACACTGTAATATCGCTCTAAATGCACAAAACCTTGAAGCAATGCAAGCTGAGTGACCATTGCCCTGTGAGTATTGAGAAATCACCAAGGTCCGGCACTTGCAAGTCCAATTAGGATTCGGTACAGCAAATGCAAGTCCAATTAGGACCCGGTCCGGCACATACAAGTCCAATTAGGACCCGGTCCGGCACATGCAAGTCCAATTAGGATTCGGTACAGCAAATCCAAGTCCAATTAGGACCCGGTCGGGCAAATCTAAGTCCAATTAGGACCCGGTCCGGCACATGCAAGTCCAATTAGGACCCGGTCCGGCACATGCAAGTCCAATTAGGATTCGGTACAGCAAATGCAAGTCCAATTAGGACCCGGTCCGGCAAATCTAAGTCCAATTAGGACCCGGTCCGGCAAATCTAAGTCCAATTAGGACCCGGTCCGGCAAATCTAAGTCCAATTAGGACCCGGTCCGGCACATGCAAGTCCAATTAGGACCCGGTCCGGCACATGCAAGTCCAATTAGGACCCGGTCCAGCACATGCAAGTCCAATTAGGACCCGGTCCAGCACATGCAAGTCCAATTAGGACCCGGTCCGGCACATGCAAGTCCAATTAGGACCCGGTCCGGCACATGCAAGTCCAATTAGGACCCGGTCCAGCACATGCAAGTCCAATTAGGACCCGGTCCGGCACATGCAAGTCCAGTTAGGATCCACAAAGACAGCAATAAATTTGCCACATTAAAAAAAACCTAATTGCACTTAAATATTTCTAATTTGTCGTTTAGTTTGTTTTTCCAATTCTTGTTAACCCTTTCACCCAACTTTCCATTATTGGAATAGCAATTGTCCCACGTATTATCAGGCATGCAAACAGAAACCAAGTGCTAAAAGCACAGTGCATGCTCATTCAGACATTGAATCCCCTAGCCGTCCTAAAAAGGGGACAAATACTATTTAAACACCCATTAACCCCAAATATCCCACCACTAACATTCGTACAGGGTTAAAATGGAGAACCCCCCATTGTATGCATATAAAGATAGGAGACGTATACGTGAAAGCCCTGGTTTAGTCTTCTATGTGGCTTCTGGGAGTGGTGTTCAAACTAATTTATTTAGCCAACTACGGAATATCATGTTGAATCCGCTTTTGTTTAGTGGCGGCTTGTTGAGCTCGGACTTCCTGTGTAAGAAGGAAAGGCGGCTCTGATTGCAGAAAGTGTACTGGCTACACTATAATAACCCTGGGTAATCGGATTATATATTTGGTTTGTGCCGTGGAAGAGTCTTTCTAGAGAAGTCATAAAGAATCACCCATTCTTCAGAACAATGGGCCTTTCTTCCCACGTCCTACCTGTGATACCTAATAGCCATGAGCAGGAGTGCTGCTATCGACAATAGAAGCTATATATTTCTAACCCTTTCCTATCTAAGGCATACAGAGAAGACTTTATCTCTTTGGGAAGTCCAATGTCTAGCAGCCGAAACTTAAGCCCATGGTGACCTGTTTAATGTCAGGACTGCACAAACGACATTAGGACATTCCCTTTTGAGTTGAAGAAAGGGGACTTCACTTGAAGCAGACTTCTTTACCATATAGACCAGTGGTTTCCAACCCTGGTCCTCAAGTATCCCTAGCAGGCCAGGTTTTAAGGATTACCTTGGGTAAACGCAGACTAAGTCCTGCAATCAATGTGCAGCAAATCGCGTCACCTGTGCAGTGCTTCGGATATTTGGCCTCTTAGGGATACCTGACCACCAGGGTTGGGAACCACCAATCTAGACAAGAAAGATCTGGAATTCTCTGCCAGTAGTGGTTGTTCCGATTGAGTAGATGCTTTATATAAAAACATTTTCCAAAAAAAAATATACTCTGAGATATAAAAGGGAAAATGTGATGACACCTTGTATGAAGATCCAAGGTAAAATCCGATTGTCATCATGGGGGCTTTGGTTTTGTGCTTTCCTTTTTGTAGAACAATTGGAAATTGCTTTAATTGCTTATATATTTATATATTATTTCCTACATATGGATAGGCGGCAAGAACAGAAATGAAAAGGTTTGACCAGATGGATGGACGTCGGCATATCTCTAGATACACCTTTGTATACTTCACTTCTTTCCTAAAACATGACTATAAAGGATGACCCCCTTCAGTTTGTGAGGTCTTGGGCAATTGCTGAAATGGGAGACCATCCTTTTAATTCGAATAATATGGAACTTAACCCAACATATTTTTATGATGTAGAAGGCTCCCCAATCTGTCCTGACAGGATCTGTTTGATCGAGGCCTTCGGTGACTGCCTACTTTGCCTAATTATACTGCATATCCACCTCTGATGACAACGTTCAGCACTAGATATCATCCAGGCATGTTAGATCAAAATATCAGTTGCATATCAACAACCTTCATCCACATTTACTAAACGAAAACATTGCTTCTTTTTCTTCATTATAATGTTTGATGGAAGGCTGTTCCAAAGAAATATTGACTGTGGACCTTCTCTTTTTGACATACCGTTGTTTTCCAATCTGCTTCAAAGAGACAGAAAACTAATTGTATTCCAACGCTGGAAGCTGCTGGCCTTGGACATGCCAACCATTAAGACCACACATTGACCTTAGTATGACTATAATGGCAAGACACAAAATAAAATTTCAACAGAAGTCTAGATGATCGATATTATGGGCCAGGGGCTTGGTTTGATCAATAGTATAGAGCATGGTTGTAAAATTCACAGCCCCCCAGATGTTGGTGCCTACAATTCCAAAAGTTCCTTCAATGCAACAGATGGCAAGGGAATCATGGGAGCTTTAGTTCAGAAATACCTGGGGGGGGGGGTCGAGTTTGGCAACCCTAGTATGGAGACTCTACCTGATTGTTTCATAAGAAAAAAGGGACTATAAAAAAGATAGACTAGAGCAGGAGTATGACTCAAGAATAGATGACCATGAGAGCAGAGAGACTAACAGGGCTATTCAGAGAGAGGTGAAAAGCAAGAGAATGACTGGAGAATGGAAAATTCTAGGTCAAAATAGCCGATTTGGAAAGTGAGATGAACTGGGGAATTTTTCTGGTTTGGCTATTTTGACCTAGAATTTTCCATTCTCCAGCCATTCTCCTGCTTTTCACCGCTCTCTGAATAACCCTGCTAAT
This sequence comes from Leptobrachium leishanense, assembly GCA_009667805.1. Taxonomy (NCBI): domain Eukaryota; kingdom Metazoa; phylum Chordata; class Amphibia; order Anura; family Megophryidae; genus Leptobrachium; species Leptobrachium leishanense. Next base: position 100,852,275 of record CM019074.1, read on the forward strand.
AAACTTCAAATCATATCACCTGTGCTGTGCTTCAGATATTTTGAAAACCTGACGAGGAGGAGGGTCCTGAGGACAGGTTTGGGAAACACTGCCCTACAGGATAGGTAGAAGTCTATCAACAGAGTGGTACTTTACCAGTCCAATACCAAACAAAATGAACTCTTTCAGGTAAACTGTATGATGTGAGACTCCACCTGATTCCTGATGGATCGAAAAAGCTGTACTGGAGGATCATTATAAGAGCTGGGACACTGATCATCCATTAGAAGAACAGTGATAGTGTAGCAGTGTATTGTGAGAACAACCCCCCAGTCAAGCCCTACAAGAAGGGTGGGAGCGCATCAGATTTCTTCTACCATGGTGGGACTTAGGCAGGGCAAAACTAGGGAAGTAGAGCAACGTGGGTCTTCTCGGCGGACGATTCGTGACCAGTGAATTCCCGAACAGAAAATATTAATTGATTCATTGCTACTAACCTATCGAAATGTGCACCTCAAGACACGCCATTAAGCAAGTTACCCAGTAAAGCAGCATCTCGAGTATCTAAAGTCTCTTAATGTGCCCTGAAAATGCCCAGAACAAGTACCAACCATATGCAACTGCTCAAACAATGATCTTGAAACACTTTGTTTTTTTTTCTGTTAAGTCCATAAGAATACTAAATCACCTCATTACCTTGAGAAATTAATTGCTCTGTTGATTTAGGGAGAGGACGATTACAGGAAAAGCCAATTAATAAAATGATTAAAAGACACAATGTATGCATAAAATCAAAATGGGAAGATACCTTCTAAAAAGCAAAACACTATCCAGTAAATCAACGCATACCATAAAGTATGGATGGTGTATTGTCCCGAGTCAATAAGGTTTGTATTTATTGCCACACAGGTGGGAAATGCGCATTGAATGAATTTACAGGATGCATCACGCGGGAAAAACACGCGGCGGAAAAGAACGGTTAACCCCCTCAGTTCTGGAGTGTAAGTCCTGCAAAAATAGCTCAAAATATATATATATATATATACAAGGTCTAGAGTACCCGGGTACTGTGTTCGACTGGCCAGTGAACGAAGAGAGCAATCTTCGACTAGTCACCGTTGTGGCCCTGTGAATTGAAACAATATGACAAGCGTGCGTTTCTGTTTCGGAACTGTGGGGCTGGAGGCCTCTCACCCATCCGTCGAACGAACTGTCCAGCACTCGATACCTCGACCAAAGGATCTTTCTCCGCTGTATACTGGGACTCTGTCAACGGACCTGCTCCCCGCTTGCCGAATCTCCGCAACTGGAACAATCGATCCGCAGCCTGCACTCCCAATAGATCGTCGCTGCCTCCTAACTCGAGGTCCTGCCAGAACCAGCTTGTCCTCCCAAACGCTCAGGGCTAGGTATGTAGGTAACAGCACGATCTCCGTCCCGATATCCAACACTCCAACAATGTCCACACTCTGGCCTGGTTGCGAGTCTTAACAGCCCCAGCGTGCGTCCTACACCTCTTGTGGCTCTGCTCACACTGCTCACACATGCCTTGCACGAGGCTGCTGATGTCTTTCCTGGCCAGCACCCCCCCTTCCTGTTCCCCTTGCAAAGGTTTCTGGGAGATGGAGTTCGTTTCTGTCCAGCATAGTCCACAATGTCTCTAGCTCTGGCTGCCACTAGAGGGAGACATAGTTCAATACTCCAGAGCACAATCTTTTAAAGCAGCGCTACAAAGGTATGACATCATTATGGATAAACCTTCCTGCCACCACATTTGAGTCCAAAGCCAAGGGTGACAAACGCCTTGAGTTTAATGGGTTTCAACCCAAAACTAGACCCTGTGATGTTTTGATTCAGCCTCCTGGGGTTGGAAAATAGTCACTCTTAACCATTGGCTGAGATTCTCTATGGTTAAATATGGGCATAAGGAGAGTCATCCACGTAACGATGAGGAGATCACAATGCAATTCTTAGGTACTTTTGGGTTTTTCGAGCAGGCCAATCATCATTCCACTTTCGATGCCTAAGGAATCTAGGTCATGGACAAGGCTCCGTCGACCTAATGAGTATCATGGAAGATAAAGTTCTGAAACATCTGGTGGGCCAAAGATGAGCACCCCTGATCTGGGCCAATAAGTTCAAGGCAACTGCCTATAATAACCTGGTTATGATAGTTTTCTCAGTCTCCTCCAGTTTAATGGAGACCATACGAATGCAGAAAAGGGAATTTTCTTTAGTATATCATATTTCACTGAGCAAATAGTACCACTGTAGAACCAGTGACCGAGTGAGTAGCAATAACATGATGCACCATATCCGACCAAAGACCATAGAAACATAGAAAGTGTCGGCAGATAAGAACTTTTCGGCCCATCTAGTCTGCCCAATTACATGGATACTTAACCTGGATTTATCTTTTGTTTAGGATAGCCTTATGCCTATCCCATGCCTGCTTAAATTCAATCACTGTTTTGGCCTCTACCACTTCAACTGGAAGACTGTTCCATGTATCCACCACCCTCTCAGTAAAATAATGCTTCCTGATGTTACTTTTAAACATTTGCCCCTCTAATCTAAGACTATGTCCTCTTGTTTTGCTACTTTGTTTCCTTTTATATATACTCCCTTCCTCTACCTTGTGGATTTCCTTTACGTATTTAAATGTTTCTATCATATCTCCTCTGTCTCGTCTTTTTTCCAAGCTGTACATGTTAAGATCATTAAGCCTTTCCTGGTAACTTTTCTCCTTCAAGCCGTACACCATTTTAGTAGCCCTTCTCTGAACTCTCTCTAAGGTGTCTATATCCTTCTGGAGATACGGTCTCCAGTACTGCACACAGTACTCCAAGTGAGGTCTCACCAGTGCTCTGTACAGTGGCATGAGCACTTCCCTTTTCCTACTGCTAATACCTCTCCCTACACAACCAAGCATTCTGCCAGCATTTCCAAGCATTCTGCTAGCATTTCCTGCTGCTCTATTACATTGACTACTTACCCTTAGATCCTCTGAAATAATAACCCCTAAATCCCACCCCTCAGATGTTGAGGTTAGGACTGTATCAAATATTCTATATTCAGCCCTTGGGTTTTTACGTCCCAGGTGCATTATCTTGCACTTATCCACATTAAAACTCAATTGCCACAACTCCCACCATTTTTTTAGTTTACCTAAATCATTTGTCATTTGGCTGATCCCTCCAGGAACGTCAACCCTGTTGCAAATCTTTGTGTCATCAGCAAAAAGACATACTTTACCATTAATACCTTCTGCAATATCACTAATAAAAATATTAAAGAGAATGGGTCCAAGTACTGACCCCTGAGGTACCCCACTGGTAACAAGACCTTGCGCCGAATAAACTCCATTTACCACAACCCTCTGTTGACCATCTTAGTCTAGTCTAACATCTTAGTGTAATCAAAGTTTTTCAGGTTCAGGAGGCCATCAAAACCAATGCCAATTGGTTGGATGTTGCCAATACCGATGTTGTATAGCTGTGGTTTTCAAACCCTTACACCACTGATATTATCTACCATTTTCTGCTCTTAACAAAAGCATATGTATATATTATTCTGGCCAAAAAAAGAAGTTACACACAGTAATATTTGTTTGTCGTGTCTTTTGCTCCGGCAAAGATTCCGGCACGCATTTGTTGTGGCAGTGTGCCAGTAAGCTCATGCAATGTCACAGCATTTATTGGCGTCCAGAGTGGCATTCATTTGTGGCCAAGATCTTGTACTGATGGGAGAGTCGCAGCGCTACGTAAAATCTTCTCCAGCACATTATCCCAAACATTAACCTCATTGGGGTTAAGGTCTGTACTGTGCGGTGGCCAATCCATGGGTGAAAATGATTTCTCATGCTCCCTGAACCACTCTTGCACACTTTGAGCCCGATGAATCCTGGCATTGCCATCTTGGAATATGCCCGCTGTGCCATCAGGGGAGAAAAAGCCATTGATGGAAAATCCTGCTCATTCAGTTCATTCAGGGAGTCACACGACCTCATTTTTTGGGTACATAACACTGTTAAACCCAGATATGACTGACTGAAGCCACCCCAGATCATAACAGGCTTGTACGTGAGATGGTGCCCCTTTTTTGGGGCCAGGCAGTGTATCTTGACTTTAATCTATTAATTTTATTATTTCTCTATTTTTCTGTAATTTATTTATTTATTTTTACAGCCAGCTGAGGATGACAAGGCAGGCAGACGATTCTCAGGGCCCGATGTCCTGCTGTGTGCGTGACCCCATGCTTTACATGATGTCAGAAACATACGGCAAATATTTTTTATTTTTAAAGAAATCGTGATTGTTCCCGAACTTCACCTCCCGTAATGCCCTGCCAGTCTTATAAATGTATAAAATTATAAATTTATCATTGATCTTCAATGACCATCAGTAAACAGAAATATATAATTATCGTTTAACAAAATTAACAAAATGACGTTAAATTAGTCAGACTTTAAGGCCTCCTGGGACCACCCGCCAGCTGAGCGTCCGTCTTACCGCCGAGTTGATGTAAGCAGTGATGCCACATTCCTCAGAAGGGCCATGATGTCTACGCCAAAAACCTATTGGCTTGGCTCCCCACGAGAGATGTATTTTTAGTTGATGTGATCTTTCCCATCAACTTTGATGTCAAAGAAAAACCAAACGAGAAATCAGTATGGAAAAAAAAATAATATCTATATATATATATACAGGGTGTCCGTAAAGTCTCTTTACAATTTCATTAATTTATTCCAAAAGGCAAATGAAGAGACAGATAAGTGAAAATCATTACACAATGAGACGTATATAGTTAAGGTTTTTTGCCTCATTTAATGCACCTCTATATGGGCGCCATTAGTTGCATGAAGCACATCGAGACGGTGCTGGATTTCTTGCCATGTTGGCTGTAGCTTCCCCTCATCAATGGTGGCCTCAGTGATCCTCTGCTTTAGATTAGTGACGTCCCTTTGTTCCAGACACCATATCTTTAAAATAACCCCATAGAAAGAAGTGGTTTTTCTTCTTGGAGACATCAATTACTGCAAATGTTTCCCTTACCTTTTGACGGAATACGCGGCACCACAACTACATGACCTTCAACCAACCAATCACTTTCCAGCGAGATGCTGCACCACCACATTGGGGACGGAATGTTGGTGGGTTCCTAAATGAAACATTTCCAGAGCGGTGGATTGGAAGGGGTGACCCAATTCCCTGGCCACCTCGTTCACCAGATATCACTCCCCTCCACTTCTTCCTATGGGGTTATGTTAAAGATACGGTGTATGGACCAAAGGTACATCACTAATTTAAAGCAGAGGATTTAGGCTAGGGTCAGACGAAAGCATTTTTCCCCGCGAACGTGAAAAAGTGCGTCCGAACGCATTGACGTATTTTTTCACGGAATGCGCAAAAACGGTCATACAATGCGCATTTTCGGGCATGATTTTGTACGGATCGTCAATAAAACTCTTTTTGCGTCTGGACATTATGTAGGCCGGACATTAGCAGTGTCTGACATCTCCTAATCACGCAAACACGCCGCTATGCCGCAGCTGCGCACTCAGTACGTCAGTACTAGCGGTTCTGCGTTCTCAAAAAAATGTGTTCAAATTCCACTTGCGTTGCACGGCCGGACTTTCGTGCGGCCGTACATCGTATATTGGCCGTCATTGCCCGGCATCTGCTGCTAGTGCGGCCGTAATTATGTGCGCCAGAACGCACGTTAAAAGTGCGTTGGTCTGACCCCAGCCTTAGAGTGTGCCTGTCATGGGCTCATTTGCCAGGGCATCACTGTCACAATAACCAAACACAATGACCCCCAGGATAGAGAAAAAATGAATCTACCTAACCTAATGGTCTTTAAATGGCCAGACTAGACACACCAAGACAAGGTCAGGAAAAAATGCATACCCGAGAAACCAAGGTCAAGAGCAGGAGAAAATCACAACCATGAGTTGCAAAGCAAAAGGTCAAAATTCAGAGACAAAGGTTCCCCTCTCTGCATACTGGCTTCCTCAAAACTGTAGGTCGTGACATAGTAATTCCAAAGACACCGCTGTCAATTTCCTTAGCATCGTTACGTACATATATCCTGGAGCAGGCCGCCTGCAGCAGCCAATCGACCGTAATCTGGGCCCTAAAATCCGACTCTCGGCATTTTGCATTACCCGGTTATGGTTTTCTTCTCAGCGTGTTACCTTATTGTACTTTTGTTTCTCGGGAAGCCTGGATAAGGGGAGTTCCACCTGTAGATACGGTACGAGCAAGACGTCGACGCTCACTTAAACGTGAGTGCAATTCTTCAATCGACTCCAATCACCTTAAAGACTGTTAGATTGTTTGTTTTTGGCTTCTATAGGCTGTGGTTGTTAGATATTAGATCTGGTTTATGACCTGTGTGGTTATTACCAGTGTGATGTATATTATTGTACTTTTTAAGAGATCATTTATTACGTGTTGTGAACACTGCACTAGGGGATACTTTTCCTATTTTATTATTCATTCCCTTCTATTCTGCTCACTTGAGTGCGCTTTTAGCGTATGCACCTTTTCTTTATCCATTTTTCATTTTGTGTGGTGTGAACGCGTGGGGTGGGGTGTAGCAGCTTTCAGCCTGTTGATCGTTTTATAGTCTGACTCATTGATTTATAGTTTTCTGTTACATATATGGAAAGTGTTCGGCATCGACGAATGAAGATGGGAATTAGGCCACTATGTCTCTTGGCCAGTGTCCAAAAAATAAACGTACTTTACATTAATAACCCAGATATGAGGATTTATACTTGAGCCGTGGGTACGGGACTAAGGCGGCGTAAATTCTCCATCTCATTCTCTTGATTAAAAGTGCAGATTAGTCCATAGTGAATCGCCAAGGGACGCACACTAAAACTTGGTTGGGTACAGGCAGAGAGTGTACAGGAATCTTTCGACTGACTCATGAGTTTTATGTGTGTTACACCATCAAACACACAGGGGGTTTATAGGCTGCAATGAGGACTGTGGGATATAGAACTGGAATCTGCTGAATTTGCTCCGTGTCCTTCAAGCTGCGGTGCAAGGAGGTGACAGCCCATGACATGTTCAGGGGCCCAGTGGCTCCATTGGGTCTGACCCTTGCCATACCCATTGCAGTTTGTCCAAGTGCCACAGATTTAAGGATCGCTCTGTGCCACCCAGAACTGGCCCACCAAGATACAAACAGGTGTCCTGGTGGGCCGTCGGGTCTGGCGGCTGGTTAGAGAGATTCCCTGATTCCTTACTGAGGCAGCAATTAGGATTAGTATGGTCTGCACCAGGTAGAGCTGCAGAGCAAACACTCTCCCACAAGACCACCAGGATCACTCAGAACTGGCCCACCAAGATACAAACAGGTTACCTGGTGGGCCGTCGCATCTGAGGGCTGGTAAGAGAAATTCGCTGATTCCTTACTGAGGGAGCGATTAAGATTAGTATGGTCTGCACCAGGTAGAGCTGCGGAGCAAACACTCTACCACAAGACCACCAGGACCACCCTGAACTGGCCCACCAAGATACAAACAGGTTTCCTGGTGGGCCGTCGCGTCTGAGGGCTGGTAAGAGAGATTCTCTGATTCCTTACTGAGGGAGCGATTAAGATTCGTATGGTCTGCGCCAGGTAGAGCTGCGGAGCAAACACTCTACCACAAGACCACCAGGACCACCCAGAACTGGCCCACCAAGATACAAACAGGTTTCCTGGTGGGCCGTCGCGTCTGAGGACTGGTAAGAGAGATTCTCTGATTCCTTACTGAGGGAGCGATTAAGATTCGTATGGTCTGCGCCAGGTAGAGCTGCGGAGCAAACACTCTACCACGAGACCACCAGGACCACCCAGAACTGGCCCACCAAGATACAAACAGGTTTCCTGGTGGGCCGTCGCGTCTGAGGGCTGGTAAGAGAGATTCTCTGATTCCTTACTGAGGTAGTAATTAGGATTAGTATGGTCTGCACCAGGTAGAGCTGCGGAGCAAACACTCTCCCACAAGACCAACAGGGAATAGTTTTTAGACCCTTCTGGAACAAGAGTTATTTAGCCCACTCCCTTTAAAATAAGGTAAGCAGAAAAAAAGGCAAAATGAAATGGGCAGACCATTGGTTCAGTAATGGGCCCTAAGATCCTTGATAGCAGCCCTGCTGAGGGATGAGAGATAAGTTTTATAATATATTTTCTGGGGTTAATCTGTATATTTGTTTTGTTTTTAATATCTGTCATTTTATTACTTTGTATTTCTGTAACAATTCAATGTTCTTGAACCCAGGACATACTGAAAACGAGAGAAATCTCAATGTATCCTTCCTGGGGAAAACACTTTATAAATATTTTCTTAAAACCCACGAAGTACAATAAATACTCCCAGAGGTGTAGAATTATAAAAATGTAAAGAAAAAAACCCAAAAACAAGATGGAGTGAATAAGTTCCACTGCTAGAAAAGAATATAAATAAAACCAAAGCATTATAAAGATCTAAAATAAAAATCATGTGATGCATCTCACCATATAAACACTAAAAAACTGATAAAAAAAATCCGTAGGATAGTGAAAACATTTATAAAAAAAATGCAAAAATATGACAAATACAAAATACGTGGCGCAGCGAATCCCCCCGCTAATTAAAATTAAATAATATAATTAATTAAATTAATATAATTAAAAAAGATGCAGTGAACAATCTAAAAAAGAAAAAAAAAAAGAGTAAATATAAAAATGCACAATAACGTGAATACACCCACATCTAAAACAATCTAATAAAAATGTAAACCCCAAATGACACGGAATATTTTCCACTACGGGAACAATTAACACAAATATAAAAAAGGTCGAGAAGTACGTTTGCCAATCAAAAAAATAGCGCATAAAAATAAAAAAATAAAAAACCCGACACATGGGATAAATCCAACTATCTAACAAAAATTGTTACACTTAAAAAATAAAGAAAGATGCAAAATAGGATATAAAATAAATAAATAGTGCATGAGTACTACTAAAAAAGAGAAAACATAAAATAAAAAATGCATACTATTGTGAATATGCCCAGATCTAAAATATTTAATAAAATGTTAAAATCCCAAAAGATGCAGTGAATATCTTCCAATACTGTATAATTTAACTAGAATATAAAAATGAAAGAGCAGAAAAGATGGTTGATCATGAAAAAATATGGTATAAATAGGTAAAAAAAACAAAAAACAGAAGGTTTAGGAATATATCCAATTAACAAAAAAATTATGTTGAATAAATAAAACACAAGGTACTAAACAGTATGCAAAATAAAATATAAAATAAAAAAAGATGCAGTATAAAAGGCAGAGACAGAAAATATTTTTCTTGAAAAAATAAGGCATAATTAAGAAAAAAGCCAAAAGGAATAAATCCAATCGTGTAAAGGAAAAATATTGTTTAATAGAAAACACAACACTAAATAGAGCAAAGTAAAATATTAAAAAAATCCAAGATGTAGTATAAAAAGTAGAGACCAGAAAATAATTTTGATGACAAAATAGCGAATAATTTAATAAAAAAAAAACACAAGACAAAAGGAATAAATAACACAATAATAACACAAAATGCTAAATAATATATATAATAGAGCATAAAAACCAAGATGCAGTGTAAGTAGCAGAGCGCAGTAAATCTTTTTGATGAAAAAAACATCTCAAGAAATAAATCCGATTGAACAAAAAATTTATGTCAAATAAAAGAATAAGAAAATAAAAGACAAAAAGTAGAATAAAAAATAAATTATAATCAAAGATGCAGTATAAAAAGCAGACAGCATAGAATATTTTTGATGAAAAACTAGGGTATAATTAAAAAAGCCACAAGACAAGGAATAAATATAATCATCTAACAAACATTAATGATAAATACTACAGCATAAGGTTCTGAATAGTACGAAAAATAGAATAAAAAAATACAAAATGTAGTATAAAATGCAGATATTTTGATTAAAAATAGGGCATAATAAAAAAAACACAAGACACAAGGATTAAATCCAATAATATAACAAAAAATGTTAAATAAAAAACTAAAACAAAACAAAAAATTGTTAAATAAAAAACTAAAACAAATCCAATAAAATAACAAAAAAATGTTAAATAAACTAAAACAAATCCAATAATATAACAAAAAATGTTAAATAAAAAACTAAAACAAATCCAATAAAATAACAAAAAAATGTTAAATAAAAAACTAAAACAAATCCAATAAAATAACAAAAAAATGTTAAATAAAAAACTAAAACAAATCCAATAATTTAACAAAAAATGTTAAATAAAAAACTAAAACAAATCCAATAATATAACAAAAAATGTTAAATAAAAAACTAAAACAAATCCAATAATATAACAAAAAATGTTAAATAAAAAACTAAAACAAATCCAATAATATAACAAAAAAATGTTAAATAAAAAACTAAAACAAATCCAATAATATAACAACAAATGTTAAATAAAAAACTAAAACAAGGTGCTAAATTGTAGGCAAAATAGAATATAAAATAGAAACCATGATGCGGTGTAAAAAGCCGAGCAGAGAATATTTTTGCGAAAAAGATGGGATAATAAAAAAAAAAAAACTAAAAACACAAGACAAGGAATAAAACCAATCATCGAACAAAAAAATAAAATAAAAAATTCAACACAAGATGCAATGAAGATACCCAGTGCTGATAAAAAAAATAGAAAGAAAATAAACCATAATATAAAAAGACGTGTTGACACCAGTTCAAAACAGTTCAACGCCGCTCTTTAAATTGGTGATACAGAAGAAATGTTATTGATAGACTTTAAATGTCACATGGATTGTCGGTGGAGGAATGGAACGAGTGACTATCCGCCGTCATTAAATTACCCGTTAGCGGCCGGCGAGTGTCATTACGGGGGCACACTTGTCTGCAGGTATTATAATTATTGTATGCCTTGGATACAGGAATAGAGTGTCACCCTGGCCGGGCTGTTATGAGCGTGGGGGGGGGGGCATTGTGGCCATCTGCCATCGCTCTATTAAGAAGTGACATTTGGAAACATGACATTCTATTGTAAGAAGGCATGTTTCCCTTCCTACCCTAACGGTAAAAAAGAAGGCCGCGCGGCGTTTATGGACGGACGGGTGTTTATGGGACGGCGTTGGACTGTTCCAGAGAGGGAAACAGAGATAAAAATACAGCAGGGTCAGAGGTCGCCCTGCAGGGAACATGTGATGGATTGGCATTGAAAATAATCTGCTGCCATCAGCTATTTTTTGAGGGGCGTGAGGGAGTTATATTTACTTTATATTGTTTTTTTCCACTCCGATTTTTTTTAATATATATTTTTTTACCTTTAACGTCGCTCAAGCATTTTTTTCTGCCTGTAGATACACTACTGGAGATGTAAATTAATAAATGCACTTTATTGCTGTATCATATTTTGTATAAATAGGTTTATTTTATTTCAAACTGGTTTTCACTCCAGTTTTATTTTTGATATATTTTTAAATGTATATCAGGCATTTTTCTGCATAAACAATTCTATAGATATATTATATAGCAATAAATTGCATGAATTATAAGTTTATTTTCCATCAAATTATTTTTCACACCAAAATTTTTTTTTAATTATTTGTTTTTGTTTTTAATGTTTCTCAGACATGTTTCTGCATACAGGTGCACTTTTACAGATTTTGATTAATAAACATAATTTTTTGCTATATTCGATTTCATATAGGTAATTTTACTTCAAATTGCTTTTCACTCAAATATTATTTCGATTTTTTGTTGTTTTTAAAGTTTCTCAGATATTTTTCTGCATAAAGGTACAATTCTATAGATATTGAATAAAAACATCCTGACAGCATACAATTTCCATCCAAAAATTCCTATTCACCTATTCCTGAGGTTCTATCTCTAGGGCCCTATTTCTGTGGGTCTATCTCTAGGCCCTATTCCTGCGGATCTATCTCTAGGGCCCTATTCCTGTGGATCTATCTCTAGGGCCCTATTCCTGTGGATCTATCTCTAGGGCCCTATTCCTGCGGATCTATCTCTAGGCCCTATTCCTGTGGGTCTATCTCTAGGCCCTATTCCTGCAGATCTATCTCTAGGGCCCTATTCCTGCAGATCTATCTCTAGGCCCTATTCCTGTGGCTCTATCTCTAGGCCCTATTCCTGTGGCTCTATCTCTAGGCCCTATTCCTGTGGCTCTATCTCTAGGGCCCTATTCCTGCGGATCTATCTCTAGGCCCTATTCCTGTGGATCTATCTCTAGGGCCCTATTCCTGTGGGTCTATCTCTAGGCCCTATTCCTGTGGCTCTATCTCTAGGCCCTATTCCTGTGGCTCTATCTCTAGGCCCTATTCCTGTGGATCTATCTCTAGGGCCCTATTCCTGCAGATCTATCTCTAGGGCCCTATTCCTGCGGATCTATCTCTAGGCCCTATTCCTGCGGATCTATCTCTAGGCCCTATTCCTGTGGGTCTATCTCTAGGCCCTATTCCTGCAGATCTATCTCTAGGGCCCTATTCCTGCAGATCTATCTCTAGGGCCCTATTCCTGTGGCTCTATCTCTAGGCCCTATTCCTGTGGCTCTATCTCTAGGCCCTATTCCTGTGGCTCTATCTCTAGGCCCTATTCCTGTGGATCTATCTCTAGGGCCCTATTCCTGCAGATCTATCTCTAGGGCCCTATTCCTGTGGCTCTATCTCTAGGCCCTATTCCTGTGGGTCTATCTCTAGGCCCTATTCCTGTGGGTCTATCTCTAGGCCCTATTCCTGTGGGTCTATCTCTAGGGCCCTATTCCTGTGGATCTATCTCTAGGCCCTATTCCTGTGGGTCTATCTCTAGGGCCAATTCCTGAGGTTCTATCTATAGGGCCTATTCCTGTGGATCTATCTCTAGGGCCCTATTCCTGTGGGTCTATCTCTGGGGCCTATTCCTGTGGATCTATCCCTGGGAGCCTATTCCTGTGGATCTATCTCTAGGGCCTATTCCTGTGGGTCTATCTCTAGGGCCTATTCCTGTGGGTCTATCTCTAGGGCCCTATTACTGTGAGACTATCTCTAGGGCCCTATTCCTGTGGGTCTATCTCTGGGGCCTATTCCTGTGGGTCCATCTCTAGGGCCCTATTACTGTGAGACTATCTCTGGGGCCTATTCCTGTGGGTCTATCTCTGGGGCCTATTCCTGTGGATCTATCCCTGGGAACCTATTCCTGTGGATCTATCCCTGGGAACCTATTCCTGAGGATCTATCTATAGGGCCCTATTCTTGATGGTCTATCCTTGTGGCCTATTATGTCCCAACAAAGTGTGCAGTTTGGTAATGCCCCAAGAATTAGGTGGGGGAAAAAAGAAGAAAAATCAAGTTACTATTTCCTGTATAAAATCTAAGTAGGTTGCAGCTTTTATTTGTATTTATTTATGGAAAAACCTGAAAGATTGTTTTACTAAAGCTTTAAACTGTAAATTTCAGGATTTTAGGCCATAATAGTCAAAGTGTGGATTTTTTCTTGTGTATATTATATATCTCCTGCACCTGTATTGGCTTCCCAGAGGATGTCCCAGAAGCCCCGGCTCATGAAGATTAAAGGCCGCAGATGATAAGATCTAATAACATGTCCACAGCTGTTATCAAGCTGTAAACACGAGGTGCTGCGCTGCCCCAGCGCTGACAATCCCACATAGAGGAAGCGCTGCACAGGGACCGAAACAAGTGGAGACGTTTGATGCGAGGAAATCGGCAGCTCGTGATTTATTATGGGACCTAAACAGGAAGAACGCAGGACGCAACAACAAGTGACAACAGCAAAAGCATAAGCGAGGCGCGTTAACCCTCAGGGATCAGCACCACACGTCTGGTCTCATCGAGCGTCCCTCACATCGCCGTCCTGGGGTTGTCAGGCTTTTTGACAGAAAAAAATACAAAGTGTTTTGAACAAAAAGTAACATTTACGTAAAGTATGCAGAAGCTGGAAAAACTATATTTTTCTAGCTACCCGTCTTGTCCGTCTAGCTACGTCTCTTTCTATATGTGTCTGCCTGTCTTTCTATAGCTATCTGTCTACCATATACAGCCGGTGCCCGATGTGTGCCAAGGGTCTGGTGACCAATACACAATGTAGGAAGGCCCTGAGAATGAAAAACAGGGGGTAACCATCAAAATGAAACCAAAAAAGGTTGTTCGGATCAAACCCAAGTGATGAGGTGTTAAATAATCACCTGGCTTTGATCTGTACAACCTTTTTTGGTTTTTGTAATCTACCATATATATATATCTGCGTGTCTCTTTATATCTGTATATGTAGCTACCTCTCTTTATCTGTCTACCTGTGTCTATATCTGCCTGTCTTTTTATATCTGTTTGTCTTTCTACATCTATCTGTCTATGTGTCTGTCCACCGATCTGTCTAGCTTTCTGACTTTCTGTATCTCTCTGTATCTGTCTTTCGATAGCTAGCTGTCTACCAGTCCGCATCTGTCTACCTGTCTTTTTATATCTTCCTATATCTCTGCGTCTATAGCTGCCTAGCTACCAGTCTTTCCATAGCTGGCCGTCTGTCCACATCTGCCTAGCTACCTGTCTTTTTATAAATCGATCTGTCTGTATCTGTATATCTTTCTAGATCTGTCTGTCTACCTGTCTTTTTATATCTGTAACGGTCTTTCTATAGCTAGCTGTCTACCTGTCCGCATCTACCTGTCTTTTTATATCTGCATCTGTCTTTCTATAGCTAGTTGTCTACCTGTCTGTCCGTATCTGTCTAGATGCCTGTCTGTATACCTTCCCAGGGCTGCCATCAGGGCATTACGCCCAATGTTGCAATAAGGGGCCCGGTGGCCAGGGGTGCCCGGCCCGCCGGGGCACCGTCGGCGGCGGCACCATAACAGTTTTTCAGCTCCGGTATCGGACTCAAGGAGTCCGAATCCGGAGCGGTACTGGTCGGCAGCTTCCTGGGTGGGCGGGCCAAGCAACATGCTTGTGCCTCCCAAGCACGATGCTTTAGTGCCGCCCCCAATCACATGTGTGTGACTCACACACAAAGGAGAAGCTGGCTGCGACAGCTGGGAGGAGAAGAAGCAGGAGAAGAAAGAAGAGGAAATGAAAAGAAGAAAATAAAAGAGGAAAAAAGATAGAAGATAGAAGAGGAGAAGAAGGAGCAGAGGACCAGGACAGAAGACGGCAGAGCAGTGAGCCAGGG
Organism: Leptobrachium leishanense; assembly: GCA_009667805.1. Lineage (NCBI taxonomy): Eukaryota > Metazoa > Chordata > Amphibia > Anura > Megophryidae > Leptobrachium > Leptobrachium leishanense. Next base: position 100,867,441 of record CM019074.1, read on the forward strand.
CCCAGCCAGACCCCAGAGCCCAGCCAGACCCCAAAAGCCCAGCCAGACCTCAGAAGCCCAGCCAGACCCCAAGGCCCAGCCAGACCCCAGGGCCCAGCCAGACCTCAGGTCCAAGCCAGACCCCAGGTCCCAGTCAGACCCCAGAAGCCCAGCCAGACCCCAAAAGCCCAGCCAGACCCCAGAAGCCAGCCAGACCCCAAGGCCCAGCCAGACCCTAGGGCCCAGCAGAGGCACAGCCAGACCCCAGGGCCCAGCCAGACCTCAGGTCCAAGCCAGACCCCAGGTCCCAGTCAGACCCCAGAAGCCCAGCCAGACCCCCAAGGCCCAGCCAAACCCCAGGGAAATGTTTTACCAGCAATGAGTGGGAAATGTTTTTTTTAAAATTCTAAATTTTTATTGTTTTTGAAATAAAACAAGACTATGGGATACAGAAAGAAAAGAACAGGGTTATCAAATCTTTTCCCAGATACATATAAGGGGAACAATACATACATACATACACAAACATAAGCCACCTATTCATAGTTAGAGAGTAGTAAGTTGGAAGAGAGATAATTTTTTTTAATAAGCTCCCAGTACTTCAGGGGGTAAGTTAACCAAAGCAGTTTATGATCCCCTCTGTTCAGGAGGACCCGGGACTGTGGTGCATTCCGCAGCTAGCATAGCATCCCAGAGGGTCCAGTGGTCTTTTTCCGGCTGTGGGAAATCATATATATATCTAGCCATCTGCTCGTAATCTCTTGTGTTATTTACCATATCCCGCACTTCTCGGATTGTGGGAACCTGCGCTTGTTTCCATCTGCGTGCTATCAACAGCATTGTACTAGACGCTATTACGCAAAAGAGTTTCCGTTGCGAGTGGGTAATGTTTTACCAACAACGAGTGGGAAATGTTTTACCAACAGCGAATGGGAAATGTTTTACCAACAGCAAATGGGAAATGTTTTACCAACAGCGAGTGGGAAATGTTTTACCAACAGCGAGTGGGAAATGTTTTACCAACAGCAAGTGGGAAATGTTTTACCAAACAGCGAGTGGGAAATGTTTTACCAACACACAGGCCAGGGTATACCTGAAATAGGCCAGACGGTATACAAGGATATATTCTAACACAAGCCCAAATCGATCAGTGTTAGAGTGGTCAGGGATAGCCAAAACGGTACACAAGGGGTATCTATCATATAAGCCAAAATCAGAGTTAGAGTGGTCAAGGAATAGATTAGCCAAGGACTGGTAGACAGGGATGGTTCTCATACAAGCAAAGTAATAACGGAGACTGAAAAAACAACCAAGTAGTGAATCGCCAGGAGACGTGCAGCACTGAGGGAAGCAAACTCCACGACAGGGCAATGAGCCGGATCGCGCTCTCTGTATTTAAACCTGGCGGGCGCGCGTCATAATGCTGCGCACCACCTCCTGGCCAGACCTGCGAGCTTCGGAAGCCGGCACAACTCCTGGCACCCAGCTTGTCGATGGCGTCGTTGGGCGCCGAGGCTCCCTCTGAGCCCCATACGTGACAGATACGCTCATACACACCGCACATTACTGTGAGTTTTATTGCTGTGGAACTGTGTTATGTCCTTTTTTTGTTTTGGAAGGGGGCAAAAAGCTGTTAAAGGTTGAGTACGTTTACGGGGTGGGGGCCCCATTGTGAGGTTCAGTAAGCGGCCCATCATTTCTGATGGCTGCCCTGTACCTTCCTGTGTGTCTCTCTATATCTCTGTTTATCGAGATAGATAAAGTCACTGTTGAATGGTAATTAGCCGACTGTCTAAAAAAAATTCTCCTTATATCCATCTTCAACAATTTACTTTTTGCATAAATCACCTCTGTACCAATGACCACCCCCCGGGCAAAACTGGGTGGAAAAAAGCTTGTGGTAGTACCTTTTTTTTTTTATGTATTTTTTTATTAATTGGGTTTTTTCTAAAGCTTGCTACTTGTATCAGGCGGTCCTGTCAGTGTTCCCAAAAGTCTCTTCACGTGTCAGTGAGAGCCCGTTCGGAAGCATACTGTACATGAGAGGCTGGTGATAAAAAAGAGCTGTCTATTTCCAGATGCCGGGCCATAGCAGCGCCGGGTGTTTTGTGTTACCGACAAATGACTCGCTTTGGCCTTGGTTACAAAACTGAACTCGGAATGACTTTCCACTACAGAAATGGAACAAAAAACCCCCACAAAACAAAACCTAAAATTGGGGTAACAGGTGAGGAGATTATAAATGGCTGAAGGTATAATGATGTAACTTGATGCTTATTGGAACAGCGGTAACAATCTTGGCTCATCACCGAGGCCGGAGTTAGTGATAAACAGCAGAAAACGTTTCTGATTCTGATTTATTATGCATTTTATAATTAAAGGGACTTAAGCCTCCCTTTAAGAAATAGGGCCCCCCTTTTTAAATCCTTAAATAATTGAACATATGCTGACAGCAGCTGCAAAACTATTTTGTCTATTTACTTAAAGAGAAAATACTCACCTTTTCTCCCTCGTTGCGCACTGCTAGCTCCAGTCAGGTCCAGGCTTCCAAAATGCGGAAGTCCCTGAAGCTTTTCTAAAAAAAATTCCGCATCACTCAGACCTTGTGTATCTTTGTATGCAAGTTCCATACTGTCTGTGCAGAGTGGCTCTGCACTTAATCCATCGGCTGCTTCATAACACATTACGGGTTACTTACTAACCACGGTTGTTCCACCAGAAGTTCACCGTATTTTCAGAATCGCCATAATTACAGCTATGGTGAATTTTGGCTATCCAGAGAAGCAACATTCAACAATGGTATGCAACATTCCAGTAAACAACGGTAAACAATGGTTCCACCGTGATTCTTCCATCAAAGCATCCAACTGTGGCTATTCTCGTTTAACCATTGTGTGCAACGATGGAGAATGGATATCTGGCGAGTCTAAAGTGGACTTCTTTACTGAACTCAGTCTCTGAATGAAATAATGGCGGAAACAACGCTGGGCTAGTTGGGCTAACATGATGGTGAACAAGATCGGCAGAAACTACAGTGGAAACAATGGTGGAAACCATGCTGAAAATCAAGCTGAACAACGTTGACGGAAACTACTGTGGAAATAACGGTGCAGACTATAGCAAACTGTGGTGAAAGTTCCCTACATTGTGAATTCCCTGTGGTATCCCATAGAAGATCCATAATAGTTAACCAAAGTTTGAGGACGTCACGTCAAAACTAAAAATAAGGCAATTACTGAATAGATCCTATTGTGTTCTTCATGGTGTTCTTATGGATATATTGGCCGTTTGATTGGACAGTTTGGGGGGCAGAGGATGGTGAAAGTTGGAAAAATTCCAATTTAGATTCTTCAGATTGATTCAATATTTAATCTTAAACTCTTAAGTGCAGGTTAACGTGCTGAAGACTTCTCTTGATGAATGTGGTTCAGGTCCACAGAATAGTAAACATCAAAATGGAGAATTTTAAGTGACTTTACCACTATAGACAATCATTCTTTAAGGACTATACCTAACTCTGGACAAGACTGTAGTTAAATGACTCAAAAAGCACTTTGATGAGTGAAACATCTCAGCACTACCAACCTTGTCCCTTTTGAAGTCAAATAACTCAAGCCAACATTTTTCAAGGGTATTGGTAAAAGGTGGAGTGGAATTCTCTATCATCAAGGCACTTATTCAGAAGTAACTGGCTTTGGGTAGCTGATGCCAGAAGAGAAAATTTAAATTTTCCAAATGTGGATTCCTTAAGGATCAGACTACAACAAATTGTGAATGATAAGTAAATATATATTTGATCATCACAATACATCAAAATTGGCACAAGGCCAAATGGAGTTCAAATGAATCAACATGATAAAAATTCCACACAAGCTTGAAACAATGGAGGTCTTCATGGAAATCCATTACAGTTCCTTTAACAGATCTCCAAAAACTCCCCAAGTTCCACTTCATACCTGGCATCTCGTGTTTTCTGAGGATTTTTTTTCCATAAAGAGAACATTCTTGGCAAGAGGAATTACAAGGATTTTGGAGTTTTCCAGAAAAAGCAAAGTTTGCGTCTTTAATTAATTCGACTTATGAGCAAACCGGGATTCTGGACAGAAACAGTTAATGAGCATGTCATCAGAAAGACGACATTAACTGTACCTACATTACCCAAAACAATGGGATGGAGGATATTTGCTAAATCTGAGGTTGTTTGGCTACCGGAAAGCACTTGTCGGGTTTCCTCAGGATACACCTGATACTTTAGAAACTACCCTTGCTTCCAAGATGCGTATACAAGGAAAGTAACCTCACTCCTACTCTTTACATCATGGCTTCACTGAAGTAATACATTTTACGAATTAGGTTGTCCACAAGGGTCCATATTTGCCAAGCATTAACGTGCACCCAAAACACTCCTGGTGGTTGGGTTAAGAATTGAACTCAATTGGCAGGCTATGTATTTATATGGCACCATCGCCTCTTATAGAGTGGATACCATTTTAAGGATATGGAGTCATAATCAAGACCTTATAGCAGCCGTCTAGTACTTTTGTGAGTGTTTGTTATGCTTTGGGTGAGCCAAGTCTCTAGCAGAGGAGCTTAGACGCATCTCATTGTCAAGGCCTTTGGGAAACGTATGCGATAGCCTTGGGTATTTGTATAGGTTGTAGACAGGGTCTGGCTAACTTTTTGGTTCTGGACCGGAACCAGTCCGATTACATACCAGTCAACAATGGAAGTTGTACATGCAGAATATTGGAGGATGGAGCTACAAATTTGTGTTCTCATCCTTATAATGTAACCTGTAATGTGATGCTGCTATGGTGCCTCTCATGACTGGAAACCTCAGCTTATCTCATGCAAAGTCAATCAGAAGCCTTAGTGAACTGCATCACTAATCAACGAAGTGTTCTTAACCATTTGTTGTTTATTCCAGTGGATAATTTGAGTTTGTTTGACACATTATGGCCACTTTTCGATGACTGTGGTCATTCTATACTCATTGTTTTTTTTGCTCTGATGTCCCTGAAGAATATGTACATATAAACGTGCATAGCCATTGTGACCAAGGTGCTCCTAACCTGCCTTAAGTGCCATTTTATCTCTGGTGGTTTGGTATTCAAAAGGCAAGCTACTCCTCACCTCTTAAAGCACCAAACCACTGCACCACTAGTGATAAATATCAAGCCCCACGTGTGATGCTCTCACCTCTCTCAAAGACCATCCCTGTACCTACAACAGGAGAGGATATCTAAATGGCTCTTCCATAAAACCGTACGCGAAACATAGACACACTACTACTTTACAGTGTTCACCTTAGCGGTCTAGCCAAAAAGGGATTCAGACTCCAGTCCCCAAAGCCATTAAGTGATGCAATACCCATGAAATACTTCTTACAGTCCATTTCTTCTTAGCTGACTGACGACAGAAAATACAATTCTGCATTCTAAATATAATCTCTGTATTGTTTACGTTCATGCCCGGACATGATGCCTGTATCCTAAAGTGTCGTTGCCTCATCATCGGGCTTTGCATTCACTTATTCAATCCATTCTGTCTGATTGCAGAGTGCGCTATTCATGTGTTTGGTTTTATGTCATTATATTTCAATAAGGTTGGTCGTTTCATACGTTCGCAGGTTTTGAGTTGACCTACATAACTGGCCGAGCTTTGGGCTTTAGGTCAGTGGCAAGAACTGAGAGTTATGGGGTTGCTGTGTGTGTTTGGGATGGGGGGGGTGGTCAGTAGGTGTGTGTTTCGTAACGAATCGCAATTCGGCCGAAATTCTGTTAATCCGTATTTTGGAAGTACTTCCGAAATACAGGATGATTTCATACGAATCGCGGTAGAAATTAAACAAATTGATTCGTTATAATGTTTCACACAGCACCGCATCCCTGTCAATTGGCTGCAGTGCTGAATCAGCACAACAGGCCAATAGATTGCTAAATATGGTGCCGTTCGGCTGTCTTTGGCGGCAGCAAAATTGTCTCATAATTCCTCTATGGGACAAATCGAACTGCACGAAATACATATCAGTTCTGCAGAATAAGATGGCGCTAGATAAAGTATAATAATAAAATAACTGCAATGTATTCCCTGTCAATTGTCGTCCTGTGGTGTGGAAATCGTTTCAGCAGCACCACTGGAGGCTGACATTTATTTTATTAATATTCTTTATAGCGCCAACATATTCTGCAGCAGTGAGGTGCAGTTGGGCGGCAGGGAAATTGAATGATTTCTCTATGAACAAAATTGCCTAAAAAGCACCGAAATGGTAATTTAACCCTAAAATTACCCTCATTTTTAACCCTAATCCAACAGTAATTGAGCAGGATTTATTGTTTTTTTTAGCGATATGAATCAATCCGAAATAACGAAACAAAAGAACGAATCTTCCGTCAAAACCAATCCTGTTTCGCTGATTTTTTTAAAAAAGCAAACAAACGAAAAAATCAACAATTCAGTCGTACCCGCCTTTAGTCGTCAGGGCACAGCACCCATGTTAATACATGTTTTAGGTCATGCTACAAATAAATGAAATTGACACTAGACTCAAAATCTCCCTCAAATATATCAGGTCTGCAGACTTCTACTATTGCTGGACTCATTAGGTTATTCAGGTCGATAGTTCATGAGGAGCAAGGTCAATCCTGAGAGGTTTTACGGAAACCAATGTAATACTCTACTTCCATAATATCTTTCCTTCCTTTTTAAAGGGCCAGGTCAACGGCATTGATTCTTAAACTCTTCAAAAAATGAAAAATTAAAAATGAAATGAAAATTTGGGATCTAGTGATCACCAGTCAGTATGGTTTAATATAAGAACAGGGATGGAGCCGCACCACACAAAAACAAAAGTTTTGGACTTTAAAAAAACTGATTTTTCTAAAATGAGATTTTGTGTGAAGGAGTCATTATCCAACTGGAGGAGTTTAAAGGGAGTCCAGGAGAAATGGGATTATTTAAAGGAAGCATTATTGAAGGCCACAGGCAATTGCATTCGGCTTGTTAGCAAAAACAAAAAAGGGAAGAAACCACTGTGGTACTCTGCAGAAGTGGCCAAAATAGTGAAGAACAAAAAGACAGCATTCAATAATTCTAAAACAACTCAGAGTGAAGAAGATAGGCAAACCTATAAGATTAGGCAGAAAGAGGCAAAGCAATTTATAAGAGCTTCCAAAGCACACGCAGAAGAGAAAATAGCTCAGTCAGTAAAAAAGGGGGACAAAACATTTTTTAGATACATAAACGAGAAAAGAAAAGTAAAACAAGGATTAGTTCAATTAAAAACAAAGGAAGGAAGGTATGTAGAAGAGGATAAAAGTCTCGCTGACTGCCTCAATGAATATTTTTGTTCAGTCTTTGCAGAAGAAAAGGAAGGAAAGGGACCTCAGTTAGGAGGAAACACTAACGAGACAATTACATATCAGTTTACAGAGGAGGAGGTTCTACAGCAGCTGTCTAAAGTAAAGACAAATAAGTCAATGGGGCCTGATGGGATCCACCCTAAATTATTAAAGAGCTCAGTGATGTGATAAAAAAATCTGTTAACGGTTTTGCTAACCAATCCTCGTTAACGGGAGTCGTCCCAGAAGACTGGAAATTAGCAAATGTTGTGCCCATTTACAAGAAGGGTAGTAGGGAGGAATCGGGGAACTATAGGCCAGTTAGTCTTACGTCAGTAGTGGGGAAATTAATGGAAACCATGTTAAAGGAAAGGATTGTTGAACATCTAAAAACACATAGATTACAGGATCAGAAACAACATGGGTTTACCTCAGGGAGATCATGCCAAACTAATCTTATTGATTTTTTTGATTGGGTAACAAAAATAATAGACACAGGTGGTGCAGTAGACATTGCTTATTTAGATTTCAGTAAGGCTTTTGATATTGTTCCGCATAGAAGGCTTATCAATAAATTGCAATCTTTGAGCTTGGATTCCAATATTGTTGAATGGATTAGGCAGTGGCTGAGCGACAGGCAACAGAGGGTTGTGGTAAATGGAGTTTATTCGGCGCAAGGTCTTGTTACCAGTGGGGTACCTCAGGGGTCAGTACTTGGACCCATTCTCTTTAATATTTTTATTAGTGATATTGCAGAAGGTATTAATGGAAAAGTATGTATTTTTGCTGATGACACAAAGATTTGCAACAGGGTTGACGTTCCTGGAGGGATCAGCCAAATGACAAATGATTTAGGTAAACTAAAAAAATGGTGGGAGCTGTGGCAATTGAGTTTTAATGTGCATAAGTGCAAGATAATGCACCTGGGACGTAAAAACCCAAGGGCTGAATATAGAATATTTGATACAGTCCTAACCTCAACATCTGAGGAAAGGGATTTATGGGTTATTATTTCAGAGGATCTAAGGGTAAGTAGTCAATGTAATAGAGCAGCAGGAAATGCTAGCAGAATGCTTGGAAATGCTGGCAGAATGCTTGGTTGTGTAGGGAGAGGTATTAGCAGTAGGAAAAGGGAAGTGCTCATGCCACTGTACAGAGCACTGGTGAGACCTCACTTGGAGTACTGTGTGCAGTACTGGAGACCGTATCTCCAGAAGGATATAGACATTGGAGAGAGTTCAGAGAAGGGCTACTAAAATGGTGTACGGCTTGAAGGAGAAAAGTTACCAGGAAAGGCTTAATGATCTTAACATGTACAGCTTGGAAAAAAGACGAGACAGAGGAGATATGATAGAAACATTTAAATACATAAAGGGAATCCACAAGGTAGAGGAAGGGTGTATATTTAAAAGGAAACAAAGTAGCAAAACAAGAGGACATAGTCTTAGATTAGAGGGGCAAAGGTTTAAAAGTAACATCAGAAAGCATTATTTTACTGAGAGGGTGGTGGATACATGGAACAGTCTTCCAGTAGAAGTGGTAGAGGCCAAAACAGTCATTGAATTTAAGCAGGCATGGGATAGGCATAAGGCTATCCTAAACAAAAGATAAATCCAGGTTAAGTATCCATGTAATTGGGCAGACTAGATGGGCCGAAAGGTTCTTATCTGCCGACATTTTTCTATGTTTCTTTGTTTCTATGTTTCACTAACCAGTGTTTTTCCATAAAACCAGTGTCAGGACTCAGTGGATTTATGGAAAACCACTTTCTACTACAGATTGTGTAAAAAATGCCTGTACCCCTTCATTCATACATTTTAGAAACCGCTTATTTGACAGGTCCACGAATGACCAAAATGCAGGACTGTGTAAGAATAATACAGCTAGAGCACCATGTTTCTGTGTAAGGAAAACGAACTCCAAGTTTCTCAAACCACTTCAGGACCTCGGCAGACATGCCCAAGGTGCCTCTACATTTAGGTGCACATTCTGCAGCCCATTTGTAAATAAGTTGCACAGTTAACACGTTACCTTTGCATTGGTCAGAAAATTACCAGATCGAGTTTACTCTATGTTGAGTTCAAGCAGGAGATTTTGAAGATCGAGTATACTCGATCATGGTAGAGAAGGTGTTAATGGTCGTTATGGTCATGATGGGTGTCTTCCACGTTGGTGAAGAGACTCTCCAATGTCACAGTACATTGCATAACCAAACCGTGACATAATCACTAATGGGCATAAGTACCACGAGAAACCATACTTCTAATGTAGAGGAGAACATGACTTTTGCAGTGCTTCTGCAGTTCATGGGGGTTTTCAAGCTAGGATTTACCCATGAGACGTCACAGCTCTCATCATTGTAATTGCAAGGATTAGGGTTTCTCACTCAAAGTTAATTATTGATGACTTAGAAACATGCCTCAATTGATTCGCACCATACGTTTCGATTTGAGTGGCAAGACCTCTCTAAACAAAGATGCCACGAAGCCCATTGAATGAGTTTTTGGAACATAATTGTTCCCAAACAGAGGAATCAGAGGAGAAATATCTTGTGCTTTGACAAACAGCAAAAGAAAACCCACAAGGAATGCAGTTCAAGAAATCTTATAACCTTGGTACAATTCCAGTTGCCAGGTTTCATTGTAGACCACTACAACAACTGAGGAATCAAGGTTGGTGTTTACAAAATACTTTGTCCATTGTGCTGTGTTTGTGGGAACAATCCCAGTGTTAGGTAATAACAATGCACTTGGCTTGTTCTTGTATAGTTTGAGCTTATCTGCCAATCAAGAAGTAAATATTTGGCTTGAAAACAACAGTTGCTCCAGGAACCAAGGACTCGTTAACAGCAAGTGAATGGAATGGTTTTAATGCAGTTTGCTCCGTGCGTCGGTCAAGATGACAACAGGTGTAACGCTCGTTTATTTAGATCGTTAAAGAGGACTGTAGAAATTAAAGTGTGTTCATGTAATCACTGCTCCCTTTTCCACCGAGGCAGATTGTTCAACGACTTAAACGTGTAGCCAATATAAACCGCAATCTCCAAGAGCGTAATATAACGGAGCTCAACTTGCACAGCCCCATCTTCCATGTTGTACATTTTCAATTTAATTCCAACGGAATATTGTCAAGTTTCAGCTGATATTTTTTTCGAAATATTGGCCAATTCAATTGAAAATCGATGCCGGTCAGAAAAAAAAGTTGTGTGGTAAATAGCCTGAAAAGCATATTTTCAGCCAGCATCCCACTGGTTTTGGCCATTAAGCATGCCTGTTGGAAAAATCCAATGTTAAAAACAGGTTTCAGATGGATTTTGCCTGCCTGAAAATACATTTATTAACACCCTTCAGCACTTGAATTGTTTGGGAAATCAATTTACCGATATTTTCACAATAAATCACTGAAGCCGAAATTTTCATTTTAAAGTACAGCCCCGAGTGCGGATATCTAAACCGATTTTTTCATTCAGGAATCAAAAAGTCAATATTATTATTGGAATCTTATGAACGGAAAAATGGCGAAATGTGGCTGAAAAGGTGCCGATTTCGACGATCGGGACGAATTAAAAGAAGCCCTAAATTTGAACACCACCCTACTGATAGTGGTTGCCAACATAACCATGATGTTTGGTCCATTTAAGTTTTCTAGAGACAAAAACAGAGGTCTGAAATGGTTTTCAAACCAGTAATGCTCAAGTCGAACATTAAGATAGTGAGGCCTGTGACTGTCCTTACAATACGGCACGTTCACTCTTTTAGATACTAACCTACAGTGTCACCTCAAACTAAATGGTGACCTCACCATCCTCCTAGCCTCGTGGCTACATGATAACTAGATGATAACCTACCATCGGTCATCATGAACTCTACTACAAAGTACCACCTTCATACCTCTAGATCAGGGGTGGGCAATTGTTTTGGCTAGGGGGCCACTTTGTGGGAGCGCAGGTTAGCGGAGGGCCCCCAGAATTCATTCTAGCCAGACACTTGCCCCCAGAATTAGTTATAGCAAGAAATATGCAGTAAGCCGCGTCACAGCCTTTCTGAGGGCTGAGGAGGCGGCCACATGAGGGATCATCACGCAGGGCTCGGAGGGAACATGTGGCCAGGGGCTGCTAGAGGAATGCCCTGGCTGCCCACAGCGGGAACCTGCGTTCCCGCAATGTTCCCGCTGCGGGAGAAGACCCTCAGGGGTCAGTACTTGGACCCATTCTATTTAATATTTTTATTAGTGATATTGCAGAAGGTATTAATGGAAAAGTATGTATTTTTGTTGATGACACAAAGATTTGCAACAGGGTTGACGTTCCTGGAGGGATCAGCCAAATGACAAATGATTTAGGTAAACTAAAACAATGGTGGGAGCTGTGGCAATTGAGTTTTAATGTGGATAAGTGCAAGATAATGCACCTGGGACGTAAAAACCAAGGGCTGAATATAGAATATTTGATACATCTGAGGGTTGGGATTTAGGGGTTAATATTGCAGAGGATCTAAGGGTAAGTAGTCAATGTAATAGAGCAGCAGGAAATGCTGGCAGAATGCTTGGAATGCTGGCAGAATGCTTGGAAATGCTGGCAGAATGCTTGGTTGTGAAGGGAGAGCTGTATTAGCAGTAGGAAAAGGGAAGTGCTCATGCCACTGTACAGAGCACTGGTGAGACCTCACTTGGAGTACTGTGTGCAGTACTGAGACCGTATCTCCAGAAGGATATAGACATCTTAGAGAGAGTTCAGAGAAGGGCTACTAAAATGGTGTACGGCTTGAGGAGAAAAGTTACCAGGAAAGGCTTAATGATCTTAACATGTACAGCTTGGAAAAAAGACGAGACAGAGGAGATATGATAGAATCATTTAAATACGTAAAGGGAATCCACAAGGTAGAGGAAGGGAGTATATTTAAAAGGAAACAAAGTAGCAAAACAAGAGGACATAGTCTTTAGATTAGAGGGGCAAAGGTTTAAAAGTAACATCAGGAAGCATTATTTTACTGAGAGGGTGGTGGATACATGGAACAGTCTTCCAGTAGAAGTGGTAGAGGCCAAAACAGTAATTGAATTTAAGCAAGCATGGGATAGGCAAGGCATAAGGCTATCCTAAACAAAAGATAAATCCAGGTAAAGTATCCATGTAATTGGGCGACTAGATGGGCCGAAAGGTTCTTATCTGCCGACATTTTCTATGTTTCTATGTTTCTATGTTGTTCCCGCAGGACTCGAGCCCTGCTTGGCGGGCCACAAAAAACTCTGTGGCGGGCCGCATGTGGCCCGCGGGCTGCAATTTGCCCACCCCTGCTCTAGATGTTTGGTTACTGGGTGGTGTCATTAGTGCAAAAGGTCCAAAAGTCCATGCTCGGGTCTTTAAAACCATCTTCCTTTAGATACTTTACCAAAGGAATACCGATTGTGTACACATACCATTAGATAACGAAGGTCTCCAACCAAGGCAATGGCCTTACAACACAGCATAGCCATCTACGGCTGTGGCCATAGAGGCCATCTTTAGTTTCAAGGTTTTCAAAAGATAACCAAATAATTTCTCACAAAAAAGTACGGAGAAAAATTCCTTGATAAAGCAAATTTTGAGCTGGAGCATGGGTACCAGTCCTCAACTACATGGCATTTCAGGGAGCATTGTAGGACTCTCCTAGCAGTGTCTAGGTTCCAGATGACCTAGATTCAACTTTTCCTCTAGAATATAGGTGTTAGTCAGATTATTATGAAGAAAATGGGAGAAAATTATACATTTTGTCTATAAAGTAGCAGTAATAGATAGGTAAGGTGTTCCTTGCCACCAGCTGCATTGTCTGTGTGTACCATTGTTGTTATGGTGGACTAATTATGGGAAGAATAAAAGGTCAAATAAGGTAGTAGGTTACGTACAGGTAGGAAGTGGCCCAGGCCAAATGCATCTCATCCAGAGGTACTTTGTTATGTTGTCCCTTGTCAGGCCCAGTTATGGATCCTGGCGTCGCAAAATCACAAGTCCTCAAATTTCCGCTATGTCTGCAAGCTGCGCATTGCATGTTTTCCCGATTAATACACCATCACTTGTTTTGTTTTGGAATTAATCTTGTGGTACCTGCTGTGTTTTTTTTTTATATGGGTGTGTGTGTGCCGTAGCTATTATCTCATTACCTCAGCACCACTGAATAAACTGACCGAGCGGATGCTTAGCAAAAAATTAGGTCAAAAAAATATAAAGAGAACCAAATAGGTTACAGTTTATCAGTCATGATAAACGTGTTATTTGTACTGTAAGGTCAAGATAACACTGGGATGTGTTTGAAAGGATGGAGTGGTTGCGTCTTTATCCTGTAGATGAATAGTTTTCGGGAGATCATTTTTTTATGGTTTATTCTGATTTTATCATCTAAAAAGAAAGCTTGACGGTCTTCAAACCTCAACAATCATCAAACGTATTCAATCTTTATGGGCTCTTCCCCCTCCTTGACAATTTCTTGGCTGATGGCCAAGCATGACTAGTGAGGTCCATGGAAAGGTCACCTTGGCATGAGCAGGACCCAAAATCTGGACTCCCAAGAAGACTTACGTGTTGGGTTCTAACTAATATGAAGATATTTAATGACTCTAGTTTGTAAATTGGCTTTTGTGGTTTAACAGCCGCACAAGTGCTTTCCTTTGAGACACTCTTCCTAATTGATGACAAGTTGTAGGCCGTGAAAACAATGCCATGTTCACAAACTGAATCGGGGATGACAGGCATCTTCCCTTGGTCGACCAAATGGAGTAACAACGCGTTCTGGATTGACTTCAAAGTGGTTAGTTGGCAAGAATAATGCCAGCTGCTCGCAGTCACATATCTTCCAACAGGTTGGCGCAGATGGTATTCAGTTTGTGTCATGAGTGATACGATGGGCCATCTTGTGCTCTTGATCTCTACATACTTTCTGAGGACTTCTAACAATTTGTGCCAGCTTCTCCCGATAAAATATGCCTAGACCTCAAAAGCAGATATAAATTTTGTATTTGAGCAGCTGGTCAAAGCCATTAAAAAAATAAAAAAATGAAATTAACTATTGCCCATACTCTATCTACAACCGTAAGAGCCAGAAACATATGTATGTTTCAAAGGAGGCCTAACGAGATATGAACATGAAATGGTCAATACTTCTTTGTAAGGAGAACTGATTGGGGTTGGGTTTCTTTGTGTGCCTGCGTAATGACATCTGCAGCATGATGAGTCTATTAAAGCGAGTTAGATGCAATGATAATTATTTTCAAACCAGTACTATGGTCATGTGAAGAACCCAAGATTGAAGAAATAATTCATAGGATACCTCTCTTAGTTCTTAAGATTTAAGGAGACATCTCCAGGTCCACTCTGGTTCTGGTCACCTTTTGGTGTGCCAGGATCAACTTTCACCTTTGCTTTCCATTTCTTAGCACTGTGGTGAGGCGTAAATACTCTCAGCATTGTGTGGTCCATGTAAGTCAAAGCTATAACCATTTTGGCCAATGGCTGATTGAACGATCTCTCCTACTGACCCAACACCAGCTATCTGCAACAACCTGAAATGATCACTACTGGATTAATCTCCATTTCTCAGTCTGTTCAAGGTCCACCTTCGCACACTCTCATGGACCAACCCTCTACTCAAGCCGACTGAAGGGCCGAAGCAGCATTTTGAGGATGCAGCTCATGTAGCCCATCTTTGCTACTTTCTGTCTATAGTTGGAGACTAGTGGTTCCCTGGACCAAGCTCTAATGGCATCTTGCGGCTCATGTAGGGTCTCCTTCGAGTGCAGCTTCTGCTCTGCCTGGAATTTGAGGGCCTAGTCCAGGTCTGGCCTGGAAAACTCAGTTCCTTACATATGGAATAGAATTGAGCTAAGTGTCGGTATGAGGAGATGGATAGAGTGCACATCATTTTTTGAATTTAGATTTTGAACAGCCTCTAAAATTTGTCTCTTGGAAATGGTCTTGAAAGCCCAATTCATATTTATCCTCACTAAACTCATCATCTGGCCAAATCCAAAACATGGAATGTAACAGTAGAAGCGTGTTAAGATCTGTATTTTCCAACTTAACTTTAAAACCTGGACAGTTAATGTCTCTATGTTGCACGGATGATAATCTCATGTCTGCCCCCAAGTCTGACACAAAGCTTCATCATTGTAATCCTTGGTGTCATTTCATTCAGCTCCTGTGCAGATCTGGGTACTAAGGCCATATGATGTTCATACCAGATGTTCCATTTCCAGACAGTTATTTTGGTGGCCAACACCTGCTCAGTGGAAAATAAGATACAATATGATGTTCTAGTTGTCATAAAAAGACTAGATTTTAAATTAGTGAACGCAGCCTCTCCGCTCATAAAGCATCGGAAACTTGGAAGTTTAACCCAGAGATGTCAGAATTACGAGTATTGAGGAATCTTTTGGGTCTGAGAATTCTCCACTAACAAAAAGAACATCAATAATCATATTTTTCTCTTAAAAGATGCAGAAAACGTTCACCTGCAGAAAAATTGTGAAAATCAGCAAAATATGCAGATAACAACCTCATTCTGCCAAACAGTCTCAGGAATCCAGCTACTGACACAGGGCTACCATCATTTGTGGGCAACTGCTTGAATTGGTCTTATGCAATTAGTAATGTTTTATTTCAGGTGGCAAAAAACAATCGTCCTGGCACAAGAGCCAGACTGCTGAAAACTATGCTGGAGGCTGCATGGGTGAGGAGATTCTCCTGGAAAACACAACAACCTACAATAGAGAGGATAGAGAGGACAACCAGGAGCATTGTGTGGCCTAAATAACTTTGAATAATGAAATTAAGATGGATGTTGAACATTAAAATGTTTGGAGCCCCCAAATCATCCAATGACCCATCATAGTGTAAATATTCAGAAGAAGAGACTTATGTACAGGGAATGATCCATGCTTGTGCCAAGCCAAAGTGGTAGATCTTCCTAGTTCCTTCTTGATGATCCTCTCCATTAAATTGCACTGATGATGATATCATTCTTACAAGAGAATTAGCGTATTAGAGATAGAAGTCACTTCTCTTGCTCTTCCGCTTAGACCAATATGTTTATGGGCTTGTATAGGTTCAACATTCTCTGGCATTCTGTCTCTGGTGCACATTTATCATGTCCTATGGATAAAAAAGCACCAGTGATGTTTGATGTAAGGAATGTGAAATACAGTGACTTATTGGAAACCGTGTCAACCATCACAACCAAGTCGATAATGGATGGGCCTTCGGACAAAGGCCAAATACAGACTTTCAGAATTTTTGCTTCTCATGGCAGCCTTCATTTCATGTATTCAGAAACCATGTCAAGTCAAAGTTCCCAAGGCAGTTTTAGCAAGAACATATCTGGAATTGTTGTCACTAACGCACAAGGAAATCATACTTAGAACACCATGTTTATCAGCTTGTATAGGTCCAGAATTGCATGGTGTTCTGTTTCAGGTGAACATCCATTGAATCCTATTGATAAAAAAGTACCAAAAATATTTGATGTGTGGAATGCTAAACACTGTGGCTCATTGGAACAATGTCGACTACCAACAACCAAGCCCCCCTTGGATGGACCTTCAGACAAGGGCCACATATAGACGTTCAGAATTTTTGCTTCTCATGGCGGCTTTCATTTTACATATTTGGAAACTGTCAAGTGAATGTTCCCTGGGTAGCTTTGGCACAACATATCTGGAATTTTTGTCTCGCGTGCACAAGGAAACCATGCTTAGCTCCTTTTCTCATTGCTCTTCCACTTAGAACACCATGTTTATGGGATCATATAGGTAACAGTATTCCCCTGGTTTTCTGTCTGGAGCACATCCATCAAGTCATAAGCATATAAAAGTACCAGAGATGGCTGATATATGGAATGTTATATACTGTGGTTCATTGGATACAGTGACGACCACACAACAAAGTCGATCATGGATCGAACTTCGGACGAAAGCCACATATAAACTTTCAGAATTTTAGCTTCACATGGAAGCCTTCATTTCATGTATTGAGAAACCATGTCAAGTCAATGTCCCCAAGGCAACATTAGCACAACACTTCTTGAATTTTTGTCTCTCATGCACCAGGAAATCAGGCTTAGTTTCTCCTCTTCTCACTGCTGTCTACAGTGCATGCACCATGGAAATGGTTCAGGGAGCAGTGTTAAGTTTACAAGTTCAACTTGTCAAAGAGGACCCAGGTCCAGGCTTTTAATAGTAAATGCCCTGGATGCACATTCTTGTGTCATGACTCAGGGAACATTCCCTTGGTGATGCACTGGGGCAAACACAGTTGATATTAGATGGAACCCCAAGAGTTTCATTCACAAAATGAAAGTTGATCTGAAAAGATCCAGGATGCCATAAGGGAGGAGAACAGTTACATTTAATATTAATGTAAATGATTGCAAGATAAACAGAACCTTTATTCACTACAAAAGCCAATATCACAAGACAATCATATATTAGTATCAATTGTTGTTGGATCTCAAACTGAAAGGGTACCTGGTTCCCCAGCACTTCAGTCAGTCAACAGGAGGCGAGGAGTGCTTTTCCATTTTCACTCTTCCACACTGAGAAGAAAGAATATGATATGCACCAGGAAATTCACTCTTCCAAGGCTTCCAACCAACTGAAAAACACACAACAGCTCACATGGGCATTGATGATACTTAGGTCCAAGTTCTCAAAGGCAAATGAGCCTGGCTCTCCCGATCAGTTGTAATCATGCATTGGCCTTCCACTAATGCTCAATATAGAGATCAAAAGTGACCTTTCTACCTCCTACTGACCAGAGAAAAAAATGAAAATATGGCACTTGCCCATTGCCCTATTTCTACGTGTATGGTGAAACACTACAATTATTTGATCGTTTCCACCAATGTCTTGGTTGAGTGGTAAGGGATGATAATTTATGATGGTAGACCAAAAGGTCCCAAGCCATTGTACAGAAAACAAGCAAAGGGTCAAGTGCAGACCAGCCACATGATCCTGTTTCAGTAATATTGACATAATATCGACAAAAACCTGATCGGAGGATGCAAAATCCCTTGGTCCAAACTCCTGCCTACCAGGATTCCCACAGATCAGCTGTTTACAGATACGGAGATGGAAATGGGTCTCTCCGTCACTAACCTTTCAAAAACTATACGTAACATCTAAAATAATATTGATCACTAAGGTCTATAGGTGTTTGTATTCTGCCGAAGATTATGGTCAAGGATGAGTTAAAAACCCCTAATTAACAATGTGACTATAAACATAAATAAGAAAATAATACCCCAAGTAAGGAGAGGTCACCAGAAACATAACCTTGTTTCCTGGCACTCAGTCAAGTTCTCAAAAAACTCTAGGAGAGCGGAGCATGGGAGGTGATATATGGACCTGTGGAAATCTGAACCCTGAATAATCCAGTTAGTGCATCACAGTGTACTGGACAGGCCCATTATATTAGTTTAAATGTCGGTGAATTAAAAGAAATCCCATCACCTTAGCACAATGTCCCAGCGGCAGAACAACGAAGACCTGACTGCATGTCTAATCCAATTACCAGGGTACAAAATTAATGAAGAGAAAATCGATATCTAGTGATGTTATTTTCACACGGTGCCATTAAGAAGAAAATAAAAAGTTCATGACACGACATTAAAGTATTTCCTTGTTAGAATATCACAGGCAGAAACAATAACGATGTCTCCAAATGTCGGCTTTGCTAGGCATTGCGCCCCGGTCTACAATTCTTAAGATCTACTTTCAATTGGTATCCTATAGAAAAGCCGCAGAAGGAGTCACCGGAGAAACACGTGACTTTACAAATGATGCTCAATTTGGCTGCAACCAAACTGGTTACCTGTTCGGATGTGGACATTTTTTTAGAACAATGGTTCCCAACCGCGGTCCTCAAGTACCCCTACCAGGCCAGGTTTTAAGGATCACCATGTGGAAAACCAGACTGAATCCTGCATCACTGAGCAGCAAATCATATCACCTGTGCTGTGCATCAGATATACTGTATGGAAAACCTGAGCTGTTAGGGGTACTTGAGGACCACGGTTGGGAACCACTGTTTTAGAAGATCAAATTCGGATGTGGCCAAAATAGACACTCCAGCCCAAATGTGAAGCATCATTTTCCGAACCTAGAGTTAGGGTTAGTTTGCTATTTGTGCTTCTTTTAGGGTTAACCCTAAGTGTAAACCTAATCCCTAAAACAACCACAAACAGTTATAGTAAACTAGCCCTAATTCTAACCCTAATCTTAATTTTTAACACTAAACCTAACAATGGAAAATGATGCTCCGATTCTGCCCGAAGCGTTGATTTCAGACCAGGCTGAATCGGAAAGGCTTTTTTTTTTTTTTTTTTTTACAGGCCCAACTATTTTACTACATCATTTTGTTATGCAGTTTTTTCCCACACTAAAATGCTGCAACTTCCAATCAAAACAATATAAACAAATGGCTTAGAAGCCAAACTGAAAAAATATCAATCAAGAGTAATGTGTTGAGAAGCGTTCCTCAAGTCGGCGAGAATGCAAATCAATAAATGGAACTCCATCCAACAAACCTGGTTATGTTCACACCAAGTGTCTCCGACTTGGAGAACAATAGGACAGTGTTGCCATAAGGATGGCATACAACAATGGCATCATGGGAGAAAAGGAATGGAGGAATAGCTCAACTGAGTATGAGTGATAACAGGACATTGGAGAAAACAAGTGCGCAAAATATGTAAGGGGTCTGAAAATGGTCAATGTCACAATGTTTGTGAGGGTCCTGAGAACAGTCGTCGGCATAAGTGGCCTGCCTTATCGTTGATCCCTGCTCAGCTCTCACAAGGTTTTACCTCAATGGTGCCATTACAGAGGAGGCTGAATCATACGTAAATCAGTCTGCTATCACCCAAAAAGATTGGCCAGAAAAGAAATGTCAAGGCAGCCTCCACTGCACGAGAGGAACCGCATCACCTGAAGATTGTTTCGGCTTTGTTAGGCCTCGTCAAAAACATAGCAGGTACCTCTCTAGGCACATCAAGCAAGGGGTCCACGTCTGGATTACCTTGGCAAACTTGGGTTTATGCCAAGGTTAGGCTAGTCCAGACTTAATTTGACCTAATCAACTCTAAACGACATTTGTCGGATATTAGAATAGATTAACTATTTTGAATATTTCTGGGTGTTGGAACTCCCTTTATATAAAAATACGAACGCTTGTCCAGCCTTCATCTTTTTTTGTGTTTTCTAAATGTCTACAGACAATACAATCATATTGCGTATTCCACCCATTTTAGTAAAGGACTCTTCTACAAATGAATAGAGCAGTCTTGGTGGTAAAGAAAGAATACAGACCTAGAGGTTAGGGGGTTAGTACGAATGGGTTCTAGACATGTGCATTCGTTTTAGTACTAAAACGATTTAGTCCGAATTTTGGGATAATTTAGTTTTCGTATGACTCAAAAGAAACGAAACTGCTCAGTACAAAAAACGAAATAAAATAAAATAAAATGCACTACATTTTAGTTTCAGTCCTTTTTGTGATATTATATTGATGAGTGAAGGAGACCAGCAATGAAGAACATCGCAATATCCGTAGTTCTGCACCCTCCACATGCCAATGCATTAGGATGTTCTATATAGAGAGGGGCATTAATTAGTGCAGGAGGATGTTCTATACATTGTACAGAGAAAGGTATAAATTGAGGAGGATGTTCTATACAGAGAGGGACATTAATTCAGGAGGATGTTCTATATATTATACAGAGAGGAGTATTAATTAATGCAGGTGGATGTTGTATACATCAGGGCTCAAAATTTCAAATCCCAAGCTACTAGCCAGGCCTTAAGAGTTACTCGCCACTAGTTGCCCCAGCTAACCCTTATCCTGCCCTGCATCTGCATTTCCACTCGCCCTCATGTAATTTCCACTCGCCAAATGCGAGTAGGCGAGTGGAAATTTTGAGGCCTGGTATACATTATACAGAGAGGGGTATTAATTAATGCAGGAGGATGTTCTAAACATTATACAGAGAGGAGCCTTTTTTTTTAGCCCTTTAAATCCAGTGGCTGTGAGCGCGGAGATCGGCTGCTTGTTACATTATCTCTGTACAATGTATCAGGCTCAGCTGTTACAGTAACTGACTGTAACAGCGCTCAGAGTTTCAGTAAAACAAGGAAATAATATTGTTCTAACCTCCTATATAAAAAAATATTATTTACTAGTTTTACTGAAACTCTGAGCGCTGTGATGAGCAGCAGTCAGTTACTGTAACAGCTTTGCCTGACACGGGGCAGTATTACAATGTTGGTGCTAACTTAATCAGAGCTGTTGTAAACTGAAAACCTCCATAGGCTATAATGGCTCTGGGAAGTTTACAACAGCTCTGGTTAAGTTAGCACCAACTATGTAATATGGCCCACATTGTGCTGAGAGTGAGAGATACTGTAACAAGCAGCAATCTCAGCCCTCTGAGGAGCCACTACAATAGTAATTGTATCCACTGGTTTTCGGATGAATGAAATTCGTTTTCATACTAAAGAACTGAAAACGAATTTCTTTAGCAACTAAATAAATTGCATTTTAGGACTAATCCATTAGTTCAAAACGAAATTTTGTGCTGTGCACATGTCTAATGGGTTCCCCCTCACAGTCTCTATGCCTATCCCGTCTACGCCGCATAATACAAAGAGACCACTGCAGAAACAGATGGCAAGAGACCCCTATCGAAGATCTGCCCGATCTCTTCGCTCTGGCGGTTGGGCTTCCCAGAGTTCCTCTGTTCATCTAGCTGCCAGAAGAAATGAAGAGTGTATATGCGTGAGCGTACGTGTCACCGACAGTTCCCATACATCACGGTGCACCGTAATGATGCTCCTGGAAAGCAGACTTTGGCTTTTTCGTGGAGGATGCCTCCTCAATCACTGGGACTATAAAACTCCACAGGACGGGTGAGTCAGTGCGCGATTATCATTGTAATGACCTGTTCCTGTACCCTGAATGTACCTATTCCAGCCGATTGCCTTTCCGCTACTGACCTTTGCTTGGATCCTCGTCCACCCTTTGTCTGCCTTTGTGACCTTTCACGGAAACATGGCGCTCAAAGTATAATGTAAATGTAGTAGCACTATTCTGCCTGACTATCCTGAATGCCACCTGCCTTTTGTGACATCTGCTTTGCTACATGACTATGCTTTGCCACTGCTGTAACCAGTCACCACGTGCCCCATCGACGAATCTCCTGAGAAGATCTCTAAGCCTGGTGCCACTCCCACTGGTTAGAGAGAGCTGGTTTACTACCCACCTGTCGACCAGTGGCTGTATTTTACAGGTCATTTGTCCTAGGCATCTGGTTCTGTATGTAAAACATTATTATTTATGTTTCTGAATCTGCGGAACGTTTGCAGAGACAGCCATTAACACCATGGTTGATAGAAATGGTGCAGCAATCTTAGAGAACATCACTTCCACATCCTTCCTGGATCGAAATGGTTATTTTCAGAATTTCTCCACGTCTTTGACATATTCCAAATTTCCGACCCAAACAATTTATTTTCCGGATCTTTTACAATTTATAAGGTGTGAGTTCAGCGTGGCCGGGAAATCTTTCCAGAGAGGTGAATGATATATTAAATATTGGGTGGTTGTGTCTTTTGGGCTTCTGCTTTTTGTTTCCGTTTTACTCTCTTCGTGTACTGAATGAAGATGTGTTTGAAAAATGTTGAATAACTTTTATTTTATAGTTTTATTTTTATTTGGTTGTATCCAGATGGTGCCAGAGGAAACCCTTTTACTGTTCTAATATGTTTTCCCAATTTGCTTCCCCGAACCATTAATTGAGTTTTGGTGGTCATGTCATCTAGAGTGTGAAATGAAGACTGGACAGAAACATGTGAGGGATACACTGAGTTTTTTTGGAAAGCAAAGAAGATCATCAAATGATATGATGATGATATTGGTTAAGCATTAACCACTACTGAATCCCATCCAGGTCTTCACCTTTGTTTGTTAGCTTAACATGTTCGTAAAAATGTACTTCAGTGCCTGGGTGTCCCTCAGAGTTCCCTTCTGGCAGGTCTGCTGTATCCTGCAAAGGGCTGAACTCATCAGATGCACTTTTTTTGAGACGCATTGGCTGGCCAGTGGCTTTTCCAAGCTTATTGGAACTCCAGAAATCTTGTCATCCCAAGTTGATTGACAACCTTCCGAGTGGAGGGAAGCCCTCTGCTTTGCAAGGCTGTCACAGTCTGGCAGGAAAGTCGGGAAAGGGTGGGGTAGGACACCCAGTACGCCATGTCCAAGCAACTGAATGATGGCTAGAAGATCCTTTTAAGATAACATTATGGCAACCCTTCAAAGCTTTACATGAATCACATTTGGAAGAGTCTACCGAGCTAAATAGGTGCAGAAAGTGAGTATACTTAATCTTATCCAATTCTCGAGCAACGCAAAAGGAATTTGGTTTATTTCAAACATACTCTAAAACACACCTCACAAATTTCAATCCATTGGACACAATGGTCAATTGGTTGAAAACATTTGAAAAGCTTGCATGTCCGTTTTTCCTTCACAGAAACATCGCTCTCAAGCTATAATGTAAATGTAGTAGCACTTTTTGGCCAGCAAAGCGAGCCCTCTGCCTTTCAAATAGGGCTTATCTTCAGTGGAACGTCTCTGAGTATATTTACTGTGTAGGTGGTGAAAAGTGATTTTCCATAATACCAGCAGGCCCTGCCAGTGCTTTTATGGAAAGTCACCTGGCAGTGAAAGGTTAGTGTCATTTTATCGGGTATTTTCTTAAGCATTTAGAGAGATCCTGTCCCGCATTTAATACTGTTATTGTCTACCTGTGTTTGACCCCATGGCTTATCGACCATGATTGTTTGCCACCTGGATCGACCTTTGCTCGACTTGACCACGACCTGCTCTGTGATTTGGCTTATCCAAACTGGACTTCCCATCCTATCTTCCGCCAGCCTAACCTTAAAAGTACTCCACCATGAGTTCCAGCCCCTGCAACGTGACACAGATACATTGAAAAAGTCTAGAAGCTAATTAATTCATGCTTAATGAAGGAGAACTCAGGTTCCGCTGATTCTCACTTAAGGAATAATAATAAAAATCTCATTCCCTCGCTCCCTTGATGTGGCTTTAACGTTTCCAAACGCTTTGCCGCTTTTTACGTTATGTGGTGGCGACGTTAAAAATAACTTTCAAAAACCCAGACGGCAAACCCTCAAATCCCAACACTTTAAAGAGCGTAGCCCTTGGAGGAAATCTCTCCACTTCTTTGCCACGAGACAGAACTACACCTATAAACCTTTTTACGGCCTTTATTCTCTCCGTTTCACGGCTTAACCTCCCTCTTGGGCTGCGGTAACATATTTTACTTGAAATGGAAATTCAAAACATGATTACTTAGGGGAAAAATCGGAATCCGATTTGTGAGCATCTAGGACTGAGGTGAAAATTTTAGAATTTTTTTTTTATAAAAAAAAAAGGTTATTTTACCAAGTAACAAGTAATTTTTATGGCCTCAGTGCAGACAGCAGATATTTCTTCTGCAAATATTTGGAAGAAACTGCATTGTTCTTTCTTACAAGCGCTTTAAATCACTTTGCAAAGGAAGCAGGAAACAGCTGGGTCTGAATCCATCTCTTTATAGTATGTCATTTTTTCTGCAGACACTGCCAAAAGGAACACATTAACGCTGTCACAAATAATCTATGGCTGCCAAAAGTAAACTTAAGGTTACATTTTTTTGGGTGAGGTATAGAAATATTGGGCTTATCTCTTTCCCTCGTTCCTCACCTAAGGATCATCTGTGGGGAAAACTTGTGGACAGATAGATTGTGCTATTGGGATGACAGGTCCTAGATTTCTGGTTAATGCGACAGTCGGACCTAAAAAATAAATAAATTTTTATAAAAATACATAAGGTGTAGAGTATGTTTCTCATACACATGAACATGTTGGGCAAAACCCACCAAGGCTTGTTGCAGACAACGGTGACAAACACCCTTGTTGCAACTTAGTTGAAGGGCATCGATCCATTCCAGAGAACCCCCGGCCAAAGAAGATTCTCCAAGCTATGGTGAACAACGCCATTATCCTTCTTCCTATATAAGTTGTATATATTCCAGCTAGTCACGCTTACCGGTGTTTCAGTGTTCAAAGACATACACAAGGGCTCATTTGTTTCGTGAATGCTGCACCAGCTAGGATTCCAGTGGACCAGGACCATCAGCCCCAAGGTGGACAATGAAAGGAAAAGAAAGAACGGCCACACCAGGTTTGGCTTTAGCAGGAGCATTATTGTAGGAGCAGCAACGTTTCAGTTCTGAACTCAGGATCTTTCTCAAGCTCCAATTGAAATGAAACACTCGCAGCTGATATTATTTCTGAAAAGTCGTAGATAGATTTAAATCGAGCCTTGTGGTAGAAACCCTACAATAGACAACTTTGGCAGAAACTAGGTTTGGAAATGAAAGAACGATGAAAAGTGTGGCAAACTACCATGGCTGTTCCTTAAACATTGAATTAACCGTAGTTACACTGCACTTCATTTAGTGTAGTTGGTAGAAGTAAAACCACCTTTCCTTCAATGATCCAATGATGGTTATCGACTTTCCCTATCGGAAAGGAGAAAAAAAAATGGGGTCCTGAAAATCAAGGGGGTTTTGAAGGGTAAACATCCCATGGTAATTTGACTAACGGGTTGGAGGCACCTGTAACGGCCAACACTGAACACCAAGGGCCCTATTCTATTGATGACGCCAACATGGAGACAGTACGCAGGATAATGCGCGCTTGCAGATTTTTCCTTACCGTCTCCATGATAACGTCATAGTCTAGGGAGGGTGCTATCTTGGCACCTTGCCCAGGAATGTAGCGTTATCCTCCCTGATACTCCAATAGTGCTTCTGCGCCACCGCGAGTTTCAGTTCCCGAAGAGCCAAGATAGGAATATCGATGCCAGATGTTAAACTTTCTTCTCCTAGCGCCAACGATTACATATTGAGACGTTACATTAGAACCAATTATGGATTAAAACCACCAAGTGTTCTTGGTGAAGCTAACATGAGTTTAATAATTGTGGTTCTTGCTTTATTGGTATTTGTTCCATGGGGAAGCTGTAATGGCAACAGCTGCCGATAGTGAAAGACAATAGGGTTTTTTGGTGACCCTGGTTAATAGTCCTCATTCTGGGACGAGCTTTTCCCTAGTTACTGTAATGAATTCGATGGGGGAAGTTTTGAAAATCTTGTCATACAGAGGATGTTTCCTCTAAATCACAAAAATTCCCAAACTCGCCCACTCACTCTCCACACTTAAGATGCGATTGTACGTGATGAACCAAAGTACAGCTAAAAACTCTGACCCAAGCAAGTGTTTCAAAGACGAAAGCTTCGGATTCTTCAAGAGCCAGAGTGGATCGTTCTGTAACACAACTGGACCCTTCACTTTCTGTTGGTTTTAAAGGAATACTGTGACCACATACGCACCACACACACGCTATGCCAGAAAAGCCTCCGTGTCAGGTGCCGCATGGGCCAGTTTTGGCTAAACTTCTCATTTCTCAATAGAAAAATGACCGGGCACCCAGGAAGAGGTAAATGGGGGAGCGTGACTTTTATCGAGGAAACATTTCATCCATGTTCCGGCTCCAATCTGGAACCTTTCTCAGTACACTGGAGCAACGTTCCGGATTGGAGCAAAAACGTTGGGTCAGATGATGTGCTCTTAATAAAAGGTCATGCTCCCCGTTTAGCAAGGAACAAAGTGAATGGCATTTGAGCGTACTCCACAAAAATACACATCTCCATTCATATACCCCAGGGATCTGTGTGAGGCTTCATTACTTTGGTTTTGTTTGGTTAATTTCCCCATTTTTTCATAGGAAGACAGGCCTCTAACTAGAGCTTTGCCCAAGACGCAACAATCACCTATAGCGTTTGGAGCGACACATAATAATAAGACGAGAGACAGATTTTAGTAAAAAGTCACGACCTGGATGTAACATGGCTAATAGGTGTGAGCCTTCCATTGGATAATTACTGAAGTGATTAAGATGTTTCAGCATAATGAGGTCATGTGACTCCCTGAATATACTAAAAGAGCAGGTCTTTCCATCAATTGTTTTTTTCTTCCCTGATGGCACAGCGGGCATATTCCAAGATGGCAATGCCAGGATTCATTGGGCTCAAATTGTGCAGGAGAGGTTCAGGGAGCATGAGACATCATTTTCACACGTGGATTGGCCACCGCTCAGTCCAGACCTTAACCCCATTGAGAATCTTTGGGATAATGTGCTGGAGAAGACTTTACGCAGAGCTGCGACTCTCCCATCATCAATACAAGATCTTGGTCACAAATTAATGCCACTCTGGACGCAAATAAATGTTGTGACATTGCATGAACTTATCGACACGAATGTGTGCCAGAATTACAGCAAAGGACACTACAAACAAATATTACACAAGGTTACTCAGTGAGCGGTGAAAGCAGGAGAATGACAGGAGAATGGAAAATTCTAGGTCAAAGTAGCCAATTTGGAAAGTGAGATGAAAGGGAGAATTTTTCTGGTTTGGCTATTTTGGCCTAGAATTTTCCATTCTCCAGTCATTCTCCTGCTTTTCACCACTGTTTGAATAACCCTGACAGTGTGTGACTTGTTTTTGGCCAGGCAGTGTATATTTTGCAAATAAAAGCGGAGAATATGTATATAATGCATTATTTGCAGGCCCTGACCTAGTGATGTGACCCGCATGTGACCCATCCTGCAAACAGATCCACTGATGTCAGGTGTGTGTGTGGGGGTCATTTAGGTCAGACCACTTACGGAACAAATTACAAGGATTCGGCAACTGTTCCTGTGAGTCGGCAAGATCATTTCACTGTTTATGTTGTGTTTCTATAGCATCACCAGGGGCAGAATGCGCCCTGGACCCCCCCAAAAAACACTTTACAGCTGACCCGCCGCACGTGCCTCTATTTGTATATGCGTCAACATGTCAAGGGCTAAAATATAATCAGCAGCTAAAGCCGCACGAGCATCCACCTCCAAAACAAGTCTCCTCCACAGGACCTAGGGCAGTGCAGCCACCATGACCGACCCACCTACGCCCTACAGTACAATAATTCCCATGATGCTCTTCCAAATGGCAACAGGGAAGGAATTATGGGAATTATAGTTCAGCAGCATGGATGGAAAGACAATGGAAAGACAATCATAGCCGTAGCCTGGACATCCCCACGCGTTTCCGAAGGACCCAGAGCATTAAAAAATGGCATCCGGACCATAAAAGGTGATACATTGTGAGGACCAACACATCCATAGCTTTCCCGTCAGTTTTATTGTATTAGAATTTATTATAGTATTTATATATTATATACACGATAGTTACAGTTTATTTTATTGCAGATTACATATGTTTTGCTGATACTGTATTTGGAGTATCTCTGCACAGTCTGTGAATCTCTTAGGGATTTTATTTCATTAACAGGGTTGAGGATTGTCCATTTCTGAAAAAGAACTTAATTTTTCTTAGAAAAACATATCTGAATTTTATTTTACTCCTGTTTTAAGAATCATCAGTCCAGCAACCATCATGTCTTCACGCCCATCTATACTTCACATCAACTGAAACCCCCATCAGCCACACTCAGTCCTCGGTTACAGCATGGCTTCAGCAGATATACGCCCTCGTATTGCCTCTTCCTTGTTACTCTGCACTGTATGTATTTTTACCCGGAATTCTATTAAAATCCCTTTATTTGCTTTTATTATTTTTTCGCGATTTGGCCCTTTTTCCAACAAATGTTTACTTCCTCTTCCTCTCTTCTTCCTCAGGATACTCACACCCCCCCTTTCTCTCCTTCTCTCTTCTTCTGACCTGACGATTAATCATAAACCAGCTTGCAGAGGCAGCTCTCCAATTAGGCAAAATAGGCAGTCGTCTAAGACCTCACTCATACTGGAACATTTGAGTAAGGTCAGTATGCATATGGCATTCAGACAGATATTGCGGATATTCCACATATTCCTTTGTACTGGGTTCCCACAGACCATAAGCTTTGTTTACTGTTATGCTATCTGCCTTCAGGTGTTTTCACCCCCCCCTCCAATGTACCTTGTTATTAATGCCTCCACTGCCCATGCAGTTTTTGCAGCTTCCTCATACGCTCTCTGACCACCAACTTCACATTTAGGGCTGATAGATCGGCAGTGTTTTCTTGGATGCATATTACTATTTCATTCAGAGGGGATCACAGGGAAAAGTGCTGCCCTGCAACATGTACAATTCATATGCTGCAGGACGGAAATCAAGGCCGGTCATTTTAAACAGTGTAATTGTTTTTCTGCACCATAATTAAAAAAAACTATTTCCCCCCTATTTTTGCACTTTTTTATCAGTTAGGTTAGACGACTCCAGATTTCTGTGCCTGCAGGCGCCTGGGAAGTACATTCGGGCCTGACGAAATGCCTTATGTTTGCATCGTCCCACTGTATAGCGCTATGGAA
This sequence comes from Leptobrachium leishanense, assembly GCA_009667805.1. Classification (NCBI taxonomy): domain Eukaryota; kingdom Metazoa; phylum Chordata; class Amphibia; order Anura; family Megophryidae; genus Leptobrachium; species Leptobrachium leishanense. The sequence continues at coordinate 100,897,259 of CM019074.1, forward strand.
TATGTTGGTACTATGTAAATACTAGTAATGTACTACAGCAGAGAACGCAAACTAGAAGGAAGAGAGGTTGGTTTCTCGGCTCTTGCGCCCACACGGTTTGTCGTTCTCACGCAATAATTTATGACCCTAACTCGTGGCACTTTGGAAACGGCTTTCAAGGTCAAATGTGAGCCAGTTCGGCTGCCGCCGGTTCCGCCGCTGCTCCTCTCTGCATCTCGGCGACAGCTGTTTGGGTTTAAAAAAAACACAGTTTCTGCTCATAAAACGTCCTAATACCCTATATTTATATATATATTTTTTTGTTTAAGGAGAGAAGGTCAGAGGGGATTCTAATCAGCAGATAGACTCATGTCTAATTCAGGCGGCAAGCGGCTTAAAATTGTGCGTCATTTGGTCCAGTCTCCATTTGTTGCTGGCCAGATTAAGGGACGAGGTTACTGATGAGCTTACAGCTAAAATTACAACGAAAAGAGGAAAAAAAATATATAAAATGTTTTAAGGTCTGAGGCTGCAGCTGGGATCTGATTGAGTGGCAAAAAAACGCCAAAGGTGATTTGACGGGGACGTGTTTTTTTGCAAATAAAAGGTTTCATATCGAAATGTGTCTAGTGTACTCCTGTACAGAAGGTCTGTGGTACCGGTGCACCTAAGTAACACCACTGGATGACCTCGCATGACTGCTACTGCACAAGGCGACCACCTTTCTGGAAAATTCATAACTGTAGAGCTTGCAGTCAGATGGTGTGACAAAACCGTCACTTCAAAGTTTATTTACATTTATTTTCTTTACTCTATATACAGAGACAATAAACTGTAGAGTGTTGTGTGATGTGCTATGCTGTTGTCAAAGTGTGTATCTGTATGTTACAGTTATAAGTTATGTTTTGCACTCACAAAACAGTAGAAGACCATGCTCCAGAGCTTGCACTCTAACCTCTTGTCTGCTTCCACCCCCCTCTCTGCATATTGTAGACTCCTTGGTTTCCTTTTAGTCCTAGCACTGTTTAGATAAGTCGCATGTGTAAACACTCCATTGTGTTGAATGTCTTTCTATTTTTCTCTAACTGGAGACTCTTGATATTATCTGTAAGGGGTGGGTTGAGTCTCAACTGTGTTTTACCTTTGTGTGTCTAAAGTGAAAATAAAGCATTCTCCATTTGGATTTCAAATGAGAAACATCTACATAGTACGTGTCGTCTACTGTGTGTGGAAATATCTGTGTTTCAGCGGAAAGGGGCGCCTGGGATACCAGGATCCGTAACACTGGTTGTCAGCAGGGTGGGATTGCCCTTTCCAGCTGGAGGGAGCCGATGGACACCTGAAATGCTGAATGGAGAGCGTTTACCTTCACCTGAAACGGAGAATACTTAAAGAATTGGCAGAGGTTTGAGGACTGACAACAAGCAGCAAATCCAAAAGCCATGGAGGACAACCGTGCCAGGTCAGTCTTGCTCCAAGACTCTGTAGAGAAAGAGTTTCAAAAAGAAATGCGGATGAGGTTGGCAGTGGTTGGTCCTAACCCCTCTGACAAGGTCATCCTAGCCATCATGAAAGAGGTCGATACTTTTCTAAAAAAGGAAAGAGAAAGCAGAGACCGCTGGGCAGAGATGCGACCAGCCGAGGAAGCTGTGCGGGATAAGAAAAAGCTTGGCACTCAGGATTTGGAGTGTAACGAGGACATGTTTTTGCTCTGGATTGAGCCCGAGGATATTTGCAGCCAGGAGGATTGCCTGGTGATGGTGAGAAAGAGTGAAAGCCTCACCTGCGAGTTACTAGGAGGTTGGGCAGCCGGCCCTGATAGCACACTGTGTGCTCCAAGCCAAGGATGGTTGAGGGAGCTGGAAGGCCTAGAGTTGATTGGGCCAGCAATGGACTTAAAAGGTTTGCAGACTGCAGCCCAGCATTAAGATCGGAGATACCTGGAGGAAGCCTCCCCACACCAGCCAGCGGGAAGAGGAAGAAAAAGAGGGGCAGCCGAGTTAAAGCAGAGCAGAGGGAAATGCCGTCACTACCCACAGATTACAGCACTAAGCCATCTCCCAGCATGCAGTATCGGGGCACTGGAGAGACTGGCACCCAGGCTGTTCCCCTCATGAGAGATGGGACCACACAGACCATGGACGATCCGGTCAGCTTGTTAAGGGCTGAGTTGGTTGCTGCTCGGGCACAGATAATGGCCCTGACAGAGACATTGCAAGAGCATCAGACCAAACTGCGAGTGGTCATGGAGGAGAGAGATTGTCACTGCATGGAAGTGCAAGAGCACTTGTCGGCCCAGCTTCAGGCCTGCGAGGACTCTAACCACACCCTATGTACAGAGCTCAGTGAAGCTCAGGCGCAGATAGAGAAGCTGGAGCACAGATTACGTTTAACAATTGAGCAGCTAGAGGCTGAACGGTGAACCAGAGCTGCTCTACAGATAGAAATGACTGCTTTTAAAACTCGCCTGGAGCTCTGTGAGCAAGAGTTGGAGCAGACACGGCTGTCGCGGGATAATATGCAGGCACGGGCCTGTGAGCAGGACGAGGAAATACATCTGCTCCAAAACCAACTCCAGCTGTGCCAACGCCACCTGCAAGAAACTGACGCAGCTCTGAAAGAGAGCCTCGCTCAACCAAGGCAAGCGAGGAGGAGGTGAGCCGTCTGACACACCAACTAGTGGTGTTGGCGCAGGAGCAACAGGGCACTACCAGCCACTTGAAGGCTGAGCTTGATGGGCACAGTGCCGACAGCTTCAAGATGAGCTGTCCCTCCTGTGAGCGACCAGCACCCACTTGCCCACCATGGAGGAGAGCAGCACAATAGAGGGTCGAGTCATTGACCCTGTTATAATTTGGGTAGAATCGCTCTTCTGTGCAATGTTGCTGGAGGCTGTCCTGGCATCCACGTGTGACTGGTCCCCGAGGAAAATGGGGACTCCCCAGTATGCCACCCTGCCCAGAAGACCGGTGAGTGACCATCCAGGGAGGCTGCTAGGTTCCTGGTCCCAGGAAGAGTTGCACCCATTTGGGATTGTGGGGTGGGCTCCTTTTGAATGTCTGGGAGGGGGCATCAGCAGGAGAGACTGGGGACTGGGACTGTTGACTGTATTCAGGTCCTGGGTCCGCAGAAACGTGCCCTGGAGAGAGAAAGATATGGGGGGGAATTTCAATGTGCCCACTAACAAGCATTTTATGCCGGTGGACTGTGGTGGCCTGTTGCCTGGCACACTGGACAAGAGGGGTGTCTTGCCTCTTACCCCGGGACTATGGACCCACAACCCTGCAGCGACCATCAGACCCCACTGATGGTGCTTGTGCACCAGCACCCTGGAACTTTACAGTTTGCACAACAATGGACCGAGTGAAAATGTCTTGTCAGTGGCAATCGATCCACTGGGATCAAAGCTCGCCCTGACGATCTGGAAAGGGGGACATATGTGACGAAACCGTCACTTCAAAGTTTATTTACATTTATTTTCTTTACAGTTTATTGTCTCTGTATATAGTGTAGAGTGTTGTGTGATGTGCTATGCTGTTGTCAAAGTGTGTATCTGTATGTTACAGTTATAAGTTGTTATATTTTGCACTCACAAAACAGTAGAAGACCATGCTCAAGGGCTTGCACTCTAACCTCTTGTCTGCTTCCACCCCCTCTCTGCATATTGTAGACTCCTTGGTTTCCCTTTCGTCCTAGCACTGTTTAGATAAGACGCATGTGTAAACACTCCATTGTGTTGAATGTCTTGTTCTCTGACTGGAGACTCTTGATATTATCTGTAAGGGGTGGGTTGAGTCTCACCTGTGTTTTACCTTTGTGTCTCTAAAGTGAAAATAAAGCATTCTCCATTTGGATTTCGAATGAGAAACATCTACATAGTACGTGTCGTCTACTGTTTGTGGAAATATCTCCTGTGTTTCAGCGGAAAGGGGCGCCTGGGATACCAGGATCCGTAACAGATGGTTTTTCCTTTTCCTAATCATTTTGGTACCTCCTATTATTCCAAGACGCCCCAAGAGAATCTAGCAACCAAGCAAGCTTCCATGACTTCAATACATCTTCTCCAAGAACCTCTGGCAATGGGAACCAAGCAAGCTGCCTTGCTTCCAAGACATCTGTTCCCCAAGAACCTCTAGCAACCAAACAAGCTGCCATTAACCCAAAGCACCCCAAGAAGCTCAACAAATCAAGCAAGTTCATATTATTCCAAGACACCCCAAGATGATATAGAAAGGAAGCGTCCTTACCCCAAGACATCTGCTCCTCAAAAACCTCAAGCAACCAAGCAAGCTACCATTAACCCAATGTAGCTCAAAAAACTCTGGAAGCAAACTCATTACTCAAAGGCATTTGTTCCCCAAAACCTCTAACCATCAAGCTAGCTGCCATTAACCCAAGACAGCCGAAGAATCTCCAGTAAGACGCAAGCCTCTTACTCCAAGACTCCTTTTCGACAAGAACCTCTAGCACCCAAGCAAGGTACAATTACTCCACTACATCTGCTCTCTAATACCACCAGCATCCTAGAAAACTGCCATTAACCCAATGCACCCTAAGAATCTCTAGGAAGCAATCTCCCATTACTCCAGGACACCCGTTTTCCGAGAAACTCTAGTAACCAAGCACGTACCTATCATTCCAAAACTCCAAGAAAATCTAGAAACCAAACAAGAAAGCTTCCATTACTCCAAGAAGCATTGTGCAGCCTAACCAATGTTTAGGGAAAGCTTAAACAACAGAAAATAGAAAAAAGGTAGGCGCAACAGTAAGTGATTATGCGGGATAGAGCCTAAAGCACGATCGCCACTGTACCCATATATGTCATCCCTAAAAGACAGAAAGAGCAATAGAAAAAAGAAGAAGGGTACCGCGCTTCCCAGTGCAAGTAGGTATGAAAAAATTAGTTACCCAGTAAGTAACAGGCGTCTTCAATTGAAGGAGGATCAATACCTCAAAAAGAAAACACACATAGTACAATATTGCTAATATACAAATATATGATTTGGAAGTATAGTGGCTCTCACTCACGCTAAAGAGAGCCTCACCCGGCTCTGGCAATATTCACCCGTGGGTAGAATTTAGATGTGGCCAGTGGGAGGGCCTTTCAGTAGACGGAGGTTTTCAAGGAGTATGTGCAGATGTTGATTCTCAACGGATATGGAGAAAGGAGAGAAAATGCCAACATCGGGTAATACCGTAAAACCTTGCAATATTAGTTACAGAAAGTCAGACCACTCACGTGTTCAAGAGCCGCCAGGGCTCAAATAGAGAAGCCCAAAGGTTGTTTTGATGGGCACAGACCTTAATGAAAGCCCCAATGGATCCGCGTGGCAGCATGCAGTGGAAGCCAAATAATAATAAGAACCAAATGATAGGTTAAAAAATGAATGGGGATAAAAATAAAAATAAAAATAAGAATAAAAAATAAAAATAAGTAGAATTAAAAATGTAATTTTAATATATATTCATATAATGAAAATTGAGCTGTGTTTCGCCTGAGTCTAAATAGACTGTACGGCTTCCTCAGCTGCTGCTGAGGAAGCTGTACAGTCTATTTAGACTCAGGCGAAACGCGTTCAGCTCAATTTTCATTATATGAATATGAATATATATTAAAATTACATTTTTAATTCTACTTATTTTTATTTTTTTTTTTATTCTTATTTTTATTTTTATCCCCATTCATTTTTTAACCTATCATTTGGTTCTTATTATTATTTGACTTCCACTGCATGCTGCCACGCGGATCCATTGGGGCTTTCATTAAGGTCTGTGCCCATCAAAACAACCTTTGGGCTTCTCTATTTGAGCCCTGGTGGCTCTTGAACACGTGAGTGGTCTGACTTTCTGTAACTAATATTGCAAGGTTTTACGGTATTACCCGATGTTGGCATTTTCTCTCCTTTCTCCATATCCGTTGAGAATCAACATCTGCACATACTCCTTGAAAACCTCCGTCTACTGAAAGGCCCTCCCACTGGCCACATCTAAATTCTACCCACAGGTGAATATTGCCAGAGCCGGGTGAGGCTCTCTTTAGCGTGAGTGAGAGCCACTATACTTCCAAATCATATATTTGTATATTAGCAATATTGTACTATGTGTGTTTTCTTTTTGAGGTATTGATCCTCCTTCAATTGAAGACGCCTGTTACTTACTGGGTAACTAATTTTTTCATACCTACTTGCACTGGGAAGCGCCGTACCCTTCTTCTTTTTTCTATTACTCCAAGAAGCATGTTCCCCACTAAGGTATAGCAATCAAACAAGCTGCCATTAACCCAAAGCACCCCAAAACCCTCTAGGAAGCAATCTCCCATTACTCCAAGACATCATTTTCCCAAGATCCTCTAAGCAACCAAGCAAGCTAATTATTTCAAGACAGCAAAAAAAAAGAAGCAAAGCCAACGTCTGTTATTCCAAGACACCCCAAGAATCTCTATCTTAGAAATAAGCCAGCATTTACCCAAGACACCCAAAGAACCTCTAGGAAGCCAGTAAGCTCTCAATATTTCAAGACATCTGCTCCCCAAGAACCTCTAGTACCTAAATATCATGGCCTTACTACAAGGCATCTGCTCTCCAATAGCAGTCAAGTAAAACTGCCCCAGACTCCGAGAAACCCCAGAAATATACATATTCTATAATATTATTAATATATTATTATTATTAATACTTTTAGCATCAATATAATATACATACATTGATGTTAACATCTTATTTTATTGCTATATACTTATTATATATGATATATATTATTATTAACATTATTTAGTACGTTCACAGTCATTATTCTTTAAGAATTGCAACGAGTGCAGGGAAAAGCCGCTGGAAAGCCGCCAAAAGGAAAAAAAGCCGCAAAACTGCCGAAATTATTGGATCCGACAATGTCGGCAGTTTTGCGGCTGTTTTTTTCTTTTAAAAATGTCCCGAAAATATCAGATCCAATCTGATCCGAGAAATTATCATATCGGATATGATAATCTGCCGTAAACCCGCCGAACCTGCCTGGAAAAAGCCAACGATTCGCCAAACACAGAGACGACCAGCGGCCGGAAAAAGCCGACAAACAAGGGGGGGGGGTTTGATCATTGGAAATGTCTGGAACATATAAGATCCTATGAATTATAATAAAAAAGTCCCTAACAGAAAAAGGAAAAAAACGCTAAAAATTTTTGCCTAATAGATCCTGAGTGAAAAATAAATAAATAGAGACTTTTTGCTGCAGAATAAAATAATAAACGATTTAGTAGATATTGTATTAAAACGGGAATATTTTTAACATTGAAACCTATGGGATTCACCTGAATAAACCGGCTGAATGAAAACACCGAACGGCAGGCCATTTCAATAACATTTCTCTGCTGTTCGGGGTCTCTGAATAGATTAACCATTGCTTCTCTATGGGTGATTTCACCGATGTCGAACAGGCACCATATATGCTGGCAATTTGCCAAAATTAGGCGTACTGCCTGCATCTGAATAGCTGTATGGCCACAAAATGTCAACGTACGGGGAAATTCACTGTTCGGTGCCATTTCGGGCCCAGATCGGCTCTCTCTGAATAACGCTGTATATAGGTTTTAACATAAATTATTATTAATATCATAAATATATTCTCATTTATTTTTATTAATTATATAGTCATATTAAAGAATTGCAAATAAAAATTGTAATAGATTTCACAAAAAACAAGCTTCTGTTCTGCTATACAATATATACAGTATACTATTTTAATATATTATTATTATTTAGTAATTAAGGAATCATTTTTTAAGAATTGCAAATAAAAAATGATTATAATTGCCACAAAAATTAGCTTCTTTTCTGCTAATATATACCATATTAATATTATATATTAACATTAAGGAATTATTATTATTTAGTAATTACACAATATTTTTAAAGAATTGCAGACACTAAATTATAACAAATGTCACAAAATGCCAGATTCTGTTCTGCTTAAATTTCGAATCGAAACTCCTATATATATATATAGAAAGCGGTCTAAGATTACCGGTAATAAAAACCCGCGGTGGAACATGCATAGGGCTAAGAATATACTTTCCATGGATGTCAAGCTTCTCTGCACATTTCATGGCAGAATCACCACCTTCGAACCCGTGTCCCATTATCCCGTTGGAGATTGGAGTGTTCTCTGGATACTTTGAGAGCCGTTTGCCCAATTTCACCAGGAAAATACCAAACGTGGAATTGTCTCTGCTTGGGAGAATTCATTATTCAGCCAGTCCGACATGACGGTTTTGCATTAACTTATTATCCTGATGAAGTTTAAATTTCCTCCCGGGTTCCTCTTGGAGCCCATTGTCTTGGCCGAATCGAACGCTCTTCTATATGTTGGATGACCACACTCCACGCTCTCCTGTAAAACGTCCCAGTCTTGTCGCTAGAGAATCATCCTCATCCCATAATGCTGTCACCACCTCTCTGGATGTATTATTATATCGTTGACGGCCTATATTATTATAATTTTTTTCTTACATTATTGCAGACGTTGGACGCCAAACGTTAACGATTACAGTTGGATATAAATATTTTAATTTCTGTCTTCTCTGGTTGTAAAATCCCCTTTTTTTAGATTATCGTTATTAAAATAATTCATTCTTTTATTTTTTCTATATTGTGATGTTTATATGATAAAGTCATTTGGACTAATGGCTTCAACGTCCATGCAATGCAATGTTGATTGTGGATATTTGTCCCCGTAGATACTCGAGTATAGCGCGACCCGAATATAACGCGATGGATAGAGCTTTATTATGGAAATGAGAGATACTCAAGACTTGAATATAACGCGAGAAGCAAAATTATACTGTACCGGTAAACCATTAAAATCCTTTCAGGTTCTCTCAACACAGTCAGGCTTCCCCTCAGGCCAGGGTGCTCTGCTCTAGAATGATTGCAGTTGTTACTAAGTATGACATTTTGTGGCCATACAGCTATTCAGATGCAGGCAGTACGCTTAATTTTGGCAAATTGCCAGCATATATGGTGCCTGTTCGACATCGGTGAAATCCCCCATAGAGAAGCAATGGTTAATCTATTCAGAGACCCCGAACAGCAGAGAAATGTTATTGAAATGGCCTGCCGTTCGGTGTTTTCATTCAGCCGGTTTATTCAGGTGAATCCCATAGGTTTCAATGTTAAAAATATTCCCGTTCGAATACAATATCTAATAAATCGTTTATTATTTTATTCTGCAGCATAAAGTCTCTATTTATTTTTCTCTCAGGATCTATTAGGCAAAAATTTTTAGCGTTTTTTTCCTTTTTCTGTAAGGGACTTTTTTATTATAATTCATAGGATCTTATGTATAGACATCTTAGAGAGAGTTCAGAGAAGGGCTACTAAAATGGTGTACGGCTTGAAGGAGAAAAGTTACCAGGTAAGGCTTAATGATCTTAACATGTACAGCTTGGAAAAAAGACGAGACAGAGGAGATATGATAGAAACATTTAAATACGTAAAGGGAATCCACAAGGTAGAGGAAGGGAGTATATTTAAAAGGAAACAAAGTAGCAAAACAAGAGGACATAGTCTTAGATTAGAGGGGCAAAGGTTTAAAAGTAACATCAGGAAGCATTATTTTACTTAGAGGGTGGTGGATACATGGAACAGTCTTCCAGTTGAAGTGGTAGAGGCCAAAACAGTAATTGAATTTAAGCAGGCATGGGATAGGCATAAGGCTATCCTAAACAAAAGATAAATCCAGGTAAAGTATCCATGTAATTGGGCGACTAGATGGGCCGAAAGGTTCTTATCTGCCGACATTTTTCTATGTTTCTATGTTTCTATGAAGCCGCCGGCCACCCGTCTTTACTAGCAATAAGTTGGCCGGAGAGGCGAGCGAGATGATTGATTGGCTTAAACCGAGCTTGCCTTCTGGCCATGATGGATCCCAATTCTCCCGAATCCTGGAATTCCTGAAGTGTTTGCAAGCATCAGGGAACCTGCATTCACTTCAGCGAGACTACCAGAACTTCTGAGAGACTTTTTTTTTTCTTTACACGCGATGCAGATGTCTCGAATAGAACGCAACCCTCCAATTTTAAGGTAAAGTCAGACTTTCCGTTAACCCTTTCCATAGCCACAACACAAGCAAATTGTTAATCAGAATTTTTACATGCCTTTCCTGGCACAATATATTGATGACGCCAAGTTTTCTGGTGTGGTTTGAGGATTTGCCAGGATTTGGTGGTAATCCACCTCTATCAAGTTAAATAAAAATAAATCCTTTCTTCTTAGAAAGACAATGACATTTCGTGATTTCAGCAAAGCTCAGAAATTGGCACAATATGTACTTTCCATCTCTCTGTTGTAGCTCTGAAATGGGCCTAGCAATGAACCAGAACGTCAATAGGAACTGTCGACTTAAGACTCCTTAGCATTTTCGGTTTCCTTACATAAGGGGGTCAGCAACCAATGTTTTGGACTACTACATTTCCCATGAAGCTCAGCCAACCGAATTGGTGATTGACCATTCCCGGAGGGTTTTTCCAAAACCATCTGGAGAGCCAAGGTTACTTGACCTCCACATGCAGTGAAAAACACCCCTTAATCAAGATGTTGTACCTGTCCTTGAAGTGTTTGGTTTTCACAATGGTGACAAAATGGGAAGACCTACACCAGACTGGATTACCAGTCCTTATAGTTGCTGAGCTTGTAACAGGTTCATGGCGCCAGCAAGTCTAGTAGTCAAAGTTGATACTCATTGAAGAAGGTGCAGACAAGGTCAGAGGGCAGGTCGGGTTGGTACACAAAGTAATAGAGCAGACAATGTCAGAAAACAAAGTAGAGTCCGTACACAATGAGACTGTAACAGATCTCTGTGCCTGGACAGGGTCATATCTGCCAAATGCCGCTTCCTGCTAGACACCCGGGTTCTCCTCATGACTCTCACGCCTTTCTCCAGTACCTTAGCCGCAGCTTAAGGACATGTGCATGTAGAGAGCCTGACTAGCACCTCCCGCAATAAGCCAAAGCTGTAGACCTGGAGCCTTTTGTTGGCACAGCGGGCAGAAGTTCGCTGCTACCCCAAATCAGGAGCCGCGACAATCAAGCTTGGCCAGAATAGAACTGTTTATTCACAGAGACACACAGGTACAGTCAAGGACTAATACATTTACATACAATCAAACAGATAAATGAACAGGACCTTCAAACAATGGACAATGGGATTTCCTAGGAGGAGAAGGGGGAGGGAGAAAGCAGGGTAAACAAAAGGAATTTCTTGTAGAGAGAATGTACACAATAGAGAGAGCAGGTACTAATACAGAGGTCACACTATACAGAGAGAGGATAGATAATTGAGGAAATGTACGCAATATACACAACGAGAGACTCTATAATAACTACATAAGGGAATAACACACAGACATCAGAATAACTTTAGTTTGCTGGGGAATGTTTAAAACCCTGAAACCCCAAATATATTTAAAAGGTCCACCAGTTCTCCAATAGTCTCTTTCACGAGCCATAGTCGCAGGCAGGAGGCTAGCCCACAGCCCCCTCCAGATGCCCAAGTGACGGTAGGTTCCGTCACAGAGACATTATGGAAACAATGTGCTATTGGGTCCTGGGCGAACAGGGAAATAAGCCTATCTTGGATGCGGTTTATATTGAGAGGTCAGTATCTGCCTACTCTGACCTCATTGCTGTGTGCCAGAATGTGTGTGTCTCGGACTGACACTGGGGCTTTAGTGTCAGCAGCATCATGACGCCTCAGGTTAGAATAAGTTGACTCTTGTGCAGACTGACCCTACTCGGGTCCAAATAGAGCAAGGAACCCCCACCAGGGTCCCACCTATGAGTTACCCTTGTTCCCACCCAAACCATCCTCCAACTCCAGCACTACTGTGTTTGGCCTAGCCAAGGCTCCGGTTGCTATTTGGCCTATACGTGGCTCTGGCAGCCAATTTGTTCCAGCGGCCCTGCACCCTCTCCCATGCTTTCAGTGAGCCACCGATTGAGCCGCTGGGTATTGGCCCTACCTGGCAGCTCAGATGCTCACTCTGCAGACAGTTCCATTCACCGGAACGGCAGCAAGGACATGACTGGGCACAGACCCTCTGCCTAGTTCCTGTTTGCCCAACTACTCAGTCCTCGTCAGAATGGCTGCCAGTGACCGACAAATGATGTGGGACTCCGATTGTGTAGCGTGTGATGCCGACCCTGGTGAATGTCACCAGGGAAGAAAGGCACTTATGCGATGGTCGAGAAGTGGTGCAATGTGGGGAACCCTGGAATGAGTAGGCCTTAACCTCAGCTTTTGGGAGCCAGTATATATATATTTTCTACCTATACTACAGTTACTTTGTAATGTCCCTGAATCTTCCTCAGTTAACGTGCGAATAGCTTTGTGAACTGATAGGTCTATTTCGATTTCCGTTTCCCCATCACGGCGATCTCAAGTTTTTATTTCTTAAACCCTGGCTTTCTGAATAAAAGATTTTACATTTTCTAAATGTACTTATATTTTCATTATTCGCCGTTCTTTCTTCAATTAATGCAATTTTCATTTCTAGTAGGTCTACGAGAACGCGTTCTGCATCTGCCTGCCTCGTACATTATTAGAAATCGGTGTTTTCTGAAGTTTAACCTGACTGTGGGGAGCATTCATCCCCTGTTCTGACCCTGACACTGTTATGTTTGTGTTCCCACTCTGCTCGAACATTAGTTTAGCTCTCAGCGGTTTGCTCGTTCCTCTGTTCCACAAGCCTGGTTTGATTTTTCGGAGAAATCCTCGTTCCGCGAAAAGGGGGCAGGTTAGGGCAAGCGAAACCTCGAGTTCCTTTAAATAATCCTGCATGTGTCCTTGAATTGTCGTACATGGTTCAGGTAAAGGATTTATAAATGGGCCTGAACACTCAGTAATCTCGAAGCACAGAATATAGCTTGTCTAGTTCAGTCTGCAATTTTCCATTGTCGACATGGCTCGATTCGCAATTTGTAACCACAGCAGTTCTGGGATAGCAGCTGACATGCCCCCACCTGTGTGATCTCAGTGACACGATTACCCAGTCTGTTGCTGATGATCCCCAGGGTTATGCACCAGACTGATGCTCTTCTTGGGGTCCTGCAGCAAACAACACTGGATCACATCATTCCATTGGCCTGTTTGACGCAGGATGCAACGCATGTATTGATAATATTAATACCGAGCGATGACTTACTGATGCGACTCCGCATCATATCGACAATGGCATTGCATACTTTCTGGCACACTCTGATGACACATCCAATGGGGCTTCTTTGAGGCCTATAGAAGCCTTCAGACTTCCATGGAATTTCACCCTATCATGGTTCTTTCTCAAAGACCCTTTATTGTGTTCCCTTTATCCTTGTCCTTTTAGCTTATTGACCTCTGCTTGCTTATTGGTCATTCCTGATCTCTGGTGCCCTTTGACCTCAGCTTGTTTCCTAACTATACTTAACCGCTCCCTGTGACTCTGCTTGGTTTTTCTGAATTCCTGTTTGTTTGTCCAACTTGGCCATTTCAAGGACTGGTATCTTTTTGTGCCATTGTGTTTCTCCTTTTTTCTGTTTTCCATGACCCTCTGTTATTTTGTTATTTATCTGGCCATTACAAGGACCGGTGTTAGGCTGTACTGTCTGTTTTATTATCTGTGTGTTGGGTTACCAATGAGCATGACACTCGGGTGGTGGGGCAACGGATGCCATTGAAGTTATTGTGACACACCTATGGCTTCTTTTTATTTCTCTCAGTTTCCCAACTATTTGGGGTGGTGGCTAGCTGTCAAACACTGTCCAGCCAACACTTAACCCAGTATGGATGAAAAACTACTGAATGATTCAATGGATGAACTTGTCCATCGCGTGATCCATTTGTTACATTCGCCCATATGCCGTTATTCATATATTCACATTCATTTAGAGAAAGTCATATCTCTGAAAATTTATTTTGTATTTGTCCTTGAAGCGCACCTTCTACCAATATGTCAAGCTTCTCTGGCTGAGCGTGCTTATATCTAGTCAATTTTAGTATGTACCATTAAGGAGAAGTATCACTAGCCGGCCATCTTGGTCCATAACCTGTCTTCATCAGTTACAAAATGAATATGACCACTTCAAGGACACAAAAAAAATGAAGTGGAAGGATGTGGATATATTGTGAATATGTACCGTTTCATGATCCTTGAAGACCAGAAAATGGCAGTTCTCATTGCACAAATTTCTCATGAAAATGGTACCAAGGAGTCCACAAGACCAGTCATGGCTATCCTTGAAAGCTTAGAGGTTTCAAATAACATGCTCCATAATGCTTACTCAGTGAGAATTGAGGAACATGTAGTTTTGAAAATCTACAGTGTTGAATATAGTCTCTCACTGCTCTAGCCCTTGCTTGTATCCAGTTGCATCAATCACACGTCACTGGATATTTATTGTCCATTAACACCATTTTGATTTTATCAAACCTCATTTAATCCAGTGTAAAAATTACATCTAAAGACCAAAAGCCCTGACATATAGGAAAATGCATGATTTTAAGCTCTAGTCCCACAAAGAAAAACAAACAAACTTACCAGAAGTAAAACATCAAAGAAAATGGCGTCAGGAAATGTCCATGCATGCCAAACGTCAAAAAAACACCACTTTTCCTCTGCTTACAGGGTGACGACATTGAATATATGAATTCATACACTGGGCAAAAATTCAGCTTCCTTTAATTATTTGAAAGAAAGAGTAAAAGAGGTGTTTTTGGGCCCTCAGTGACCCGGACATAGGCAATGCGTGCAGTAAGGTGCAAAAGCACCTTAAAAGGAGACTTTGACCCATTACCTTGACATTCCATCTTCTTGTGTTGCCATGTGATTTATCATCAGGAACAGGGATGCGGAGGTGGTTTGGTTCGAGGCAAATCCGGGAAATCGTGGTCGGTCAATTTCATGGTCAGAGTAGGCAGCTGTGGAGTGGCTAAGCAGGTATATGGTCTTCCAGTAATCCAAGAATTCAAGAACGGAGAGCGAGGACTCAAAGTTCTTGCATTAAGGAGAGAGCAAAACAAGTGACCACCCACTATACAGAGGACAGGGTTTAATGGCAGGCTGCACCCATCCCTCAACCAGGGCCGGCCCAAGCCACTGTACTGCCTGGAGCGATGGACGAATTGGTGTCCCCCCCCCAAAATACATGCAACGTGTATGAGTTTATTACAAAAGTTCCACAGCAATAAAACTCAATGTGCGGTGTGTGTGAGCATATCAAAGCTCCACAGCAATAAAACTCAATGTGCGGTTGTCACGGCTGGTCAGGGGCTGGGGCGCCTGGCAGCAGATTCCTCGCTGCTCGCTGGCCAGGCGCCGAATGATGTACGCTACCGGGTGCGCTCACGTGGGACGCCGAGGGGCGGGCCTGGCGTTATGACGCGGACCCGCCGGGTTTAAAGCCCAGTCTCACTACCATGCCGGTGCCCTGACGTGGTATTCACTTCCCGCAGAGCTCTTGTGTATTTTGGCGATTTCTGTATCTACCTTGCTTCTGACAAACGAACCCTCCTGTGTATGACCCTTGGCATTGGCAAACGAACCCTCCTGTGTATGACCCTTGGCATTGGCAAACGAACCCTCCTGTGTATGACCCTTGGCATTGGCAAACGAACCCTCCTGTGTATGACCCTTGGCATTGGCAAACGAACCCTCCTGTGTATGACCCCTGGCATTGGCAAACAAACCATTCTGTGTATAACCCCTGGTATTGGCATTCACTCTGCTCTTGGTTCTGCCCTTAACATTGGTACCGAGGTTAGTCTATGTGGCACCCTAAGCACACATCAGATTTCCTCTGCTATAACTAAGGTCCTAGGGAGAACGTATACTCTGGTCTGTACCTCTGTCTGGTGTTTCCCTTTGTTTATCTATTACCTGGTTAATTGTCTATCTAGTTTTGCCGACCATTCAAGGATCGGAAGGGTAGAGAGCGATCCACATAAAGGGATCACTATCTTGGTAGTCAGAAGGATTCGTGACAATACCCTATTCTGTACCTCTGTCTGGTGTTACCCCTTGTTTATATATTGTCTGGTTAATTGTCTTTCTAGTTTTGCCGACCATTCAAGGATCGGAAGGGTAGAGAGCGGTCTGCGTAAAGGGACCACTATTTTGGTAATCAGAGGGATCCGTGACAGCGGTGTGTGTGAGCATATCAAAGCTCCACATCAATAAAACTCAATGTGCGGTGTGTGTGAGCATATCAAAGCGCCACAGCAATAAAACTCACTGGCTGCGAGCTGCTGCAAAATAACAACATGCACAGTGAGTGTTATATAGAGATTTGACCCGTCAGTCTGGAAATTGATAGCTGTGTGTAATACAGGGGTCAGGTGTCTCAGTCTGGTAAATGACCCCTCCCCCAGACAGTGTGAGTGTTATACACAGGTCTGACCTCCCTGCCTGGTAAAGGCAGTAGTAGGTGCGACAGGGCCGCTCTTCCTGGAACCCGTCATTACTCCCCAGCTCGTTTCCATCCACACTCAGCCATGGAGCCCTGAGCCTGCAGCATCCCGGATCCTGGCCAGCAGCGCATTCCCTGCAGGGACCAGATGTCAAGTCCCTCCCCCAGAAACAGGTCCAGCTCAAAACCTGTTCTCCCGGAAACAACCAACACATTAAACGGAGCCCCCTGGATACACATGGACGGGCACCAATATTGTCCAGGGGGTCAGACAGATCTGGAACACCCCCATATCTCTAATCCAAGATCTGGTGTATCACTCATTGGGCAGATGAAGCGGCCAGTCTCTCGCTAATAAGGGGTGGGAAAGGCCTGCTGAAAGGGGTGGGCACAGCCTGCTAGAGGGGCGGGCGCAGCTGGCTTTCTACACAAAACACCAGCCTTCTGGAGGGCCGTGCCTTGTTTGGGCTGAGCTGCCCCTGACAAAGGGCTGCCTGGAGCAGCTGCTCCACCCTGCTCCATGGGCGGCCCGGCCCTGCCCTCAACCCAGCCTTCACAGTCTCCCTCTCCACCAATGGCAGTGAGGGAGGGACCTAGAAGACCATGGCAATTACTACCTGGGTTGCAGATGCGGAGGATCAGCACCCCTGCTTGCTGCCTGCATGCCAGGACCCTTGGCAGGAGGACCCTACTGACATCCACGCTGATGACGAGCGCACTGGGTGATCACGTATGGCGCCCACAACTCAATGAGCTCTGGAAGCCAGGCGAAGATACGCCGCAGGCCAAGTCCTGACATTTTATACTCACTTATTTCTTATATTTGATTTTTTATTGAGAATGTTTATTTTAGTACAGAAGTCATAATAGTGACAAAGTAAAAAAGAAATGACAATATTTACTAAAAAATGACAACGAATGAGAAGGCTTTTGGCTGCGATACCCCATTTTGTGGCAATGATAGAAAAATAAAAGCTTACGAAAAGGTGTGTAGTGCAATCGGCAGGTGAGGTGAAACCCATTTCTATTATAATCAATAGCAAAAGATAAAAGTGGCGACAGAAAAAAACAGACATAAAATATTAAAAAAATTCAGCAAACGTAAATAATTTTATATATTATAAATATACAATTACATTCTATATATTATTAATATTGCATATATTTTTTGCCAATATCATTTCCCGTTTACAAACGTCCCCATGATCAAACGTCAGTAAGCAGACGTTCAACTCTCTGATGGCAATAAATGACAAAATAAACTTGTGTGCGCGGCATAAAGTGACATATTATGTGTATACATTTCACAAACGAATCCTTTTATTTCCCCCCGGAGCGTATTTCAACACTCATTAACAAAACCTGGGAAAATGTGAACGGAAAAAAAAATGGCCGGAGTCAGTGTATCTCTGAAAACCATGGCGGTTGGATTTCTCGATCTGAATTGCCCATGGGACAGACGGATGAATATGGAAGAGGGAAAATCAGCTTTGAAATCAGAGAGAGAGGGGTCAGACCAGAGACCAGGAAACACTTGACATGAAGAACCGTAAATATTTTATGACGGCAGCAGTTTCATTTCATTCAGGAAACAATTAGATGGAATCATGAGGTGTGTAGAATATGCAAGGGCTCTCCAGGACCCCACAGATGACAGTATTCACTTTATATCATTTTCTCTATGATGGGTTATAAAACAATGAGAAACATGAAGAGCCTTAGACCTGATAAGGTTCGGTTTGGCTTTCTAGTAACCCTCCATCATCTGATTATCCGGCACCTTTTGTTAAGTATCATGGCCGAAGTGCTCATTAAATTTCTTTCCTCTGAAATGTTACACTGCACTTGTCGATACAAAGGTGGAGGAGAATGAGGGCAGATTAAATCGTATACGAACCAGATACTTTAAAACTGATTGCCTTCAAAAATCAGGGATCAAAAAAGGGTTTATAGCAAGGACGTACCAGACAGTTCCCTAAAAAAATGTTACAATGCTATAATGTTTCCAAAGGCCTTGATGGTGGGTAGGTGTCTCATGGTGGTAGGCATCACTAGATGGTGGAAAAGAGAAGAGGGGACTGCACACAATTCAGAAAATATAGCATCATGGAAACATGGTGCTCCAGGGACCAGTGAAGCCAACAATTTAAGACAGAACAAAAAGAGGGTATCAGGTAGTCCCAGATAATCCAATGGATTTATTGGAAAATGTGATACAACGTGTCAGTCAGCACAGCGACCTTTCTCAATGCTTCCATTAAAGCCATTGGATTATCTTTGAGTGCTCAGTACTTTTTTTTGTTATATCACCAGGTCTGCAAGGAGAATATCCGTAGCTATGGCAACATAAATCTCACGAGTTACTTTGACCTTGTTGTTGTTGTTAGTTGCGAAGTCGTGTCCGACCCATCACGATCCCATGGACAACATTCCTCCAGGCCATCCTGTCCTCTACCATCTTCAGGAGTCCATTTAAGCTCACGCCTACTGCCTCAGTGACTCCATCCAGCCACCTCATTCTCTGTTGACCCCTTCTTTTGCCCTCAATCTTTCCTAACATTAGGCTCTTCTCCAGTGAGTCTTTCCTTCTCATTAGGTGACCAAAATATTTGAGTTTTAGCTTCAGGATCTGGCCTTCTAAAGAGCAGTCACCTTGACCTACTAAATAGCAAAAGTCAACTCTGCATGGTACCCACTAACTGGCGAGGGGAAGTCTCACCACTGATCACTCTTAGTTCTACCACCAGGTCTTGGACCTCCAGTGACATATTAGATTATCTTCTCTACCTTTAATCATATGCATGAAGAAGATTCTCAGCCATGTCAACATAAATCTCACGCATCACCTTGACCCATTACAGAGCAAAAGCTGACTCTCCATGCTAGAACCTGACTGATGAGCTGTAGTCCCAACATTGATTACTCCTCAGAATTTTAGTAATTTCCATAAGACATATACCCTCTTGATATGTTCTAGGGTCACCATGATCTAGATCCTTATGATGGATGATATTGGGAGCTCCTCCATAAAGTTCTCTGATATGATGACGGAAGAGGGCTATTTCTACAATCGAAGAATCTCGCATATTATAGTGTTTTTTAAGCATAAAGAGGATATTACTTATGTGGGTATTGGGCGCAAAGACCTCTCAAGAGATCAAAAACAACCAACAGGGATGAATTGATGATGGCAACCTGTCCTTGCTTGGACCAGTGTAATGGCTGAGGACAGCGTGTTCATCTTCTTAATGTCTCACCTCGTTATAACAATGCACTTCTATCCTTGAGCTTGATTAATTCAGACTGCTTCACGCTAATAGACTATAATAATCATTAATCCTGATGCAGAGCTTTCCAGGGTAAACGATTCGTCTTGTGATACATACGGATTAGTCTTGTGGATTCAGTTTGAGAGAATACAATGTACTTCCTCTTTATTGCCGAGGCTGGATGGAAAATCTGATCGACTCCTACATGAAGTTATTGAGTAATGCTGGACATTTGTAGAATCAACAAAGGAACTGACATCCAGGTTTCGGCCAAAACAGCCAAACCGAATTTTAAAAACAGCTAAAATTCCACTGGAGCTGGAAGAGGAGGTGGACTTAATACTTGAAATCGCCATTACTGTTGATTGTTTTTTGAATAACTGTGTTAATATCCTTGTAGATGTAATATTTATGGCTGACATAGTTATGTAGGTTTGGAAATAACAGTCTAATCCATCAAGTTAGAGACATCGAACTTCTTTTTATGTTACGGTTAGGTTTTCCACCAAAAATGACAGGTACACACATACAAATAATTACATTACGTGATGATAATGTGGCTATCTAACGTTGCTGCTACAGTTCATTCCACACTTGTTTGATTAGACTGGGCAGTTGGATGGTTGTCTCTGCCATGATTTTCATCACCAACTCATTTTTATGGCTGGCTCATACCCTTCTTGGTTCTGTAAGCAATGGGGCATTTGTAAAGTGTTCTAACCCGAAAACAAGGTGGCGTCTAGGGTGGTAGCAGTTATATGTTCCTGACAAGGTGCCTTGCCAGTTATCAGCTATTTGTTCATGATGAGACACCTAGAGAGATATCAGCTATACATTGTTGACGAGGCATCTTAGTCAGGAACATATAGCTGATGCCTCCTAACAGGGTTATTCAGAGAGCACTGAAATGTCACTGACATGTCGGTGCTCACTGATTCGCCGCACTTCGGTGAGTCCGATTGGCTGACCCTGCGGTGAATTCAACATTCTCCGTAGGGACCCTGAAGTACAGCAAATCGGACACCGAATGTCGCTGCAAACCCATCAGCCACTGCCACCAACCCACCTGCCACAGCTGCAAACCGGCCGGCTGCTGCCGTCAACCCACCGGACAGCCTTCAAATGCCACCAACCCAACGGACAGCCTTCAAATGCCGCCAACGAGCCGTCGAACACAGTGCCGACCAGCCACAGGAAAAAGTAGAAAAGCTGCCGAACTGGTTTAAAAAAAATAAAGAAAAAAAAGATTGAAAGTGCCAAATTTGAAACGCTGTTTGCAGAAAATCTACTGGACGAAAATGTCTGGAATTAACAAATAAGATCCTATGAATGAGAATAAAAACGTTTGTTACAAAAAAAGAAAAAACGCTATTAAAGGGAAATAACAATTTTGCCAAAAAAATCCCCAAAAAGTGCCTAAAAATTAAATAGACTTTTTGCTGTAGATTAAAAAAAAAAATGGTTTAATAGATATTGGCAAAAAACGGGAATATTTTTACATGGAAGCCTATGGGATTCGCCTGAATAAACCTCTCAAATGAAACCACCGAAAAGCAGGGCATTTCACTGACATTTCACTGCTGTTCGGTGTCTCTGAATGGATTATCCATTGCTTCCCTGTGGTGATTTCACGGCTGTTGAACACGCACTGTATTTTGCTGGCAATTCGCCAAAGTTTGGCGAACTGCCTGCTGTGCGAATAGACAAATGGCCACAAAAATACACCTTATGGGGGAAAATAAAATCACTGTTCGGTGCATTTTCGGGACAAGTTCGGATCTCTGTGAATAGAATAACCCCTTAAGCATTTTGAGAGGTTCAATGAGCACCTAGAGAAAGGTACCGGCTATACAATCCTGATGAAGCACCTTGAGAGGTATAAGCTATACGTTCCAGACGACACATCAGGAGAGGGTAACAAGAGGAGGTATTAGCCGAACGTTCCTGACGAGGCCCAATCAAGGCCACCATGATTTTCAAGGGTTCTTGCATCTTTTATTCAGCGGAAGCTTTCTTGGTATTCCGGTTCTGGCTCCCGGGGGCAGACTGCTTGGCATATGATAACGTTTCCTCTGTGGTAGCACCAATGAGCTAAAACTTTATTAAGAGAACGTACAACGTAGCAGGAATGCATCTTAGGATGGGAAACTTATACCATCGTCCATTCTCAAGTCTTCTCATAAACCCGTTATATTTCTTATCTTCAACTCAACAACATCCATCAGACAGGGACCTGAACATTTGCAGCTACTTATCCACATCTTTGTTTTTCTCATATTCCTCGGACAGTGTTATTAAAATTTCCTTTCAAATCTTCCGACACCATTTACTGTATCCGAGGCGGTTCGGGAGTATCAGATCAGGTTCTGCAAAACCATCATTTCTCCCTATTTTTCTTATTAAAATGTACTTGATTTATCGTTGAATATGTCTGGTTTCAATTTACCTTTATTAAAAAATAGATTTAGACTAAGCCTCTGGCGGTTCTATTCCTTTTGTAACTTTATATCCCAGTGACATTCCTATTGAGCATCGGCACAGTTTCATCCAACACTTATTCCTCGGAGTTGTAACCTCACCGGCACTTGGTGTACCGTGTTACGAAAGTCATTATAAAGTGAGGAAACGATAAAATGTGTTACTTTTCCATTTAATATTATAATATTGTGTCTATTAGCAAAAATATATCGATTTTACATATTATTAGGATAGAAAAAAAAGCTATGTACATATATCGTAAAGTCAAGGGCCCGATTCCGAGCCGGTATACACGATGGCTCCAGATGCTATCAGCTTTGCTGGCGGATCGGATATTGCTGCTGGTTACGGCAAATTGTGAAGAGGGCATTGTGGCTCCCAGCTAACCCCTGTCCCGAAGCATCGGACGACTGGGACCATATATTACCCAGAGTTCTTCCATCCTCCTTGTGTGATCTCTCAGAACTTGCGGTCTTCTCATACTTGGCTCCATGGAGACCTACGGACTCTAGGAGCCGTACTGGTGGCTCAGTAAGTGGTTCACTGTTATTATGCATGGAGTCGTTGATAGCAGCTCTATTGCGACTGAGCCGCTTTAACAAGAAGGATTATTGTCTTGCACAGATTTTTTTCTCCTTAAGGACTCCTGGTTACTGACTTGCTCAGAATCCATCCCATATTTTCTTATTTCTCTCTCTTGCTGTAGATCGAACGAAACCACAGAGAGCTGTAAGCTAATACTAAGCCTTGGGCATCAATGTGAACTGGTCACCAGCATGGGCTTAAACGAGGAGCTTAGGGAATTGATAGACCTTCCAGCATTTGAAATACATCCAAAAATAAGGATGTGCAGAAACAATGTCAGAAAACCAGCTCATTAACAGTACTGGACAAAGGACAGTAGGCATGTTCACAACTTGGTAATGTTGCTGGCAGCTGCCTACTGTCCAGACTTTCTTTCCTTATTAAAGATGGATTGGTGAATTTTAGAGGGAAACCAACCCACCCATGTCTGACGTTGGCTTTATTTCTTTGAGGAACAGTAGGGAAAGGGAAGTCCAGTCATTCATCTCGGCAGGGGAACATGAACTGTGATCAGTAAAACATACATATCCAAGGCCTAACCTTCAAACTACTCCCACAAATCCCACTCTTTGCAGTTAGCTCGCATAGTATCTACTACGATGATTTTAAGATGGTGATCTCCATTGAACAATGATTGGGAAACGTGAGGGAAACACCAGGTGACTATGGTCAAAATACTCTGAATATCTTTGGCAGAAATGTTGGTGGAAACTCCACTGAAAATTATACAGGCTAGAGAACTATGCTGAACAACTTCTGCTGAAACTATGTTGGAAATTATGGTGAAGGGTATGGATAACTATGGTGGTGGTTCCCCAAATAATGAATTCAACCTAGTTTCACTGTACTTTATTCATCGCAAATCCTTGAAGTTTCAATGAAAAAATGGTGGTTATTGAATTGTCCCCATGATCTATTCTGCTTGCTGACATTTGCCAACCTCTCAGCAACACACACACACACACACACACACACACACACACACTGGATTTTATCTATAAATAAAAAATTCAGGATTAACAAGAATGACAATTTACGAATTGTAAAATGTACAAATCACAGTTCATTGTGGCTGTTGATTCAATATCAACGCAACCATTTCAATGTCTTCGTCAAGCTGGTTGTCAACTCGCACTTACTGGGGGGGGAAAAGATATGAAACTTCGGCCAATAATTACATACTTGAACGAGCCTCTTATGTCAAGAGCATGATAGCAGAATGAAGTGCAGTCTAGACTCTGGGAAGAGGTAGGTTTATGTCAGTCTAAAATTATTACTTACAAATGGCACCAACTGTTAATTGAAGTCAATTAAACGGCACAAACTTCAAGATGTCTCACGGCACAAGTACATATATCCAAAAAATAACTTTAAATTTATTTCCGTGTTTTGAAGAGTAAAAAGAAATGAATGCTACAAAAAATTTATTTCTGGCCAATTTAATAGACATTACAAAAACTTTGACTACGAGAATTACTTGGATTTCTTTTCTCTCTTTGATCCATGTTTTTTTTGTTTGACCGTCCAGTTAAATTTTTAAGAAGCCAAGAAAAAAAAAATTGTGACCATTTGGCTTTTTTGTAGTTAAAGGGACATGATACTCATCTACTTAAAACTATAAAGTGTTCAGGATGGGAGGGGCGCCCCGCTTTCTCCTCCTGTCCCAGCTCCACTAATCTGACAGAATCACTGGTTGAAGAGGAGGAGTTTCTAGTAAGGTCACACAAAGAGCGGCCGACTTCACCCTCCGAGACCAATCACTGTAGCGCGCATTCTCAGGGAGGCATCCGATGGATTGAATCTGTGCATGCGCGTGCAGCTCCGATCAGCCATTCTGCGCAGGTGCTACAGAACTTGCGCATGTATAGTGTGTATAGTGTATAGACAATTTACGGTTCCTAAGCTACGCAAGTTGTGTAGGAGCACAAGTTGCGCAGAAAAGCTTCAGGTACTTCCGGATTCGGGAATCCCCGAGCTGAAGAGGAGCAGTGCACGGTGAGGGATAAAAGGTGAGCAAAATCACCCAAAAAAAGACAACTAATTGGACAGAGGCTGTTCACAGGATCTGCCCAGTTATTTAAAGACAAACAAGGGCACTCTATTTTTCAGTTGAGTTTCCCTTTACGCTCCACCGGATACCGTTTTCTGACACTTGCTACGGCTTTGCGAAAGACCTCCGTCAATAAATATACCAAAGCGGAGTCGAATCTCAAAATAACCGCTTGACTGAAATCGGATCGGACGTCAAACTCCATTTCTTCCAAAACTGTTAGGTGCTGCATCTCTCTCCTGGCAATTAATACATTCTGGAGACCTCCGCATGGATTAACTCTTAATACATCAATAAAAATAGCTCTGCAGTTTCTCGTCATCTTTGAAAGCTCAGACTCCTTTGGCCGATAGCTTGCATATTGCTGCGCTTACACTTTTTTTAAACCAGCTTATCTCAGTTTTCAACCTAAGTATGGGATGACAGTAGCACAAGTGTTTATCTCGCCTCTTTGGCAGGGGGGTAGTAAAAAAAGAACGTGGAAGCAGTTTAATTTAGAAGAGCATCTTTCGGAAGTTTCCATGACGGCTTTCTTTAACTCGGCCACGGCGATGAGTCGTCGGCCGCTCGTGTGGGAGGTTGCTTTAAATAAAGGTCTAGGAAAAAATCCAAACAAACACTGGTTTAGTGTGTTACAGTTGGCTACAAATAGTAAGTTGACCTACAGTAAACGTTGTCAGTCAACAGTTGTCTCCATTCCAACGTTCTGAAATTCAGAAATCTGGACACATCGCCACTTACCCGATCTGTTGGTCAATGTTCATCACCCAAAGGCTTGGCGTTTCCTCTCTCAATGTATTGAGTCTTTAATAGGAGAATTCCTAGAATTTCACGTCCCCCTCAGTCGTTCCTCTATTAGTTGTCTCCATTCCAATGTTTATGAAATTATGAAATCTAATTACCAGATTTGCCGGTCAATATTTTACCGCTGGTTCATCACTCAAAGCCTCAGGGGTTTTCTCTTTCAATGTCTTGCTTCTGTAATAGGAGGGTTCCTAGAATGTCTTCTCTCCAGTTGTTCTGTTATTAGTCATCTCGATTTCAATGTTCGGAAATTCTGAAATCTGGACACATCGCTAATTACCAGATATGTTGGTCAATGTTCCATATCTGTTTCACCATTCAAAGCCTGAGGGTTTTCTCTTTCTGTTTTGCTTCTATAATATGAAGATTCCTAGAACCTCTCGCTTCTCTCCAGGTCTGCTATTAGACGACTTCATTCCAATGTTCCTGGCAGGGGATTGTGAGGGGTTTGCAGGTATGAGTCAAGCATGCAGAAAAACCACTAGAGTCAAACAGGTTCTACACAATCACAAGAGATTAATTGGATAACACAGGAGTGCGGGCTGGATATATGGAGGATGGCTGGATATGTGGAGGATGGCTGGATGGGGCAGGAATACGGCTGTACAAAGGAGACACAAAACATAAGAGAGAGAGAAAGGGGCAAGACAGGAAGAGAGCTGGCCACAGAGCACAAGTAGACTGACAGAACAAAGGACATAGGTAGAAGGATGGGCAAGGGCAAGACAGGAAGAGAGCTGGACACAGGCAGAAACCAGGAGAGAACAAACCGGACACAAGGAGACGCACAGGAGGGCACTAGAGACACAGGTTTTACGTACGCAAGTTACGTAGCACCTGCTCACAACGATGGATCGGAGCTGCACGCACAGATCTGATCCACTGGCTGCTTCAGAACGCTTGTTACAGCGATCGGTCTCAGAGGGTGACATCACTAGTAACCGATCTGGTGACCGGCAGCCGGGTAATTCAAAATCTCGACTGCTGGGGACACTGGGTGAGTAGAGGAAACTCCTCTACTTCATCCCGCGATAAACCAAATCGCAAATAGGTAGGAGCGGGGGGGGGGGCTGCTCACATCCTGATGACCACTTTAAAACTATCAACTGCTGAGCAGGAGTAGAGTGTTGCTTTGATGGTCAAGAAATGTCCAGGTGACACATTCCTGCAGAAGCTACAAAGCCTGGATTTATAGGAACCCAAGCAACTTCCATGATGAATATCTGTAAATTGTCACGAAAAACACAGAATTAAAAAATATTATTACTATTACTAAGGGCAGAAATAATGCAAAAAAACAAACAAACCACAAAGCGTAAAAAAAATGTCACTACTAGCGTCTTCTACACAACTTAATAAACTGACTTGTCAACATGGAAAACTCCAGGTAGAGTTACGAGATGATCCACATGAGAATGGAACATGATGTAGACATCACACGACAGTAGCAACAATAAAAAAGACAATAATGGGGTTTTTCACACAACGTAAAGAAAAAAAATTATAGGCGTAACGGAAAGGAAAGAAGAAGCCTCTCGGTGTTCGGTCATGAGTCAGACTCTAGACCTCATGGTGGGTGAAGACCATTCATAGGGAGAAGGCGGCTGAGGTGGCCACGATTTAGAAAGAAAGACAAAAAAAGAGAAGAAATAAAAAGGAAGTACATAATACATAAATAAATTTTGTAAACAGTCACATTGATTTAATCTTTTAATATATAAATTCACATCCATGAAATTACACGTAATAATCCGCCTCCTCTGAGGGCACGCGCAGGGCACGACACGCATATCCACTTCCATTTCCCACGCACATTAACGTAATGACATTGTGTCAATGTGCAGAGCTCATACATTGGAGAATTTACCAGTATTATTCAAATTTATTCTATTTAGGCTCACGGAATGATCCCTATTTTACGGAGGAACAGGAAACTTCCCATGATCAGGTGATCACATTCTGAGTCAAAAATGCTATTAAAAATATGAAATTAAAATGTATTATTTTTGAAAAAAATATATCAGCAAAAAGACTCGACAAAATGACAAAAAAATGCTGAGTTGCATATTGTTGCACGATGTTTCATGCCCCGTGTATAACGACTCTATAAATATAGAGGAAAAAAAAAATCTGAATGATAACAGTTATACATGATTTTAGGGGCATGCAGATATCCTGAATTTATTATTTTTAAACAGGGTTTTTCAAAGACAGGTGAAACTGGCCACCGAATGCACCGAACAGTGAATTTCCCCATACGGTGCAATTTCGTGGTCATTTCGGCTATTTTAAAAGCTGGCAGTTCGCCAAATATTGAAGAATTGCCAGAGAAATCTTCTACGGCAGTGAAATCCCCCATAGAGAAGCAATGGTTAATCTATTCAGAGAGCACCGGAGTGAAAGGTCAGTGAAATGTCCTGATTTTCAGTGTTTTCATTCGGTAGGTTTAGGCTGGGGTCAGACCAGCGCACTTTTAGGCTAAGGTCAGACGAAAGCAGTTTTAACGTGCGTTTAGCCGCACGAAATCACGGCCGTGCTAGCAGCAAATGATGTCCAATGCCGGGGAACAGACGACGAACGGCCGCACGAAAGTTCGTCCGCGCAGCGCAAGTGGCAAACGAACGCATTTTTTCGAGAACGTCAAACCGCTACTACTGACGTACAGAGTGCGCTGCGTCCGCATAGCGGTGTGTTTGCGTGATTAGGAGACGTCAGACGCTGCTAATGTCCGGCCAACATAACGTCCAGACGCAAAAAGTGTTTTATTGATGATCCGTACAAAATCACGGACGAAAATGCGCATCGTATGACCGCTATCGTGTATTCCGTGAAAAAATACGTCCATTCGTTCGAACGCACTTCTTCACGGACAATGTGAAAAATGCGTTCATCTGACCCTAGCCTTAACGTGCATTCTGGCGCACATAATTACGGCCGCACTAGCAGCAAATGACGGGCAATGACGGCCAATATACGATGTACGGCCGCACAAAAGTCCGGCCGTGCAACGCAAGTGGAATTTGAACGCATTTTTCTGAGAACGCCGAACCGCTAGTACTGACGTACTGAGTGCGCAGCTGCGGCATAGCGGCGTGTGTGCGTGATTAGGAGATGTCAGACGCTGCTAATGTCCAGCCTACATAACGTCCAGACGCAAAAAGAGTTTTATTGACCATCCGTACAAAATCACGCCCGAAAATGCGCGTCGTCTGACCGTTTTTGCGCATTCCGTGAAAAAATACGTCAATGCGTTCGGACGCACTTTTTCACGTTCGCGGGGAAAAATGCTTTCGTCTGACCCCAGCCTTAATCAGGCGAAGTCCATACGTTTCAATGTTAAAAATATTCCAGTTTTTATTGAATATTTATTAAAACTGTTTAGTCTTTTAATCTGCAGCAAAAAGTCTCTATTTTTTGATTTTTTAGGCATTTTTCGGCAAAAAATGTTTTCCCGATTTTTATAATAATAAAAAAAAATAAGCATTTTTTCTGCAAAAGACCTTTTTATTATTATTATTCATTGGGCATCATCTATTATTTCACGACATTTTCATGTAGTTGTTATTTTGCAAACTCCTTTTGAAAGTTAAATTTTTTTTACCCGTTCAGCAGCTTTTTCCGGTGCTCTGTTCTTTTCCTTATCGATTCGGCGGCTTTGCGGCAGATCGTTGGATGCACTCGCCAGTTTTTCGGATCGATTCAATGTTTTTTCAGATGCGTTCGCGGCTCGCTCCCTGCACTTCGGGGACCCTGTGGGGAATGCTGAATTTACCGCAGGGTCGGTGAATCGGACTAGCCAAAGTGCGGGGAACGGGAGAGCAGCAAAACATTTCGGTGCTCTCTGAGTAACCCTGATTGTGTTTAATTAAAGAAAATAAAGAAACTTTGTAATTTATGATAGCTTTTGTGATTTTTAGGTATTTTAACTTGATATTATCCCGGCTTTCATATTATTTTTAGAGGTTTTTAATAAAAATTAAAAAAAATTATAGTTTGATTGCAAGTATTTAACCTTTTCACTGCTGAGGACGTGTGGGGAACATCCTCATTGACTCCTTTGAACCCCGATATCTCCTGACTGTTGGCAACTAGCAGGGTCATGTTTGGTATCATTAGAAAGGCCAGAGCATTGGCCTTTCCAATGATACCAAAGATGACCATGTTTACAGTAAAGGAAAAAAAAAAGAATAAAAAAAAGAAAAACATGTTTTTTTAAGACGTGAAATGGCTCAGCAGTGAAGGGGTTAAGGGGCTTGGTGATATCCCAATGCTCATATTTTTAGATGTTTTTATTAAAAATGATTTTTTTTATTTTTTTTATAGTTTTAGCTGATTTCAGGTATTTTAAGGGCTTGGTGTTGTTATCCCAGTTTTCATAGAAGGTAGAATTTTAAATGGTTTTAATGAAACTAAAAATAATTTGAAAAAAAAATGAATTAAGAACGATATCTAAAAATAGTATAAAATCGGAGATAACACCAATCTCCTAAAAATTAAATAAATTTATAATTAATAATTCAATTTTTTTGAATTATAGGGGATTGTTATCCTGGTTTTTATATATTTTTTAGATGTTTTTAATAATATTTTTTTTAAAAATCTGAATTAATATACTTTAATTTTAAGGGCTTAGTGTTATCCCTGTTTTCATAGAAGGTAGAATTTTAAATGGTTTTAATGAAACTAAAAATAATTTAAAAAAAAAAGGAATTAAGAACGATATCTAAAAATAGTATAAAATCTGAGATAACACCAATCTCCTAAAAATTAAATAAATTTATAATTAATAATTCCATTTTTTTGAATTATAGGGGATTGTTATCCTGGTTTTTATATATTTTTTTAGATGTTTTTAATAATATTTTTTAAAAAAATCTGAATTAATATACTTTAATTTTAAGGGCTTAGTGTTATCCCTGTTTTCATAGAAGGTAGAATTTTAAATGGTTTTAATGAAACTAAAAATAATCTAAAAACAAATGAATTAAGAACAATATCTAAAAATAGTATAAAATCTGAGAACATCAATCTCCTAAAAATTAAATAAATTTATAATTAATAATTCCATTTTTTGAATTATAGGGGATTGTTATCCTGGTTTTTATATATTTTTTTAGATGTTTTTAATAATATTTTTAAAAAAATCTGAATTAATATACTTTAATTTTAAGGGCTTAGTGTTATCCCTGTTTTCATAGAAGGTAGAATTTTAAATGGTTTTAATGAAACTAAAAATAATTTAAAAAAAAAAAAGAATTAAGAACGATATCTAAAAATAGTATAAAATCTGAGATAACACCAATCTCCTAAAAATTAAATAAATTTATAATTAATAATTCCATTTTTTTGAATTATAGGGGATTGTTATCCTGGTTTTTATATATTTTTTTAGATGTTTTTAATAATATTTTTTAAAAAAATCTGAATTAATATACTTTAATTTTAAGGGTTTAGTGTTATCCCTGTTTTCATATTTTTAGATGTTTTTAATAGTATAAAAAAAATCTGATTTATTATAATTTAATTGTAAAGGGACTAGTTTTCATTTTTTTAAATGTTTTTAATAAAAAAAATTTATGTTTTATTGTAGACTTATTGGATTTTAGGGACTTGCATTTTTTTGTAGCATTTAATACATTTTTTAATTATATTTAAACTATAGAAATGACAGAGCATTGAATGGTGTTAATAATGTAAAGTGATATCCCTGGCTTTCTGCTCCTTTCCCATACTGTGAATGGTAAGCAGAAGGTACAGCACTGATACCGCACACATCTCTTTAGTCACAGATATTTTAAGCTGCATATTTCCCCGTTTGATTATCAGTGGTTCCTAAATGGCTTTACGTGTATTATGAATCAATCCATTGTTCTGCCCGCTCTTCTCCTGTTCCTCTTTCTAAATATAGACGCCAAAGCCTTTATCCTATTTTCTTCCTCCCGGATAAAGCCGGAATTGTATAAATACGGCGAATTTGCTGCACGAGAGGAGCATAAATAAGCGACAATAACCGTAATGGCAAGAAAACGTCGCCATCTGTCATGGTGGGGCTGTCACGCGTGCCGCCGAATGACTCCAATTATTCCCAGGTCTGTGTATAAACACAGGGTGCTATATTATATACATTATTCTTGGAATATCTGGAAGGCGTAAGACGAGAGCACATACGTCAGCTTCCCTTAAATTATGGTGGAATCATGCGATGGTTTAAATAACAAACATATTTTAAATTCTATATTTGTTTTATTTTATTTTTCGTTGGACGTGTAGGACTGCTTCCTGGGGACTTTTACTTTTTATGGGAACGGTAATTCCAGCCTTACATATTTAGATTAAAACACTATATATACTATATATTTATAATAAGTGTAAAAAATTTTTATTTGAAATATCGCATAAATTTAAAACAATTCAGGATCATTTATTGATTTATATATAAAATACAAATGAGTGCGTACATATATAAATAAATATTTATGTGGGGGGTAGGACTGTATCTTACAGTTGTGTTCAAAATTATTCAACCCCCACTGAAATTGAGTGTTTTGGCCAGTTTGACATTGATTTTGATCATTCAGTCATCTTGCTTACAATTAAATCAAAGAGGCACGTGTAGGTCAGACAAATATAACATAACATTTATAATGAAATAACCACAAATGTCTTTTCTGTGCTCACATCATTATCAGTTTTATTCAACCCCCAAGTGACATTCAATCTTAGTACTTAGTACAACATCCTTTTACAGTTATAACAGCTTTTAAACGTGAAGCATAGCTTGACACAAGTGTCTTGCAGCGATCTACGGGTATCTTCGCCCATTCGTCATGGGCAAAAGCCTCCAGTTCAGTCAGATTCTTAGGCTTGCGCACTGCAACTGCTTTCTTTAAGTCCCACCAGAGGTTCTCAATCGGATTTAAGTCAGGTGACTGCGATGGCCACTCCAAAATGTTCCAGCCTTTAATCTGCAACCATGCTCTAGTGGACTTGGAGGTATGCTTGGGATCATTGTCCTGTTGAAAGGTCCAACATCTCCCAAACCTCAAGTTTGTGACGGACTGCATCACATTGTCATCCAATATCTCCTGGGACTGAAGAGAATTCATGGTACCTTGCACACGCTGAAGCTTCCCTGTACCTGCAGAAGAAAAACAGCCCCAAAGCATGATTGACCCCCCGCCATGCTTCACAGTAGGCAAGGTGTTCTTTTCTTCATAGGCCTTGTTCTTCCTCCTCCAAACGTAGCGTTGATCCATGGGCCCAAACAGTTCTAATTTTGTTTCATCAGTCCACAGAACACTATCCCAAAACTTCTGTGGTTTGTCCACATGACTTTTGGCATACTGCAGTCGACTCTTCTTATTCTTTGGAGACAGCAAGGGGGTGCGCCTGGGAGTTCTGGCATGGAGGCCTTCATTACGCAGTGTGCGCCGTATTGTCTGAGCTGAAACTTCAGTACCCACATCTGACAAATCTTTTCTCAGTTCCTCAGTAGTCACACAGGGACTTTTCTCCACTCTACGCTTCAGGTAGCGCACAGCAGTCGAAGTCAGCATCTTCTTTCTGCCACGACCAGGTAGTGTTTCAACAGTGCCCTTTGCCTTGAATTTGCGAATGATGCTTCCTATGGTCTCTCTTGGTATGTTTAACATCTTTGCAATCTTCTTATAGCCATTGCCCTTCCTGTGAAGAGTAATCACCTCTTCTCTTGTCTTCCTGGACCATTCTCTTGACTTCACCATGTTTGTAACCACACCAGTAAATGTCTAGAAGGAGCTGAGTATCACAGTCATTTTAAAGCTGCCTAATTGGTGCTTATTATGCTTTATTGCTGCTCCGTGACATCCACAGGTGTTTTCAATACCTGATTGAAAACACTTAAATGAACCTCTGTTCTTCAGAGTGGTAGTCTTTAAGGGGTTGAATAATTGTGTCAATGAAGAATTCACAAAAGAAACATTTACTACTGTATTACAAAACCAATTGATGTCATTTTAGTTGCATATGGTTCTTTAAAAAGTCCTTGTAGGATTTCATTCTGAATGCAATTACAAATGTACACTAAATTCCCTAAAACCCTTTATAGCATTGGGGGTTGAATAATTTTGAACACAACTGTAAGTACTAGATTTTATAAAGCCAAGAACACCACTTTCTTGTGTTAAAACACTATACAGGGTTATTCAGAGAAAGGTGAAAATCTGGAGAACTTTTGGAGACGTGAAAGGTCTCTAGGTTTCTAGGTCAAAATAACCGATTTGGAAAGTGAGATAAATGGGAGAAATTTTCTGGTTTGGCTATTTTGACCTAGAATTTTCACTTCTCCAAAAGTTCTCCAGAGTTTCACTTTTCTGTGAATAACCCTGTACAGGTGACGCGTTTCACCGGTATCTGCTCCCTTCCGTGTCCTGCACCGGGTTCTCGCTCAGATCCTGCGTGACATTGTAGTGGTTCTTTCCCACAACATCTGGGTGTCTGGCCATCCAGCTCCTGCACCTCGGGAGCTTGCTCCCTTCGGCGGCACACAATCAACAAATGAAGCCGTTCCTCGCCTTTGTACAGCTATTTATTAATGAGCAATGCACCAAGCACCACTATTTACTGCAGGGATTTCCCCTCCCCCTATAGAGATACCCCATTACAGCCGAACTCCAGGATAACTTTTTAGGGCCAACCAAGAGTATCTGGTTTTCTTTTAAGATTTCGGTTTGATTCCCTGGTACAGAACAAGTTCGAGTGATTTACCAATTGCTGTTATGTGCCCAGACACACCGTCCAATGACCCGTAGCTGTTTAGTTTCTCCAAATGGAGATTTTGGGACATTAATACAATAGAAATAAGAGGACTTGCAGGTCAACAAGTTGCTCTCAAGCACCATTTCCTTCTTTTCCAGCATGGAAACGTCTCTGAAAGATTGCTGTTACTGCAGTGAACTTTGGAATTTCTGGGTGTGGTTCAAGAGTCAGACAT
The DNA here is from genome assembly GCA_009667805.1 of Leptobrachium leishanense. NCBI lineage: Eukaryota > Metazoa > Chordata > Amphibia > Anura > Megophryidae > Leptobrachium > Leptobrachium leishanense. The sequence continues at coordinate 100,931,825 of CM019074.1, forward strand.
TTTTTTCTGGCAGAGCCACCATAAGCCTTTTCTAGCAAAGTTTGGTACCACCTTATTTTTTTTTTCCTGGTGGATCAGTCAAACGGAAGTGGTCGGTTAGTCGGGAGTGCATTCTCTGGTGCATACACCTCTTGCCATAGACCTCTGCATCGGGAATTATACATCCTCTGATTGCACAACCTACTAGGCCACCAGGGAAGAAACATCAATCTCTGTCCTAGCCAACCTCTTGTGTTGTGATGGATTTTCCACTTTGCTGAGTCTCTTTGGGCCCAGAGCCGGAACCTTGTTTGGACCTTTCTATAGGTGGCCATCTTCCCTGGATTTATTGTAGATGAACAACCTCAAATGAACCTGACCCCATTAGATACAGAGTGCATGAGGGCTCCAAGCTGCAGGACAGCACTTTAAAATATTGTTTATCGTGTGTGAGGATTCCTGACCCTAACACAATCTAGCCCATGCTTGGCAAAAATGTTACAACACCGGACCTTATAATGACCAGGTTTAACTATAAAGTGGAAGATGTCGTTGAGCTGAGCCAAGGTCCAGGGTAACAGAATAGACACAAAACGAGGAAAAAGGCGAGACATGGAGAGTCAACAAACCGAGAAAACAAGCCACAGTAAGGACAGGGGAAAATGCAAGGTCAAGGACAAGCTGATTCAACAACAGGAGAACAATATGACATCCTCTCAAGTAAACAGAACCACGACAGGACCCAAGAGAATGAAGCACAAATTTATATAGAGTAAGCATTCCTCCTATTGGATATTGCCATAATTCCTGCAACAAATTTTCCGGGAACGTCATTGCTGGAGGACGCATTGCATGCTTTAGTGACATGTTAGGAACTACATCTAGCAATTGACGCCAACGTGACCAGTGTCAGACATGCTACTGGAAATGACCACGTTGCCAAAATGAGAAGTTTGGATCTTAACTGCATCAATACTAGACAAAGATGGGAAAAAATGACACCCCATGATGGGCAGGTAAGGTGGACAACATGGCTTGTGGTTTTCATTCCTGAACCTCTCAAGTTGTCACTCAAGCTTAGTTTTTTCCCTTACCGAACCTGGCTCTTGTTCTCCAACTTTTGCCTCTGTGTTAACCTTCTGAGTACCTTATATTGATATACTCTCATGGTCACTTTATTAGGTACACCTTGCTAGTACCGGGTTGGACCCCCTTTTGTCCTCAGCACTGCCTTAATTCTTTGTGGCATAGATTCGCAAGGTGTTGGAAACATTCCTCAGAGATTTTGCTCCATATTCACATGATGGCGTCACGCAGTTGATGCAGATTTGTCGGCTGCACATCCATGATGCGAATCTCCCGTTCCACCACATCCCAAAGGCGCTCTATTGGAATGAGATCTGGGGACTGTGGAGGCCATTGAAGCACATTGTCATGTTCAAGAAACCAGTATGAGACGATTTGAGCTTTGGTGACATTTCGGTGCTCTCTGAATAACCCCCAAAGTACTGAACCTTGATTACGGAGCTTGACTCTATTAATTCTCCCCTTTTCTTCTAGTGTAGACCCGGCCATCTCAAGGACCGGCCTATCAGATTAGGATTTCTACTGGCTTTTCTGGGTGCTGTCCACTTAACGAGCTACCCCTATTTTTGACAATCATTGCATTACAGCTATGGGCCCTTCTATTTCACGTGCCGATGAAGACATAACGGAATTAAACTTTTTAGGAAGAATCCCCCCAAAAAACGACCTATTATTATTTTCGTTTTCTAATAAATACAGCTGTTTCTGTAATATTCCCTTCACTTAAGGGGATTATCAAGGGATTCTGGGAAAGCGACACAGGAATAAGGGGAAAAGGAAGGTTATTTTTAGATTATGGAGCCGGTTCGGCCGTAATAACCTTTTAATTTATTATAATTATTGCTTTAATGAGTGGTTTTCTCTTAACATGTCTCATTTAAGTAGCGGTCACACTGCAGGGAATTTCTGACATGCTTAAGCTGACATTACTCAATTTCACAGCTGTCATAATTGCCTTGTTGTTGCCGTCAGGATAAAATGCTAAGTGCCGGGTAATTGTTATGTTTGGTGCTGGAAATCCTGTGCAAAAAAAAACCCTCAACGACTTAACGTTCAGGAATTGCTTTGTTTTATGCATAACATTTACGTTTAAAGCAACCCTGCTGACACCAAAGGGTTATTCAGAGAGAGCCGATCTGCCCCCGAAATGTCACCAAACAGGCAATTTCCCCGTACGGAGACATTTCGGGTCCATTCGGCTATTCACAGAGCAGGCAGTTTGCCAAATTTTGGCGAATTGCCAGCACGTACAGTGCCTGTTCGAAGGCAGTGAAATCCCCCATAGAGAAGCAATGGTTAATCTATTCACAGACACCGAACAGCAGGAAAATCTCAGTGAAATTCCCTGCTGTTCGGTGGTATCATTTGTCAGGTTTGTACAGGCGAATCCCATAGGTTTCAATGTTAAAGTTTTAAATTGTAGGTTAAAAATATTCCCGTTTTTAATTCAATATCTAATAAACTGTTTATTATTTTATTCTGCGGCAAAAAGTCTCTTTGTTTATTGATCATTCAGGTGATTTTTTCAGTTTTAATCGTTTTTTCTTTTTTTCTGTAACAGACCTTTTTATTATCATTCATAGGATCTTATATGTCAATTACAGACATTCCAATGATACCAAACATGACCCTCTAGCTGCCACTGCTCAGGAGATAAGGGTAACCAAAGGACCCCCCCATTTCCACCATAGTGGAAATCCCAGGGCAAATCCCAGGGCAGCTTGGGGATAATTCACCAACATCATCACGCCCATGAACAAGGATGTCAGTGGGCGGGGGAGGGGGCTTGACATCCAAGATGCTGGCTACCTCCATGAGAAGTCAGTGATCTGGCACCGATTGCCTCCGAATCACAGACTGGCGCCTAAGGGGGGGGGGTTAAAGAGAGGCATCACTGGAAAGGTCAGACATTTCCAGCGATGCCTCTCTTTTTTTTTTCTCTAAACTTTACCAATCAGGAGGAAGAGAGGTCCAAAGGACCAACACCCTCCCTTTTAGGCACTCTCCTGGTTCTGCCGGGGGGCACCTGAAACCGATGTTAACGCGCGCTGGCACTATGTCAGTGCGCTGGGAGGGGTCTAAAGGGACGGTCTGACTTCTAGGAACGCATGGTGTCTCCCCTTTCGCTGCGGAGACCCCATGATGCGTGGGAGACATCCTCTACACACAGTGCGCGCAACCAAGGACATCCCCCCCACAGATCTGCAGCAAAAGGGTTAAAAGCCTTTTTAATTATTTTGTAACAGACCTTTATTATTTTTCTTTAGGACTTTTTTATTTAGAAACATTTTTACAAAATTTTATTGATTTATACTCTATTAGGAGAATAGGAGACTCAGGTTTTTTTTCCAGTTCGGTGGAATTCGCCGAGGTCAATTCAATGCTTTTCACTGACGTCCGATAACTGCTACGGCCACTTCAGTTTTGGCAAAATACGGTGAACATTTCCTGAAGAGTAAATTCACAGTAATTTCTTCTCAATGGAGTCGCCTAAGTGAGCCGAAATGCAGCGAAACACAAAATTCGGAAATTGCACGCGATTCACAATAACCAAAAGGAAACGAGATACAGATAAATGGACATAGGATGGAAACAAGAGGTGTAGAGGGTCCTGCTCATAGGAGCTTACAATCTAGAGGGATTGGGGGTTGAGGAAGACAAGGGGAGTTTTACTGGACGGCAGGATCATTAGTGCCAGTGGTTTGGGAATGGTGGGGAATAACACCCTAAATTATCCAGATTTTTATGCTTTATGGATTTTAATTAACTATAGTAAAATGGGCTGGAGAGCTGGCACCTGTACATCTCACTTCTTCTGCACCAGTCCTGCCTCAAAAGGTACGGGTACCTACATACGGATATTTCTGGAGTCACCTTGTGCCTCTGGAGACAACATACTCCTAATAATAATATCCACCTCTCATGCAGACACGGTAATACATCGTTTACACCCACTCGGTGCAAATATAATTCTGCGTGATGACACCGGTCAGTACCTGACATGAAAAAACCACAGACTTCAGACAATAACCTCTTTATTCTGATAGGAAACAATTCTGTTTATCTTTGACTTTTAGATCTTTATTGATGTTCTGCGTCTGTTTGCATGTGCTTAGGATTTCCTGTTGTGTTGTGATGTTTTCATAACAGTCTATTCCTTTCCCACCGAATCCTGGGGAAAACTTCCGTACGCTCACATGGGATACAGGAAAGTAAGGTCTTGGTAGCTCTACATTTCGCCCGTTATACTTTTAACACTATATATATATTGTATCACAGAGCTGCACAGCAATAAAACTCACAGTAATGTGCAGTGTGTATGAGGGTATTACTGAGCTCCAGAGCAATAAAACTCAGAGCTGCACAGCAATACAACTCACAGTAATGTGGGGTGTGTAGGAGGGTATTACAGAGCTCCACAGCTATACAACTCACAGTAACGTGCGGTGTGTATGAGAGTATCAGAGATACACAGCAATAAAACTCACAGTAATGTGCGGTGTGTATGAGAGCATCACAGAACTCCACAGCAATACAAGTCACAATAATGTGCGGTGTGTGTGTGTGGGTATTACAGAGCTCCACGGCTATACAACTCTCAGTAGTGTGCGGTGTGTATGAGCGTATCACAGAGCTGCACAGCAATAAAACTCACACTCATACATGCCGCACATTAATGTGCGTTTTATTGCTGTGCAGCTCTGATACGCTCATACATAACCCACATTACTGTATCACAGAGCTCCACAGCAATAAACCTGAATGCACTGTAGCTGTAGGTTGTGTATAGAAGTCTTTTACACGATTACGGTTTTCTATTTTCCAAAATAAACATCCATTGATTTGAAGCAGCTTTATTAGGCAGTGTCAGAGGTCCACATTGTGTTTGTAAACACGTCACATTGTTTACCTTCTTGGCTGTGAGCCTCCCCTGCTCCTCGAGGTGACACGGATTTTGAGAATGCTTATAGGAACTCATTGGCCAACGTGAAAATATGTCGTGTTGAGACCAATGAAGAGAACCTTAACTGTAAGTCCTTTGTAGCATGTAATTACATATGGAAATGTTGGTGGTAATTTAATCGCGCTCTGTGGATCATAAGAGCACATGAGTCATTAGTGATCCATTGTCGTTTGGGTACAGTCTTCATTCTTCCAGGATTACATTACGACTTAGTGGCAAGCAGGAGCCATGGGTATGCCGACCGCTTGCACGAAAATAATCATTACATTTAAAGAGTAGCCACAGAAGTGTTTCTAAGCTTTGTGTTACTTTGGGCTGAAACCGACTGCGGTCTCACCAAGGCCTCGAGCCAACTCAACTTGGCTTGTGTAGCCTGGATTGCAACATAGATGAAGCGTGAACCATACGGAAGGTCTGAAGTGCCCTTTATCTGTGCCAATCCACTTAAATGCAAACCCTGTTGAGTATGCTCTATGGGAACGTAGGGAAGAGTGAATAAAGGAACCAGAAAAACGTATTCCAGGATCATCCAACGTCACCAGGCACATCTGACATACTGTCGGTGGGTATATTGATCATTATGATTTTCCTTGGTGGCCTGAAGCGGTCAGATTACCTATTTAATGGGCGATTATTAAATGCTGTTGTCACAGTTTGGTATCCGAAGGATAAAATAAAGAATTGAAGCAATCTGGAGTTTCGAATCTTCTGGATTTTGAAAACTGAGAGAATCCGATGTCGGAAGGGAAGGGGAACGGGGAAAGAGCCATCAACCATTTCCTGTTGCCGTCACCAACGTGTGGACATGCTGGGTATCCACCAATTTGTTTCCTGCAGCTTTCGAAGGAGCACTGGACTGCTGCGAGACCCATCCGGAGCGTATGGGAGGTAAGTAATTCTGAAATTTAGAAGCCTCTGAAAATTATTTTGGAGTCTTCTAGGCTTCAGAATTCTGGATAAAAGTTGTAGTATTAAAGAAATATATAGTAATACATAATGTGTTCAATAACAAAAATTATGAATACGTCATTGTGACACTATATATGCATTATGTCGGCACCTGCCCACCAGTATAGATATTCCTTGATGGATCACTGAAAGTTCAGAGACCCACGCACCACAACAAGCGACCTTACCCAATATGCTAACCAGGCAAGTGGTACATAAGCAATCCACATTGATGCACCATATGACCAACCTGTTGGAGTAAAAATGGGGGAAAAGGGGGGGGAGAAAGTCACAAGAATCAGACGAATCATACGGCCATAGACATTTCAATTTCTAAACCGTAAACAACTGAGATGACAAGTATCCGGTTTCCAAATCCCGTCCAAGAAATCCTACAAGATTCTGAACATGTAATGACATGGAAGTCTCCAAGTAGTCTCAGGGACTATAGGACTGAATACCAGCAACTATGTGCAGTGCCACTTCTGGTCTCCATTAGCACTTTCCAATTATTACTAGTCAAACTGCTATCATAGCGGGTCCATTCGTAATAGTCGGTAATGTTCAGTATTAGCATTTTCAGCTTCATATTCCCCGTAGGGCTGGAATTATGTAGAGGTTATTGAAGCTGCAACACCAGGCCAAAGCCTCAAAAAACAGAATATTTAGCTACATCAGCACCAATTCTAACCAACACAATGAGTTCAAGGGGGTTGGGCAATGGAGGTGCGTCTCTGAGAAGAATGGAACAAGAGCACAATGTTAGTTGACAAGAATGGGTATGGCCAATGGTATTTTTTCAACAGTCAAGTGCAAATCAGCTTTGCAACTGGTAACACTCCTTCTGATTGCTCCACGATTAGTATCTTGGCTTCATCACTGATCTCATTGGTTCATCCTAAAGGGGTGATGGAACACATGTAAACACAAAACTTTCCTACTCCTAGAAACTCAATCTCATATCTGACCTTTGAGCTCCGTGTTTATTTCAGCCTCACTCCCTCCCACCCCACTCGTGATTCCTGCCCACTGTAAGCATTCTCTGATGTCATTATCACCTTGCATACAGGAGAACCCCCTATTTATAACCTGGAAAATACTTCCTATGTTATGTGAGGACCTCACATATCAATCCACTAAATCCAAACTCTCCTCGTATCCATTTACACTCTACGGAGTAAGCAATTGAGCCCACTTTGGCATGGACTGGGTTAAAAACATTTAACTATTATTATCTGCTCCTTCGATGACCTTACGTCTTTCCACAACACCTGTGGTGCCGAAACTCATTTTATAAAATCATTTATCCTTTTGTTTGTCCGTGGGCTCCAACAGTGTCTGAGAAGAACAGTTGTCTTCATGAAGTCCCACGTCTATGGCACAAAGAAGTGTTACGACGACTATGCCAAGGTGAATCATCTCTAAATTGTGTATTTTGGGTCCAAACCATTCGGTTCCTTATTTGCTTCCCTATTATCTCTCTGGTTTTACCATCATCAAGTCTCTAAACTATACTAGATGTTAGAAAAATCAAAACGTGTGAAGTAAATCTACCTGTCGGGAATGGACTCCACTGGATCGCTCCCTCGATTAACTACTCTTGCATGGCGTCCCACCTGGCGTCCAATACCTGGGGTGGTGCCTGGGTCTGCTGCAAACCGGAGCACATCACAGACCATGGTTGGCAGCAACGCCAAGTGGCTCCATGACATACACCCTCGGAGAGCAGTGTGAACACTCAAGCACAACCAGACTGCAGGGGAGGAGGGGAGGAGGGGACGGGGCATGGCCGCACCTGAGCGCTCTATTTAAACCTCATGATGAGCCACCAGGTGAGCGTTAGATGCTCTTTGCTGGTAAACATTACTCTGCACAATTTCTCTCTCTCCTATCCGGTATCTGACCTTTGGGTTGAAATATGGATTTTGCTGCTTGCTACCTGCCACGACCCTTGGAATGATTTACGGAATTCCCTCTCAAATCAACCCTCAGATACCACGTCTTAGACTTCCCACAATCCCGGTCACTGGTACCGCCTCCATGTTTCCTAACCGGACCCCTTGGCACTGACACTACCATGCATACTTTATACTTAAAATTATCCTGTGAAAAAGCCTTAATTTTGAGACTGCTTCGTCATCATTGAAAGAAATAAATTTGAAGGCGCATCAATGATCTGAAGCGAGACACAAGATTCTAAATAAAATGATGTGGTTTGTAAAATTAGGACCATTTCCACATAATTAAGCAAGACCGTGTGTACAATGATGGTCATCCTGATTTCCATTGATTACAAAATAAATCAGTTTTGAGCAAGAAGAGCCTTTTGTCCAAAATGTGGGTGAGATAAAACAGAACTTCGACATAAAAAAGAAGCTTTGAAGCATCAATCACTACCTGAGTCTTTAAACTGAAAGAGTAGATGATGACATGATGGAACTAATCTTCTCAACGGAGATATTATTCTCTACTGAAATACTAGAATTCTGTGGAATGCAAGGCACAACGGCTTATGCATCTGAGTTACCCAAAAGGTAGTAGGGACAGAGAAACAGTTGTCTAACAACCAGTCATGATAGCTGGTATACCGCCCTGCCCACAAAAGTAACCAACGAAACTCTACCAAAACAGTTGTAAAAATGGCCAGGTAAAACTAGAGTAATCTAATAAACCAGCTAAGGTCTGGGATAGGAGAGGTACACATAAACAAGAAAATAGGCCAAGAACAGTAACAGAGAGACAGGTTCCCAGAGAAGTTGGGGTCTAGGACTTAATAGGGCAGAAGGTAGTCACGAAACAAAGCCGCGGTCAAAAGCAGGCTATCTACAGCCATGTTTCCCATAAAAAGCAGTGAGAGGAAACAACAAGTCAGAGCAATTTCCCGAGGAACAGGAAATGCAATAAAGGGTGGAGAGTACTTCCATTGGCTTCATATAATGAGGAACTATGGAACACACGTGTGTTATATTTGATCTTGGAATGGCATGATTGATCAGTGACAGATTGGTGAAGTGTGGTCGTGCGGCCCTGGTATGACGCAACTGAGGAAGTGCTGTTGGACTGACCCAACTGAGGGGAAGTGTGCCCAAATTAACGCAACTGAGGGAATGTGTCAGATCGACTCAAGGAGAGGTGACTGAATCGGTCATGACTGACACAATGATGAAAAATGTGTGTTGAAAAAAATGATTATACATTGCAAATAAAGCTAGATATTTCCACAGTGGTTGATTCTTCTGGCAAAATATTGAATATGAGTAGAATGGCTTTAGAGAATTAAGTTGACACAGTCGTATTCTAAGATGCTGTACTTTATTGCGCTTCATGGTGTCGGCTTTGTTAATCATAAACAGAAGAGACAACTAATGCGGCACAATTAGCCGATTACTATTCAAGTCCCTAAGCCAACAAGGCAACTGCAACACAGCTATGCCAGATGTAAAAGTACACTAAGCGTCAACTTGATTGTTTGTGAATATAGCGAAATTACAACCCAAGTTGAGACTGACAGTGACCAACAAATCCATAATTACAGTGGCAAGAAAAAGTATGTGAACCCTTTGGGATTACGTGGAGTTTTGCATGAATTGATCATAAAATGTGCTCTGATCTTCATCTAAGTCACAACAATTTGAAAAACACAGTCTGCTTAAAATAATACAACATTATATGTTTTCATGTTTTTATTGAACATAACATGCAAACATTCACAGTGCAGGGTGGAAAAAGTATGTGAACCCCTAGCGTAATCACTTCTCCAAGAGCTAATTGGAGCCAGGAGTGAGCCAACCTTGAGTCCAATCAGTGTGATATTATGGGATGTGTTCCTAAAAGCTGTCCTGCCCTTTAAAAACACACACCAGTTTTGGGTTTACTGGTTTCAAGAAGCACTGCCTGATGTGAACCATGCCTCGCAGAAAAGAGCTCTCAGAAGACATACGATCAAGAATTGTTGACTTGCATGAAGCTGGAAAGGGTTACAAAAGTATCTCCAAAAGCCTTGATGTTCATGTGTCCACGGTAAGACAAGACTGTCTACAAATGGAGAAAGTTCAGCACTGTTGCTACTCTCCCTAGGCATGGTCGTCCTGTAAAGATGACTGCAAGCGCACAGCGCAGAATGCTTAATGAGGTAAAGAAGAATCCTAGAGTGTCAGCTAAAGCCTATATGAGAAATCTCTGGCACATGCTAACATTTTTGTTGACACATCTACAATAAGGAAAACATTAAACAAGAATGGAGTACATGGGAGGACACCACGGAGGAAGCCAATGCTGTCCAAAAAGAATATTGCAGCACGTTTGAAGTTTGCAAAAGAGCACCTGGATGTTCCACAGCTCTACTGGCAAAATATTCTGTGGACAGATGAAACCAAAATTGAGTTGTTTGGAAAAAACACAACACTATGTGTGGAGAAAAAAAGGCACAGCACACCAACATCAAAACCTCATCCCCACTGTAAAACATGGGGGAGGGAGCATCATGGTTTGCGGCTGCTTTGCTGCCTCAGGACCTGGACGGATTGTTGTCATTGATGAAAAAATGAATTCCAGAGTTTATCAAGACATTTTGCAGGAAAACATAAGACCATCTGTCCACCAACTGAAGCTCCGCAGAGGATGGGTGATGCAACAGGACAATGACCCAAAGCATACAAGTAATTCAACAAAAGAATGGCTTCAACAAAACAAAATACGCCTTCTGGAGTGGCCAAGTCAGAGTCCTGACCTCAACCCGACTGAAATTCTGTGGCATGACCTTAAGAGAACGATTCACACCAGACATCCCAAGAATATTGCTACACTGAAACAGTTTTGTGAAGAGGCGTGGTCCAAAATTACACCAGATGGTTGGGCAGGTCTGATCTGCAACTACAGGAAACGTTTGGTTCTGGTTATTGCTGCCAAAGGAGGGTCAACCAGTTATTAAGTCCAAAGGTTCACATACTTTTTCCACCCTGCAATGTGAATGTTTACATGTTCTGTTCAATAAAAACATGAAAACATTTAATGTTTGTGTTGTATTATTTTAAGCAGACTGTGTTTTTCAAATTGTTGTGACTCAGAGCACATTTTATGACCAATTCATGCAAAACTCCACGTAATCCCAAAGGGTTCACATACTTTTTTTTGCCACTGTAGATGTTTCGTTGTGCTGAAGACTAGACCGATAACAAGGCAAATACCAAGAAATAAGTTGTCTATGTCTAGACATGACCTGGATGTGTCAAACCCCATACCAGCTCTTCAAGACCATCAAGGCCAGGCCAATCTCCACAACGAAAAATACTGATGTGAAGGCTCAACTAGGCTGGAAGTTATTGATCTCCAATACTGGTCATCAGTAGGGATGAGCTGTTCGGGTTCGGACGGTTCGGAGTTCGACCTGAACTTTGGCAGTTCTAAAGTTCGCGAATTTCGAACTTTTTGGGCGTGTTCGGTTCGGGTTCGAAAAAAAAAAGAAAATGCTTAAAAAAAATACAAAAAAATCTAGAAATAAAGACACTCTTTACTGCAGAATATTATAAACAACGGCTTATTAGATATTGAATTAAAAACTAATGTGTACATGGAAAGATTATCAACTCTAAGGCTAGGGTCAGACTAACGCATTTTTCACGTTGTCCGTGAAAATGTGCGTTCGAAGAATGGACGTATTTTTTCACGGAATACGCAATAGCGGTCATACTATGCGCAGTTTCATCCGTGATTTTGTACGGATCATCAATAAAACCCTTTTTGTGTCTGGACGTTATGTTGGCCGGACATTAGCAGCGTCTGACGTCTCCCAATCACGCACACACGCCTCTAGCGGACGCAGCGCACTCTGTACGTCAGTACTAGTGGTTTAACGTTCTCGAAAAAATGCGTTCATTTTCCACTTGCGTTGCGCAGCCGGACTTTTGTGCGACCGTACTTCGTATATTGGCCGTCATTGCCCGGCATCTGCTGCTAGTACGGCCGTGATTAAGTGCGGCTTCACGCGCGTTCGCACTGCCTCAGTCTGACCCTAGCCTTAATGACCTCTGTTCACAAACGGACATAACACCAGGTGTTTTCAGTCTGGTAATCAATTTGATCCATTGTACAATATAGTGAGGGGGTGGGGTGGTTGATTGAGATTTGAGAATTAATTTCCCTCCTAAAACATCCTAATATGCTGCATTTAACCCTTTCGCTGCTGAGGCTTTTCACACCTCTGTGCTGAGGTCATTTTTACCGCTTTCGCTCATCATGTTTAACCGCGTTTTGTAGCCATATTTTGATATATGACCCAGACATATTATATATCGATCTTTCCGGCAGACTTGGCAGATTCATAATATGTCATTATTATATGTATACGTTATGTCATGTCTGTATATTATAACAAAAAATGCAATAAAATTAGAATTTTCAATAATTTATTATGTGTAAAGTGTTTTTTTTCACATTTTAACATGCGATCGTTTGCGGTTATATTTTGTATGGGGTGCGCTTGTTAAAAAAATTAGAAATGGGGTCTCGTTACATTTTTTTGGGGGAAAATTTTGCTTTTTTTAACAAACGCACCGCATCCAAAAATTGTTAGTGCAGCATTATTGTTCACATTATAATTGAAATGGGAACAATATTGCTGCATTAACAAAACAAAAACAAAGACAAAAACAAATATTTTTATTTTTTTATTTTTTTTAAAAAACATTTTCCATGCACATGTTTAGTATCCTTGGAAAGGCCATGCTCTGGCCGATCCAACGATATCATACATTAACCCCTAGCTGCCACGTATCGGGAGATAGGGGGTTCATTGGAACCCCCTATCTCCACTGTTGGTGGCAGCTAGGGGTTAACTCCAGGACTGTCGTCATCGTGCTATGCATGATGACGCCAGTCCTCAGGGGGAGTTCCTGGAGGCTTGGCCGACATCTAAGATGTCGGCCAGCTCCAGGAGAGGATCACGATCCGGCGCTTTTCAGCGACGATTCATGATCCGGCTCCCCAGGGGTTAATCACAGCCACCGTTTGGAAGGGCAGGCTGTGCCCTTCCAAACGGTGCCTGGATTAACCCTATGCCCCCCGGCGATCGGGAGGGAGAGAGGTCTGAAGGACCTCCCCCCTCCCTTTCAGGCGCTTCCTCCGCACATGTGGGGGGGGGGCGCCTGAATTAGATGTCATCGCGGATTGCGCTGAGCGCGTCCATAGAACAGGAGAACCACTTGGCTGGACGCGCTGAGTGCGTCCATAGCAGCCAAGTGGTTAACTGGTGTTTGAAAAAAATCTAAAGCAATGTTATTTTTCACCTCGGGATTAAACATTCACAGTGTTATTCAGAGAGCGGTGAAAAGCAGGAGAATAACTGGAGAAGTGAAAATTCTAGGTCAAAATAGCCAAACCAGAAAAATTCTCCCATTTAACTCACTTTCCATATTGGCTATTTGGTCTAGATTGTTCTCTTCTCCTGCCAGTTCTCCTGGCTTTCACCTCTCTCTCGGGGTTGTTCAGAGAAAGGTGAAAACCAGGAGAATGGCAGGAAAAGAGAGCAATCTGGACCAAATAGCCGATTTGGAAAGTGAGATAAAGCTAGGGTCAGACTAACGCATTTTTCGCAGCGACCGTCAAAAAGTGCGTCCGAACGCATTGCCGTACTTTTTCACGGATTGCGCGAAAACGGTCATACGATGCGCATTTTTGTGGGTGATTTTTTACGGATCCAAACCAGGAAACTTTGGGTGTCTGGACGTTATGTTGGCCGGACATGAGCAGGGTCTGACGTCTCCAAATCACGCACACACGCCGCTAGTGGACGCAACGCACTCTGTACGTCCGTACTAACGGTTCTGCGCTCTCGAAAAAATGCGTTCATTTTCTACTTGCGATGCGCAGCCGGACTTTCGTGCGACCGTACTTCGTATATTGGCCGTCTTTGCCCGTCATTTGCTGCTAGTGCGGCCGTGATTAAGTGCGCCTAAACGCACGTTAAAATTTGCTAGTCTGACCCTAGCCTAAATGGGAGAATTTTTCTGGTTTGGCTATTTTGACCTAGAATTTTCCATTCTCCAGTCATTCTCCTGCTCTTCACCGCTCTCTGAATAACCCTGACAGGGTTATTCAGAGAAAGGTGAAACTCAGGAGAATGACTGGAGAATGGAAAATTCTAGGTCAAAATAGCCAAACCAGAAAAATTCTCCCATTTATCTCACTTTCCAAATCGGCTATTTGGTCTAGAAGTTTCCATTCTCCTGCTTTTCACCGCCAAAAAATCAGTAAACTTTTTCTGCGTGTCCGAAAATGTCTCCTCTTTTCATACAGACTGCCGCCCCAAGCAGTTGTTTATGGATAGATTTGAAATGTCATTTTTTGTTTTTTACATATTTATATACATCCTAGAAATCCGCCACTTCACGGGCAGGTTATGGGGACCTCCTAGGCACGATATTTGAAGGAATTTTTCGTTTTTATTTTTAACCCTTATTTCATAGAAAACTCACGCTCCCTTTTTGTCCTTGTTTCCTGTCCCCCAGGGCACTACCCGGACCCCCATACACCTTTTATGGCAACTATGTAGCATATATGCCCTCTTGGAGGGCACTCTAAAAAACCGAATTTTCAGCCCCATTGACTTGCATGGGGGTTCGGATTCGGACCCGAACAAATGGGAAGTTCGGGTTTGGGCCCGAACCGAACTTGGGGGGTGTTCGGCTCATCCCTAGTCATCAGAGGAGAGGATCGTTGTGTTCACCGAAATGAAATTCAAGAGAGCAATGATGTCAGTTATGGCAGCATTTGGAGAAATAAGCTGTTTTGCTGACGAAATAAAACCCAAAAGTCACATTATGATTTAACACCAACTTAAACCTGTAAAGTTGAATGTACTGCATGATTTGAACGCTGCTACACATCGTTCGACAAACACAACTATCACAGCTTTGGTAAGCAACGTACACAAGACGTTCACCTTTCCCTTTTTCTAGAGGGCAAATAGCTGTCACGTCTGATATCTGTCATCGATATCACTCTGTCTGCTTAGTGAGTGGTGTGAGGGAGCAGGTGCACGTTGCAAATGAAGAAGTAGACGCGTGCAAACAGGATATATTAACACCTATAGGGGTGGAGATATACAGTAGAGGGAAAACAAATGACTGGGGCTGGAATGTCCCGAATATCACAATGCGAGAGGCATCGATTGCAGAATTTGTTTGCTATTGATCAAACAGCAGAACGCAGTCAGTATACAGACCTAAAAACAAAGTAAGGGATGTTTCATCGAAAATTGCAACAATTTTCTTGTGATCTCTGCTCTTACTAAAAAATAAGATCGACAGGTTACCAAAAAGGAAATCAAGCGGAAACTGGAAAGCGTGGTCTAAATGCAAAGGGAAATACAAATTTCCGAAATAAAATAAGGCAGTGTTGAACAGATACAAAGAAACAGTCGCCGGGGATCTCAGACTGCAGTTTAGTGTAATGTTGGGAGCTTCCAGCCCTACCTGTGTGCTTGAGGGCAGCATGTCTGATGCTGCTCGCTGACCAATGCCCGGTTTAAATGGAGACAGGCAGGGAGGTGGTTGCATGAGGCGCGGCTTGAGTGGGGGGCGTGGCCTGGTGAAGGTCTTTAAAAACCCTCAGTGTATTCTCAGCAGTTGCCAGATCGTGGTTATCCATACCTGAGCTCCTTGTACCTGACTGCTATATTGAATTAACCCATTATTGACCTCTGCTTGTTTCTGACTATTCTGCCTTCTGTTGCCCTAGACCATTTTCTTGTACTACGCTACTGCTCTGATATCGACCCGGCTATTCCATTTGACCATTCTGAACTCTGTATTCCTGATTCTGGCTTGGCTGACTACTCCCAGTGTTGTTAACCCTTTCTGTCTAGCTAGTTTACCTGGCCAATTCTAAGGACCAGACAGTTAGAGATCTTTCACGGCTACTCTGTTGGTAGCTTCTGGGCTCTGTGGAGTGTGGGGTGTTAAGTACTGCGTGGTGGGATCTGGGAACCGTGACATTTAGGCGGTATAAACCAAATCTGAGTTAAGGTCCTATCTCCAAAAAAGTGGAGTTTATGATTAAAAGAACTTGGTATATGACCTACAAGCAGATGGATATAGAGTAGAAAGACAAAAGAGGACCTTCGCTCGAGACCGGTCCTTGTACTGACTGAGTTACTATGGTAAAAAGAAGTGATCAGGAAAACCGGCCAAGGTTAGGAGTATAGAATAACATTGAGTCGAAGAAGAAGAACAAAGCCGCTGTCCGGATAGAAGAGATACAGATAGACATATTATAAGCGAATTTCAGTGTGAGAAAAAACACGTGGAACATTATAATGCTTCGAGGAGTATAATAGAGCAACGACAGGTCAATGAACCTTGGACCGAGCTAGTTTGGATGATGATGCCCATCAGACACCGTTATTCCAGAGCACCAGAAAGTGATTGTGAGTCGAATACTTTGTGATGCATCTGCAACCCAACGTCAGAAATAGGTAATGGAACGATGGTGTCAAGACTCAAGGGTATAGCTAGCAACCAAGGGAGAAAGACGACGGACCAGGTACCAGAGGACCATTTTACCAATCACCATTTGTAAAGGGAATTGATAAAGCTTTATCAATTTTCATCCGTTTTAAGAAAATTACTTAAACTTTTGAACTGCTCCATGAACGTCTCCGTCATGATAATAGAAAACCCAATGAAACAGCGCACAAAATATAACTTGTTTGATCGATGATGCAATGTGATGACATGTGAAATTAGGTTTGTATGGCAAAAATTACAGTTAATGTCCCGATTCTCAGACGTCCTGGAGTCCGGCTAATCTCTCAAACCATAAAGTAAAGGAAGAGGAATCAGTGGTGATTTAATTAAAAGCTAAAACAGCTCTATTAGGGATAGAGAACAAGTCCAAAGATCAAAAAGCGGTCTATTCTTCAACTCAGACTTGGCTTTTTCCACTGTCCATAAAGTTCTAGAATTTGCTCCAATTGCTCTGTACCTGCTCCACCAGAAATGGGTAAATAAACCAGGGACTATAAAAATTGGTAATAGAAAAAAATAAGCTTCCAGGTTAGCAACATAAATGTGATGATGACCACCGCTCCATCACCCCAGTTCCCGGAATCTGGATGGTTTAATGGATGAACATTTACGACACGTCCTGACACCCAGGTTAGAGAAAAAGACCCCTAAGAGTTTTGAATTTTCCTTTTAGAATAATATCCTTAAATAAGCAGTAACCGGAGTATTGACGCCTCGGAGCCAGCTGCTCGTCACCCCGGGTTCCGGGAGATAGTGTTACCTCTCAGGAGGCCCGGTGGACGGTTAGTATTCCAAGCTGGCGTTCGTGACTGGCCGTACTGCCATTATTAATTCTGTACATTCAGTCAGGTCATAAGACGCTGGCTGCCCGCCATGATATGCAGATAGTTTACTGCTTGGGCAGCAGCTCATGATTGGCAGCAAAATGATACCTTAACCCACCCCAACCATGCAAACGACCCTGAAGATTACGAGGCCTCCATGAAACCCCAGGACATGAAGGGGTTAAATTTTAGGGATTGGGAAATCTTTAGGCTAAGACAGCAAAACAAACATTTCAATTTTGTCTCGTCTGCTCCACACAATTGGACAAGCCAATAATGCACTAAGTGTTGGCATTTTCTGTGGTGCAAGCTGGACTACACCCCGTTTCCTCATGCATGGGTCCTGCACCGTGCTTCCTGGTACAAATATCAAGGTCTACAAATGGGATTGTAAAGTTGGATGTGTGGCAGAGTGGACGTGTGGGACGTTAGTCCTTTGGCCAGTGGGAGCACCATAAAGCACGATAGCAACGATCATGTACACCCAAACTTGTGTTGGCCTCCATGGCGTTCTATGGAATCCGGGAGACGAGGTTGGCAATGAGTGGTGTTCAGGTGCTATTCTGTAGGATACCATATGAGAAAGTCAGTGCCTTTTGAACGTGGCTGCTAACAACGCTTCAAAAAAATTATGGGCTGAAAAGTTTCCTCAAACACTTAATAAAATAATATCGGATTTCAGGTGAAAAACTGCCCACTCGTGCCAACCAAAAAATGGAAAAGACTCCGTAGTCATCAAGAAATGAAATACAATCTGAAGCCTAGGCCAAAAAGTCGCTCTTAAGAAAAAAAAAGTGACACAAGCATGGTCAAAAAGTGACGCTAAAAAGGATCAAGGAGCATGTTTACGACGAGAAAAGTGTTCATAATTTTTCTAGAAAGGTAGAGAAACAGGACGATGGTTAGAAGGCCTGGTAGGGTCGATGTAGGTTTTTTTTAAGATGGGATCATCTGTAAAAGGTAGAAATGTTCCTGGTGGATAGTGAGAGTTTAAAGGGTTGCTAAAGATTGGAATTAGATTACAAGAAATGGTAGGAAAAAGTTGAGAAGGAACAGAATCAAGAGGACAACTGGTGAGACGAAAGGAGAACATGAGAGCAGGCACCTTGTCCTTTGTTATAGGCGTAAAGTTGCTCATTATGGTGGATGGAGATGGAAGCGGGGGATCAGAAGCAGACTTTGGATGTTGGGAGCAGGTCTGATGGATTAACTTTAGCAACAACAATGTTTTGGAACCACTAAGAACGGACAACCATCATAGTGGCCTACCCTACGGTGGGTCACCACTCAAGACTCAAGATTTTTGCTCAAGGGTGCCAATAAAAGGAGAGGACCTAGTTTCCAAATCAGACGGATATCTCTTGGAAAATGATGGCCAGTACTGAAATGCCAAGGACGTCCTCTCAGCACGAAAGATATGGCAACCCCATCTAACAATTTTATCTCAAGATCAGTACCCGTAAGCAAAGACAAAGGGGGAAGGATGTGAAAGGAGAAACGCGGGCTTGTGTTTCCAGGTGGAGGGCAGAAATGCCGAATCTGAGAATAATCATTCATCAGAAAAAGTCGTCCCTAGAGCATGGCTTCCTCCAGTGATACTCAAGAGCATCGTTGGATGTAAAGAGCGAGATTGTTGTGCCAACGTTGAGTTTGATGCAGTTAGTGGGGAGGGGAGGTATAGGGACAGGTATAGGGACCCCCGTGTACACACCCAGACCCCCTCTCCGTCCATCACGTCTTCACTCGATGCTACATACAGCCCCTGGGCTGTATCTGTCCAATCCTTTCTGAAGCTTTAATGGGACATTACATTCCTATTTTAATTACATTTAAGTATAATCTCCTCTCTGCTGATTGCACATAAAATATTGTAGATTGTGGTTATGCCATGTGGCACGCACCGGCAGCTGGTACTCTCATGCGGTATAACGTTTACATTTATATAATAACGTGAGGTTTAATATCAAACACGTGTTTTTAGATAAATGAGAATTATTATTCATTCTATGAATTCGCTAATTTTCTAACAAAACTATATCAGAGAGATAAATAATGATATATATAGAGATGGACAGACAGACGGGCAGTTATAAAGATAATGATATATATAGAGATGGACAGACAGCAGTCATAAAGATAATAATATATAGAGATGGACAGACAGACGGGCAGTTATAAAGATAATGATATATAGAGATGGACAGATGGACGGGCAGTTATAAAGATAATATATAGAGATGGACAGATGGACGGGCAGTTATAAAGATAATGATATATAGAGATGGACAGATGGACGGGCAGTTATAAAGATAATGATATATAGAGATGGACAGATGGACGGGCAGTTATAAAGATAATGATATATAGAGATGGACAGATGGACGGGCAGTTATAAAGATAATGATATATATAGAGATGGACAGACGGGCAGTCATAAAGATAATAATATATAGAAATGGACAGACAGACGGGCAGTTATAAAGATAATGATATATAGAGATGGACAGACAGACAGGCAGTTATAAAGATAATGATATATATAGAGATGGACAGACAGCAGTCATAAAGATAATATATAGAGATGGACAGATGGACGGACAGTTATAAAGATAATGATATATAGAGATGGACAGATGGATGGGCAGTTATAATGATATATAGAGATGGATACAGATAGACATACAGATGAAGATGGGTAGATATAGATGGATAGTGATAAATAGATATGGGTGGGTGGATGTATGTATGAATAGAGTTGGATAGATAGATATAGGTTAAAATACATAGGTGGGTGGAGGGATAAATAGATATAAATATATAGACATATTTAGAGATGTTTATATAGAGAGATATACATAGGGCGTCCATAAAGTCTCTTTACAGTTTCAAATATTTGGACAAACAAGGATTGATTGAGTGAATAAAAAAATAGCTATGGAGGGAAAGAGAAATATTTGGATAGACAAACATGGATATATTGTGATAGATATATAATGAAAGAGATACAAACCTTGATGGATAAAAAGAGAGATAAAGATATATATGTACATCGATAGACAAGGTAGATATAAGTAGAAAAATCGGATATAAATAGATGACACAGATAAATAGTTCTAAACATAGAAAGATCATAGATTCTTCTTCCTTCAATAAACATCATTCCTCTTCTCCCGATCGCTGAGAGATGCCTGTATCATTCGATTAATATCATTGCTCTTATAGAAGCAACTTGGTGGACGTGGAAGAAGGAACGTGACCATTAAGCGACACTTGTGGACGCTGAACAGCCGCCTGACATTCATTGCTTTGTAAGGCCAAACATAATGAATTTGCCTTGGGCATCGTTAGCCAGAAATAAAGCTTAAACAGACCCCGGTGGAATCCACCATAAAGTCTCCCACAATACATTGGCGATGACAGCTTGTGTATCCGACATCCGTCCTATCGATCTGCATTCCGAGCTATAACTAGTGATGGCAGTGTCGTGTAACATCAGGGTCTCCTTAATGGCATACCTTGGCCCTCTTGTTTACTTCGGAGGAATGTGTATTGTTTGGAACCCATGGCAACGATTCCGCCTGGTGCACCTTAAGACATTTGGAGTTTTAGGTTTCCTCTTGGCTCCATTTTCACGACCGATGCTTCGGAATTCAGGCTTGGCGAGCCACTCATTACTCAAATTGAGTTTATTTCAGTTGAATGTGTCGTTCATGGGTACACCATGTGTCCTCTCCATTGTTTTTATCGGCAATGAGTTACAAATTAATGACTTGTTTGATAGCCTGTAGGGTCAAGAATTGAGAGTAATAAATTAGTGCCGAGTAATTAAGAAGCCACACTTATAGTGGACATGGTATGTTGTTGTTGATGTTGTGAAGGATTAGTTGAGCTAAATCGAGGGCAGCCATGGAAAAAGGGAGGGTGTCGGAGAATTTTAAAACTTGCAGAGAGGCACGTGACTCGTTACTGGAAATGATGAAACTAAAAATACACTGGCAACATCTCGGCTGATCTTAAACCGTTCTACTTCACCATAACACATAGTCTCATCCAATGTGTGGTCATCTTGACTGGGCTAGATGAGTCTGTTGGCACACTTCGGCTTCTCTTCAAGGCTAGCCATGTTGGTGGAGCCATCATGCTTCGGGCTCGACTAAATTAATTTGGACAATTTTTCGAAAAAGAAAAATCGGCGAGTTTCCACAGATATATTTTTCAAAATATCAGCCATTTCATTTAAATAAATGGGGAAAAAAGGAAAAATTATGTTGGCTGTTATAACTCGAGAAAACATTTTTGTCCAGCTTCATGTTGATGTTTGAGAAATGTCAAGGTTATTTGAAATTCCGGTGTTTAGATGAGGGTTTCCGTCTCGTTTACCCCGCTTCCATGCCGAAATCCATTTAACAGTACCCTTCGGGACTTGAACCACTTCTGAAAATCAGTTACCGATAATTATGATTTGAATCGTAAAAGCCACAATTTCCATTGGTGAGTAGAGACGTGAGTGCTGATAACGGAGCCGAATCTTTGAGAGCCAAAATTCCGGTTCACCCTTAAGGAAGTCTTCCTGAACCAAAAAATGACCGATTTGTGGACTAAAGTACACACAATCTTGGAGCTCGAGGCGAATATAATAGAGTCCATAGTTCTAGAAATTTTAAGGCTTAACACCAGTAATGGTAGCCTCCAATGGACAGGAACGAGCTAATAAGAACAGGACCGTATTTAACTCCATGGGTATGGAGGAGACTGAAATGGAAGAAAACACAGAATTTAATCCCACTTTTAGAAGCAGCAATCATTTGAAGTCTAAGGGCTACCATTATTTTGGAAAGGCAAAGCAGAAACCGAGTAGCCCTAAGGGCTACAAGGGCATTTAAGGTGTCATTGGAAAGGCCAGAGTATGACCTTTCCAATGATACCATACACGACCAAATGGATTTAAAAATAATAAAATATAAATTTTTGTCTATTTTAGAAATGGAGCATCCCGCCATTAAATGGACTTTCTAAAAATACCACTATTTCCACCAAAAAAGACCCCAGCTAAATAGTTTCAAAATTTTGTCCCGAGAATAGAAAGAAATACCCAATTTTTACATGCTTTTTTAACCCCTTCACTGCTGAGCCAGTTCACCTATGTGCGCTGAGCTCATTCTGACTGTTTTTTGCACATTATCTTTAGATGACAGCCTAGGTCCTATTTAACTAAACCCCCCTGGACAAAAAAAAATAAAAATTATTTTAAATAATTTTTTTATTATAATTTTTTTTATATATTTTTTTTTACACCAAACCTAATCATGTTTGGTATCATTGGAGCCACCCTCCACTTCCTGGTTTTAAAAGTAGGCACCGCGGGGGGGGGGGGGGGCGTGGGCAGGTCGTACATGGTACGTCAGCGGTCATTTAGGCTGAGGTCAGACTAACGCATTTTTAACGTTTGTTTAGGCGCACATAATTACGGCCGCACTAGCAGCAAATGACGGGCAATGACGGCCAATATACGAAGTACGGCCGCACGAAAGTCCGGCCGCGCAACGCAAGTGGAAAATGAACGCATTTTTTCGAGAACGCAGAACCTCTAGTACTGACGTACAGAGTGCGCTGCGTCCACTAGCGGTGTGTGTGTGTGATTTGGAGACGTCAGACCCTGCTCATGTCCGGCCAACATAACGTCCAGACACCCAAAGTTTCCTGGTTTGGATCCGTAAAAAATCATGCACGAAAATGCGCATCGTATGACCGTTTTCGCGAATTCCGTGAAAAAATACGTCAATGCGTTCGGACGCACTTTTTGACGGTCGCTGCGAATAATGCGTTAATTTTCCCTAGCCTAAGGGGTTAAAAAAATGTTTTTGTTTCCCTCAAAACAAAAATTAAAGTATATTTGGCAATTTGTTTTTTGGGGGGGAGCTCTAGATTTCTGTGCCTACAGGCTCCTGATATGTAAATCAAGCCTCGCTTCAATCCCTGTAGGGCTCAGCATCATCGGCAACGGAAAACATCTGGTGTCAGATATTATCTCGGTTAGTCCTCTTCTCTCGCTTGGTTGCTTTCTGTCTTCTGGCCAGTCTTCTTGGCCTTGCTTCCAGCGTGCCTCCTGTGCTGGGGTCTCTGATGATTATTAGGGATGAGCCGAAAAACCCCGAGTTCGGTTCGCATTCGAACTCGAACTTTTCAAAAGTTCGAATTCGAACACAAACTCAATACAAGTCAATGGGACTCAAAGTTTGATTTTTAGAGTGTCCTCCAAGAGGGCATATATGCTAGATATTTGCCATAAAAGGTGTATGGGGGTCCGGGTAGTGCCCTGGGGGACAGGAAACAAGGACAATAAGTTAAAAAAAAACATTTTAAAGGGACAGTGAGTTTTCCATGAAATAAAGGTTAAGAATAAAAGAGAAAAATTCCTTCAAATATCGTGCCTAGGAGGTCCCCATAACCTGCCCGTGAAGTGGCGGATTTCTAGGATGTATAGAAACATTTAAAAACAATGTCCGGGTCCGGGTAGTGCCCTGGGGGACAGGAAACCAGGACAAAAAGTTTTAAAAAATAAGTTTTTAACCCCTTCACTGCTGACGATGTGTGGGACACGTCCTCAGTTACTCCCGCTGTATGCTGAGGAGGACGTGTCCCACACGTCATCAGCTTTGCAGGACCCCCGGCGGAGATACTCACCTCTCTGTCCAGGGTCCCGCGGCGTTCTGACTTCAGCATCCTCAGACGCTGAAGTCAAGCTCCTCCCGACGTAAATGACGTCATCAAGCAACGCGCGATAACGTCATTTCCAGGCGACCCCCGGCAAGGCCGGGAGATCGCCTGGAAGGGAGGGGGGATCCGTTCGGATCCCTCCCGATCGGGAGGTCCCACAAGAAGAAGCCAGGTACCCTTAAAAGGGGAGAGTCTCCCCTTTTAAGCGGTACCTGGCTTTAACCCCTTAGGCACCGGGTCGCACTTTGGCGCCTTGCGGTGCCGAACTGCGGCCTAGCTCCGGTGGGGGCCGCCATCTTGGATGGCGGCTCCACCCCCGGGTCCTCCCTCACTGCCTGACGTCCTCACGCATAGCTAGCTGCCTGGAATCCCCTGGTGGAGATAGGGGGTTCATTTGAACCCCGATATCCCCAGATCCGTGAGAGCTAGGGGGTCATGGAGGGTGTCAATCGAAAGGCCGGAGCATGGCCTTTCGAATGATACCCAACATGACCAGATATAAAGTAAAAAAATAAAAAATAACAAACATGTATTTTTTTTGGTGTGTTATTTTTATTAATACAGCAATATTGTTCACATTTCATTTATAATGTGAACAATGATGCTGCACTAATGATTTTTTCTATGGCGTGCGTTTGCTAAAAATCACATAATTCCCCCCCAAAAAATTTAGTAAGTCCCCATTTCTAATTTTTGTACAAGAGCACCCCATAAAAAATATAACCGCAAATGTTCATGTGATAAGAGGTGAAAAAAAAACACTTTACACGCTGCAGATGATTAAAAATTCAAGTTTAATTGCATTTTTTGTTATAATATACAGGCAGAACATGATGTATACATATAAAAAAGATATATTATGAATCTGCCAAGTCTGCCGGAAAGAACGATATATAATATGTCTGGGTCGTATAATAAAATGTGGCTTCAAATCGCGTTTAAACATGATGAGCGAAAGCGGTAAAAATTAGCTCAGCACACAGCGGTGAAATGCCTCAGCAGAGAAAGGGTTAAAGGAACAGTGAGTATTCCATAAAATAAGGGTTAAAAATAAAAACGAAAAGTTCCTTCAAATATCGTGCCTAGGAGGACCCCATAACCTGCCCGTGAAGTGGCGGATTTGTAGGATGTATGGAAACATCGCCATTACAGACCCACACACGACACCTAGCACTCCCAGTCTGCATACAATGTATCAAATTCATGAGACCGGACTAATTAGAAGCACATGTTATTTCCAATCACTAATTAAACACCTGTTGTTTACGCCGTTTGAGAGCACAGGTCATTTAGAGGTGAGAATCTTTGCACCTAGACATTAGTTTTTAATTCAATATCTAATAAACCGTTGCTTATAATATTCTGCCGTAAAGAGTCTCTTTATCTATAGATTTTTTAGTATTTTTTAAGCATTTTTTATACTTTTTTATTATTATTTTTTTTTCGAACTCAAACCGAACACGCCAAAAAGTTCGAAGTTCACGAACTTTCAAACTGACGATGTTCGAATCGAACTCCGAACTGATCGAACCGAACAGCTCATCCCTAATGATTATCTCCATTCGGCTCCTTTGGCTGCTCCTGTCCTTGCATCGCCAGTCATCATTGCCATTCGCTTCAGCTTCCTCCCCACTTCTTACCTTGGCGTCTCAGCGGTCGGTGTGTTGGACCCGCTGATTGGGCCTTTGCTTGGCACGTACACCTCTCTTCTGTCCGGCCCCTACTCCTGGCTCTCCTTCTGGTTCGGAGCCAGTCTAGTCTCTGCTTCCCTGCGCTCGTTATCATCGCCTTCCTCTCATGCTGTCCTAGCCTTAGTCCTCTGTGCCTCTTTTTGCCGCTACTTTCTCCTCCTGCCGCTCATCTGACTCTCCTACCATTATACTGCAACCACGAAAACTGAACTTAATATTTCCAAAGCTCACTCTGAGTCATTTTGGTGAAGCTGCTGACCAAATTTTTGGTGGATTTATTTGGCAAGCAGCGCTAAGCCTTCTTCACTATGACCACACGGTGGTTGTTTCTCTCATCAGTTGTTTGAATGCTTGATAAGACTCATTAGGCGTAAAGGCCGTTGTAAATATTTTGTGACGTTAATATGATAAGCCTCGGTTTCCTGACCCTTGAGCTTGTGGTGGGGTTTATCGTGGTGTTCCATGACAGCTTCCACGGCCTTCGTTTCATGTGGCAAATTCCTTTGCCCCAACTCCAGAGGCATCACAAAGACATACGACACATATGTCAATTTCATTCGGCTATGAAAAGAACTATATGGTCAACATGTAGGACCTCCCTGATGAAGCGAGAAGAAAACCTCTGTGGCAGATTAGTTATTAATAAACACATCTTGCTGCTGTAATCATTCTCTAGGGGCTCTTGATCTCCTTGGAATTTGGCAAATGCCTTAGTTCGTAGAAGACTGTAACCCAACCGCTGGTAACTGGAGTCCATACTAGTAGTAACTGGAGTCCTTCCTGACCAATTAGATACCAGACCTGGAGCTCTAAAAAAAGGGATCTTGGAAGGAATGGAGGGAGGGTAGGGGAGGGGAGGGTAGGGGAGGGGAGGTCAATTTGCAAAAGGACAGGGGGTGATATAAGCCCGACTTGACCTTTTTGCTTAAAAGTCCATAGTCGCAGTCAATCACTGCAGACAAGAGACGACAAAATGTCCTCTCCGACAATTTGTTTAACTCGTCTTCAGTGTTTGTTCATGAGTGACGCCTGCCATTCATTATTTTACAGAAAGGAAAGTCGGTTTTGCTCTTGACGGATTATAAAGCTCCGCGGGCAGGAAAGCCTCTCGCGGATTTCTGTCATTATATATATATATATCGGTTTTAATTTATTTTAGCATAAACTCGTTTAAATAAATTGAATTTACTTCTTTATCTCCATAAATCAGCAAGAAATACGTCAAAATTGGAATTCCTATATAGATTTACATCGTACGTCGCCAAAAAATCATCCATTGACTGGTCAGGATGGGGCAACTTCTTCAGGAAGAGAATCATCTTTACGATCGTCTTGGCACTGGCAGCCTACAACTACGCATATTACGAAGTAAAGCATTGAGTTGTAGTTACACTGTATTAAGACTCAGTCCCAGGAATAGCTGCAGGGCGTACGCTGGTTTATACGATGCCTTAAAAGACTTGCAGCCCCTAAATTGATCACATATAGTATGATAGTACTGATATCTAGTGGTCATTGAAAGGCACTGCAACGAAAAGATGGAGGTTGGTTTTCCCAGGCTTCTCTCCGGAGAGGGTTGTCAGATCGGCCACGTTTCCCTGGATACATATTTCTATTTCATGCACAAGGGAGCACTGTGGAGGTGCTGCCCTGCAACATGTATAATTCATAAGCTGCTAGTGGGAAATTTGGTCCTAATCAAGGTATGCCCTATTGGATTTCTCCTTTATTACTCACCTGTAGCGTTTGAAGTCTAGATACTACAGGGCAGCTCATGCGCTGCCCATCACCTTGAATAAATTAGAAGTTTCCAGGAAGACCCGGAGGATCTGACAATCATACTATTAGGACATACAGGATTCGCTATGCGACGATATGGGAGTAATGTGCTCATTATCATTGTGAAGCTTATGGCTTGAAAGCATGGGTTCTTATGGGTTTCTCCTTATGCCATCAACCCAACAAGCTGGCATTCCGGACAGGCCTGCATAAGATCATGGTCATCTAATTTGCCATGATGTTACCCAACCTCTGATCGCAGCTTTCCCAGATGGATCGTCCCACTGCAAGGCACTCTGACCGTTCTGCACCATCGCACAATCCAAGTGCCTTTTGATAAAGAAGGGGAGCCGATTTTTCTGCATAAAATAGAAATGTGTATCTGGGAAAACATGACCGAACTGGCAACTCTATCCAATGGAGACATGCTCTTTGGTTCTGTGATTGGCTGGCTCTTGGCATAGGTGGAGAAACAACTTGGGAACATACCTTTCCATTGGTCGACCTCAACCACTTCAGCCATGTCTTTCATTAGGGGGCTAGGAAGACTTAACTGCACACCTTACCAACACAAACCTCTCCAATCCTGACCCTGAGTACCCCCAACTCTGTATGTGCCCAATACTCAACCACCAATGATTCCCTAACCTCCCACTTATTATCATTTACATAGCGCCAACAATTTCCGCAGCGCTTTACAATAACCAAAGGGAACAAGATACAGATAAATGGACTTATGATGGAAACAAGAGGTGTAGAGGGCCCTGCTCATAGGAGCTTACAATCTAGAGGGATTGGGGTTGAGGAAGACCAGGGGAGTTTTACAGGATGGCAGGATCATTAGTGCCAGTGGTTTGGGAATGGTGGGGCCATAGAAGCAGCTTCAATCCTGTGTGAGTAGGTGAGCAGAGGGATGAGTTGCATCAGTGATGTGGTACAATAATCTGAAGAGATGGGTTTTGAGGGATTTCTTGAAGGACTGAAGATCAGGGGAGCGTTTGATCGGTGAGGTAAGTCATTTCACAGGACCGGAGCTAGCTGCCCTTGCAAAGTCTCGGAGGCGAGAGTTTCTTTTTGAGAAAGGATTTTACCAGGAAGGATACATTGAGATTTCTCTGGTTTTCAGTATGTCCTGGGTGGCGAGTATGTACCGTTAGGTGTCTTGCCCAAGGACACTTACTGGAGAGGTGCTCTGGTCGGGATCAAACCCATGACTCCACAGGCGCTCTCCATGGTTATAGAGCAGTGATGTTACCTCTACTCCACTCAGCCGGTACAACCGGAGTTGGTATTGCGGGTGTAGATAGAGGATAGGCAGAGATCGCCCGTCGACCAGACAGTACATGCTTCCGGAGAAACGAAGACATGTAAGGGGGGGGGGAGTGATTTGAACGTGAGCGTCAGTATTTTAAACTGTATCCTGAAACGTACAGGAAGCCAATGGAGGGACCGGCAGAGGGGGGAGGTACACGAGGTGTGTCTGGGGAGAAAAATAAGCCTGGCATCTGCATTCGGAACAGATTGCAAGGAGGCAATGCAGGAGATGGGGAGGCCAATAAGGAGCAAATTGCAGTAATCAAGTCGTGAAATGACAAGCGCATGAACCAGCACCTTCGCGGTATCTTACATCAGAAAGGGGAGGACGAGGGCCTTCCACATATCCTAGGTGAATAAAAACCATGGCCCTCACCAAACTCATAACCTTTACTTGACCGCTATACTTGATAACTCTATTAATTTCACCCTTTGGTTGCCAGTTTTAATTATTCCTCATGCATTTCCCACTAACGACCACTAGATGGTGAGCTCCTCATACAAATGGCAGCTGTGGTCACGAGAAATGAAAGGAATAAAAGTCTGTTACAAAGTTTAATCGCCTCTTTTTCATTAATCTGTGGATCCAGTAACGTGTCGTCCAGCATGGGGGATGATTAACGCCAGGGTACTATAAGTAGAAGGGGTCAGAGACAGCCACGTACGTTCCTCAGCATTTGCTACTTTACCTTCGGCTTGGACTGGCGATCCAAATAATAATAAAAAGTATTAAAAAGGAGAGATAAGATCACATGATTCTTTGCTAAAGGGTGTTCCGGTCTTCTGTGCATCCGTGAGCTATATTCTCCTACGGCTAGCAGCAGCCTTGGCTTTCTAGATGTTTTGGAACTATGGTTCCCATGAAGCTCAGCCAACCTAATGAGTGGCTGAGCATCATGGGAGATATTGGTCCAAAACATCAGGAGGACCGCAAGAAAAATGTATTGCATACAATGCAGGTGGATAGTGAATGCGGCTATATGGCCACATACCAGCTTCTTCGCACCAGTGAAATAACGAGTCACAGGGCTCCGCAACCATCGACATGAAGCAGCGCACTTTTTTTGAGTGATTGGTTAAAGAAGACCATTTTAAATGACTATTCGCAAAGCACCGAAATTGTGTCTGTGTGTTTCGCCGTAATTCGACGCGTCTCGGCATTTCCATTTTGCAGAAAATATGGTGAATTCTCTAATTAGCGAATGGTCACCGTATTTTGCCGAATTTGGAGTCGTCATAGCTGTTATTGGACGTCGACAAAAACCGCCGAATCAGCATTGGTGAATTCCAAACTGTAGAAGAAGAAAAAAAAAAAGTCTCCTAATCTCCTAATAGTTTTAATCAATAAATACATATATTTAAATGTGTCTAAATAATAATAATAATAAAAAATGTGTTGAATAAAAAAAAGTGGTTTAAAAGAAGTATAACAGATTGGTTAATAGAGCTTTAGGGGGTTCAGATTGGTTGATAGAGCTTTAGGGGGTTCAGGTTGGTTGATAGAGCTTTAGGGGGTTCAGGTTGGTTAATAGAGCTTTAGGGGGTTCAGATTAGTTGATCGAGCTTTAGGGGGTTCAGATTGGTTGATAGAGCTTTAGGGGGTTCAGATTGGTTGATAGAGCTTTAGGGGGTTCAGATTAGTTGATCGAGCTTTAGGGGGTTCAGATTGGTTGATAGAGCTTTAGGGGGTTCAGATTAGTTGATCGAGCTTTAGGGGGTTCAGATTAGTTGATCGAGCTTTAGGGGGTTCAGATTGGTTGATAGAGCTTTAGGGGGTTCAGATTAGTTGATCGAGCTTTAGGGGGTTCAGATTGGTTGATAGAGCTTTAGGGGGTTCAGGTTAGTTAATAGAGCTTTAGGGGGTTCAGATTAGTTGATAGAGCTTTAGGGGGTTCAGGTTGGTTGATAGAGCTTTAGGGGGTTCAGGTTGGTTGATAGAGCTTTAGGGGGTTCAGGTTGGTTCATAGAGCTTTAGGGGGTTCAGGTTGGTTAATAGAGCTTTAGGGGGTTCAGGTCGGTTGATAGAGCTTTAGGGGGGTTCAGGTCAGTTGATAGAGCTTTAGGGGGGTTCAGATTGGTTGATAGAGCTTTAGGGGTTCAGGTAAACTTATTAAGTTCAGAGTCAATTTAAAGTCAGAATTCAGCTAAAATTAGAAGACATAAGGGGGTCCTGGTAAATTTGGGGTATTAAACGCTCTAGGTTTTAACAATAATTACATCAGCAATGTTCATAAATTATTACTAATAATATAAAAAAGAAAAAAAAGAAAAGAAATCAAACCACAAAGCATAAATGAAGGGAAAAACTTCACGACATGACAGAGCTCCACCTGGTGGTCAGTCTGCAGAATGCATTCATGGTGCATCCGAATGCAAATCTCACTTCCTGACACTGGAAATAATACAATGATCCAGAGAGATCCAAATGTAAAGACGATCCTAGAAACTGATAAAGTTCGAGGGAGTGGTCCCAGATATATATCTGTGTGAAGATTTCTTCTCTACTGGTGACTTTTCCTTTGAGGTATTTTTTCTGCATCTACAATTTCTCTATACAAAACATTTTTTTTCTCTTTAACCCCTTCTCTGCGGAGGACACGCTCAGCGCGTCCACCCGCAGGT
Organism: Leptobrachium leishanense; assembly: GCA_009667805.1. NCBI lineage: Eukaryota > Metazoa > Chordata > Amphibia > Anura > Megophryidae > Leptobrachium > Leptobrachium leishanense. Next base: position 100,963,272 of record CM019074.1, read on the forward strand.
AACGTTCCTTGCGGAGGACGCGCTGAGCCCCCGGTGCCCCTCGGTGCGGGCTGACATCCTCGATGTCAGCCCAGCACCAGGAACCGCCGCCGGCCTAATTAGATGTCATCGCGGCGGCGCAATGACACCTAATTCAGGTGCCCCCCCCGCATGTGCGGAGGAGGCGCCTGAAAGGGAGGGGGGGAGGTCCTTCGGACCTCTCTCCCTCCCGATCGCCGGCGTGCAGGAGGTTAATCCAGGCACCGTTTGGAAGGGCACATTCTGCCCTTCCTAACGGTACCTGGAATTAACCCTATGGGGGCTGGATCACGAATCGGCGCCGAAAAGCGCCGGTTCGTGATCCTTTCCCGGAGCTGGCCGACATCTTGGATGTCGGCCAAGCTTCCGGGAATGCCCCCTGAGGACTGGCGTCATCGTGCATAGCACGATGACGCCAGTCCTGGAGTTAACCCCTAACTGCCACCAATGGTGGAGATAGGGGGTTCCAATGAACCCCCTATCTCCCGATCCGTGGTAGTTAGGGGTTAATGTTTGATATTGTTGGATCGGCCAGAGCATGGCCATTCTAACAATACCAAACACGAGTATGAAAAAAGTTTAAAAAAAAATAAATATTTAAAAAAAAATTATAAAAGAAATAAACAAGTTTTTTTTGGTTGGTTAATGCAGCAATATTGTTCCCATTTCAATTATAATGTGAACAATGATGCTGCACTAACGATTTTTGTATGCAGTGCGTTTGTTAAAAATCGCGTAATTTTCCCCAAAAAAAATGTAACGAGACCCCATCTCTAATTTTTTTAACAAGCGCACCCCATACAAAATATAACCGCAATTTCTCGCATGTTAAAATGTGAAAAAAAAACACTTTACACATTGTAAATTATTGAAAATTCATATTGTATTGCATTTTTTGTTATAATATACAGACAGGTCATGACGTATACATATAATAATGACATATTATGAATCTGCCGAGTCTGACGGAAAGAACGATATATAATATGTCTGGGTCATATACTAAAATAAGCCTTCAAAACACGTTTAAACATGATGAGCAAAACCGGTAAAAATGACCTCAGCACAGGGGCGGGAAAAGCCTCAGCAGCGAAAGGGTTAATAAGAATTTTGTAGTGAATAATAGACTGTGCAGTTAAAAAGCAGAAAGATTTTCTGTCGCAATTTCTTTTTGGTTGAAAAGATATAAGTTTTCGTGGGAGCGCTGTCCTTGTTTTTGTGTTTGTATATTTATCTTTGCTTGTTAGTTGGACAGACTATAGGATTCTAGCAGCTCCCTTTGGTATACATTACCCTATCCTTCTCTTAGCGCCACAGTAGTCCTACGTTGTGTTTACTTTCAGCGAACGGAGACATTTCGGAGCCATTCGGCTATTTAGAGAGCAGGCAGTTTTGCAATATTTTGGCGAATTGCCTGTTCGGCGGCAGTGAAATCCCCCATAGAGAAACAATGGTTAATCTATTCACAGATGCAGAACAGCAGGGAAAAGTTGCCGAATTACCCTGCCGTTCGGTGGTTTCATTCAACGGGTTTATTCAGGCGAATGCCATAGGCTTCAGCGTAAAAAATATTCCCGTTTTAATTCAATATCTAATAAACCGTTTATTGTAATATTCTGCAGTAAAAACTAGATTTTTTTAGGATATTTCAAGTATTTTTCGGGATTTTTTTCAGCTGAATTTTTCATAGGATCTTTTATGTAAATTCAAGACATTTTCGTTCAGTATTTTTTTTTTAGCAAACAGTGTTTCAATTCTGAAACTTTCAAGCGTACTGTTTTTTTTTTTTCACCCATTCGTCTGCGTTCGGTTTTTTCCATTGGCTTCTCTGCGCTGTGATTGGCGGCTCGTTGTGTTTTTCCGGCGTGTTCAGACGGGGTTTTTGCTGGTTTTCGGTGAGTGTTTGGCGAGTGTTCTGCAGGTTTGCGGCGGGTTTTCCCTGCACTACGGGGGGCACTGCGCTGCTTGCTGAATACACCGCAGGATCGGCAAACTAGAATCGCCCCGAAGTGCGGGGAACGAAAGGTCACCAAACGTGCGTCGACATTTCGATTCTCTCTGAATAACCCTGTATGATTGCAGGTAGGGCTAGACAGGCTTTTATACTGCCGGTTCCAAGGGAACCATGCACCCCTCCCCCCACACACTACAAAACCCTGTATCCTGACCTCCAGTACTCCTCCAGACCTCCATGCTTTTGTGGAGCGATTGATTAATTACAATACTCAGGTGTCCAGTAGGGTTCACCATAAGCTGCTTCTCCATTTCAATATTTATTGTTAAATATTGAATTTATTAAATATTTAGATATTTACTGACTGATGTCAAATAAAGGGTTCGATGAACTGTTGCATCTTAGATCGTAAGCTCTTTGCAAAGTACTTTACTGTTTATCCAAAATATAAATAAATTAAATATGCAATTTATTTTTGTCACTGCATGAGCCATTTGTCCCAATCCACCCCACCCTGTGCCTCCTAATTCTGGTTTCTGCTTTAAGATACGTATCTATCGAATTGAGATTCACCTGTTTATCCCCCTAGACAAATTCCGGCAACCTGTTCCAGATAACATTCCAATGACATCTATTGTTATCCAAACATAGAAGAAGGTGCTACAACCTCTGTGTATGTTGCTGTGTCCGCATGGCAGACTCTGATTGGTTCCTATTGGTTTCTATGACATCGCCCTGCACAATTGCATGCAATGGAATATACTGTATACACTGATCTAATGAAAATAATTTGAATTTGGGTGACGTATAATAGCTGGTCGGTGTCTCATTCATTTTCCACGAGCGTGCTCGTCATTGCTCTGCGTGAGGGACCATCAAACAGATGACCGGAGACCTGTAATCAAGTTTTTAGGGGGACACACGGAGACCCACGGAAAGGGAGAGAGAACCCAACGCTTGAGCAGGTTCCACTTCTCTCATTGTGTCTAACTTCTCTCTATATATGTGGTTGTTTTTCCTATCCATTGTGCAGCGCTACAGAATTTGTTGGTGCTCTTTAAATACTAAAATTTCTGCTCACTGATTTCGCTAGACTTATTTTGTGTTTTTTAATACAAATGTTACTCAAACCTTATGGTGTATTAATATGGAAAAAGAAATACAATTCTGCCCCCCCCCCTCGTCGAGCCGGAGATTTCCTGTTTTTTCTAAGTTGTTTTTTAGCTTTGTTCTGATTTACAGACTGTATGACTCAATTGTGGTATATTTTTTACTTTACTTTGTTGTATACGCTATATGCTTGTGAGATTTTGGACTTGTTGCTCTTGTATGTCTTTTATTTCTTCACTCATACATTGCAATGTAACGTCCCGTTTTCTTTTTGCAATCTATGGCGCCACCTACAGGTCAGCTGGTAATATTACCACAAGAATATCTTCCTAGATATGTCATGATTATGGCTTTTCCTTTACAATCACCCGGCAATGGAGGCCTGGCAACATTTGGCCCAGGGGCAAAGGTGACATAAAGCTTTTCTATACATGTACAACGGTCATAAAAAGCTCAAAAACGAGACAGCAAAATATATTGCCATAGTATATTGATTAAACACCCACAAATATACACACAGAGGAGCAGGACTCACATTAATCTGAGCCCGCACTGCTTTATTTTCAATTGTCATAAAAAGCTAAAAAAAACAACAAGAACAGCAAAATATAATTGGCAAGTCGACAATTGGATGTACAATACATAGAAGAGCAAACGGTAAAGACTCATCGTAATGTGAGTGCTGGTCCACTCACATTATTAAATAGCTGCAAATGCATACACACATTGGAGGCAGCACTCACATTATTCGGAGCCTGCATGGCTTGTTTCTCTATGTATGTCTAATGGCCATTAAAAAAAACTCCTAAAGCAAAGAGAACAGCAAAACAGAATGGCATAGTATATTGATTTAAATAAAGGAATATATACACAGTGGACCAGTAGCACTCACATTACTCTGAGCCTACCCGGTTTACTCTTCTACGCATGTCCAGTTGTCATAAAAAAAATCAAAAGGCAATGAGAACATGGAATATAAAGGCATAATATATTAGTTTAATAACCAGAAGTTATTACCCAGAGGTCAGGGACCAACATTCACATTATTCTAAGCCTGCACTGCTTACTCATCCATATATCTCTAATTGTCATAAAACCCTCAAATCAATTAGAACACAGAATGTAATGACATGATATTCTAATAAAATAAACAGAAATATTTACTCACCACTCACATTTTCTTGAGCCTCCTCCATTTACTTTTCTATGTATGTCCAATTGCCTCCAAAACCTAAAATATATATATATATGGAAACCAATGAGGACACCAGATTATTATGAGATAGTATTCTAATACAATACCCATAAACATTTACCCGTCACTCATATTAAACTGAGCCTGTGGTGAATCTGGATGTGAAGATTAGAAGACTGATCGCTTACAATCTGACCTTTTATCCCATTTCCTCATTTTATTTTGAAGTAAACTAAATTTGAAAACACACACACATTTATTTCTAAACTATTTTCCCAGGAAGGATACGTGGAGATTTCTATAGTTTCTGTATGTCCTGGGTTGAAGAACATTGAATTGTTACAGAAATACAAAGTAATAAAATGCAAGATATTAAAAACAAAACACAAATATACAGATTAACCCAGAAAATAAAAACGTAGGAAATATACAGGGTAATTCTAAGAGATTCGAAAAGTCACCGCACATTCGGTGACTTTTCGTTCTCTTCAATTCGGTTCCTTTTGCCGATCCCATTTCGGTGACCCTGCGTTGTATTCAGCAAGCACCAGAGGGCCCCCGAATTGCAGGGAAAAGCTGCCGCAAACCCAACGAAAACGAACCGCAAAACCCACCGAATACACGCCGAAAACCGCCAAAAACATCTGGCTTAACCCGTCGAAAAACCCGAGCAGGAGCCGATCACACGCAGCAAAGCAGCCGACACCGCAGACGAGGCAGTGAATAAATTAGCAAAACGGTTTGTGTGAATGTTTGAAAGTGAAACGCTGTTTGCAAAGAAACTACTGAGCGAAAATGTCTGAAATTTGCATATATGATCCAATGAATGATAATAAAGAGGGCGGTTACAGAAAAAAGAAAACTTTAAAAAAAAAAAAATCGGACTTTTTAAAAAAAAAAAAGAATAATTCAGAAAAATGCTTCAAATATCCTAAAAAAATATCGATAAAGAGACTCTTTACTGCAGAATTTTATAATGAACGGTTTATTAGATATTGAATTAAAACGGGAATATTTTTAACATTGAAGCCTATGGGATTCTCCTGAATAAACCTGCCGAATTAAACCACCGAATGGCAGGGCAATTCGGGAACCTTTCACTGCTGGTTTGTGTTCTCTGAATAGACGAAGCATTGCTTCTCTATGGCGATTTCACTGCCCTCGAACAGGCACCGTATGTTCAGGCAATTCGCTAGGATTTGGCCAATTGCCTGCTCTCTGGATAGCCGAATGGCCAGGAAAGGTAACCGAACGCTGATTTTCAGCATTCAGCTACCTTTCTCAAGCAATTCGGAGCTCTTTGAATAACCCTGATAGTCACTGTGTTACATGTTTACAGGTGCATTCTGTATATAGTCACTGTGTTACATGTTTACAGGTGCATTCTGTATATAGTCATTGTGTTACATGTTTACAGGTGCATTCTGTATATAGTCATTGTGTTACATGTTTACAGGTGCATTCTGTATATAGTCACTGTGTTACATGTTTACAGGCGCATTTGGTATATAGTCACTGTTACATGTTTACAGGCACATTCTGTATATAGTCACTGCGTTACATGTTTACAGGTACATTCTGTATATAGTCACTATGTTACATGTTTACAGGTGCATTATGTATATAGTCACTGTGTTACATGTTTACAGATGCATTCTGTATATAGTCACTATGTTACATGTTTACAGGCGCATTCTGTATATAGTCACTGTTACATGTTTACAGGTGCATTCTGTATATAGTCACTATGCTACATATTTACAGGTGCATTCTGTATATAGTCACTTACATTTTTACAGGTGCATTCTGTATATAGTCACTATGTTTCATGTTAACAGGTGCATTCTGTATATAGTCACTGTGTTACAGGTTTACAGGCGCATTCTGTATATAGTCACTATGCTACATGTTTACAGGTGCATTCTGTATATAGTCACTGTTTCATGTTAACAGGTGCATTCTGTATATAGTCACTGTTACATGTTTACAGGTGCATTCTGTATATAGTCACTGTGTTACATGTTTACAGGCGCATTTGGTATATAGTCACTGTTACATGTTTACAGGCACATTCTGTATATAGTTACTGCGTTACATGTTTACAGGTGCATTCTGTATATAGTCACTGTGTTACATGTTTACAGGTGCATTCTGTATATAGTCACTGTGTTACATGTTTACAGGCACATTCTGTATATAGTCACTATGTTACATGTTTACAGGTGCATTCTGTATATAGTCACTATGTTACATGTTTACAGGTGCATTCTGTATATAGTCACTATGTTACATGTTTACAGGTGCATTCTCTATATAGTCAGTATGTTACATGTTTACAGGTGCATTCTGTATATAGTCACTATGTTACATGTTTACAGGTGCATTATGTATATAGTCACTGTGTTACATGTTTACAGATGCATTCTGTATATAGTCACTATGTTACATGTTTACAGGCGCATTCTGTATATAGTCACTGTTACATGTTTACAGGTGTATTCTGTATATAGTCACTATGCTACATATTTACAGGTGCATTCTGTATATAGTCACTTACATTTTTACAGGTGCATTCTGTATATAGTCACTGTGTTACAGGTTTACAGGCGCATTCTGTATATAGTCACTGTTACATGTTTACAGGTGCATTCTGTATATAGTCACTATGCTACATGTTTACAGGTGCATTCTGTATATAGTCACTATGCTACATGTTTACAGGTGCATTCTGTATATAGTCACTGTTTCATGTTAACAGGTGCATTCTGTATATAGTCACTGTTACATGTTTACAGGTGCATTCTGTATATAGTCACTGTGTTACATGTTTACAGGCGCATTTGGTATATAGTCACTGTTACATGTTTACAGGCACATTCTGTATATAGTTACTGCGTTACATGTTTACAGGTGCATTCTGTATATAGTCACTGTGTTACATGTTTACAGGTGCATTCTGTATATAGTCACTATGTTACATGTTTACAGGTGCATTCTGTATATAGTCACTATGTTACATGTTTACAGGTGCATTCTGTATATAGTCACTATGTTACATGTTTACAGGTGCATTCTCTATATAGTCAGTATGTTACATGTTTACAGGTGCATTCTGTATCGAGGTATGTTAATAGAGATCTCTTAAGTGACTTAAGACAGGGGGAAGATTTGATGGTGTCTGGGAGGTTAAAATCATGTATCTGTAAATCCTAAATCTGAGGATTTTGTTCTGCTGCATGGCCATACCATGTGAAGCCCAGCAGTGCCACTGATAAATGACACCTGTCTCGGGATGTGCTTCCCAACATTTGAAGTTGCCCTAATTTATTGAATAAATGCATGAAAAGTCTAAATTGTTCCACAAGTCTGTGTCTTGTCTGTCAGCATTCAGTACTTTATTAGAAAAGAAGAATCATGCTTATTTGTTGTTCTGCCTCCCACTGTATAGCGCTACCGAACTTGTAACTTTATAAAAACTTGTAACTGTAAGAAATATTACAATATTTTAGAATTTTTATTTCTAAAAGTCTTATGCAGTTCTGCTGAATGTATCCATTATCTATCCGTATCCATCCATACCTATCCGTCCGTATCCATCCATACCTATCCGTCTGTATCCATCCATACCTATCCGTCCGTATCCATCCATACCTATCCATCTGTATCCATCCATACCTATCCGTCCATATCCATCCATACCTATCCATCCATATCCATCCATACCTATCCGTCATTATCCATATCTATCCATACCTATCCGTCATTATTCATATCTATCCATCCCTATCTGTCTATACCTATCCATATCCATCAGTCTATATCCATATCCATCTGTATATCTCTATCCATATCTACCTGTCCATCTATATCCATATCTATATATCCATATCTATCTGTCCATGTGTATCTGTGTCCATCTATATCCATATCTACCTGTCCATCTATATCCATATCTATATATCCATATCCATCTGTATATCTCTATCCATATCTACCTGTCCATCTATATCCATATCTATATATCCATATCTATCTGTCCATGTGTATCTGTGTCCATCTATATCCATATCTACCTGTCCATCTATATCCATATCTATATATCCATATCTATCTGTCCATGTGTATCTGTGTCCATCTATATCCATATCTATATATCCATATCTATCTGTCCATGTGTATCTGTGTCCATCTATATCCATATCTACCTGTCCATCTATATCCATATCTATATATCCATATCTATCTGTCCATGTGTATCTGTGTCCATCTATATCCATATCTACATCTCTATATCCATATCTCTATATCCATGTGTATCTGTGTCCATCTATATCCATATCTACATCTCTATATCCATATCTCTATATCCATATCTATCTGTCCATGTGTATCTGTGTCCATCTATATCCATATCTACCTGTCCATCTATATCCATATCTATATATCCATATCTATCTGTCCATGTGTATCTGTGTCCATCTATATCCATATCTACCTGTCCATCTATATCCATATCTATATATCCATATCTATCTGTCCATGTGTATCTGTGTCCATCTATATCCATATCTACATCTCTATATCCATATCTCTATATCCATGTGTATCTGTGTCCATCTATATCCATATCTACCTGTCCATCTATATCCATATCTATATATCCATATCTATCTGTCCATGTGTATCTGTGTCCATCTATATCCATATCTACATCTCTATATCCATATCTCTATATCCATGTGTATCTGTGTCCATCTATATCCATATCTACATCTCTATATCCATATCTCTATATCCATATCTATCTGTCCATGTGTATCTGTGTCCATCTATATCCATATCTACCTGTCCATCTATATCCATATCTATATATCTATATCTATCTGTCCATGTGTATCTGTGTCCATCTATATCCATATCTACATCTCTATATCCATATCTCTATATCCATGTGTATCTGTGTCCATCTATATCCATATCTACCTGTCCATCTATATCCATATCTATATATCCATATCTATCTGTCCATGTGTATCTGTGTCCATCTATATCCATATCTACATCTCTATATCCATATCTCTATATCCATGTGTATCTGTGTCCATCTATATCCATATCTACATCTCTATATCCATATCTTTATATCCATATCTATCTGTCCATGTGTATCTGTGTCCATCTATATCCATATCTACCTGTCCATGTGTATCTGTGTCCATTTATATCGATTTCTATCGGTCTATCTGTATTTCTATCCTATGAATAGACAGAGACAGGCAGATATAGATAAATACATAGACAAATAATAGACACAGACAGAAGACAAGCAGACCCCGAGCCAGATACATTTTCTCATACAAAGTGCATTTTTGTGGTAATTTGTCACACTTTGTAATTTGTATCTCTGTGGATTTTATAAGTGATCTCTGTGCTGCACACATACTGTATAAAGCTACAGGCAAGTCCAGATCAATAAACATGGCTTTGGAAGTGTGGCCGATGTCTCCTACATGTCGACGTTCTCTCGCCATGAGTAAAAGATACCAGAGGAACATGCCAATGCACGCAGCACAAGCCTGTTCACACCTGCGTCCAATTAATGATGCCCGCTGCCTGCCTCATAAAGCTCAGGTTAATTTATTTCACCCCAAGTCTAATGAGGAGGCGGCAAATAATAGCCGGTTCCTGGGTAACCGGATGTGTCAGTCCGCAGAGACCCAGGACTGGACAGCCCGGGTAATTTATTTGCCTATAAAGAGCCATTTTGCTCGACGTTGCTGAGAGCAAAAACTGCATCACCCTGTGTCGCCTTTTTGTTCAGTGAACAATGAATGCGATAGGACCCCACCACCTGCATCTTTCATACCCAGGAAATGTCTGTGAGAAGGGAGCAGCGGAATATGTGGATATATTATTTTTTTATTAAAGGCGCAGTGTCCCCTTTTGAAACCGAGATGATTTATTCAGCTTGGAAAAACAAGAACAACACTATACAAATTACAACAAAGTGTTGCATCTGGCTCCATTCATCCGGCCGGCTGATATTATGGTTTCTAGACTTTGAATGAGCATTGAAGGCTTTGCATTGTTTCCAGATAAATTTTTTAAAAGTCAACAATGGCATGGGTAACCATGACCGTAGTAAGAAAGAGCCGGAGGGGGGCTGATGGTACGTTGCCGAAAGGAAAGTAGATGTTCAAAAGTTAGATCTAATGGTCTGAATCAATGAAGTTTCCGAATCTAAGTCTACTCAAGTTTTTGGGCAACTTTTTGTAATTATCTCCGATCGAGTCACCCCAATGTAAGACCCGGGCATGACAAAGAAATAGAGCAGCACTCTCCCTTACTGTTTTATGTTTTTTTATCAATCCATGTAACAGACGGGTCCAGGAGAGCCAACCTCCAGCAGCATCTCTAAAGGGAAATTAACGTTTCCACCAGCTTTTTCTCTTAGGGCAGATTTGTCAGGGGTTCATCTAGAGGAGGACACCCATAAACCTATGGAAGTTCTGCTTCTTATTTGTAGATGGTTAGATGGAGCAGGGATGTGAAATTCTGGCCCCCCACATGTTGGTGGCCTACACTTTGCAAAATGTCTTCTATGCATTAGGTGGCTAAAGAATTAAAGAATCATGGAAGCTGTATGTCAGAAACATCTTTGGGTTGGCCAATGTTTGAGATACCTGACCTAGAGACAACGTTTTGACTCTATACGAGCCTTTTAATAAGCCGAAATGTTGCCTCTCTTTGTGTCTCCTATATATCTGCCCAAGGAGAAAAGGCTTTAGTTCCGATTCCTTTATTTGTCCTCATTTATCATAAGTGCTTTTTTTTCTGGGAAAAATAGGTGGGGGTTACTCCGGGGAAAAACTGATTATTATGACTATTTTCATGTCCTAATAAACAATAGTTGTAGCTCACTTAAAGGAAGACACTATAAAAGGGAACCATATTTATTAATACGGTGTTCCTTTAAATGAACTACAACTATTGTTGTAACCCAATGGGTTACCAGGACATACTTGAAAACGAGAGAAATCTCAATGTATCCTTCCTGGTAAAATCCTTTATAAATTAATAAATAAATAAGTGCCTCTGTTGCAAGAAAAGTCTGTATTGCAGAGCAGTTAGCTGTTTTTTGTTGGTTTTTTTTGCAGCGCTGGCACTGAATGGATAATCCCCTAGCATTTGTGAGCACCACAGCAATGAAACTCACAGTAATGCGCAGTGTGTATGAGCTCCACAGAAATGAAACTCACAGTAATGCGCAGTGTGTATGAGCTCCACAGCAATGAAACTCCACTATCCACCACTGTTTGAATAATATTGGTGGACTCCAATGAGGGTGTGTTTGACCTTGAGAACACCACCACATGGTGGTAACAGCAGGACTAGGTGAACATGCCTGTGTTGCCAGAGCTAATATTTTTAAATGCTGTTTTGAAGTGTATTTGGAAGCAGCAGCAGCTTTTTTCTTTGTTCTGAGGCCTGCCTGTCACTGAGTCCCTGCAGAGCAATGCAGCCAGGACTTCTCCACCTTCTCACCTTCCAGGGTGCACCACACACTGTCTGGAACTGCTGGGGAGGCTGGGGGTAAGGCAGCAGTGTAGACTTATTTTGGCATGCCCTCCTCTTGACATCATCAGAGGGGGCCAGGCACCAGCAAAGAGGAAGAGACCAGGAGGAGAGAGAGAGCGCAGGCTTCTGTATCCAGCACCGCGGGGGAGTCTGCGCTCTGACCTGCAAGATACAATGCAGCTCGCTGGGCACCGGCTGCATCTTAGAGGAGGAGCAGCAGGGACACAGCGCCAGGCAGAGAGTTTAAAAATGTGGATCCCTCTCAAGGAAAGTGACCAGGTATTCAATTTTTATTTTCCACCCCTCCTGGTCTTGCGCTCTTATGCGGCCACCTGTACCACCTTAAAGTACCAGCTCCTCTGATCACACCGCTTGGCTGACAATCTGCAGCTCTGGCAGATGTGTGTAAATATACTGCACCCCCTCCCCATGTTGTTCAAAGTTTCAGTGGCTGCAGAGAGAGAGGGGGTGCAGCATGTTTACACACATATGCCAGAGCTGGGGCACTGAAGAAACAGAGGGAAGATTTCATTTAACCAGCCCTCCCTTGTCACTTACTGGGAGAAGAGGGGGGTTATCGGTCCCTACATACACTCCTGACAACCGGAAGCGTTCAGGAGCAATATGAGCTGCCGAGTGCTTCCGATTCTCTGCCTGCCACTGCAGGAGGAGGGAGGAGCATCATGCTCTCTCCTGTTAGTTCGGACTGGTGGTGAGGTGCCGGTACAGAGTACCGGCGAGTACCCCCTGAAAAAAAGCCCTGTTTGTCATTATTTAGGACACAAATCTGGAAAAGACAAATGTATCAGTGGAGTTTTGGACACCGAGAGAAAGTCTTCAAGTTGGGATGCCCATCTTGCTTCCCTCTTGGTTCTTGGGACATAATCAAAACTTCCTGTTCTAGAATATGGGAAAACCTGGTTGTAGGTCGGAAAAGTCCTCCATACTGCCGTACCAAGGATCCTAGTGTGCTTCTTTTTCAGGCGTGCAAAACAATCCCATCCAATGTCCCTTCCAGGAATGTTAGCAACATCAAAGAAACATAGGAGACCATGCCAGGAGGTTCAGCTCAACAAGGTGGTCGGAGTATTGTTGATGTTCAATCTCAAAAGGAACTGTAACCTTTTTACTTATTTTGTTTGATACAGGAATCTGAGTCTCTAAAATGAATTCAAAAGAATCAAAATCTTTAAAGTCTGTCTGGTCCATGGCTGGACCTCCTAGAATCAAAGAGTGTTCCATCCAACCATCTAAAATGTGAAAATTACAAAACCTCCATAAATTTAAGGATGTCATAGGAGATCATAGAAGATCATGGGAGATGTACTGAAACATATGTTACATTAAAAACAGTGAAGACCTTACCGTGGGGCACCAGCAGACCAAGGTGGCAAAAAGCAGACCAAGGTGGCAAAAGCTCCAAAAGGTTCACAAATAAAAAATTGCAAAAGGACTGGACACCGAAACACTGGGACAGTTATGCCAACAGCCTGAAGACTCTGTTTTTCAATTGGATACAAAGGATTGAAGACCCAGCATACCTGAAGATCCTTCCATCACCACTCCCTAGAAATACTGAGTACTATACTACAATCCCACAAAGCTTGGTTATTCAGTTACTTCAGTGTTTGAAACCCAATATTCCCTTTTCCTTCACTTCCTGCCTGCCCTCCTTTTGCTTTGATTCCCATTTATCTGACCTCGCACTAAGCCTGACTCTGATTCCTGCGTTTGACCACATGGCTACCGACCCCAGCTCTGTTCCTGACCACGCATTCCCTACTTCTCTGCTACCTGGCCTTGTCACGTGATTACCTGGCCTGATTGACCACGTGATTACTGACCCCGGGTCTGTTCCTGACCACACATTGCCTTCTTCTCTGCTACCATGAGATGTTCCTGATTAACCACCTAGCTGCCAATCCTGGCTCTGTTCCAGACTATGTTTTTTGCCTTTTCCTCCAATAGCTACAATCTGGGCATGGACTTATCCTTTCCCGCCAGTGGGTTCCACCCCTCCTAGCGGGGCATGACAATTGGCTAGTAAGTAAAGCGCGTGCGTTTAGGACAGGAAGAAGAAGTCCGCGGACTCTTCTCATAAATTGGAATAACTTGTAAAGGCAGGAGATAAACATTGGATGGAAATGAGGAAAACACTTTTTTTTTCCGATGAAGAATTGATTTAGGAAAAAAGATTAAAACCACCAGAAAGTTCCTTTGACGGAACCTGACCTCTTGCAGACACGCTGGTGTTTGATGGTCAATAATATATCTTTAACCTGCTGTCGCTAGATGTAACCTGAAATCCACAGGGAGCATAATGCATGAATTTAAAAAGTTGAGTTGTGTGTCTTTAACAAAAGGCGTCCCCGGTGACTTGCCTCACGCCATTCAAACACACATAAAACCCAAACAGAATGCCGGAAGCGGCACAACGCTCTTTATTTTGGTCCTTTCGCTTTTTTTCTTGCTTTTTTCATTGCGGGATCTGTGGTTCGCGGCCTCCCAGCTGTGAATTAATGAACATCGTGACTCGAGGAACATAAAGGAAATTCTGTATTCTCTGAGAGGTCACGAAATCCCAAATAAAAAGGAGGGCGAACAATTAGTCGTCGGGTGGAAAAGGGGACAGACCTGTCGATGCCGATACATTGTTCTTGTAAACAGTTTATATCAGCTTCTATGTAACTATATGGAATGCTGCAGGAGTTAACTCTTTCCAAACCAGAAAATGTTCACTGAAACAACTTAAAGTTAAAATAAAAGTATCAACTGATTATAAAGAGAAAAAGTACCAATAATTATCTGTTATTAGAATATAGAAAAGGAACAATTCATGTTCACCAGTTTCAAGATTCTTGCATCGTATATACCAGCAGATCAATAAAAACTTATATGTGCGATTCAGTTTGGACTTATTTTGGAAAAGGTCCGAAATTTCAGCAGTTTCCATCGATCAGAATTCCAAATTAGTGATTTCTGAACCAAATCATTTCCTTAATAAAAAAAAATTCAAATCACCCTGAATTTTTCCAGGTCCAAATATAATAATTTTTTTACTACTCTGATTAATAGACTTGTGCACCGATTTATTTTTTCGGTTCGATTCGTTCGGATGTTTAAAAATTTCGATTCGGCTCGTTTCGACCGATATCTGTTTCGATTCGGTTCGGCTCGTTTTTCGTATACGTTTTTTTTTCGGAATATCGACCATTTTTCGTGTTTTCGGGTCACTCTGCTCGTTTTTTGTATCGACTTTTCGTGATTTCGGAAATTTTCGTTTTTTTGGAACGTCTGTTCTCCTCGTTTCAAAGTGTCTAACTCTATTCGTTTTGACGTAAACTACTATGGTTTACTTTTTTTATACCTTAAATATTTTTTTATAATTAATTTTTGGTTTGTTTTTCGGATCCGATAATTCATTCTGTCGATACGATAATTCTGGCGATTCTATCGTGTTTTTTTTTTATTAAATAAAGATCCTTTTTTTCTTCTGAATAATTGAATATACATTTCAGAACTTTATTTAATCATATTAAAATGGTATGAAAGTCAAGGAACAAAAAAAATGAACAAAACGATTTAAAAAACGCTAAACTGACCCGAATGCCACAAGAAACAAGTGATACGCATTTACAAATACAAAATTTACAGAATCAGCGATATAACCGATAATAGTTAAATATACGATTTCCAGAATTATCGAAATGGAACCGAAATCATGAATGGAACCGAAATCATGAATAGAGCAAAAATAAATTTCGATTTGACACATTTCAAGTCCATTCGAAAAATCCGAAATTTTTTCGATTCGGCTCGGAAAACTTTTCGGATCTGTCGGTTTTCGGGTCCGATCCGATTCGGAAATTTGGCCGAATCCGAAGACACGAATCGTGAAATTTCGTGAAAACTCCGAAATTCCGAAACGCACACCCCTACTGATTAAATCCGAATTTTTCTGTTCATATTCGGACCCGCAAAAATTTCGGTTTAATCGGAATAGTAAAAAAAATATACAGTATAATAAAAAAAGTTAGTCCTAACCCTAGGCCTAACCTAAGCCTAGTGCTAATCAGATGACACCTAGAAACTGTTACCTTAACCCTAGCCCTAAAATAAACCTACACTTAACCCTAGGACTAATCATGTGACACCCAGAAACTGTAACTCTAGGCCTAACCAAACACTACCCTAACCTTATCCCTATCACTATTGATCCAAGGAGAAATCTGACGCCATCTGGGGTCAAGAAGGAATTTTTCCCCAGTTTGTTGCATATTGACGAGCATTTCAGACTGGGTTTTTTGCCTTCTTTTGGATCAACAGCAGTAGGTGATGTGTGAGAGGCTGAACCCAATGGACGCATGTCTTTTTTCAGCCTATGTATGTAACTATGTAAACTAAACCTAGCCGTAACTTTAATCATAAAACACACAGAAACTGTTGCCCTAAGCCTAGCACTAACCCTAGCCCTAACCCTTTGCTCCTCTAACCAATTTGTTATGTATTATACATAAACGGTTCAGTTATTGAAAATGTAAGTATAGGAAGCTTCCGATATTCAGAATGAGCTGATACTGATTATTTGGGAATCCGATATTTTCAGATTCCGATACAAAGTGAGCCAAACCAAATTTTTCAGGGCTACACATGTCTAATATACAAGATATAATTTGAAGGCAATTTCCATATTTCCATTTATTTGAAAAAAATTCATGATTCAAAAATAACAAATATCAGCATAGATTTAATTTTTTTACACTTCAGTCCTTAACCCCTTGGATGCGGAAGATGTGTGTGGAATGTCATGGGGATTCCCTGCTATATGTGAAGGATGGTCCCTCACATCATCCGCTTAGAGGGGTATTCCGGCGGAATACTCACCTCTATCTCCGGAGTCCGGTGGTGGTTCCGACTTCCTTGAATTCAGACCCTGCTTTTATACCCCCTCTACGAGCGCAACAACGTCAGTTTCAGGTGTCCCCTGGCAAAGTCGGAAGAGCGCCTGAAAGGAGGCATCCTTTGGACCCCTCTCCCTACCGATTGGGAGGAGATATTAGTAAACGAGAGGCAGTGCTGGAAAGGTCAGAGCTGCCTCTCTTTGACCCCTGAGGTGCCGGTCTGCGATCCAGTGCCATTCGGCTCCTGGATCTCAGACCTCTCTCGAAGGTGGTTGACATCTTGAATGTCAGTCAAGCCTCAGGGGCTTCTCACCGCCCATTAAAGTCATCGCGCATTTTCAAGAATAATATAGCGGAAAATGTTTTTCAATGGTTTTGTTTTTTCTTTACAAACAAAAAAGCATTAATTTTTGAGTGAAAATTTTAAAATGTTTTTTTTTCGATCTTTTAAAAAAATTTGTGGTCGATCTGAAAATATTTCTGTTTTCCCATTTTGCTTTTTTTAAGCTAACAAAAAATATTTGAGTGAAAAAACTTACTAAAATTATATTTCTTGTTCTTTATTCACCAAATCACTAAATATGTAGATTCGGTAAAATTGGAAATTAAAATTTTTCAAGGTCACTTTAACTGAAATGTTTTTTCTGTTTTTCAATTTTCTTTTTACCTAAATTTCCAACATGTGGTTCAGAATTCCTATGTATTTTTTTACTCCCACTCAGTGATGGTTCTTCGGGCACAGCTCTCCATGACAGCTATGTCACTTTTAGCTTTTTTGCCTTTGTCTTAAAAAAAACCCTGCTCGTCTTTCAAAGTAGACTTTATTGGGAGCAGGCGTTTTGTTCTGTCCTCGTTGGCTGCAGCCTAACAAGGCCGGCAGAACATAAAACTGTCTTCTGGGTGTGGTACGGTTCCCACGATCCGTCACACTGCCCTCGGTTAATCAGAAAAAGAAAAGAATTGGCAATTAACATCAGCACCCAAAAACAATTATAAGAGGAAGGCGAAATAGCTGCTCTCTGTTTGAGATGGACGGAGAGCTCAAAACAAGTAAAACCGGTGGAGTATCTTCAGTAATCTTGAACCCCCCCCTAATTCCTCGGTCACACAATAACTAAATGGGAGATGTATATCAAATGTAAAGTAAAATGAAATCTCACAAACTCCGTCATCGGTTTTGGGTTATATGTTGCAATCGCTGCTCGCTGTTCGGCCGCCGAGTGAAGAAGCCGGACGGCCGTGATCACATGGTATGCCATGGGCGTGGCGCGGTGTGATGACACGGCATAGGCCGGGTTCAAAATCCTCAGTCTGAAACAGGTAAAGTGCCCTGACGTGGTTCTCACTCCTCTCAGTGCTTACATACTGATTGTATTTTCTGTGTACCAACCTTTGGCTTGTGCGACTCTCCTCCCCTACCAGCTCATAACCACTGGCACTCCTTAAACTACCCGATATGGCATAAAACCTCTGGCGATACGACTCCTGGCTTTCCTGATAACCCGCTCTGGTAAACAGCTTTTGGCATTCCTTCTGACGTTCCGTATTGTGTTAACCCTTATTCTGTTTCTGCACCCCTCCGATCCTGCTATAGGTAGACACACCGACCACTCGAAGGATCGGAAGTATACAATAGTTATGCTGCGTATTGGGATCAGACATATAGACATTGGGGAGGAACGTGACACGCATGACCTCTCCTCAAAGAGACCCACAAGGCATGCAGAGAAGGAGGTGGCCATTCGGTAAACTGCTCCCGTTTTCAAATTCTTGGGTCCCCATTTACACTCTTCATGTTTTCCTTATTTGGTTCTTGATCTAGAACATCCACAATATCTGGGATCAGAGTCGATAGAGTTGGTTTGGGCTGAAATTTGCGATGCTATCGCTTCTGTATCAATCTGCGCAGCACACAAAGAGCAAACATACAAGATGCATTTTCGGTGCTATCTTACTCCTTTTGATCTCATTAAAGCCCTTTGAAGCAATGTTGCTTCAGTTGATCATAATGAACCCATATAGGTGTCAGGGTGACCACCATTCCAGAAACAATGAAAGGTCACCGTCTTTGGACTCCATGTTTGTGCATGGGATCGTCACCTGGCAAATGTTAAAGGAACTTTGTTGAACACAACAATATGGATGACTGTGTCATGAAGGACAAGGTTGTCAAACACATGGCCCCCCCAGATGTTTCTGAACTACACCTCCCAGTATTCTCTGTCCATTTATTGCGTTCAAAGATGTATAGGAATTGCAGGCCATCGACATTTCTGTGGCCAGACTTTGACATCCCTGATGTCGGGAGTCTCATCGTTGTTTTGGCAAAGAAACACAATAACAGGTGAATTATGAAAGGAAGATCTCGATTACCTTCTTGAACACCGCCATATTGATGCAAATGACCCTCTTGTCCGTGTAACAGGACATATAACATTGAACATTCCTTCTAGAGCAAGGCATCACTTCCACTCATTCATCTTTAGGAGTCTTTATGAGCAATGGAGCTCAGTGTCACCAGCAGTAAAAGTATACAGTCTCGAAAGGGTCTCTAAATCTGAAGCTGTTCGATATTAACCAGGAAATTTGGCAAAATAGCAGGTTTTGGTTATGTGGTTACACTGAGCTGTTGTGACGATTCCAGCCCTGACCCCTACATGTGAGTTGATCTGGGTCAGCTCTGGTCTTTCCCTGCCATTCCTGCATCCAGTCAAGGGTTCTCTTTTAAGCATCAGCTCTCAGCAGTATCCACCTGTCATGGCACTTGACCAGCTCCCTACTTAAGGGTGTTGCTTTCATGGTGCTATGCGCTTTCATTTGAGTCATAGAAAGATAGAAAAATGTCGGCAGATAAGAACCTTTCGGCCCATCTAGTCTGCCCAATTACATGGATACTTTACCTGGATTTATCTTTTGTTTAGGATAGCCTTATGCCTATCCCATGCTTGCTTAAATTCAATTACGGTTTTGGCCTCTACCACTTCAACTGGAAGACTGTTCCCTGTATCCACCACCCTCTCAGTAAAATAATGCTTCCTGATGTTACTTTTAAACCTTTGCCCCTCTAATCTAAGACCATGTCCTCTTGTTTTGCTACTTTGTTTCCTTTTAAATATACTCCCTTCCTCTACCTTGTGGATTCCCTTTACGTATTTAAATGTTTCTATCATATCTCCTCTGTCTCGTCTTTTTTCCAAGCTGTACATGTTAAGATCATTAAGCCTTTCCTGGTAACTTTTCTCCTTCAAGCCGTACACCATTTTAGTAGCCCTTCTCTGAACTCTCTCTAAGATGTCTATATCCTTCTGGAGATACGGTCTCCAGTACTGCACACAGTACTCCAAGTGAGGTCTCACCAGTGCTCTGTACAGTGGCATGAGCACTTCCCTTTTCCTACTGCTAATACCTCTCCCTACACAACCAAGCATTCTGCCAGCATTTCCAAGCATTCTGCCAGCATTTCCTGCTGCTCTATTACATTGACTACTTACCCTTAGATCCTCTGAAATAATAACCCCTAAATTAGACATGTGCATTCGTTTTAGTACTAAAACGATTTAGTCCGAATTTTGGGATAATTTAGTTTTAGTATGACTCAACAGATACGAAACTGCTCAGTACAAAAAACGAAAGAAACTAAAATAAAATGCACTACATTTTAGTTTCAGTCCTTTTTATGATATTACATTGATGAGTGAAGGAGACTAGTATTGAACGCAACATCGCAAAGCTACAGAAAAGGTTTGTATGTGTAATCCTTCCCGACCCCCTACCCGAAAATCTGACAGTGATAGAGCTCCAGAATACTCACTCGCAGCACAGACAGCCAGCACAGGAGAGGAAACCTTTACTTAACCCTTGCATGTCTATGAGGCAGACAAGATGATAAAAGCAGCTGGAAAAGGAAAACATTCAAATAAATCACACTGAAAGCTAATGACAGAGGAGGGCTGGATAGTAAAATCCCCTTTATAACAAGCAGCGCTGGGAGAAGAGAGGGACTTTATAAAACGTGTGTTATCTCCCCTCCCGCTCTGCATAATAGGGGCTTAGGTCTGATATATTTTATATTATCCAGGAGCACTATCCCCCTTTCCTCATCTATAATACACGGTTTATATAAAGTTCCTCTCCTCTCCCAGTGCTGCTTGTTATAAAGGTTTTTTTTATGTCTGATACATTTAGTATCCAGCTCTCACAGTTACTCTGTCATTATGAGCCTTCAGTGTGATTTATTTGAATGTTTTCCCTAGATTTAAAGTGCTTTATTTTATTATAAAAATCTATTTGCACCAGTCATCTCTTCTCTGAGCTTTCAGACCAATTTACGTTAATATTTTCCCTCTCCCCTGCTTTTATATTCCTGTGTCTCCCCCACAGAGATACAAAGTTTAAGTAAAAGTTACCTCTCCTGTGCTGGATAAGGCTGGGGTCAGACCAGAGCACTTTTAACGTGCGTTCTGGCGCACATAATTACGGCCGCACTAGCAGCAGATGCCAGGCAATGACGGCCAATATACGATGTACGGCCGCACAAAAGTCCAGCCGTGCAACGCAAGTGGAATTTGAACGCATTTTTCTGAGAACGCTGAACCGCTAGTACTGACGTACTGAGTGCGCAGCTGCGGCATAGCGGCGTGTGTGCGTGATTAGGAGACGTCAGACGCTGCTAATGTCCGGCCTACATAACGTCCAGACACAAAAAGAGTTTTATCAACGATCCGTACAAAATCACGCCCGAAAATGCGCATCGTCTGACCGTTTTTGCGCATTCCGTGAAAAAATACGTCAATGCGTTCGGACGCACTTTTTCACGTTCGCGGGGAAAAATGCTTTCGTCTGACCCTAGCCTAAGCATTGCATTCCGAAGTTCTGCACCCTCCACATGCCAATGCAGTAAGATGTTCTATACAGAGAGGGGCATTAATTAATGCAGGTGGATGTTGTATACATTATACGGAGAGGGGTATTAATTAATGCAGGAGGATGTTATCTACATTATACAGAGAGGGGTATTAATTAATGCAGGAGGATGTTCTATACATTATGCAGAGAGGAGCGTTTTTTTTTTAGCCCTTTAAATCCAGTGGCTGTGAGCGCTGAGATCGGCTGCTTGTTATATTATCTTCAGTACAATGTATCAGGCTCAGCTGTTACAGTAACTCACTGTAACAGCGCTCAGAGTTTCAGTAAAACAAGGAAATAATATTGTTCTAACCTCTTATATATAAAAATATTATTTATTAGTTTTACTGAAACTCTGAGCACTGTGATGAGCAGCAGACAGTTACTGTAACAGCTTTGCCTGGCACATTGTGCTGAGAGTGAGAGATACTGTAACAAGCAGCGATCTCAGCCCTCTGAGGAGCCACTACAATAGTAATTGTATCCACTGGTTTTCGAATGAATGAAATTAGTTTTCATACTAAAGAACTGAAAACGAATTTCTTTAGCAACTAAATAAATTGCATTTTAGGACTAATCCATTAGTTCAAAACGAAATTTTGTGCTGTGCACATGTCTACAGGAAAGATTTTATGTTGTTTTATGTTGTTGGTTTATTGTGATTTATTGGTAAATGCAGGGCGGGGAAGGGTCTAGACTAGTGAGGGAAGTTATGCCACCCCAGGTGTTTAGAACTACATGTCCCTTGATGCTCTTTCAGTACTATGGTTGACTGAGAATCATGGGACATGTAGTTTGGGGATATCCAGCCTGCAGTGATGGCGAACCTTGGCACCCCGTATGTTTGGAACTACATCTCCCATGATGCTTATCCAGTTCTATGGTTGACTGAGAATCATGGGACTTGTAGTTTGGGGATATCCAGCCTGCTGTGCTCCTTCAGTGGGTTTATAGCAGTGATGGCAAACCTTGGCACCCTGTATGTTTGGAACTACACGTCCCATGATGTTTATGCTGTCCTATGATTGGTTGAGAATCATGGGACGCGTAATTCATAGATTTCCAGCCTCCATTGCTCCAGCAGTGGGTTTAGACCAGTGGTGGCGAACCTTGGTAGGCAGATGGTCCGGAACTACAAGTCCCATGATGCTCAGTCATTCTTAAAGATGTTAGAGCACCATGGGAGATGTAGTTTAGAAACATCTAGGGTACAAAGGTTCGCCATCATTTGTCATTTGGCTGATCCCTCCAGGAACGTCAACCCTGTTGCAAATCTTTGTGTCATCAGCAAAAAGACATACTTTTCCATTAATACCTTCTGCAATATCAAATCAAATCAAATCAAAATAAGCTTTATTGGCAGGACCAAATACATTTTAGCATTGCCAAAGCATATGGGGTGGAGGAGGGGGGGTAGTGGGACATATATATGGGGGGGAATGGGCAAGTCCATGGACATTATCAGGGGTAAGGGATAATGTGAAGGGGGATGGGGGCGAGTCCATGTTGGGGATTTATAAGTCCAGGATCTCTCATGTTCCTCTCAGTCTGTGACATTCTGTGACGTATTGGGCAGATATTTTCACCGCCGGCTCCTCTTCTCCCAGTATGATGTGGAGTTTCCTCGTCTCTTCTCCCAGTATGATGTGGAGTTTCCTCGTCTCTTCTCCCAGTATGATGTGGAGTTTCCTCGTCTCTTCTCCCAGTATGATGTGGAGTTTCCTCGTCTCTTCTCCCAGTATGATGTGGAGTTTCCTCGTCTCTTCTATAGAGGTGAAGTCCGGGATGAGAGCGGAGAGTCTCTGGAAGTGAGTTTCCCTCAGTGCTGAGTACTTAGGGCACTGTAGGAAGAAGTGGACCTCATCTTCCAGGGCCTCCTGGTCACAATGCTGGCACAGTCTATTCTCCCTGGGCTTGTAGGTCTGTCTATGCCGCCCTGATTCAATTTCCAGGCTGTGGGCACTCAGTCTGTACCGGCTCAGGATCTGTCTGTCCTTGGGGTCTTGTAGTACCTCCAGGTATGGGGCCAGTTTGTATTCCCTCTGTAAGGATTGGTAAATGGTGAGTTTCTTGGAGTTTGCTATATCATGTCTCCATTCTCTGATATAGTTTTCCCTGGAATCGTTAATTAGGGCCTTTATTTGATATTTTGTCAGGTTGCCTTCATGGGGGCTTTGGATGATCAGGGTGGATATGAGTTGTTGCAGCCCACATGGTTTTGGATGGTCCTTGTTGGCCAGTAGGGCTTTATGGTGGTATGAGTTGAGGCTGCTGATGTTTAGATGGCCCCAGTATGATAGCGCCCTCTTCTGTACTGCAAGAAGTAAGGGGAGTCTGCCCAGCTCGGCCCGGCAAGCATTGTTAGAGGTGCTCCGATGGACTTGGAGGAGGTGCTTGCAGAATTCCAGATGGAATATTTCTGTTGGGCTGGTGTCCCATTTGGGTTGGTCAGGGTAGGTGATGGGGCCCCATACTTCACTGCCATAAAGGAGGATTGGAGTGATGACGCTATCAAAGATTTTAAGCCAGACTCTTACAGGCGGTTTTAGTTTGTAGAGGTTTCTCCCTAATAAAAATATTAAAGAGAATGGGTCCAAGTACTGACCCCTGAGGTACCCCACTGGTAACAAGACCTTGCGCCGAATAAACTCCATTTACCACAACCCTCTGTTGCCTGTCACTCAGCCACTGCCTAATCCATTCAACAATATTGGAATCCAAGCTCAAAGATTGCAATTTATTGATAAGCCTTCTATGCGGAACAGTATCAAAAGCCTTACTGAAATCTAAATAAGCAATGTCTACTGCACCACCTGTGTCTATTATTTTTGTTACCCAATCAAAAAAATCAATAAGATTAGTTTGGCATGATCTCCCTGAGGTAAACCCATGTTGTTTCTGATCCTGTAATCTATGTGTTTTTAGATGTTCAACAATCCTTTCCTTTAACATGGTTTCCATTAATTTCCCCACTACTGACGTAAGACTAACTGGCCTATAGTTCCCGGATTCCTCCCTACTACCCTTCTTGTGAATGGGCACAACATTTGCTAATTTCCAGTCTTCTGGGACGACTCCCGTTAGCAAGGATTGGTTAAATAAATCTGTTAACGGTTTTGCTATTACATCACTGAGCTCTTTTAATAATTTAGGGTGGATCCCATCAGGCCCCATTGACTTATTTGTCTTTACTTTAGACAGCTGCTGTAGAACCTCCTCCTCTGTAAACTGATATGTAATTGTCTCGTTAGTGTTTCCTCCTAACTGAGGTCCCTTTCCTTCCTTTTCTTCTGCAAAGACTGAACAAAAATATTCATTGAGGCAGTCAGCGAGACTTTTATCCTCTTCTACATACCTTCCTTCGTTTTTAATCTAACTAATCCTTGGTTTTACTTTTCTTTTCTCGTTTATGTATCTAAAAAATGTTTTGTCCCCCTTTTTTACTGACTGAGCTATTTTCTCTTCTGCGTGTGCTTTGGAAGCCCTTATAAATTGCTTTGCCTCTTTCTGCCTAATCTTATAGGTTTGCCTATCTTCTTCACTCTGAGTTGTTTTATAATTATTGAATGCTGTCTTTTTGTTCGTCACTATTTTGGCCACTTCTGCAAAGTACCACAGTGGTTTCTTCCCTTCATATGCTCTGTGTTTCTCTGCTGGTCCTGCTGTTGGCCATGGCTTGCCCTCTGGTATATTATTTATTGTTTCCATCTATTTGTTTCCATTTATTGTTTCCATCTTGCCTTTGCATTTGTTTACGCTGCCCCTTGCTTTAACACTTCCTGCCCCTGTGTGGATTCTCTGTATTGACCATTGGCTATCCCTCCTGACTATTCTCAGTGCCTTAACCTCTATTGTGCAGTATTAACCCCGTGTACCGACCTTTTGTGTTACTCTACTGATCTCTATCTCTGTTGTTGCCTAAGACCCTGCACCGCCACCTGTTTATCTTTTCCTAGTTTAGATCCGGCCATTTTAAGGACCGGCCTCTCAGATCAGGGATTTTTTTTTATTTTGGGTTGCCTGTGTGCTGG
This sequence comes from Leptobrachium leishanense, assembly GCA_009667805.1. Lineage (NCBI taxonomy): Eukaryota > Metazoa > Chordata > Amphibia > Anura > Megophryidae > Leptobrachium > Leptobrachium leishanense. Next base: position 100,988,964 of record CM019074.1, read on the forward strand.
GTCTCCTCTCCAGACTGTGATATTACAACAGGAATGTTCTGGGTCTTAGTCCTGGATTTCTATAGGGAATCCCTGCCCAGCCTAGCAAGGTCTTCACCTCCTGCCTGCTCTTCTGTCTTCCTGCATTTAGCCAGTGCTGTCTATTGCTTTAAACCCCATATAAGGGTCCCATCTCGGCTCATACCCGGGTGCCCCTGTGACAGCTGTGTACGGAGCCCTCAGGCTAGGTAGTACTTCTGATGACGGCACTACAGAACAGTAGTTATCAGGAGCTTCCGTTATCTTGATCCTTTAACATTTAGAACATGGGCCAACAACCTTGGCTTGCCAGGTGTTTTGGAACTACATGTTCCATGATGCTCAGTTGCTCATTGGGATGGAAGAAACTCATGGGAAATGTAGCTCCAAAACATCTGGAGGTCCAGGGTTGCTGACCCTTGATTTAGAAGACCAGTCTTGAAGACATATGAATAGATTGAAATAGTTTGTGGTAGATGATGTGACTTACGGAAGGTCAAGGACAACTCTGTCTCCTTTTGGCACACCAGATGGTTCAGAATGACATGTCCAATGATGCTCGGTCTCAAAGCTGCTGGAGCCTCATGGAACATGTAGTCCCCGTCTCTCAGACTCTACCCAGGGATGTGTGGGAACTCAGTCATACGTGTTCCTGCCATCTTGAAAAGTTCTGTTCAGAACATTCATGTTTTTTTTTGTTTTCCTTGAATCTTTTTGAAGAACGAGGAGTTGGGATACGTCAACTGAGAGAGTGGCGCGACTTCTTTCCAACCGGAGCACCATTCAATGTGTGCCATACAGTTCCCATTAAAATTCTGCCACAAAAGACACAAACCTCAAACACCCATAAACACCCCCCCCCCAATAACAAAGCATAAAACAATGACTGGGCTGGTCGGCCTCACAGAGCATGTATCCAGTGGTCAGGCTTCATTGAACATCCTGAATCCCCGGCTACGCATTAGGGAACTGGGACAAAAGGAAGAAGAGATGGGCAGTAAATAAAAAACACTGTCTTTTGTGGGAGAGAAAGAATACAGACCCCCCCATCCCCCCCCCCACTACGCATTGACACAACAGGGAAAATTAAAAAAACAGACAATCTGTAATGCAAATCGGCCTTAAATTTCAATGTGACATCCTCCGTCACCTCTGCTGGCTGGAGTGAGCGCCGAACTTCCTACATCGCCTTAACCCTTTCATTGCTGGCTTTATAAAACTCATGTATTTTGGGCTTTTAACCATTTCATTGCTGCCTTTTCTGTTCCAACATGATTGCCCATTTAACTCTTTCAGTGACACAGATACATGTATGAGGTGGAGAGAAGTCTTATAGATAAGTGCAGTATCCACCAATATACTAATATGGATTAACCCTATCAGAAAAAGGCCCCACCTGAATATCACGATGCCAAGCGAACCCCATATTCATTTCTGGGGGTTTTACTGTAAAAAAGTAAGATTGATTGTCCCAAACAATGCCAGACTCTGCCGGTTAGCATCAAGATGGATGGATGGATGGATAAGGGGACGATGGATGGATAAGAGGATGGATGGATGGATGGATAAGAGGATGGATGGATGGATAAGGGTATGGATGGATGGATAAGGGGATGGATGGATGGATAAGAGGATGGATGGATAAGAGGATGGATGGATGGATAAGAGGATGGATGGATGGATAAGAGGATGGATGGATGGATGGATAAGGGGATGGATGGATGGATAAGGGGATGGATGATGGATGGATGGATGAGATGGATGGATAAGGGGATGGATGGATAAGGGGATGGATGATGGATGGATGGATAAGGGGATGGATGGATAAGGGGATGGATGGATAAGGGGATGGATGATGGATGGATGGATAAGGGGATGGATGGATAAGGATGATGGATGGATGGATGGATGGATAAGGATGGATGGATGGATAAGGGATGGATGATGGATGGATGGATAAGGGGATGGATGACGGATGGATGGATAAGGGGATGGATGGATAAGGGGATGGATGGATAAGGAGATGGATGGATAAGGAGATGGATGGATAAGGAGATGGACGGATAAGGAGATGGATGGATAAGGAGATGGATGGATGAATGAAGGGGATGGATAAGGGGATGGATGGATGGATATGGATAAGGGGATGGATGGATATGGATAAGGGGATGGATGGATGGATAAGGGGATGGATGGATGGATAAGGGGATGGATGGATGGATGGATAAGGGGATGGATGGATAAGGGGATGGATGGATAAGGGGATGGAAGGATGGATGGATAAGGGGATGGATGGATAAGGGGATGGATGGATAAGGGGATGGATGGATAAGGAGATGGATGGATGAATGAAGGGGATGGATAAGGGGATGGATGGATGGATATGGATAAGGGGATGGATGGATGGATAAGGGGATGGATGGATGGATAAGGGGATGGATGGATAAGGATGGATGGATAAGGGGATGGATGGATAAGGGGATGGATGGATAAGGGGATGGATGGATAAGGGGATGGATGGATAAGGAGATGGATGGATGAATGAAGGGGATGGATAAGGGGATGGATGGATATGGATAAGGGGATGGATGGATGGATAAGGGGACAGATGGATGGATGGATAAGGGGATGGATGATGGATAAGGTGATGGATGATGGATAAGGGGATGGATGATGGATAAGGTGATGGATGATGGATAAGGGGATGGATGATGGATAAGGTGATGGATGATGGATAAGGGGATGGATGGATGGATGAATGAAGGGAGAGCTAAAGGCATGATTATAGATTGTATTTCATTGTAGAGATGGAGTTAATAAAACTGATCTTTTTTAACTCTCTGAATCTCCACCGGCTTTTCTCGCAGCTGCAGGTTTACACCAGGGAGCATAAGGCTCGCAACGCAAGCAAAGGTCAATTCAGAGATTTACCCACCATTAACACTTTAACAAACGGAGGATAAGCATAAAAAATAATGAAACCATGATGTCTACATGGAGCAATTTACCGTAAAACTTGTGAAACATACAAACTGACAGACAGGCGGACAGAGCTAGAGATAGATAGATAGATACGGATATAGATAGATATAAATATGGATATGGATAGAGATAGATATGAATAGAGATAGATATGGATAGATACGGATATAGATACAGTGGCAAGAAAAAGTATGTGAACCCTTTGGGATTACGTGGAGTTTTGCATGAATTGGTCATAAAATGTGCTCTGATCTTCATCTAAGTCACAACAATTTGAAAAACAGTCTGCTTAAAATAATACAACACAAACATTATATGTTTTCATGTTTTTATTGAACAGAACGTGTAAACATTCACAGTGCAGGGTGGAAAAAATATGTGAACCCCTAGCCTAATGACTTCTCCAAGAGCTAATTGGAGCCAGAAGTGAGCCAACCTTGAGTCCAATCAGTGTGATATTATTGGATGTGTTGCTGAAAGCTCTCCTGCCCTTTAAAAACACACACCAGTTTTGGGTTTACTGGTTTCAAGAAGCACTGCCTGATGTGAACCATGCCTCGCAGAAAAGAGCTCTCAGAAGACCTACGATCAAGAATTGTTGACTTGCATGAAGCTGGAAAGGGTTACAAAAGTATCTCCAAAAGCCTTGATGTTCATGTGTCCACGGTAAGACAGACTGTCTACAAATGGAGTAAGTTCAGCACTGTTGCTACTCTCCCTAGGCGTGGTCGTCCTGTAAAGATGACTGCAAGAGCACAGCGCAGAATGCTTAATGAGGTAAAGAAGAATCCTAGAGTGTCAGCTAAAGACTTACAGAAATCTCCGGCACATGCTAACATTTTTGTTGACACATCTACAATAAGGAAAACAAACAAGAATGGAGTACATGGGAGGACACCACGGAGGAAGCCATTACTGTCCAAAAAGAATATTGCAGCACGTTTGAAGTTTGCAAAAGAGCACCTGGATGTTCCACAGCTCTACTGGCAAAATATTCTGTGGACAGATGAAACCAAAATTGAGTTGTTTGGAAAAAACACACAACACTATGTGTAGAGAAAAAAAGGCACAGCACACCAACATCAAAACCTCATCCCCACTGTAAAACATGGCAGAGGGAGCATCATGGTTTGGGGCTGCTTTGCTGCCTCAGGGCCTGGACGGATTGTTGTCATTGATGGAAAAATGAATTCCAGAGTTTATCAAGACATTTTGCAGGAAAACGTAAGACCATCTGTCTGCCAACTGAAGCTCCGCAGAGGATGGGTGATGCAACAAGACAATGACCCAAAGCATACAAGTAATTCAACAAAAGAATGGCTTCAACAAAACAAAATACGCCTTCTGGAGTGGCCCAGTCAGAGTCCTGACCTCAACCCGATTGAAATGCTGTGGCATGACCTTAAGAGAGCGATTCACACCAGACATCCCAAGAATATTGCTACACTGAAACAGTTTAGTGAAGAGGAGTGGTCCAAAATTACTCCAGATCGTTGTGCAGGTCTGATCTGCAACTACAGGAAACGTTTGGTTGAGGTTATTGCTGCCAAAGGAGGGTCAACCAGTTATTAAGTCCAAAGGTTCACATACTTTTTCCACCCTGCACTGTGAATGTTTACATGTTTTGTTCAATAAAAACATGAAAACATATAATGTTTGTGTTGTATTATTTTAAGCAGACTGGGTTTTTCAAATTGTTGTGACTTAGATGAAGATCAGAGCACATTTTATGACCAATTCATGCAAAACTCCACGTAATCCCAAAGGGTTCACATACTTTTTCTTGCCACTGTAGATATAGATATGGATAGAGATAGATATGGATAGATATGGATATGGATAGATAGATGGTCTTATCTGTCCATAGGATCTTGTTCCAGAACTGTGAAGGCTTTGTTAGGTGTTGTTTGGCAAACTCTAATCTGGCCTTCCTGTTTTTGAGGCTCACCAATGGTTTACATCTTGTGGTGAACCCTCTGTATTCACTCTGGTGAAGTCTTCTCTTGATTGTTGACTTTGACACACAGTTAAAGTGCAGTTAAAGCACACTGTGTTTGTTTCATTCCAACTCCATTGTGGTGGTGTATAGAGCCAAAGATGTTAGAATTGTGTCGATATCCCAATATTTCTGGACCTGACTGTAGATATTAGGGATATGGATGAATATAGATAGATATGGATAGAGATAGAGATAGATATATGGATAGATGGATATGGATAGATATGGATATAGATGGATATGGATAGAGGAGATAGATATGTATACGGACAGAGATAGGGATAGATATAGATATGGATAGATAGATATGGATAGAGGAGATAGATAGATATACGGATAGATACAGATCGATATGGATACGGATAGAAATAGATATGGATAGATATGAATAGATAAGGATAGATATGAATAGATAAGGATAGATAAGGAAAGATATGGATAGATATGGATAGCTAGATATGGATATAGATATTATGGATATAGATATGGATAGCTATGGATGGATAGATATGGATATAGATATGGATAGCTATGGATGGATAGATATGGATAGATATGGCTAGAGATAGATATGGATAGAGATATGGATATGGATAGAGATAGATATAGATATGGATAGAGATAGATAGCGATAGATATCAATAGAGATAGATATTATGGATATGGATAGAGATAGATATGGATAGAGATAGATATGGATAGATATTATGGATGGATAGATAGCTAGATATGGATAGATATATGGATTGATATAGATATGTACAAGGATGGATATCTATCACTAGGTATATGCATTTTTCATTTCGTTTTCTTATGTTCGGTTTTTCAAAAGTTTAGTTACGGATCATTTCGGCCCATTTTCGTTTCGGCTCGGTGTTTTGTATCGATTTTTGTTTCCTGAGATCGGGGAATTTCGGTTTTTCGAATCGTCTGTTCTCTTCGTTTCAAAGGGTCTATCCTCGGATTTTCGTTTGACTTAAGACGTATGATATTTCAGATGCTCCGATATTTCGGTCGATACGGTAATCCTGCCGATTCGATCTTTCGGACGTATTGTTTTTTATGAAAGATCCTTTTTTTCTTATGTTAAAACAAATCCCCGTTTTTAAGTGTTTATTAAATATTTCTAAAACCGTTTATTATTTTCAATTGCAGCAAACAGCCATTTCTTTTATCTATTTTTTAGGATTATTTTTGCATTTTTCTGGAATTTTTGGGTTAATATTTAGAGTTCTTCCTAATTTATTTTAAATGTATAACGAGGTCTGTTTTTTTCATTGCAAAACACACACAGCTGGATTATCTTCTCAATCTGTTCATATGTGTTCTGTTCAGCAAGAACTTTTGATACAATACATTTTGTCAGTATCAGTACCATGGATAGTAACCAGCCTGCCGTTATCCCTGGTGCTGATGTGAAGAAATAGATATGTGTTTCACCATCGGTGACTGTCTCTGATCTGAGTCAGAACCATGGACAGTCGCCGATGGAGAAACACATATTATCAATCTATTGCTTCATATCAGCACGATGGATAACGGCAGGCTTGTTACTATCCATGGTAATACTTATGCTGGCAAAATGTATTGTATCAAAAGTCATTGCTGAACAGAACACATACGGACAGACTGTGAGAAGATAATCCAGCTGTATGTGTTCTGCAAAGAAAAAAACAGGCCTCGTTATACATTTATAATAAGTTAGGAAGAACCCTAAGTAAATATTAACCCAAAAATCCGTGAAAAATGCAAAAATAATCCTAACAAATAAATAAATGCAGACGCTTCTTGCTGTAAGTGAAAAAAATAAATGCTTTAAGATATATTTAATAAAAACAGAAATTTTGCACTGGAACAAGTGAAAAAGTGCCTGACGACACGAAATTACCAAATGAGCAACGGAACCGAAACGGACTCGAAACGATACAAAAATACGTTGTCCGAAATTAACTGAAACGGAACTGAAATCGCAAATAGAACGAAAATGACTTGCGATTTTACAAATTTCATGTCCATAAGAAATAACCAAAAAAATTCGTTTCGTATCGGGAAATATTTCAGATGGTGTGTATTTCGTTGCCGGTCCAGTTCGGAACATCGGACGAATCCGAAGCATCGAATCGGCCCGTTTCGTGAAAAAAAACAAATTGGTACGTAACGAAACCACACATCCCTATCTATCAGTAAAAAGACAAATAATGGGGAAACAATGGAATGAAAAATATCACTTCCATAAAATGTTGGGGATTCCCCCCCCCACACTTTATGCATCTATTTATATCAAACACAAACATTTGCCGCTGTTTGTTATTTTTGCTCTTTTGCTGGGGCACGTCTCATCGCATTTTGTGTCTCTAGTTTCTGAGCAGTTCTAATCACATGAGATTCTTTTTATTTAGTTTTTACATTTTCTTTAAATAATGAAGTTTATTTATATTTTATTTTTGATGTGGCTGCTGCATTCCTCTTCCGGTCTCTCACACCCCATCTACTCACCTATCCCTCCAGATGCCGCTGTCTATGTGTGTTTGCCGGGGGGGTTCACGGCTGTTCTTGCGTGGTTTTGCAGCCGGCTTTAGTTAGCAGCTGCGTGTGATTACGAGGATTGCAGGGATCAGCCTGATATTAACACTCAGCTGCGATTGGTTTGCCGGCTTCCAGAACGCGGATTATCTCTTTGCTTCCCCTGAATGTCAGATTTTAACAGATATCACAGGAATCGGGCCCACCCAGCGTGCAACACGGCAGAACCTTCAGCCCAAACATTTCCACGCAGTGTGGCGCTCGTTCCCCACGGTGAACCCCATGTCCTACTGCCTTCTAACAGAAGAAAAAAAAAAAAAAGGTAAAATAAAATGAGTCTTTAAATAAAGAATTTTTTTTTTATTATAAATTTAACACATTATTGACAACTTCTTAGATCTCCTGCTTTCCATCAGAAGAAAGAAATTCTTGGAAAATACAATAGTGAAAATAATAAATTAAAAAACAAAAATTGTATTTAGAATAAATAAAAAAATGGTTTTTTTTTAACAACATTTAACACTTTGTCGACACGCTGTGACTTTTAGTTTCCGGTGGCAAACTGTATGGCATTCTCCCTTCCGACAAAAATATTTTTTTTTTTATAGTTTAAAAGTTATAGTAAAAAAAAATTAAACCAAAGACGGTGTTTATTTAAATAGTTAATATATTGATTTTTTTTTTGTAAGTCTAACTCATTGTAGACTCCTCAGAACTTCTTAGGTCTCCATGGTGGACGCTATGTCCTCCTGCCTTTCAAAAGAAGAAAAAAAAAACAGAAGTAAAAATTTTTTTTTAAAAAAAAAATTATTTTAAAAAAAGCTTTATTTGAAAATAGATGCTTTAAAAAAAAAAAAAATGTTTACTTCGGAGGGTTTTTCTACAATGAGCTAAACTTCTAAATTTTTTTAACTCATTGTAGACTCCTCGCACCTCCTTAGTTCTCCACAGCAGATGCTAAATCCGCTCCAATAGAAGAAAATAATTTAAAAAAACAAGTAAAAAAGTAAGTTAAAAAAGCAAGACTGTATTTTTTAAATAAATTTATAAAAAAAGTACTGTAACAGGTAAATCATAGAACAATGTGATGCAAGGACTGTGTTTTCTTTAAACAAATAGTAAAAATTTAAATTACAAGAGACTATTTTTCTTAAATAAAAAATATATAATTTGTTTATAACTCTGACTTGACTCGACTCATCACAACTTTTTTTTTTTTTTAAAAAAAGCATCAAAACAGGTACGAATGATCAAGGAGAAGGTGACTTTTAACCTCTCTATCTCCCATGAAATCTCCCCAAACTATGGAGCTCTAAGAAATTCTCCTAAAGGGACTGTATTTTTAATTACTATGTGATAAAAGACATGGGATAAAACGCTTTTCATCGATGAACGCCAAGGGATTGAAACCGCGTCTGAGCCCCCTCCGGAATGTTCTCAGGTTATAGAACCCAATGAACTCTGCCGGCTGCGTCTGTGTGTGAACCTCCAGCGTTACGTTGGAGCAGAAATATGATGGATTTCTTTGTCTCCCGCCACCACAGGAGCTTGTCATTTCCATATCATCTCGCCCATTAATCACCTCCTTGAGTTGTTACACAAGCATGCCCGTAGAACGCACTCTCGCCGCTTGCAGCCTACTTGTTGCAACAAACACGGTGGGGACATTCTGTTTGCTTTAGGTGTCAAAGGCTGTTAACGTGTGATGGGTTGGCCTTGGGCGCGAAGCGTAATAGGTAAATATCGCAGGGCTAGTTTGGCGAGAGCATCAACACATCATGTGAAATTACAGTCAAAGTTATGACTTGCCTGGCTGCAGGATACGTCTGGAGATTTCGAGATATTAGCTACTGTTATAAATGTGGTGGTGGAGGAGGCTACAGTGTTTCTTTCAGGATTAAATAATACGTTACATTACACCGAGTTCCGCGGAGTGCCTGTTATAGTCTACTTAGTCTCCAGTTCCTTCCTTGATTATCCCAGTTGACCCAGACAATGCTAACTAGTCCAATAGGTCAAAGATGCAGCTAATAGTTTTAGAGGGCTACGTGATACTTCTTGAGGTAACTTCCAGCACGAATACTTCTGGCCGCAGGTCTACTGGAACAGGAGTGAGAAAGACAAGTCGAAAGATATTGTAGGCTCTTAAGGAACGACTTGACGCACCAAAATAAAGCTTGCGAATGGCTACAGAAAGAGTCTTTGATCAAGATCCCCTATGCCATCCACCATCACGATCCCTAATTCCTGTGTCTCCTCTCTCCACAGGTAGGACATTATCACCCATTATCCACAGACACCCACATCTCAACTGATCCCCTGCATACTTTTGCTGGTAGGACCCCCATCACCCAGTATTCGCAGGCACCCACATTGTAACGTTACCTTGGTCTTTTTCTGTTTTTTTTATTTATTTTTGTTTTTCTCCACCATTTGCTTTGCTAATTAGCATGTGAATCTCCTGCCCTATTGACACAGCCCATCCAGCTTCAGGTGTTTACATTTTAACTGCCTGAATGCAATCAGTCCACCCTATATAACCACTAACACTGGCTCCATTTGAGCCTTGGCTCTTGTGACCTCCCCAAGTGGCATCCTAAGTGGACGTTCAGAGTTGATTCCTGGAGTTTCGGGACTGGAGGAAGGAACTGCAAGGCCCACTTTTTACTCCGGGTAAACACACGTCTATATCATGCTTTCTCTCACGCTTCTACTCTTTACTTCTACCTTTCTCCTTAAATGGAACTCCTGCCCCTCTACCACCGACCCCTACACTATCTGCATCTCTCCCTCCCTCCTCTCGTCCCACATGACGGCCTCGCATGAGCTCCTCTGTTTCCTCAGAACATGGTCTCCCTCTATCTCTCGTGCTGCCAGTCACTCCCACTCCCACAAATCCCATTCCCACCTTCTCTTTCCTCACCCTCCTGCTGTTACTCTATGCAGGTGACATATCCCCTAACCCTGGCCCCACAACACATCCAATACTCCCCTCTCATCCTATCTCCATCGCACATAAATCACCTCCCTGCAAGCCCAGCAACCTCATTCCCATAATCCCTCAGCGCCTGTCCTCCTTCTCCTGCGCCCTCTGGAACGCTCGCTCTGTGTGCAACAAACTCACAGCAATCCATGACCTCTTCCTTTCAAACTCCTTCAACCTCCTAGCTTTAACTGAAACCTGGCTAACTCCCTCTGACACGGCCTCCGTTGCTGCTCTCTCACATGGCGGTCTACACTTGAACCATACCCCCAGACCGGGTGAGAGAAATGGTGGCGGGGTCGGACTCCTGCTCTCTCCCACCTGCACCTACCAGCATCTCCCTCCACCCCCATCCCTCTCCTTCTCCTCCTTCGAGACACACTGCATCCGCCTGTTCTCTCCTCTGGCTCTCAGGGTGGCAGTCATCTACCGCCCACCGGGACCAACCTCCCAGTTTTTTGACCACTTTGCTACCTGGCTTTCTCACTTCCTGTCTTCTAAACTTCCATGCCTAATTCTCGGGGACTTCAACATTCCCATTGATGATCCTTCCGCCCCTGCTGCCTCCAAACGTCTTTCACTCACGTCCTCCCTTGGACTCACACAATCCTCCCTCCTCCCTACCCACCGCGATGGTCACGCTATTGACCTTGTCTTTTCTAACCTCTGCTCCATTTCTGAGTTCAAATGTCGCCCTTTCCCCATCTCTGACCACCACCTTCTCTCTTTCAACCTATCTGGACTTCCTAAACACCCTGCTCCCCCACCCTGCACACACACTCGCAGAAATCTACATGCTGTGGACCCCCATCAATTCTCCAACCTACTTCACCACCTCCCTCATACCTCATCCTTCACCTGCCCTGATGCTGCCACTAATCACTACAACACTACGCTTATCTCTGCTCTAGACACTCTTGCTCCTCTTCGACTCTGTAAGGCCCCACGCCGCCAGCTTCAGCCCTGGCACACCCTCCAGACTCGCTACCTGCAAAGATGCTCCCGCACCGCAGAGCGTGCCTGGAGGAAATCCCGCTCTGAAGCTGATTTTGTTCACTTCAAGTTTATTCTCCGGTCATACACCTCTTCCCTCCACTTGGCCAAACAATCCTTCTTCTCATCTCTTATATCTACACTGTCCTCCAACCCTAAACGGCTCTGGTCCACCTTCAACACCCTCCTCTACCCACCTGCACCTCCCCCCTCAGCTGCCTTCAGCGCTCAAGACCTGGTAGACTACTTCCTCAGTAAAACTCTATCAGAAGTAACATCCCAACACAAGATAGCTATCTGCCACCTCCACTCCCACAGGTCCCCTCTGCCACCCTCTGCCGCTTCCTCCCAGCCACTGAGGAGGAAGTCAATTCCTTATTGTTCTCCTCACATCTCACCACGTGCCCGCTCGACCCCATTCCCTCACATCTAATTCCTCCCCTCTCCTCCTCCCTCACCCCTGGTCTCACACACATCTTCAACCTATCTCTCTCCACTGGCTCCTTTCCATCCGCCTTCAAACACGCGCTAGTTACCCCTTTACTAAAGAAACCATCCCTAGATCCCAACTCTCCATCCAACTACCGCCCTGTATCCCTGCTTCCCCTCACATCAAAGCTCTTAGAAAAACTAGTCTTCAACTGCCTCTCCCTCTTCCTTTCCTCCAATTCCCTACTTGACCCCTTGCAATCTGGCTTCTGTCCCCTACACTCAACTGAAACTGCCCTCACCAAAGTCACCAATGACCTCCTAACTGCTAAAAAACATGGCCACTATTCTATTCTCATCCTGCTTGACCTCTCGGCTGCTTTTGACACTGTTGACCACCCCCTCCTTCTACAGACCCTCAACTCTCTGGGTCTCGGTGACACTGTACTTGCTTGGGTTGACTCCTATTTATCCAACAGGTCCTTCTGTGTGTCCTTTGCTGGTAACTCCTCCTCCTCATTGCCTCTATCTGTTGGTGTACCTCAAGGCTCTGTCCTTGGTCCTCTGCTCTTTTCCATCTACACCTCCTCCCTGGGCAAAATCATCAACAGCTTTGGCTTTTATTACCACCTCTACGCTGATGACACTCAGATCTACCTCTCTACCCCTGATCTCTCTCCCCCTGTCCTCTCAAAAGTCAGTGACTGTTTATCTGGCATCTCCTCCTGGATGGCCTCCCACCACCTAAAGATCAACATGTCAAAGACTGAACTCCTACTTATTCCTCCCTCCAATGCCTCCCCACCTCCTGACTTCTCTATCACGGTGGAGGGTATCACCATCTCCCCATCAAACCAAGTTCGCTGTCTTGGAGTTACACTTGACTCTGCTCTTTCCTTCATCCCCCACATCAAGTCTCTTTCCTCCTCCTGCCGATACCAACTGCGTAATATTTCCAGAATTAGGCCATTTCTTACCGCTGTCACCACAAAACAACTCATACACGCCCTGGTAATCTCCCGACTCGACTATTGCAATAATCTCTTATCTGGCCTCCCTCTGTCCCGCCTCTCCCCCCTACAATCCATCCTGAACGCCTCCGCCAGGCTAATTCACCTCCCCCGCCGCTCTGTCTCTGCCGCTCCCCTCTGCGAGTCCCTTCACTGGCTCCCCATCCACTGCAGAATTAAGTTCAAAATCCTTATCCTTACCTACAAAACCCTCACTAACTCAACGCCCCACTACCTGTCCTCACTAATCACCAAATACACCCCAGCCCGCTCCCTAAGGTCAAACAGTGACCTGCGCCTAGCTTCTCCACGCATCACCTCTTCCCATGATAGACTGCAGGATTTCTCACGTGCAGCCCCCACTCTCTGGAACGCTCTCCCTCGTACTGTCAGACTTTCCCCTAACTTCTCTTCCTTCAAACGCTCCCTGAAAACATTCCTATTTAGGGAAGCCTACCACCCATCTCACTGACACAACCATCAATCACTCTCACCTTACAGTCCTCTCCTCCTGTTTCCAACCCCAACCCTCCCAGATTGTGAGTTCCTATGGGAATAGGGCCCTCATCTCCTCCTGTACTGTTTGTTAAATGTTGTTCAATGTATTGTAACCCTGTCTATACTGTGCTTATTGTACAGCGCTGCGGAATATGCTGGCGCTTTATAAATAAAGAACAATAATAATAATAAAGAATTGAGCTCCTGCACTTCTATTTCTGAATCAACGATGTAGGTTGCAATTTGTTTTGCCAATACATGAACAATTTAAGTGGTCAATGTTCCTTGAAAGAGCTGTAAGCCTTTTACTACTGATAAAGGCTTGTAATAATGTTACCAAATGTCATGAGTGGACCCTGGTCTTTCGGAGACCTGGCTGGAATCAAACTTACAGCTCAACCACTCCTATTCAGGTTCTCTATCTATTCTGCTAGGGGAACATCACAAAACCCAAGTATTCCACGTATTCTTTAACCATTCGCAGATTCTGATCCTGGGCTTCTACCAGCAGACAGTGGATATTAGTGATCACAACTGATGGTAGTCATCTACCTATTAAAACCCCTGACTCCAGAGGGTTGGTGGTTAGCGGTTTTGAGCTCCAATATGGTCCAGATCTCGAGTGCACAGTCACGACTGATTCTCTGGCCTTTCTGACCTGGCTTGTTTCTTCATTATTCCGGTCTTGATGCCTGTATTGTGATAATGTGGTTTCACAAAGATGGTGCATCATCTCTGCATCCTAGGCTCCTGCTCTTGGGACATTGTGAACATGCAAAGCAGCAAATATAAGAAGTTTTGAACAGGGCTCACTCTTACCCACTAATACTATGGATTAACCAAATGGAACAATTCTACCACTTTGGCCAATTATGGTCAATCTATCTTGATTACATTTGATCAAGAAACAGTTTTCAACTCTGACCTTCTGTAATTGGCTGGGGTCCATGGCTGGATTGATAATGCCGTCTCCCGCAGATGCTGGCCAATGATGTGGCGGCTGGTGGGGAGTGCAGCTTGATGACGCAAACCCCGCCAGATTCAAAAGCTGGGATGTTGTTACTTCCTCAGCCCCTGCTGTGCTTCCTGGGGGGTCTGGCCAAGGTTCAGTGCCAAGGGCTGGTTGAGTGTCAGGACCAAGTAATGGCCGAGCGGCGTCTGAGGGGGCAGGGTCACGAGGAGCCGCCAGGCTTAAAACAGGGCGCAAGGAGTTGCCTCGTCACCCTGTCGTGGAATTCTGTTCCCGCATCGCTTCGTACTTTTCATTGTTGCCTAATCTGTTGCCGACCCAGCTCGTCTATGATTCCTGCTCCTGATTTTGACCCGGCTTGTCTCTGACCAATCTATGTTCTCTGCTATAGCGGTGACTAGTGTTGTGCCTTGTAGGTTTAATCCCATGCACGCTGTTTGGGGTTCTACTCGTTTCTTGGGGAGATGCCCCTCTCGCCCTGGTTTCCGTACCGCAGCCTTATCGGGGGTTTGCTCCAGGCCTAAGGGGTCTGAGTTACGATCTGACATGCTCGTACCATCTGCGTATATGAAAGTCTGTTGGTCATAAGCTGGCGGTCAGCTTGCTCGTTTTGCCAAAAGTACCCAGGCTAGTACCATCCCTAAACCTGTGTGTGTATCTACAGACCCTGGTAATCACAAGTTACTAGTTCTCTTGCCTTGTCATACTCCTTGGCTTTGGAGTATAAGTCTGAAAGTACTGTTTATTTCGCTAACATCAAACCGATAAATCCGTCCAAAAGGATCTCAACCTCGCTACTCTTGTGTGAGCGCCACTGCGCCCGTTACAGATGCTCCTTTGCCTCGTTGCCCTGTTGTGGTCCTTACCAGATAGCGCATTCTTGCTTTCTATGTTACTATTATTTGTTCATATATTTTTATTTTACTTTTTATTTAAAGAAAAGTATTTTAAAGTAAAAAAATAAAAATGAATATGAGTGGTGACACACCCAAGGACCACACACGAGGTGCTCATGGACCAAATGGCAAATCAGAATATGTTACCTTTAATAAAATAAAAAAGTGGCTAAAAAAACTAAATATTTTAATTTTAGATCTTTTTTTTAATAAATATAACAAAACAAATAAAAATATTACTGAAATACTAGTGGTAGACACACCCAAGGACCACCCACGAGGTACTTACAAAATGGCACAATCGGTAGATTGTCTGTTAGCATCGAATAAATAGAAAAATAATAAAAATATTTAAACTTGAATTTAAGGTCTTCTTTCTCCACAATACATTTTTTAAAAATACAGAAAAATAAAAGTAAAAATATTAATGAATGCTCTGCATGCAGAGAAGTAATTTGTTGTAAATTGTAATATTTTCTATAAATAGAAAAAAAATAACACGCGTCTACCTTCTTTTATTGCACAACATTTATTCAGGAACAAATTTCGTTATTTTTTATTAAATAAAACAAAATACACACTTGCTATTTATCTGATGGTGGATTGATGTATGAGAGCTGTGATATCAAGAAGAAATGAAAATTGGCTGATTTGGAAGGTGAAGCCTTGCGGAGCCGGAGATATTATTCTAGATGTTACAATGATCAGTGAATACAGAAACGAAAAATTAAATAAAAAAATTTAAATATAAAAGGACGTATTGAAACGAAGCCATAACTTGATACCCGAGGTAATGGGAGGGTAATTAAATTATGAGTAACCAAAATCGTTAAATATTCACTGCAACCTAATGAAGCCAAAATGAAACCTAGCTTTATTTTTTTTTGCGGATCTCCTGCTCGGCGTGTAGGTTATTTTGGATTGTTTTCAAGTTTTAAAAGGAAGTTTTATTTAAGGAAAAAGGTAGATGCAGCACAAATGAAACACAACACTTTTTTTTTTTAATAACAGCCAGGTTTTGGTTCAAAATAAACAACAAAAAGTTTAGACATTGCTAATATGCTGCATTCGATGCCAAATAATGTAAGACCTTGAAATACACCTTCTCCAATGGAGAGTCCGTCTCTTCTCCATATATAAAAAAATTTAACTTGATTTATAGATATCCTTAAGGTACAGGGGGTGTCGAATGCTTTCCTCTTTTGTGCCCATAAAAAGCCGGAGAATTTAAATGGAGGTTAAGAAGAAGGGCAATCTAACTTGGAGATGTGTCAGCATGTATGGCAATATCCTTTCGGACCTCCTTAGGTACCCACCACCAGTACTGGTCTTACCACCTTCTAGTTTCTGTAATATCCAGAGAGTCTATCAAATAGACGTGTGATTCGGTTCTGATATATTCGGAAATGATCGATCCGAATTGTCTGTGCCCGAATCATTTTCCGAATTAAAAAAAATTCAAATCTATCCGAATTTTTACGATCATAAATCGGACAGGTCTAAAAATAATCGGAAAAATGTGGAATTTAATCAGAATAGTAAAAAAAAAGCAACTAAAAGTTATCCCTAACCTAAACCTAGCAGTAATTATATGAAATCCAGAAACTGTAACCCTAACCCAATTCTAGCCATGATCCAAATTATGACACACAGAAACTGTCGCATTTAGCCTAGCCCTAACCTAACCCTAACCTAACCCAAACCCTAGTCAGCCTTAACCTTAAGCTAACTATAGCCCTAACCACTCCCCAACCCCGAATATAGCCGCCCAGACATTTTTTTAAAACGTATTCTACAAGAAGGTTCCAAAAATAGTAAACAGCTGAATATATCGATGGTCTTCGATATTCCCAATCCAAAATTTCGGAAGCTTCTGATATTCCGAATCGTCTGATTCTGATATTTTCGGATTCCAAAAGTATCCTAAATGAACCAATCCGAATTTTTAAGGGCTGCACATGTCTACTATCAAAAGGAGTTCTCAGAGGTATCAAAAGGAAGGGAAGGGAGGAGATAAATCCTTAAAAAGAGGAACTTTGGTACCAGGGTCATTGGTGCCAATGTTCCAAAAGAGAAGGATTAGAAAGAACTCCAGCACTGGTCATGGGTCAATCTGGTCAAATGTCCACTTAGTCTCCTTTTACATATCGCTAGAATGACTTGCTCTATAGAGAATACTTGGATCCTCAGTGAAACATGGCATTCCAGTCAACATTGTTGGTTTCACACTAGCTGTTATCACTGAAGGCATCCGATCAACGAAGAGAAACAATGACTCAAGGAATATTTATAAAGGTTTTGAGTCACAAATAATTTGACTTTCTGAAGACTACCGAAATTAGGTGGTGTTAGACCTGTATGGGCGGGTACGATCTTGGTTTTTGGGAAAGCACGCAGGTTGCCTCACAGCTTATTAAATAATGAAAACCTCACCCGTAGGTTATGGGGAGGAGTTGGTCAACAGCTGTGAGCCATAGCACTCCTGAACCCCAAATGTAGAGGGACTCCAGTCCTCCTGATACATCTTGAACTAACCCTTGTGGTTGTGGGGTTACTCAAAGAAGACAAACTGCTAGCAATGGGTGGGAGAAGTGTGGGGGTCAGGAATAGGGGGGCTGCAAAAATGCCCAAATGCTCTGAATTCAACTTAAAGAAGTGCAAATTGTACTCATGGTTGCACTGACCCAAACTGGTATCACAAAAACACAATTATTTCATGTGCGATTAATTTTTCATTTAGGAAAAAAGGGAAACGAGTGCAGATGACACCTTTTTTCCTTGTTATGTTTTATACATTAACTGGGCTGTTATCCTGGCAGTTGCTGCCGCTCCGGTGAGTATGGGCGCGACGCCATTTTTTCTGTATTTAATTTTTCATTTAGTTCGTTGAGGTGTCCCATTTATTGGTTTTCCCCAAGAAAACAACAAAGGGCCTTGCAACACCTGATTACGGGGATGTGCTATTTGGGGAAGAAGATACCCAATGGCATATCACTAGGAGACCTCTCAATTCTTGATCAGAGGTAAAGTTGATGACAGAGCTGGAGTTGGTAGCCAGATGGTCAGTCCAAGAACAAGCGCAATCAGATGCAAAACATGGGCAACAGGGTCAGGAGCAGAGCGGGGGTCAGGAAAAACAGGGAATCCAATGGAGAGAAGGGCAGGCAACGAATGGAGGGATAGCACACAGGTCACAGGTACAGTATCTAAATAACTGAGCACAGAGAAGGAGTACTTGGTATTTATAGGGAGTGGTGATCGGAAAGCCGCTTCATGTATGGGATGGTCCTACCATGTCCAATCGGGAGGCAGAGATCAGAAGTACTGGCATAGTCACTTCAGAGCCTGGGCACTGGCCTGGAGTAATAATGTCATCACCCTGTGCTGCCAGTGTCATTCTGACAGGACCCATTGGAGTTGCATCATCTCTGCTGGTCATACGAACATGGGCTGTTTGAGAGGATGACACATGTGCGTCAGTGCGGAGGGTCAAAATGGTGGTCACATGCGCATGCAGTGGTCGCCCATGCCATTGCCGCAATGGAAGACTGCCCTGGTCAGCAGAGGAGCTGCGGGGATGCCCTCAGGGAAGTCTGCATATCAGAGGGGTGAGTTCCTGTGGATCACGACAGGCCTATAGTCGGTCAAGTCTCAATTCAGAAAAGGAACACACGTCTATTAAGCAACATATTGACTGCTCCAATGCTAACAAACTTCAACTTTGTCAGATTACCTTAAATATTCTTGACATTGAGTGCTTTAGTCTGGACCTCCACCACGAAAATAAGGCTCCATTAATTGCATTGCTTATTCCATATAATCTTTTATAGATTATGCCAATAGCCCGGCAATTAAACTGCAAAAACAACGTTAGCCGTGGAGGTCAGCCCTACTGATTGGCGCCCTGATTACTAAATGATTACCTGGGAAGTGGCTATTATGTGGAATGGCTGGATATTAATCATTGTCTCAAGCGTTTGGAAACGGGCAACGCAATCTTCCGAACATCCTGCCTGCCGCTCGGCTGGAGCTTTACACAAGGTACAAACAAAATTTATGGTATCTGCATTTTCAGCCAAGAAAATAATGGCACAACAGGGGAACCAAAAAGAAAAACGTCTGGATCCCCTTTCCGCACATTTAAAAATCGAATGCAAACAGCAGATCCGCCAGTCTAATCCCCCACTATTTTTTATTTTGCGGGTTTATGGTGGGGATTCTTTCTGTGTAAGATGGGGTGATGTATAGATTCGGACATAATATTTTATTTTAACTGGTACTTAATCGTATACAATTAATGCTTACAACTTGCCAGAACGCGGAGACAGATTATTACTGCGTGATGTCATCTTGAGAAAAGTACGCAGTTTCTTTTTCTGCAAAATTCCTCAAAACCATATCCCTTCATCACAGGCTGTTGGAGCCCGGCAGAGTCCCAGGCTCCAGGGCCTTGCTAGGCCGCAGTATGGGCACATGTGTGGCTGGCCTATATTGCCCTCATCACAAGGCGGTGGTCTCTGAGGCCCTAGAGTATATTAAACCAGTCCCCTAATTCTCTCTGCTCCAGTATTGAAGCCATTCCCTAGTAGTGTGCATCAGTGTCTCCTCTGGCTGTTTCCTTGTGCACCTAACTGGCTATTGTGACGCCGACTATCCTCCTTGCTGGCTGCTAGCCCTGATCTTTGCTTGTGACCTCACTATGTCCTCTGCCTTGCCCTCGATACCACATTTTTGGTCTAGCCTCCCAGACAAGGCGACATCCTGCCTATTCACTAATGGAACCCTGGGTATCACCATATTGCGATGTAAAATGATATTCATGGGTTTGTTTTCTATGGACAAAATTAGTTATTCACCAAATAAGGTTCTTTCATTGAAAGATTTGTGGATGCAGTTCAAAAAATTACAGAGAAAGTAGGAGGAACCTATGGTTGAATTCAATGTTTGGGGAACTGCCACCATTTTTCTCACCATATTTTTTGCCACAGCTCTTCATCATAGTTCTGATCGGAGTTTCCACCATAGCATCAGCCCAACCCTTTTTTTTTTTTTTTCACAAATCAATTTATTAAAAAAGTTTTTCCAGATAATACAGACGGCGTGTAAGGTCAAAAGAAAGACAAAATACAAGGGCACGCGACGAGCAAGGAAGAGAAACCATTTCTGGAGAAGGCATAAATTATAAACGAACACAGAATCAAATACAAAGCAAAAATACAATCAAGTCACAAATAAAAACCTAATCCGTCTAGGTATGAAGACAGCATAAACAGGTCACATCAATCGGACGCAGGGAGACGGGGAGTCCAACCCTTTTTTTTAACCATTTTCACTGGAGGTTCCACCATTATTTCCATTGTAGTTCCTGCGGAAATTTAGTTGTAAACAAAGAACAAAACTAAAAGGAGACTAGTTGTAGTTTACTCCTCTTACAGAGTAATGGTAGTACCGTGATTTGCATTAACTTTGCCTGCCAATGTAGAGCTGTCCTCCTGTGGAAAGACAACGTTCACCCTAGTTCCAACAACAGTGGTTTTTAACATTGTTCGCAGCGCTGTGTTAGCTATATCGATATTATAAGAAGTGACAAATACTAATGGAATATCATAAAGCATGGTTGATGCCATTAATTAAGTAAAGGCTGGCTCATTGGTAGTGTTCACATCCAACTTTATGTAGAGTTGCGTTCATCAAGATGTCTGTGATTCAATTAGGCAACTGAAACTGAATCCCTGATTGTCTCTAGTGTTAAATAGTAGAACTTCTAAACGGGGCTCTTTCTGTTTGCTGGGCGTCTCATCAGTCACACCAGATACCACCATGTTCTATAGAACAAGTGATTTATTGATATTACTGCATGAAGCCTCATCTCAGCTCCCTTCAATGTGTTAATGTGAGACAGAATCCTAATAAATCATGGTCTCCGGCTTCTAATTAGCATGCAGCTTCACAATACATTCATTGTATATTCCATCTCCATTGAGTAGTTCCAAGGGCGGTATGAAGTACATCTAGCGAGCATGGGTGCTCCAAAGGTTTGGCTTAATAGCCTACAAGTAAGCCCACATGACTTGTTCTTGGCATAACTCCTGGTTTGAAAGGCCACTTTGCATGTATCCGTGTGTCCAGTACCCTCCTTCTCTTCTGTATGGTATTGCTGTGGTTGGGCCCATTGGATTAGAGAGTACCCCTACTATGGACTATGTGTGACTATTTTAGTGGGCAGCTCACTTTCTTTGATTTCATGGACATAATAGCATCATATGAAGGAGATGGCCTTGTTACTTTTTGTGGGCAACAGTAGAGTCACCATTGCTCAACACATCACCACTGGTTCATCTTCTTGGTCAAGGTACTTGACAGGTCTTTGGGTTACATGTGTGAACCAAGAGGCCATTATAGCAAGGATTATGATTTCTTAGAGTAACTTCTTTTGAATGAAAATGATTTATTATGCCTGGGGAAGTGGTAGAGTCACCACCACTGGATGGGCTTCTTGGTCAAGTTGTAAGATATACTGTATATATGATGGCTACCGCTATTTCAAACCATCTTGTTAAACCAGTATTTGTTGCACTTTTACAAATGTCGAAACCATTACATCATGGACAGATTAAGTCTTTCATGGACAAATTAGCATTTTTTGCAGGAGATGGACTTGTCATTTTTTGGAATCAACAGTAGAGTCACCATCGCTCATCATGTCACCACTAGATGGTCTTCTTGGCCAAGGTACATGACGTATATGGCAGAGCACCTCATAAAACAGAATCTCTGGATATTTAAGTGTCGTTTTTTTTAAACTATCTTGGAGAAAACTGTACAGTTTTGCTCCTCAATAATGATACTTTGTGTGAGTCACCAGGACATTGAATAGGTCCTCCCTGTACCTCAAAACCTGTCGATTTTTGCTTTTCCAATATCAAAATCTCTTTTAGAAGCCGAAGTCTAAACAAATTTACACGTAAAATATTTTTAGGATTGAAAAGCACCAAAAAATACAAACTTCTGCCCACAACACCGTACAGACGACCTGTTACGCCCCTCTCCTTGTAGCACAATGTCCTCATGGCGGTTCCTGTTGGCTGGTAATTTTCAGGCATTCATTTAAATACATTAATAATGAAACAAAAACCTCAGAGGCTGAGGTAGGGGGGAGAGAGGTGAAAGGAGACCGAGCTTGTTTGTCCTTTTGTCTTGCCTTGTGTGGGATGCTAATCTGAGAGAAACAAAATAATAAATGAACAGCATAGATGTCTGGATTTTATTCAAATCAGGCAATTAAAACATTAAGTTAAGAGAGCAGGGGATCTGGTAACAGCCACTTAGGAATTAAATCAGAAGAGAGAGAAAACGAGGCTGCACGATGCATTCCAAGCTTTCTTTCTACTGATCTGAATGAAGCTGGATAATAACTTCCCACTTGCAGCCAGGTTTTAGGTGATAGAACAGTTTGGGCTCGGTTCTGAGGGCTTAGTAATATGGGGGAAACAAGGGTCACACCTGGGAGGTTTGCATGAAAGGTCCCTACTGATGGAAGGTACGATGTGATATTTCGAAACAAAAATAACGAAGAAAGCCTGTATTTCCCAAACAATTTTTTGGCCGATCGAGGACTTCTGTCAGTACAGTGGGACAGCGTTGGGCTATATTCACGGGACAGCAAAATCAGTGAAATATGTACAAAAATAACGAAGTTATGTGTGGAAACTCTAGATTTCAACCTTCTAGTATTTATTTTAAATAAATCAGAGTTAACACAGCTTGGCTTAGAGCCGAACACATGGCTTCATTGAACGTTATTGACTGACAAGTTCAAGGACATCATACACATTTCCAAGTCACCACAGTTAGATCCATTTGAAGGCCACAAGGAGGTCATTGGCAGGACTGTGGAGGTGTTGGTACAGATCTGAGGCCAGGACTCCTCAATAGTTGGAGACATGTTCATTGTTGACTCAGCGCGAGTTAAATGTTATATATAGACCATTCTGCTCTGTGTCATAGAGCTTAGGTGAGCAACCTTGGTCCTCCAGATGTTTTGAAACATGATGCTCAGGTACTCATTAGATTGGCTGTACCTCATGGGAAATATATTTCCAAACCATCTGGAAGACGAAGGTTGCTAACTGCTGTTGTAGAAGGTCAGAAATGAAGCCAAGTTGCGATACTCCGTGGCAATCCGGAACACATGCCACTTACACGTCAATGTGGAACGTGTTGGATCAGAAAGATGTTGACTAAGATGTCAGTTTCTTCAAGGTCCATTGGTAGGTCATTAACAGATCCAGTGCAAGACAACTGGATCTTCAATGGAATGGGGTATTTATGTGTCACTATATAATAGAGGCAGAAACATTTGGAAGGACCAATGTCATTCAATACAGATACATGATAAGCAGCTGCTCCATTGATGGTTAGTAGAAGAGAAAAGACAGGTCTGATAGCAGGTTGGTTATGATACGTGTGGTAGACTTTTCCATTTTATTTTTGGCCATGAATATTTTTATTTTTTTTAAATTTTTAATTAGAATTGTCCTCTAAATAGTTTTGGATAAAAAAGAATATATATTCATTTTATTAGTTTTATTATTATAATAGTATATATTTTTATTTGGTTTGCAGTTTGGAGGACAATCCGAAGAATATTTGGAGAATCGTCTTTCTATGCATTTGACTGTTTTCGCAGATTGGTTTGGAGAGTTTTGTGGTTGCCATATGGAGTACATTGACGTTCGAGTCAGGCTTGCACATTATGTGATCACATCTTGTAATGGAGCCCCCATTTATTTGAAACCAAAGTTGAGCATTTTTAACCTTTTAGAAAGGATCGATATCAGGAAACAATTGCATAAATTTTTGTGGATCAGCTTTTTCAAAATAAGCCAATTGAATTAAATCAAGCCCCAGGTTCCCAATGTTTAGACCCAGACTAGTCGATGGGAACACCAGACAAATACCCGATGATCCGCAATCAATGTGGGCAAAGTTCCACAGCAGAGCTCCAAATTCCATTCATGAACAGCTCAAATACTCTATATATGGGCCTGTCATTTGTATCCTGCCTCTACTCCTCAATGACCATAACCCTATCAAGATGGATTTGTCCCCACCTCATCTCTGTCCATGGTCCAGATTTCAGAAACATATGGGCTGCAACATTTAGACATGAATAACCTAACCCATATAGTGAAAAAAAAAACCAACTATGAAGGGGTGCAAGGTCTTGATCCTACTATTGGTAAAGACTCCTCCGACAAGAGCCCTCACCACATGTAACTTTAGGTCACTGGCCAGCAGTTGCCAGCTGTGTAAAATGAAGGTACATGGATAACCACCCAACTGAGTATCTTGTACACCATATCCATCTTTTGTCAGACTGTGAATGCCAGATGGACAATTTTTTGATCATTCAAGAGTTTCTTATAAAATCCAAGTGGAAATACACATCAACTGAGAAGTGACACATTATCTGAGAATAATACGTAGATTATACCATGGCCAATATCTGCGCGACTTCTAGGAAATTCTGACTTCAGCCTGGATCAGTACCAACCACTAAAGGTCCAAAACCATGTCAGGCATCAACCACCTTAAATTAGATATAGCTACGTCTTAAGACATTGGCTTTCCTTCAGTTGGGTACTTTCTGGGTGCATTATCTGTACATACATGGGCTTTGTTTGAATACAAGTTTCAGTATGTTCCTGTGTGTCTGATGGACAAGACATCATGGCGTAAATGGAGTTTCTTCTGGAGCTTCAAATTTACTTGCCCTCAGGATGAAAGCTGAAAGTCTGCCCGACGAGCCAGACTAGAATAAATGGTGCGACACCTCAGAAGTCATGATTTCATGGTATTTATTTGTCCCTGGTAGCGATGTTCTGACCGCAGAAAGCCTACACTTTTGATTTTTCCAAGGGCTCCTCCTGAAAATGTCCCACTTCTCCTCGATCTGGACGGCATGGTGTAATCGTGCCACGTCCAGCTCCTCGCAACCACTGATGATTCTCAGCTAATAAAAAACTCATCTAATTCCTCGCAAGGAGCATGCCAGCCGTCTGGATGACTTCCCCCAGAACATCACGGAGCCTAATGATTTACAGAAATTATTTTAGATGATCGCCGAGACATCGTGCACATCACAAATCAAAATTAAAGTGTCAGAATTCTTAACTCCTTAAGTATCTCTCCCTTGAATGAGTAATAGGTTATTCCTGTCCTCAGCCAAGTACATTTTATTACTCGTTTTCAACAAAACAAGGAAGGCAGCACTAATTGTGCTTCATATAGTGCTGCTTCTAACGAGAAATGAAATATAAAAAGATTAAATGCTAAAAAAAAAAAAAAAAAAAAGCTATAACATCATTAAATAAAAAATATATAAAGATTAAAAATGCCAATAAAATATTAACTAGCGGTAGGAATAATTGTGCTTTATATACAGAGGTATCTAACGAAAAATGAAATGCTAAAAAAGCAAAAATTAAATAAAATTACAATAAAAATAATGTAAAAATTAAATGCCAAAAAATTTAAAATGAAAAGAATATTGTAAAAAAAAAATAAAGTAAAATACTAATGAAAAATGTAAATATTATATACATTATTGAAATTAGAAAAAGTAAATGTAAGAAAGTTAACTAAGGATTTGAAATACCTTCGGCTGCTCCATACTGCTCATTAGCGACTTATGGGTTCAGGTTTATGCCGCCATACGGTGCACACCTTTAATACCCAGCAACAGCATAGACCATGCAGAGAATTTTTACTAGGGATGTGCGTTTCGGGTTTCGGAATTTCGTAATTTTCACGAAATTTCCCGATTCGTGTTTTCGGATGCGGCCGAATTTCCGAAACTTTTCAGATCCGAAAATGTCAGATCCGAAACGTTTTCCGAGCCGAAACGAAATATTTTCGGATTTTTCGAATGGACTTTAAATGTGTCAAACGACGTTCCGAAAAAACGAAAATTTTCCGAAAAACAAAAATTTTCCGAAAAACAAAAATTTTCCGAAAAACAAAAATTTTCTGAAAACGAAAATTGTCCGAAAAAACGAAAATTTTCCGAAAAACAAAAATTTTCCGAAAAACAAAAATTTTCCGAAAAACAAAAATTTTCTGAAAACGAAAATTGTCCGAAAAAACGAAAATTTTCCGAAAAAACGAAAAGTCGATACAAAAAACGAGCAAAGTGACACGAAAAATACGAAAAATGGTCGATATTCCCAAAAATGTACAATTCCGAAAAACGAAAATTTCCGAAATCACGAAAAGTCGATACAAAAACCGAGCACAGTGACACGAAAATACGAAAAATGGTCGATATTCCGAAAAAAAATGTACCCGAAAAACGAGCCGAACCGAATCGAATCGAAACCGAAATCGGTCGAAACGAGCCGAAAAGTTTAAAAATCCGAAAAATCGAACCGAGTCGAACCGAAAAAAAAAATCGGTGCACAAGCCTAATTTTTACCATTATTCTTAATTTTTCATGTAAAAAGGAATAGCTATAAATCTATATTGAAACACCAATAAAAAGCTGAATCTGTGCATCACAGAGACCTTGCGGTATATAATATGTGGTGGTGCAGTAAATAAACAAGTGGAAAGTCACAGCTGAACTGAACATCTCCATCACAAAACTTCTCTGGTGCTTAACGCACAAAGAAGGATTAAAAGTCCTGGTCCTTAAACGGTTAAGGTGCAACACAAAACTCTACTGTGTGACCGCTGTTCAAAATCGTGGTCCACATGTACAATAGGTCCATGATCGGGCAGTGACGGTAAGGCAGAAGGTGGACAGGAGCATCTTGCCAGTCACTTGTATGCTAGTCCACGCTAAAAAGGCTTTAAACCAGGAATCTCATTCTGTCTCTCAAGATGTTAATGGCATACAATTCCCAGAATTCTCTGGAATGCAAGAGATGGCCATAGGATCATGGGATTTGTAGTTTGGAAACATTTGGGGGGGGGGGGTTTGAGATCCCTGATAGAAGTAAATAATTTACCCATAGTATACTGTAAAATAAAAAGAAATAATGCATAAATAAAAAAATCTATATGTAACTCATCGAGAAGGTCTGCAAAAATCGACATTTCAGTCCCAAAGAGGACTTTTTTCAAGACCTTAAACAGCTCTGTGGGACTGAAATGTCAATTTTTTTTTCACAGTTAAAAACATATTAGGGGTTATTCAGAGAGCGTCAATCTGGCCCCAAAATTGCACCAAACAGTGAATTTCCCCGCACGGTGCAATTTCGCGACCATTCGACTATTCAAAAGCTGGCAATTTGCCAAATATTGGTGAATTGCCAGCAAAATACGGTGCCTGTTCAACGGCAGTGAAATCCCCCATAGAGAAGCAATGGTTAATCTATTCACATTGAACAGCAGAGAAATGTCAGTGAAATGCCCTGCTGTTCGGTGGATTCATTCGACAGGTTTATTCAGGCGAATCCCATAGGTTTCAATGTTAAAAATATTCCCGTTTTTATTCAATATCTAATAAACCGTTTATTATTTTAATCTGCAGCAAAAGGTCTCTTGATTTTTTTATAGGATCTTTCAGGAAAAAATAAAAAAAAATTAAGACGTTTTTCGTAGCAGACTTTTTTTGCAAACAGCGTTTCCATTTTGACACTTTCAATCGTATTGTTTGTATTTTTTTTTTACACATCTGGCGGCTTTTTTCTGCATCTGGTCAACTCAGTGGCAGATTCGTTTCACTTTGGGGACCCTGCGGTGAATTCACCCCAGGGTGGGTAAATTTGATTCTCCGAAGTGCGGGAACCGACAGAGCACCAAATGTCGGCGACATTTCGATGCTCTGAATAACCCCCATTTATCTTTTACATGTTTCCCCACGAAGCATGGAAGATATACTATACAATGTATCTTTTCATGTTTCCCCTGCACACGGCGGTTATACTATACAATGAATATTTTCATGTTTCCCCTGCACACGGCGGTTATACTATACAATGAATATTTTCATGTTTCCCCTGCACACGGCGGTTATACTATACAATGTATATTTTCATGTTTCCCCTGCACACGGTGGTTATACTATACAATGTATCTTTTCAGGTTTCCCCTGCACGCGGCGGTTATACTATACAATGTATCTTTTCAGGTTTCCCCTGCACGCGGCGGTTATACTATACAATGTATCTTTTCAGGTTTCCCCTGCACACGGTGGTTATACTATACAATGTATCTTTTCATGTTTCCCCTGCACATGGCGGTTATACTATGCAATGTATCTGTTACACGTTTCCCTGACGCAGCTCAGCAGTTTAACGATACAATGCATCTTTTTCATTCAAATTTGTACCATTCATCGTCCAATGAATCCAAAAAAATTGGAAAGTTCACTAGTCTGCTGTAATTGCAAAAACTTGTCTGAAATCATCCGTCGGTGGTCGGATGCAGTGGAAGAGGGCCGATGCACCTGCATGTTGTAGGATCAGGAGAACTTCAGAGGATATCAGATGATCGCACCATTGCACAAATACGGTGGCAGGGGACTGCCGGCTTAAGCCAGAAACCGCTGTCCAGGAGTGGCTGTGACTTGTTACATAAACCTGACCTTTGTTAAAAAAGCCATCTAGTATGGCGTGGCACTGATTGGAGGGTTGTGTGTGAAGACAGATGCAGGATGCAAAAAAGTGAGACAGATGTCATTTGCGGGTCTTATCCAGAGTTCGTTGCTGCATATGGGGAATGTGGCACATGAGCTCTGGGATGCAGTTCTTTGAATTGCTGTGATGTGCAGATGGCTTCTGCAATAATAAACATACATATATATACAGTTGTGTTCAAAATTATTCAACCCCCAATGCTGTAAAGGGTTTTAGGGAATTTAGTGTACATTTGTAATTGTATTCAGAATGAAATCCTACAAGGACTTATTAAAGAACCATATGCAACTAAAATGACATCAATTGGTTTTGTAATACAGTAGTAAATGTTTCTTTTGTGAATTCTTCACTGACACAATTATTCAACCCCTTAAAGACTACCACTCTGAAGAACAGAGGTTCATTCAAGTGTTTTCAATCAGGTATTGAAAACACCTGTGGATGTCACGGAGCAGCAATAAAGCATAATAAGCACCAATTAGGCAGCTTTAAAATGACTGTGATACTCAGCTCCTTCTAGACATTTACTGGTGTGGTTACAAACATGATGAAGTCAAGAGAATGGTCCAGGAAGACAAGAGAAGAGGTGATTACTCTTCACAGGAAGGGCAATGGCTATAAGAAGATTGCAAAGATGTTAAACATACCAAGGGAGACCATAGGAAGCATCATTCGCAAATTCAAGGCAAAGGGCACTGTTGAAACACTACCTGGTCGTGGCAGAAAGAAGATGCTGACTTCAACTGCTGTGCGCTACCTGAAGCGTAGAGTGGAGAAAAGTCCCCGTGTGACTGCTGAGGAACTGAGAAAAGATTTGTCAGATGTGGGTACTGAAGTTTCAGCTCAGACAATACGGCGCACACTGCGTAATGAAGGCCTCCATGCCAGAACTCCCAGGCGCACCCCCTTGCTGTCTCCAAAGAATAAGAAGAGTCGACTGCAGTATGCCAAAAGTCATGTGGACAAAGCACAGAAGTTTTGGGATAGTGTTCTGTGGACTGATGAAACAAAATTAGAACTGTTTGGGCCCATGGATCAACGCTACGTTTGGAGGAGGAAGAACAAGGCCTATGAAGAAAAGAACACCTTGCCTACTGTGAAGCATGGCGGGGGGTCAATCATGCTTTGGGGCTGTTTTGCTTCTGCAGGTACAGGGAAGCTTCAGCGTGTGCAAGGTACCATGAATTCTCTTCAGTACCAGGAGATATTGGATGACAATGTGATGCAGTCCGTCACAAACCTGAGGCTTGGGAGACGTTGGACCTTTCAACAGGACAATGATCCCAAGCATACCTCCAAGTCCACTAGAGCATGGTTGCAGATTAAAGGCTGGAACATTTTGGAGTGGCCATCGCAGTCACCTGACTTAAATCCGATTGAGAACCTCTGGTGGGACTTAAAGAAAGCAGTTGCAGTGCGCAAGCCTAAGAATGTGACTGAACTGGAGGCTTTTGCCCATGACGAATGGGCGAAGATACCCGTAGATCGCTGCAAGACACTTGTGTCAAGCTATGCTTCACGTTTAAAAGCTGTTATAACTGTAAAAGGATATTGTACTAAGTACTAAGATTGAATGTCACTTGGGGGTTGAATAAAACTGATAATGATGTGAGCACAGAAAAGACATTTGTGGTTATTTCATTATAAATGTTATGTTATATTTGTCTGACCTACACGTGCCTCTTTGATTTAATTGTAAGCAAGATGACTGAATGATCAAAATCAATGTCAAACTGGCCAAAACACTCAATTTCAGTGGGGGTTGAATAATTTTTAACACAACTGTATATACAAATAAAACAAGGTTTATATATTAATATTTATCTTACAAATATTCTATATATAGTTTATGATTTCTCTTACAATATATATATTTATTTTACAATTTATCTTACATTTATATATATATATTTTACGATTTATCTTAGAAATTTTTATTTAGGTTGCTGTTTATTATTTTACTTATTCACACGGCAGGATAAGCTGTAACGTGCACATATATTCAGGAGGGGTCCTCGCTCGCTAGGCTGATCTAACGCTTTTACGTTCTGTTTATATAAACATAAGTCTGTTGAATATTCAGGTAAGGCTTGTAAAATATTTCACACCTTTTACCATGTGATGCTGAACTCCTGCCAGTGCCTGCTCAGGAAAAAAAGAAGAAGCATCGAGGCATTAACATTCCCACCCAATGCGTGGATTTAATATCAAACTTCCAATGAAACCTGTTTAATCCATAGCTTGTTTTTCTATTCCGTACCAAGTGACGCCTGACCGCAGGTTTATTGCGTCCCCAGAAAGCCCACCACCGCTTTAAGGCGGTCACATGTATTCACTACCACTTTTTAGAGTTTTAGTGGAATATAAAAAGGTGAAAAGCAAACTTTAGATCGTGGAATGCGCGCACACCACGAGATTAAAATATATATTCAAACATATATAGATCATTAAATACATAAATATACACACGCATACACTATATATATATATATATACACACAAATTACACCCACATACACATCCAGCAATACAAATACACACACACACACAAATACAATATTTATACACACACACACAGTACATATACACACAGTATTTATACACACACAATATATGCATACACAGACTATATATACAGCTATACATATATACAAAGATACACACATATATATATGTATATAATTCAATGCATACACATATACACAGATATTTATACATATCTTAAGTGACCCTGCCTGTTATCCCCACATCTTAAGTGACCCTGCCTGTTATCCCCCATATCTTAAGTGACCCTGCGTTTTATCCCCCCATATCTTAAGTGACCCTGCCTGTTATCCCCTCCCACATCTTAAGTGACCCTGCCTGTTATCCCCCACATCTTAAGTGACCCTGCCTGTTATCCCCCACATCTTAAGTGACCCTGCCTGTTATCCCCCACATCTTAAGTGACCCTGCCTGTTATCCCCCATATCTTAAGTGACCTGCGTTTTATCCCCCCATATTTAAGTGACCCTGCCTGTTATCCCCCACATCTTAAGTGACCCTGCCTGTTATCCCCCACATCTTAAGTGACCCTGCCTGTTATCCCCCACATCTTAAGTGACCCTGCCTGTTATCCCCCCATATCTTAAGTGACCTGCGTTTTATCCCCCCATATCTTAAGTGACCTGCCTGTTATCCCCTCCCACATCTTAAGTGACCCTGCCTGTTATCCCCCACATCTTAGTGACCCTGCCTGTTATCCCCACATCTTAAGTGACCCTGCCTGTTATCCCCCATATCTTAAGTGACCCTGCGTTTTATCCCCCCATATCTTAAGTGACCCTGCCTGTTATCCCCCATATCTTAAGTGACCCTGCCTGTTATCCCCCATATCTTAAGTGACCCTGCCTGTTATCCCCCATATCTTAAGTGACCCTGCCTGTTATCCCCTCCCACATCTTAAGTGACCCTGCCTGTTAGCCCCTCCCACATCTTAAGTGACCCTGCCTGTTAGCCCCTCCACATCTTAAGTGACCCTGCCTGTTATCCCCCACATCTTAAGTGACCTGCCTGTTATCCCCCATATCTTAAGTGACCCTGCCTGTTATCCTCCCACATCTTAAGTGACCCTGCCTGTTAGCCCCTCCCACATCTTAAGTGACCCTGCCTGTTAGCCCCTCCCACATCTTAAGTGACCCTGCTGTTATCCCCACATCTTAAGTGACCCTGCCTGTTATCCCCCCATATCTTAAGTGACCCTGCCTGTTATCCCACACATCTTAAGTGACCCTGCCTGTTCCCCATATCTTAAGTGACCCTGCCTGTTATCCCCACATCTTAAGTGACCCTGCTGTTATCCCCCATATCTTAGTGACCCTGCCTGTTATCCCCCATATCTTAAGTGACCCTGCCTGTTATCCCCTCCCACATCTTAAGTGACCCTGCCTGTTATCCCCTCCCACATCTTAAGTGACCCTGCCTGTTAGCCCCTCTCACATCACATTGCATCATTGATTAGTGAGTTTATTATAATCCGTGTTGTGAGACATCTATAGATTTTCATTTTCACACATTTTGCACAGAATGGATAAAATATTTCTAAAATAAGAAAATGCAGGAATTTAATAGATTTATTTGCTAGAGCATTTTCTTTTTCTCCTCACCTCCCATTTTTCCTCAGCATCACTCTGCCTCATCCCATTAATCCTCGGCCTCACTGTTACCTCCCATTGTTCCTCAGCCTCATTCCTCTCACCTCCCATTGTTCCTCAGCCTCATTCCTCTCATTGTTCCTCAGCCTCATTCCTCTCACCTCTCATGGTTCCTCAGCCTCATTCTCACCTCTCATTGTTCCTCAGCCTCATTCCTCTCACCTCGCATTGTTCCTCAGCCTCATTCCTCTCACCTCTCATTGTTCTTCAGCCTCATTCCTTTCACCTCTCATTGTTCCTCAGCCACATTCCTTTCACCTCTCATTGTTCTTCGGCCTCATTCCTTTCACCTCTCATTGTTCTTCGGCCTCATTCCTTTCACCTCTCATTGTTCCTCAGCCTCATTCCTCTCACCTCTCATTGTTCTTCGGCCTCATTCCTTTCACCTCTCATTGTTCTTCAGGCTCATTCCTTTCACCTCTCATGGTTCCTCAGCCTCATTCTCACCTCTCATTGTTCCTCAGCCTCATTCATCTCACCTCGCATTGTTCCTCAGCCTCATTCCTTCCACCTCTCATTGTTCCTCAGCCTCATTCCTTTCACCTCTCATTGTTCCTCAGCCTCATTCTTCTCACCTCTCATTGTTCTTCGGCCTCATTCCTTTCACCTCTCATTGTTCCTTAGCCTCATTCCTCTCACCTCTCATTGTTCTTCGGCCTCATTCCTTTCACCTCTCATTGTTCCTCAGCCTCATTCCTCTCACCTCTCTTTGTTCCTCAGCCACATTCCTCTCACCTCTCTTTGTTCCTCAGCCTCATTCCTCTCACCTCTCTTTGTTCCTCAGCCTCATTCCTCTCACCTCCCATTGTTACTCAGCCTCATTCTTCTCAACCTCCCATTATTATTTGCCTCATTCTTCTCACCCTTATTGTGTCAACTGGTGCTGATATCACTATTATTATTATTATTATTATTCTTTATTTATAAAGCGCCAGCATATTCCGCAGCGCTGTACAATAAGCACAGTATAGACAGGGTTACAATACATTGAACAACATTTGACAAACAGTACAGGAGGAGATGAGGGCCCTATTCCCGTAGGAACTCACAATCTGGGAGGGTTGGGGTTGGAAACAGGAGGAGAGGACTGTAAGGTGAGAGTGATTGATGGTTGCGTCAGTGAGTTGGGTGGTAGGCTTCCCTAAATAGGAATGTTTTCAGGGAGCGTTTGAAGGAAGAGAAGTTAGGGGAAAGTCTGACAGTACGAGGGAGAGCGTTCCAGAGAGTGGGGGCTGCGCGTGAGAAATCCTGCAGTCTATCATGGGAAGAGGTGATGCGGGGAGAAGCTAGGCGCAGGTCACTGTTTGACCTTAGGGAGCGGGCTGGGGTGTATTTGGTGATTAGTGAGGACAGGTAGTGGGGAGCTGAGTTAGTGAGGGTTTTGTAGGTAAGGATAAGGATTTTGAACTTAATTCTGCAGTGGATGGGGAGCCAGTGAAGGGACTCGCAGAGGGGAGCGGCAGAGACAGAGCGGCGGGTGCGGTGAATTAGCCTGGCGGAGGCGTTCAGGATGGATTGTAGGGGGGAGAGGCGGGACAGAGGGAGGCCAGATAAGAGATTATTGCAATAGTCGAGTCGGGAGATTACCAGGGCGTGTATGAGTTGTTTTGTGGCGACAGCGGTAAGAAATGGCCGAATTCTGTAAATATTACGCAGTTGATATCGGCAGGAGGAGGAAAGAGACTTGATGTGGGGGATGAAGGAAAGAGCAGAGTCAAGTGTAACTCCAAGACAGCGAACTTGGTTTGATGGGGAGATGGTGATACCCTCCACCGTGATCGAGAAGTCAGGAGGTGGGGCGGCATTAGAGGGAGGAATAAGTAGGAGCTCAGTCTTTGACATGTTGATCTTTAGGTGGTGGGAGGCCATCCAGGAGGAGATGCCAGATAAACAGTCACTGACTTTGGAAAGGACAGGGGGAGAGAGATCAGGGGTAGAGAGGTAGATCTGAGTGTCATCAGCGTAGAGGGGTAATTAAAGCCAAAGCTGTTGATGATTTTTGCCCAGGGAGGAGGTGTAGATGGAAAAGAGCAGAGGACCAAGGACAGAGCCTTGAGGTACACCAACAGATAGAGGCAATGAGGAGGAGGAGTTACCAGCAAAGGACACACAGAAGGACCTGTTGGATAAATAGGAGTCAATCCAAGCAAGTGCAGTGTCACCGAGACCCACTAACTTTCTTTTGGGCCTTTTTTGTTGCATGGGCTTGGAGCTGCAGCTCTAATAGCTCCCATCTTAAGCCAGCCCTGGGTGGAGCAAAATGGCTGAAGTCTAGAAACTGCACGAGAATAGATTCTACTCCTTTGGTGGTCCGCGGCGGAAGAGCTCCATGGAACAGGGAGTGAATTCCCCGATGGACTCACACTCTGACCTCTCCCATTGTTGCCACACCGGATAATCAGGGAATGTGGTATGTGGGCTACAAATGATACAAGAAAACATTTTAGTTACTGTATCTTCTTCTGAGGACATCAGCTTTGGTCAAGGCAAAATATTCTCCGACTGTACCTTTTGTGCCGGGTAACATATTTAGATATTTTTCAAAAACTTCCATATAGCGTTCCATGTTATCACTTCTTGGCTGTGCAGTGTCTAGATAAGTTTTCTAGATACGTATGCTGCTACGGTTTATTTGCAGAGGTGGAGTATGGTAATAGCTCGCAATATGCATTCAAGAAAGTAGCGGTGTGACTTCCAGTAACCGCTGCTCAAAGCTTGGCAGGGACAGGGCAGCCGTTTCGGACCCTGGAGAGTTTTAGAACAGAACCAACATAGAAACTTAATCACCTCTCACCTACACAGGTCTGCCCTTCCACGTGTGAAGTGATGACAGTGACAGGAACATGTGGCAGACCGAAGGCTGTGCCAGTGTCCCATCTGGCTGCTCTACAGAGAGATTTGACTCTTCGAAGATGCCAGGTCAGTTACCATCTATGAAACCGCGTACAGCAGATTGGAAAAATTCATTGTCCAAGCACATGCATTTCGGAAGGTCCCTAAAGAACCGTAGTCCCGTGTAATGCCCATAGGGCCTACCTAAAGATGAGGTCTCCTTAGATGATGTGGCCAAGAGTTGTCCAACCTCAAACTGCCTAATGAAAAGGCTTATTTAATCAGCACCTCGAGATCTCGGTCTCAACTCAAACTTCAAGATGCCAGCGTAGATTGCAAAAAAAAATTTCAAGCTATATTAAACACATTTACTGCCAGGTTCTTCCTGCAGATGAGCAGCGTCAACATTTACATGAGACCTGGAATGAATTGCTGGCAACTTTGGCTTTGATAAGATGGCCATTAGCAGAATGGGATGCAGTTCAACAATTTACAAATTTATTTACTAATTTCTCGTCTCATTTGCAGCGTGGGTATGAAATACCATGGATGGACATCATGCAGGTCCAGAAATGTTATATAAAAGTATAGATGCCATTTTTGGTAACAAACAAAGTGTGCAAGTAACCCCTTCATCACCAAAGGATTTTTAAAAAAAATGTCAAGAATCAGTTTTTTTTTTTTTATTTTTTAAATCGCCATCTATACAGCAAGAATTATTTGGTTATATCTCCAAGGAATCCCTCACTGTAATAACCTATTTGGCATTTCTGCTGGCCAAATGGAGTTACTGCAGTTCAGGTCTCCATGCAGTATTAGAAGGAGAGATGTCATTTTGACACATTCCCAGCTGGTTTTAAAAGTGTTAGCACCTCGGGTATCATGCCCAGGGTGATAAACGTTATGGGCATGTTCTGGAGCTCACCGTAGGGATGTGCGTTTCGGGTTTCGGAATTTCGGAATTTTCACGAAATTTCCACGAAATTTCCCGATTCGTGTTTTCGGATGCGGCCGAATTTCCGAAAATTTTTAGATCCGAAAATGGCAGATCCGAAAAGTTTTCCGAGCCGAAACGAAATATTTTCGGAATTTTCGAATGGACTTGAAATGTGTCAAATCGAAATTTATTGCTTTGAAACGAGGAGAACAGACGTTCCGAAAAAACGAAAATTTCCGAACTTACGAAAAGTCGATACAAAAAACGAGCTAAATGACACGAAAATACGAAAAATGGTCGAAATTCCGGAAACATGTACAATTCCGAAAAACGAAAATTTCCGAAATCACCAAAAAGTCGATACAAAAAACGAGCTAAGTGACACGAAAATACTAAAAATGGTCGATATTCATTAAAAAAAAAAGTACACAAAAAACGAATCGAGCCGAACCGAATCGAAACAGAAATCGGTCGAAACGAGCCGAATCGAAAAGTTTAAAAATCCGAAAAATCGAACCGAATCGAACCGAAAAAAAAATCGGTGCACAAGCCTAGAGCTCAGATGCAAATGGATTTCATTTGTGATAAATTAAATTCTTTCACATTGCTCCTGTGGAACAGCATATTGACTATACTCGACACCAGGGCACCACCAGGAGACGCAATTGCAGATCGACTATAGTCGGTCTTGGTAGTTGTGGAGCTAAGAGAAATGGATGAATGAATTCATGTTCAGTATTTTGTTGGAATCTTCTTGCATTTTTAGGATTGAAGATTCACCAGAAGGTCAGCAGAACAGGAGTATCATAACTGTATATGAGCGAAAGCACACATGGGTTCACTGCAGACAGGAACAAGTCTGAAGGTCTGGATCCTTGAGAAGTCCTAAAGGACAGAGGATGTGAAATTAAT
Source organism: Leptobrachium leishanense (assembly GCA_009667805.1). Taxonomy (NCBI): domain Eukaryota; kingdom Metazoa; phylum Chordata; class Amphibia; order Anura; family Megophryidae; genus Leptobrachium; species Leptobrachium leishanense. The sequence continues at coordinate 101,026,782 of CM019074.1, forward strand.
AGGCAGATGGATAGACTAACTTCTGTGCATACTAGAACTTCATTCATTGGTGGTTTTCAGTAACAATGCCCATGTGCACAGAAGCTCACCTTTTTTGTTCCTGATAATACCAAGATGTTAACAAGCACCAATCCAGTCCTGATAGACAACCTCACAAAGACCAACATTCACACTCCTGTGACTGATGACGGCTTCATCAGGTTTGCTCTGGACATTCACCCTAGCCTTAGGACATTGGCTCCCTTGAGTTAGCAAGAGAGCAAAGAATTGGGGAGTTGTGTTACCGGTTACACCAGATGATCAGTGGAAAAGGGTCTAAGTAGCAACGCAAGGTATCATGTCATCTTAATATCAGGATTATGGTAGTGGTTTACAGTCAAGGATGGACTAATCATTAAGGCAATATGGCACTGCCCAAGGGCCCTGGCCTATAAGGGGACCCCATGAAGGCCTCCCTCAAGTTTGGTCATGACTGTATTGAACAGGGACCCACGCCACCATGGTAAACATCATGGGGAAATAGTATCCACAGTCAGCTTTTAACTTTAGATCACTATATCTTTCCAAATGTCTATATGCATCTTCCCCGCTGGATATACCAATACCAGCCCAACTATAGCAGTGAGTGAGTGATAGCTGCCGCAGCACAACAGCAGCTACATTTTCATTTTGAGTATAGTGTTGTAGTAATAATTTCTGTAATTTAGCAATGTACATATGGGCAGTGCTTGTATGTGGGTGTAGCCTGCATGTGGCAGGCACGATGGGGCCCATGATCTCCTATTGCTCAGGGCCACAAGAGTCGCAATTCTGCCCTTGTTTACAGCATTCATAGCACTACTCAAGGCCAGCACTGCAGAGGACAATGAGAAATGTAAACCAGCCAGAGATCAAAGCCAGTTAACCAATAAATTATAACAGACCCTGGTTTATGAGAACATCAAAAGATCACTCATTGGACAGAAAATCCAGACTATTAGGTTCCGAAAAAAACTTCTAATTCCAGGATGTTTGATCAATAATTGACACCATATAATAACCTATAATAGCACCAGTCAGATAGCCACCAAAAGCATCCAGGTGGCTGAGAATTGTCTACCAGTAAAGATGACACCACAGGACAGGTTACTCATCCTGAGTATCAGGGGACTAGTTACAGTGGAGCCAATTATGTTAAAAGCTCAATTCGCCCAATGTAAAAACTCCCTACTGCAAACAAGCCATTAAAAAAATGTATGCTTATCACTGGACTCTTGAAGAAGAGGGCAGGATCCACTGCCTTCATCTCTGTGAGAGAAGACCTTCTGCTTTCTCCGCGAAGGACAAAGAAGATGTTCTCCGATGTTCTTCCATCAACACTGCACAATCCCACGAGATGCCCCATCCTCCATAATTTTGGCTGCAAACAACTACCAGTTGAGGTAATAAGCGAGCCTGTAACAGCAGATCCGGTTATATGGTCTGCACCATTTTTAAGTCTTTGTAGCTCAGTAGTACCTGATGAAATGTAACAGGGGCCCCGACTTCTAGTAGGCGAAGGATACTCTTTTGGGCTGGATTCACTAGTCTTCGATTTTCCTGAAATGTGACAGCTGCAATTTTTCCAAGATGTGCCATAGCAGAAACATTGACTTTAGAGAATCCCACCAATATGATGACTCGGTTATGTCATATTTGGTCAATGTTATCTTCTTCCAAAAGAAGGTTGTCTGTGAAATGGACACTTTGAACCATTACAGCTAAGGTCATTACTGGCAGGGGATGTCACCAGCTTTGTCACAGAGGTATGAGATGATATATACAAAGATGAAGGCCTCCATATCAAAACCGTGATTAAAGCTTCTGGCGTGTCGCCTGCTAATATTCCACCCATTGTAATACACTAGAATCAACAAATCGACCCTCTGAAACTGAACCCTTTATTCATCTTCCTCAAGCATAATTACTACGGACGTATTGTTTTAAAATGAGGTTCTTGGCAATGGCCTGGCGACAGAACTGTTTGCTTTTCTCAAGTTCTATTGGAAATGAGTTGGAAACCGGAACCACGTTATGATCGCCGTGATAAATGGAAAACACAATCCTAATGACATACATTAAACCCAGAGTTATTTCTTTATTATTAAGGTCAAGTTACCTCCTTTTTAAAACATGAACCTCGACAAGATGACTTTATTTAAACCTCAACTTCATTTAACACACTCGATCCTGATAAATAAAAAGTGGTCATTTTTAAGGATCTGAGATAATCGAAAATCATTATCAATCAACAAGTCTACATACAATACATACTATACATTCAATAAGCTACAACGCCAGTAAAACCCTACCTTCATTTTTGTAGGACCTGTTACTGTTCTTTCTTATCCAAGGATGGTCCCCCCATGTCCACCAGATTGTACGTTGCAAAGAAAAGAAAAACAACTGATACCTTAAGAAAACGAATTGCAACAATGCGTTTGGTCAGGCTTGGATGGGAATTGGCAAATGGCCAGTGGGCCACACTGGCTGTGACAACCTTCTTTTGGGAAGAAAATAACAGTGACCAAACATGACACAACTAAGACTGTCCTCACCAAGACTTCATAGTGGCAACCCCTCCCATTGCTCACTTAAACTCCACCCTATGCATACTATATGCACAAGGCCCGTCTCCTGGGTCCTGCTTCATCCCACACCACATCCAGAGGAGCTTTACAGCACCAGTCCAACCCAGTATGGAGCAACTGCACATGCCATCATAGGGAGGCTTTCACTGTCCTAAAACGCATGCCCCAGATTCTTGTAGGACTGACGAGTGGAGTGTTGAATGATTGGTCAGATGACTGGCGCCTACTTAACTCTACACTATAGTGGTGATGCCTGGTGACAACACTGGCCTAAAGATGGTAACCTGCCAGGAAACAGACTAGACGACCACTAACTTACGGAAATGGTAAGACCTCTGTTTGAAGAACTATCAAAGTGGCCATGGCGAATGGACCAGCAAGAGGAGGGGATGATGGGGTAATCCCAATATGACCATTTAAAATAAGGTAAAGTGGTCATGGTGCCTTGAGTCTTTGACTACATTTACATTAAAAGTGCTGCCTAGTCAATAACGTTTTTGCCACTGGGTACCAAGCAGAACATTCTGCTGATGAGCACTGATAAGCGAGAACTCAAGAATACAGGGGGTTCTTCTGCTCCCTAAAGTCACAGTGATATCGTACATGCCAGCGAAGTAATCAAAACATCACTTGTGATGGCCAAGAATGTGACCGCTATTAAAATGACTGGCACTGGGCCAAGGTAAGTTTCATTTTCACCTATCGCTTCGAGTTGACACAGAGGTCTGAGCAGAACATTCTGCCGTTGTACATTGAGAGGCAAGAACACAGTACAGGAGATTCTCCTGCTCTCTGTAGTCGCAGTGACTTTGTACATGCCAACAAAGTAGTCAAAACCTCACTTGTGAAGATCAAGGCAGCCTCAAGAACGTGACACCTATTGAGGTGGCAAGCACTGGGCCAAGGCAAGTTGCGTTTTGATTTATCTCATCTAGCATTGAGACATTAGAATGGCCACCATGACCACAGGGATGCTCAATCCTCGAGGAGATAACCCACAGTACCATTCGATGACAGTTTCCTTTAAAGAGATTCAGACTACTGCATTATTTCCAGACATTTTTGTTTAAAAGCTTATTTTAAAATTTCAGAAAATTCTAATGGGATGGAATGATGATTGTGAGACGCCTGGCCGTGCTAAGAGCGTGCTCGCTTTCATTGCAAGGCTTAGGAAGTTTATAGTAAAACATGAGAATCCAGGAGCCGCGGCCAGCCCGGCGCAGCGTTAGCCGTAACAGACGCCTGCTCTGTTCTCTTGTGTACATTAGTAAGTTGTTTTACGGAGTCTCTGAACTTCCTGAATAACAATCGCGCTCGATGTGTTGGCATATTCCGTCCTGCTGGATATTTCTAAAATTCTCCTATCACCTCTGGGACATTTCTGTTCGGCGAACAAAACTCTGCTAGATAATTCCTCATTTCGGTGACACTAATGGATGGTGGGGAGGTAATGGCATGCATGCATGCATGGTGCGTCTCGTGGTGGCTTTCCAACGACCTCCCAAGGTTATTTAACATAGGCTCCCGATTCGTTAGCAAAATGCCACCGAGCCACAAGTTTTCCGAAACAGGTGAGGCCAAACTCGGGCTGCAAGTCTAGGAAGCACGGAATAGTCCACTGACCAGGGGTGACCAGCTATTCCTGAGGCAGTCATAGAAAACACTGCTATAGAATATGTGCGATACCACCACTGGGATCATATCTACACACGTTTACAGTACAGGGAGTACAATCCAAAACCCTGGGAAAATATAGGGGACCCCTAGAAAGACACCCGCACTCCCCAAACATATGGAGGAGCCCCTAAAAAGATACCCGCACACCCTGAATGTATGGAGGAGCCCCTAAAAAGACACCCACACACCCTGAATATATGGAGGACCCCATAAAACGACACCCACACACCCTGAATATATGGAGGACCCCCAAAAAAGACACCCACACACCCTGAATATATGGAGGACCCCCAAAAAAGACATCCACCCACCCTGAATATATGGAGGAGCCCCTAAAAAGACACCCACACACCCTGAATATATGGAGGAACCCCTAAAAAGACACCTGCACACCCTGAATATATGGAGGAGCCCCTAAAAACACACCCACACACCCTGAATATATGGAGGAACCCCTAAAAAGATACCCGCACACCCTGAATATATGGAGGAACCCCTAAAAAGACACCCACACACCCTGAATATATGGAGGAGCCCCTAAAAAGACACCCACACACCCTGAATATATGGAGGAGCCCCTAAAAATACACCCACACACCCTGAATATATGGAGGAGCCCCTAAAAATACACCCACACACCCTGAATATATGGAGGAGCCCCTAAAAATACACCCACACACCCTGAATATATGGAGGAGCCTCTAAAAAGATACCCGCACACCCTGAATAGATGGAGGAACCCCTAAAAAGACACCTGCACACCCCGAATATATGGAGGAGCCCCTAAAAAGACACCTGCACACCCTGAATATATGGAGGAACCCCTAAAAAGACACCTGCACACCCCGAATATATGGAGGAACCCCTAAAAAGACACCAGTTTACCCTAAATATATATAGAGGTGCTCCTTAAAAGACCCCAAATATATATAGAAGTCCAGAAAAAGGGGGTCATTCAGGCAGAAAAGGGGGATGGAGAGGTTTGAAACAAATATAGAGACTGCTCGCACTAAATAGGGACACTTGTGTACTATGAAAGTGCTTGGGAAAGTCTCCATGCGCTCTGATGTTCTGCCGCTGCATATATTGTAATGAAGCTTCCTGCGCGGCTCCTGTTCCCATCTGATACAGATTTGATGTGGCCGGTAATTGACTCGCACTTCATTTACTCTGCATTAGAAGGGATGAAACCTCGTTTTGTGCAAAAACAGTCCAGCAGCCTCCCTTATTAAAAAACCCCCGGACACGCAGGGGGCGATGACATCATAGCACCGGCGCTCACATTTCTCGCGGCTTGACGATTTATCTTACTTGGCCAGATGAAAAGATCTAATAAGAGGATCTTGTGATAAAAGGGTCTCGGCAGCGGCAGGTTTATTTACTTGCACCTTAACCCATCGCTTGCCGTGTGGACCCGCAAAGCCCTGTCAGCAGCTTACCTGCGTTTAATAGGCAGTAGTTTCGGCTGGCACTGGAAGGGTTAAGAAGCAGCAAAAACACAGATTAGCTGCAAACTTATACATTGTATTTCTTCTAGTAGCAAAAAAAACCCCCCATTAACTCAATCTAAACCGACGCGTTTTCCCACAGCTGGGAGCCTTCGATCTGATTAAATCCTGGGAAATGCGTCTAATGCTCGGGAATTTATGGGCTAAACGGTGGGGTGAATATCGAGCTACCTGATTTAAGCCAGCAGTCGAGAATTATGTCCAGCTAGATACTGTGGGACTAAAAATCATCATTTTCAGTTACCCAGAGGCGACAGCGTTACAATTTCTTTAAATCTTTGATCTGGCTCGCCAAATAAAAAAAAAAAATTTATTGCTTTTTTTAATTTTTTTTGGTTGAATACGCTGCACTTTCTGCTAGTTCGCCTCCTCCTTTTTTCTACGGGGCTTAATCTTGATCCTCCTCTCCAATACTGAACAGAAGGGCAGGACTTCCCACCCCCTGCTGTGAACCAGGAAGATGGGAATCATAGCGCGTAGTCTGCAGTATGCTGAATACATAAGATTAACTCCTTGTAGACAGAAAATAAAATCGCTTTAAATGTTCATTTTATCACACTCTAATGCTCATTTATGTGACTTCCAGTACTTAATCCCTTCACTTCCGCGATCGTGTATACACTATCAGCAGTAGCAGACACAGCATCCTGGGGTCGTGTTAAGATGATCTGGAGCTAGGTTTTATCAATGCAAATGAAATTCGCTTGCAGTTGGGCCCCAGAAGGTGCCGCCAAGTTTTAACACCCTCAACATGATGCACAACACTTTTTAACATAAACGGAGAATGTGTTTTACTGACAACTCCCCAGCTGCTCCTGCACGGAGAACTGAACTGCAGTAACTCCTCTTGGCCAGTAGATGGCAACATCCTCCTGCCACAGTATTACAGTAAGGAACACATTGGGGAAATTCAACAAATATTTCTTACTGCATCTTTAATTAAAAACGATTTTCCAAGAAGAACCATCGGTTCCTGAGTGTGATTTTTCGGAAAATCACTCAGTTGCAAAGGGGTTAACAAGATTGCGAACGTGAAGGGCAAGGGGCCAGCATCTACTTATCCCAAGATGCTCTTGTTAGGTTGAACACGCCACATGGGAAATGTAATTCACAACATCTGTAGGGCCAGGGTTGCTCAGGTGAAGAGGTTAACTCGATCTTTAAAAGCACCTTCAGGGGTCTGAGATCGAGTTAACTCATTTTGGTCTTTTCCTGGAGGACAATCAATTTATTGAATTTTAAATTTATTGCCCATGAAGTTTGTTGGCAACAAATAGACTATGAATGTAAGTATTTACCATAAATAATTCCCAAAACGCCACAAACAAATGAGGATAACCCAAAATAAAAAGATATATTCAAAAGAACGAACCTACCCCAGCAGAATAACTACTTGAGAAGGAACCTATATGTTAGTTCCACGAATAAAGATGCAGCTAATAATCCATAACACACAGGGAAAAGAATTGACACAATGAAGTTTACGTCCTTAGTGTTACAGCACATCGGACGTGACAGCCGATGTGCTGTGACTCTTCAAAGCACTTCATTCTCTGTGGACTTGGGGCCGTTCCAGCTGCATTATTGGGACTGTCCAGTAGAGGGTAGCTCTAGGTATGCTCGGTTTAAATGGAGGCAAAAACTGCCTCAGGCCATCATTTAACCTTCTTCGAGGCCAAAAGTCAACAGTTGATCCCCATGCTGCCACCATGAATCATGCGATGTCAGATGGACATGAAGGGGTTAAGAAAAATATGCTTTTATACTGAAAACAAAAAGATACATTTGCAAGAAGTCATAGATTTAAAAAATACAAGTAGTCCCCCAGAAACCCCTTTTTAAACACTTGGAAGTGTGGGGGCCAGGATCGTAAAATCCCATGTTATTGTATCAACCTGGACTCAAAAGGTCCTGAAAGGGGCAAGCACAGCCGATCAGTGCTACTTGTGGTCGAACACTATACTGCAAGGAGGAACGGCAGAGCTGGATTTTCCAAAGCTCATGGAAGCTTCCTGGACAGAAATAGGGACAGGTACATATTTTTGGAGTATGACATGCTTAGGGGGACAAAATTAAATATATATATATTTTTTTTTAAGCATACAGTAATATGTAAAAATAGAACAAGTTAAAGTTCTTAATGTTTGGGCAGAAATTTATTTTATACCTAGGTTTTTCTATGGGTCGTTTCTCGAAATTTTCTTTCCACCTTACCTAATCCGGTATTTTTGTAAAAAAAAAAATATATTAAAATAAAACAAGAAACCTAGACGTGTCCAATTTAAGCCGCCACCTTTAGGGAACGGAAAAACCTGAGAGCAGAAAAAAAAAAAGGCTCTGCTATCAAATTAACGGAGGCTTAATTATTTACCTAGGAGGGGGAGGCAGACGAATAATTAGCGTAAGTAGCCGGGGGATCGTTAGGATTTCCTAATGGCGTGTATCACTTGGAAAGGGGAGATGGAACCAGGCAGGAGATTGCGTGAAACGTGTTGGTTTTTCCTTGGACGGAAAGAAAAATGCCAAGCTTAGAAATGAAAAAACCAACTGCAAAAATAGCCCGGCCGCCAGATTAGATTTCACGTAGTGTTTATCCTGGGTTAAAGAAGCAGAAAGTCATGGCGGAGACCATGTAATAAGTAGAAAAGCTGTGGTGGTAACAAGGTTCCTTTATCATCATGTACGGTGTTACTCGTTACAAGGTTCCATTTACTGAATATACATGTTACAGGGTTCCATGTCATTAAAACTCACAACGTCCCATGTTACCCTGATTGCGTGTTGCATTTTACAAAAATGTTACAAATGATGGTCTATAGGATTGTCTATAGGATTGTCCTTCCCCTTGATCTGTGTGATGGTATCACGCTCCTTGTAGGAGGTCCCTTTGTACTGGTCTTATTTCCGTTGTTACCTTTTGCTCTGCAAGCCAGTCTGATAGGAATTGCCCTCAGTCGTGCCAGCTGGTGACCCTACCTCGACTGTCGTCATCGTGGCAATGCCTACCTTGACTTGCTTCACCCTGGCGATGCCTACCTTGACATGCTTCACCCTGACGACGCCTATCTTGACATGCTTCACCCTGACGACGCCTACCCTGACATGCGCCAGCTCTGCAATGGCATACCTTGACTTGCAATGGCTATTATTATTAATACACTTTATTTATATAGTACCAGCATATTCCGCAGTGCTGAATAATGGGCACGATATAGACAGGGTTGCAATACAATGAGACTGAACAACATTTGATAAACCAGTACAGGAGGAAACGAGGGCCCTATTCCCGTGGGAAGTCACAATCTAGAAGGGTTGGGGGTGGAAACATTAGGAGAGGACTGCAAGACGAGCGTGATGGACTGCAAGGTGAGAGTGATGGACTGGTTGGGGCAGTGAGGTGTATCAGTGAGTCGGGTGGTCGGCTTGCCAGAATAGGAATGTCTTAAGGGAGTGTTTGAAGGAAGGGAAACTAGGGGAAAGTCTGACCTTACGAGGGAGAGCGTTCCAGAGGATGGGGGCTGCGCGTGAGAAATCCTGCAGTATATCATGGGAAGAGGTGATGCGGGGAGAAGCTAGGCTCAGGTCACTGTTTGATCTTAGGGAGCGGGCTGGGGTGTATTTGGTGATTAGTGAGGACAGGTAGTGGGGAGCCGAGTTAGTGAGAGCTTTGTAGGTCAGGGTAAGGACCTTGAATTGAATTCTGCAGTGGATGGGGAGCCAGTGCAGGGACTCGCAGAGGGGAGCAGCAGAGACAGAGTGACGGGTGATGTGAATGAGCTTGGCGGAGGCGTTAAGAATGGATTGTAGGGGGGTGAGCAGAGACAGAGGGAGGCCAACTATGAGAAGATTATTACAATAGTCGAGTCGGAAGATTACAAGGGCGTGGATGAGTTGTTTTGTGGGTCAGCTGTGAGAAATGGCCAAATTCTGGAGATATTACGCAACTGGTAGCGGCAGGAGGAGGAAAGAGACTGGATGTGGGGGATGAAGGAAAGGGAAGGGTCAAGTGTAACTCCTAGGCAGCGAACCTGGCTTGATGGGAGATAGTGATACCCTCGCCCACGACAGAGAAGTCAGGAGGTGGGGAGGCATTAGAGGGATGAATTAGCAGGAGCTCAGTCTTGGACGTGTTAATCTTTAAGTAGTGAGAGGCCATCCAGGAGGAGATGCCAGATAAACAGTCGCTGACTTCGGAAAGGACAGGAGGAGAGGGGATGGAGAGGAACATCTAAGTATCATCAGCATAAAGGTGGTAATTAAAGCCAAAGCTGGTAATGTTTTTTCCCCGGGAGGAGGTGTAGATACAGAAGAGCAGAGGCTACCTTGACTTTCAATGGCTACCTTGAAATGCTTCATCCTGACGATGCTTACCTTGACTTGCTTCACCCTGGCGACGCCTACCCTGACTTGCATCCTCTTGATGATGCCTACCCTGACTTGCGTCAGCTCTGCAATGGCTACCTTGACTTGCAATGGCTACCTTGTCTTGCATCAGGCCAATGATGGCTACCTTGTCTTGCGTCAGCCCAATGATGGCTACCTTGACTTGCAATGGCTACCTTGTCTTGCATCAGGCCAATGATGGCTACCTTGTCTTGCGTCAGCCCAATGATGGCTACCTTGACTTGCCTCAGCCCTGCAATGCCTCCCTGGACTTGCCTCAGCCCTGCAATGCCTTCCTTGACTTGCGTCATCCCAATGATGCCTACCTCGACTTTCGTCATCCCAATGATGCCATTGCCTACCTTGACTTGCGTCATCCCAATGATGCCAACCTTGACTTGCATCATACGTGCGTTGCCTACCTACCCAAGAAACCTCTTCCCACCTCTTGCAAAACCAACCCACTGTCAACGAATACGGAAATATATTCCTTACTTAATAAACGGGACTATTTTTGGCTTTTGTTTACATTTCGCTTCTAATTGAAACTATAAGCCTTAGCTGGTCTCCATATTTTTAAGAATTTATTGAGTAATGATTTTTGAACTTCCCCCATTTCCATTTGTGTTAAAACAAGCTTTTTCCTAATTTATACCCTTTATTGTCTAATATTGGCGAGCTACCTCCTAACCTAAAATACGTGCTTTACTTTCGAAATAAGTTTTAATGTGCTGGATTTAGGTTTTTCCCTGAGAGTCTAAATTATTGCAAAATTCAGCCCAAAATATTTATTTATATATTTAGGATTGTATAAATATTTACAAAAATAATGATGTATTATTTTATACACAAAATATATATATAAAATTCTATTTTTTTTTTCAATATTTACTTCTCAAATTTTAAATTTGCTTCCCAATATATGACAGTCCCCAGAGGCTCCTTTACACATCGACACCCTCCAAACCTCCACGCATGAGTATTGTTTCTGGAAATCTGATTTTTTTTTTTTCTGTCTCGATCATTCATTTCGGGATGTGTTTAGCTCAGAGGTTCAAGGATATGATCGTTGGCTTATTGGCAGCTCCGATTTATAAGCATCAATTTTGGCAGCAGGAATATTCTATTCACATCCTTAATTCCTGGCCAGTAATCTCCTTTCCTCCGACTGTCTAGCAGCTCCTGGGTTTAATTTAGATTTCATGCCGTCACTGGGATTTTGAAAGACTTCTTACCCATTTTTTTTTTATTATTTTTTTATTTAGTTATTTTTTCTGAGATATGATTTTTCACTTGATACGGGCCAGAAAATCCAAGACAAACACCGCATGCTTCACTGCGTTCCTAGGAAACAAATCCAGCGTATTGTCTGCAACATTACCGAAAGTATGAGTCCTCCGCTGCCGAGAAATTCCTAAGGTCTACAGGCCTTTAAAGTGGCGGGTACTATTTTTCACTTGGGATTTCTTATTATAAAATGCACCTAAAATTAAAATTATCGAAATAGAAATGTAAGGAAAAAATATTTTTTAATAAAAATAAAATAAATTTTTGTTTAAAAAAAATCATGGGTTAATGCATAACTGTACATCTAATTGTTAATCAAAAATAATTATGTACCTAACTGGCAACAGGGATTAATAAATGTGAAAAAATATATTTTTTGAGGGGGCTGAAAATGTATTTTTATTAAGAAAAATCATGGATTAATAACCATAAATCTAATTGATTAGGGATTTTTTTTTTAAAAAAAAATACAAAAGTTTGAATTAATAAATGTAAAAAGAAAAAAAAAAGACTTGGGGGGTGATAAAAAGTTTTTAAAAAAAAAAACTATATGCATACAATAAAATCTAATTGGGGTTTCTTGTTAAACCGAAAATAATTAACAAATTTATCAGTGAGAGATAAATTTAAAAAAAAATACTTTTTTTGTGTGAAAATTATTTTTAAAAAAAACATGGATTAATGCAAAAATGTAAATCTAATTGATTAAGGTTTTGTTTGTTTTTTAATCCTAATTATTTAACCAATTGAAACCAGGGTTTAATAAATGTGACTAAAATAGTACTTATTTTCCTTTTTTGGTTGAGAATTTATTTTCATTAAAACAAATGAATTAATGCAAGGATGTAAATCTAATTTATTAAGGCTTTTTTGTTCTCCAAAATAATTATATAGCCAATAAACAACAGGGATTAATACTTTTAAAAATATATATATTTCTTTTCTTGGGTGAAAATTTATTTTATTAACAAAATCATGGATTAATGCACAACTGTAAATCTAATGGACTACCGATTTTTGGTTAATCAAAAATAATTAACCAGTCGACAACAGGAAAAAAGAGAGATTTTTTTTTGATTTTTTCTCTGCGTCCCAAGTCACCTTCCTTCCTTAAGACGATGTCCTGGAATCCACCCCACGCATGCCGAACTATTTATTAGGCTTGTGCACTGATTTTTTTTCGGTTCGGTTCGATTTTTCGGATTTTTTAACTTTTCGATTCGGCTCGTTTCGACCGATTTCTGTTTCGATCCAGTTTGGCTCGACTCATTTTTCGTGTACATTTTTTTCGGAATATCGACCATTTTTCGTATTTTCGTGTCACTTAGCTCGTTTTTGTATCGACGTTTCGGAATTTCAGAAATTTTCGTTTTTTCGGAACGTCTGTTCTCCTCGTTTCAAAGCAATAAATTTCGATTTGACACATTTCAAGTCCATTCGAAAATTCCAAAAATATTTAGTTTCGGCTCGGAAAACTTTTCGGATCTGCCATTTTCAGATCTAAAAATTTTCGGAAATTCGGCCGCATCCGAAAACACGAATCGGGAAATTTCGTGAAAATTCCGAAATTCCGAAACCCGAAACGCACATCCCTACTATTTATCCCCAGTACACCGGACACACACACTGATGACGCAGAACTCTAGGGTGACGCCCGCACACCACAGCAAATTGGCCACACGATAAATGATAACACCAGAGGGCAAGTCATTGCTCCAACATTGACTAGCTGTCACAGAGAGCTATTGTACTTCGCTACTATTGCTGTATTGTCTTGGCTTGTATTTCTCGATTCTGCATCTTTGCCGTCTGCCCTTTGACCTTTTTCCTAGCCTGACCAAACATCTTGGAAGAACCCTGATGTAACTGCGACCCGATTCCTAAATATGACTCCATGACCACAGGTGTGACCGGCCTGTGCCTATTAAATTCCAGCCGGTCACCAGTGTTTGTTACGTACTGGAAAGTTTTCCTTTTAATGCAAGGAACGTCACAGCCAACGCATTGTGTCGCCTTGCCTCAAACAAAGGTAAATTATCAACGTGCTTTCAAGAAGAAGATCATTAAAACCGAAAGATATTATTCATATAAAAACACCAAAATATCGAAAAGTATAAAAAAGAATCCCCCGCCTCAAAAAAAGAAAAGAAAACACCTATTACAGGACTGAGTGCTTTGTTTTTGCACGTTTTTATAACGAGTCGCCTTCCACATCACTTGGATAAGGCCCCCCCCCCAGCAGTGAAATGAATCCCCCTATTTATGGATCATTTTGTGGCGGCAGGAACCGGCGCGGTATTTGTGCAGTGATGTAACTGTCAGATCGGCGCAGCGCCGACGCTGTTGATAGCCCGGCTAATCATTTCACTAATTGGACAGCCCTTTCGGCCGGGGACGCTCAGAGAGATCGAGTTTCACTTTAACCGCTCGGGCAGATGAGGTTTGACTCCAGCATAAAACGTTGCATCAATGCTCGGAATCACCAGCAAAAAATAATAAAATGTATAAACATATAGGTCTGCAGCGTCGTTCACCGGAGCCAGGTGGTAATAGGTGTCTTCCTCAATTTCCTTCGCAATGTGCCCATTATTTTTTTTTATAGAACACCTAGTAATTCAACATCGAGTCGCTTCGCTCAGAAATACAGGGGTGAACCAGCCTCGACAGCTCGTTTAAAAATCGAGACTTTATTACAGCAACACTGACATGTCGGCACGGCTCGGCCACCCCGTCGGCACTACTTATACTGGCCACGAAATATTGATTTCACACATCACTCACGGTCATACACGTGTTAACCCAATAAGGGTTTGGGATGCGTATATGGCGCTTAGGATTATATTGATGGGTATATATACTTGTGCAGCTCACCAGTATGTGTATCCCTCACCCACACATAGATATAGAAAACAAAAGTTACAGAAACTGTAAATCAGGGAGCGCACACAGACTGGTAACCAGAGGCAAACACACCAGGTGTCAAAGGTGGTGTGAAAAAGGTAGAATACTCATCTTAGGTATCAATATGAATCCATTGTCCTGAAATATACAAAGGAACAATGGTGCAATACCAGGGAGACAAATGAAAATACAATAATGCGTCGAATGATTGTGCACTCACAAGCCTGGAGCCTATAGGGCTCTCTTGTCTTCGCTCATAAGCCATTTAGGGGGTCTTCTCCCACCAAAAAGATGTATTCCTCGTCTAGATGTAGAAATGGGTCGGATGGAGACAGACCTCAAAAGAGAAGCATACAGTCAGGTCCAGAAATATTGGGACATCAACACAATTGTAACATCTTTGGCTCTATACACCACCACAATGGAGTTGGAATGAAACAAACACAATGTGCTTTAACTGCAGACTGTCAGCTTTAATTTGAGGGTATGTACATCCAACTCAGGTGAACAGTGTAGGACTTACAGCAGTTTGCAGATGTGCCTCCCACTTGTTAAGGGACCAAAAGTAATGGGACAGAATAATAATCATAAATCAAACTTTCCCTTCTTAATACTTGGTTGCAAATCCTTTGCAGTCAATCACAGCCTGAAGTCTGGAACGCATAGACCTCACCAGACGCTGGGTTTCATCCCTGGTGATGCTCTGCCAGGCCTCTACTGCAACTGTCTTCAGTTCCTGCTTGTTCTCGGGGCATTTTCCCTTCAGTTTTGGCTTCAGCAAGTGAAATGCATGCTCAATGGGATTCAGGTCAGGAGATTGACTTGGCCATTGCATAACATTACACTTCTGTCCCTTCAAAAACTCTTTGATTGCTTTGTTGCTTTGCTCTGCACTGTGAAGCACCGTCCAATGAGTTCTGCAGCATTTGGCTGAATGTGAGCAGATAATATTGCCCGGAACACTTCAGAAATCATCCTGCTGCTTTTGTCAGCGTCACATCATCAATAAATACAAGAGAACCAGTTCCATTGGCAGCCATACATGCCCACGCAATGACACGACCACCACCATGCTTCACTGATGAGGTGGTATGCTTAGGATCATGAGCAGTTCCTTTCCTTCTCATACTCTTCTCTTCCCATCACTCTGGTACAAGTTGATCTTGGTCTCATCTGTCCATAGGATCTTGTTCCAGAACTGTGAAGGCTTTGTTAGGTGTTGTTTGGCAAACTCTAATCTGGCCTTCCTGTTTTTGAGGCTCACCAATGGTTTACATCTTGTGGTGAACCCTCTGTATTTACTCTGGTGAAGTCTTCTCTTGATTGTTGACTTTGACACACATACAAGTACCTCCTGGAGAGTGTTCTTGATCTGGCCAACTGTTGTGAAGGGTGTTTTCTTCACCAGGGAAAGAATTCTTCATTCATCCACCACAGTTGTTTTCCGTGGTCTCCCGGGTCTTTTGGTGTTGCTGAGCTCACCGGTGCGTTCCTTCTTTTTGAGAATGTTCCAAACAGTTGTTTTGGCCACGCCTAATGTTCTTGCTATCTCTCTGATGGGTTTGTTTTGTTTCTTCAGCCTAATGATGGCTTGCTTCACTGATAGAGACAGCTCTTTGGATCTCATCTTGAGAGTTGACAGCAACAGATTCCAAATGCAAATAGCACACTTGAAATGAACTCTGGGCCTTTTATCTGCACATTGTAATTGGGGTAATGAGGGAATATCATACACCTGGCCATGGAACAGCTGAGAAGCCAATTGTCAGATTACTTTTGGTCCCTTAACAAGTGGGAGGCACATCTGCAAACTGCTGTAAGTCCTACACCGTTCACCTGAGTTGACTGTACATACCATCAAATTAAAGCTGACAATCTGCAGTTAAAGCACATTGTGTTTGTTTCATTCCAACTCCATTGTGGTGGTGTATAGAGTCAAAGATGTTAAAATTGTGTCGATGTCCCAATATTTCTGGACCTGACTGTATATAGTACAATAACGTTATGGGGACCACCATGGAAAGAGAAGTACACAGAACAACTCACGTGTCCCAGAGCCTCCTCAATGGTGGCTTGGTATGTTCGCCTTGGACCGTATAAGGGAGGTCTTGCCCTTCTTGAATTGCAGGAACAGAAAGGTGATGGAGTACTCCGCAAAAGATACGATGGATTTCAATCAATAAAAAGTAAAAACATTTATTTCGGATTTAAAAAAATATATAATAACATAAAAAAGGGGGGTATGTACCGAAACGCGTTTCCCCTGCTTGTCCTGCAGGCTTCCTCAGTCGGATAAAAATCACTCACGGTCGCCAAGCACTTTTCACAAAAAACCTGACCTGTACAGTACTGAGTGACCCCAGAGCTCTCCCTGTATTCTGCCCTCTGTCTTGCTGCTGTAATGCTGAAGTAACGTTTGTTGTTCTTTTAGTTACCGTGATGAAGAGGGCTGCTCCATTCAGCTTCTCTGAACTCCTACAACGTGACCATGAGATCTCAGAGAATTTAGTTTCTGATTCTCCATTAAGGAAGGTACATTGGTGAGTTTTATGGGCCCAACTCCATTGTGTGTTTGTGTGTAGGCATTAGAACCTGCCTATTCTTCTGCGATGGCCCATACCTGTGGGTTCATTCATCATCTTACACCTGTACTTGATGGAAGAACCCCCCCAAAATGGATTTAATCTTATTTACTCATCAACTCTAAAGGCTCACAACACACTCTCACCATTTCTCCTGACTATGTGCCGACCCATTCCGCTTTAATCTTAGGGCATCCTTCATTCTCACCCCTTAATCCAGAGTAAGATTCCACAAAGGCTGCTCTAGTTTCTTCCCGTAAATGTGGTTGGCTGAAGCAGGGAAGGGGTTGACGCATGCTTTGA
Source organism: Leptobrachium leishanense (assembly GCA_009667805.1). NCBI lineage: Eukaryota > Metazoa > Chordata > Amphibia > Anura > Megophryidae > Leptobrachium > Leptobrachium leishanense. The sequence continues at coordinate 101,044,032 of CM019074.1, forward strand.
ATGTCCAGCTAATCCAATGGCTCTCAATGTGGGTGCTTAACCAGGAATAGGGAGAAGACAGCTTTCTCAGTGTGAATCCCACCTGCTTGAAGGGTTTAGTCAGTCTTCCTAGAGACTCCTAGAAAAAGCGGGTTTGGGACAGGACAAGCCAGTGGTCGGGGGCATGTGGACCAAGAGCAAGGTTGGTTAATGGAAGCCAAAAGAGTCTAGTACACAGGAGTAAGGTCAAAAGGCAGAGCACTCAGCAGCAGGAACACCTGAAGACGAATGAGCTCCCCTATTGAGTTTAAATAGGGAGCCAGCCTGGTACCTTCTGGTGAGAAGCCCCAGACTCCAGCTGCTGCCTCCATAGGCCAGAGGAGCATTTGGTCGTCCTAGCAACCCTCCCTGGCTTATCCAGGCAGGAGGCATCTTAATTTGAGTAGGAGATGCCTCCTTCGGCTGCTGCCTGTGCCCAGCATGAAAGGCTGTGGCCCCATGCGGCGCCACGTTTGGTGCTCCCCGGGTGCTGTCACCTCCCACTGAGCCTGACTGCATGAGGCACTTGGACCTGAAACAAGGGCTGGAGCACCACGAGTGCCAAGTGGCTGCTAGCACCTGGAGCCAACAAACCGGAGGCCCGCCGCCATGACACTCAGCACGCTGTGTCCCACCCCGTCCCCCCCTCGCAGAGGTGAGACCTGACAGACACCTTCTGTTTTTTTTTCTTTGTTGCCCTTATCTCAACCATTCGTTCATCATACCTTCTAGCCCGCTTAGATACATTACTGCATTCCGTTGGGTTCTGAGAAGCTGAGATTTGTCAAATTCTTTCAAGAGGACCGTTTCTCATTCTGACACAGAAGTGTGTGAACATGGCAGATCTCCATGTGAGGTCAGATAAAAATAAACAGCTATCTCACTTCTATGATAAATCTGACACGAGCACCTTCCTTTGTCACAGCTTGGGGTTAGTTTAGCTCCTCGAGTTCACTTTCACCATGTAGCTACCATCACCAACAAGAGAAACAACACCCAGAACCTCACTAATGTCTAGTAAAGTAGGATGGATCATATTTCTGCTATTGCTTCTCAACCGTGACCAAGGCTTACACTTCTATAAAAATTCCAAGTTATTCATAGGTTGTCCATGATCTTTGGAAAACCATCAGTCTTTCTTTTAGGAAACCTGGTTCCTTCTTATGGGCATAAAAGATCTACCTGGAACATAGACGCATGACGGACAAGAGTCAGCTCCTTGGACCCTAAGAACACACATATAGGACTATAGCATTTATTGCCAAATTTAAGTGGTAAAGCTTTCACTCAACAGAATGGAATTTGGCAGAGTGAATACAGTTACAGGTATTTATAAAGCGCGAACAAGTTCTGTGGCGTGGTACAATGGGTGAGACAGAATAACAATATACATACAAGTTAAACACAAAGAACAGTAGGAGAGGGGGACCCTGCTCGAGAGTTTACAATCTAAGAAGATAGGTGTGACACATTAGGTCAAGGTAAATAAAGGACATGAAGTAGCGGAGGTGTATGTGGGCTGGGTGGGAAGATGGTGCAAGAAATGTACAGTGGTGGAATCATGGAGTGAACCGATATGTGTTTTCAGAGGCTTCTTGAAGGACTGGAGAGACGGGGAGAGTCTGATGTTGCGGTGGAGGGAGTACCATAGAAAGGGGACAGCTCGTGAAAAGTCCTGGAGGTGAGAGTTGGAGGTGCAGGTATGTGGAGCTGATAGCATCAGATCATTGGCAAAGTGGTCAGGATGGGATGTACCGGCTAATAAGGGAGGAGATGTAGGCAGTGGCGCAATATGGAGAGCTTTGTATGTGACCAATATAATGAGTTGGATTGTAAATGAGACATGGAGTCAGTGTAGAGATTGAGAAAGGGGAGAGGTGTGAGAGGTGCGGGAGGTGAGGTGGATGAGCCTAGCACAGGCATCCATAATAGACTGCAGAGGGAGAATCTGGGATCTCTTAAGGCCAGAGAGAAGGCGGTTACAGTTGTCAAGGTGGGAGATAGGAGCATGGATGAGCATTTTAGCAGAGTCCTTATTAACCTCCCTGGCGGTATTCCCAAGTGTGACTCGGGGTTAAATTTCCCTACCGCGAATGGTAACCCCGAGCCACACTCTGGCTGTATACTTACCACATCCTGTGCTCCCTTGCTGTCCCCCACAGTGTGATCGCGGCAACTTGCTTCCTGGTAACGCTCCCTGCAAGTCATGCGATGCAGGGGGCGGGACCAGGCAGCAAACTGTAAAAAAAAAAAAAATATTTCCATGTAAAATCCTAACAGCATGACCTTTTCATGAACGGCCACTAGGTGGCACTAGCAGATCAGAAACCGACCATACACATGAAGATCTCTTATATGAAAATATAATTATTGATACACCGTATGCATTATAAATGTTGCTGTATAAATAAGAGTGTACATGATTGAAATAATATATCATACCAAGGATGTTTAGACTGAGGCAATATGCGGAGCCTAATATTGCACCCTTGTTTTCTGAAAGATTTCAGTGTTTTTGGTTTGATTATATTATTGAATATAATTTATTTGCAATATTTTGGATAATTATTTTTGAGATAATAAATTATTATTTCGTGTTTCAAACTTTATCTGACTCCGTGTGTTTACTTGACGCTTGTTTGCACGGATTTCAGTGAGTTATTCCTACGGAATACAGGCTTACTATAGAAAACAACAAATTTCCTTTCCAAAAGAATTTAAACGCTTTTAGACACAAAATTTTGAAAAAATTAGACCGCCAGGGAGGTTAAGACAGGGACAGACGCATTCAATGTTTTTTAGGTGGAAGTAGCAAGATTTGGTTAGTGACTGAATGTGGAGTGAAGGAGAGATCAGTCGAAGAGGACCCTGAGGCAACGAGCCTGAGAGGTAGAAGTAATGGTGGCACCATTCACCTGAAGAGAAATAGGTGCAGGAATGTTGGTTTTAGAGGGAGGGAAGACAAGAAGTTCAGTTTTGAAGAAGCTTTAGGAAACAGGAGGTCATCCAGTCGGAGGCAGCCGATAGAGAGATCGTGGGAGGAAAGGTAGATTTGGGTGTCGTCAGCATAGAAATGATATTTAAGTATATAGGAAGAAATGAGGTTGCCCAGAGAGGCAAGTATAGGTCGAGAAGAGTAGGGGACCCAGAACAGAATCTTGAGGATCCCCAACTGAAAGAGGAACTTTGGGTGAAGAAGCACCAGCGAAGGAAACACTGAAGGAGCGAAGAGAGAGATAGGAAGAGAACCAGGAGAGAGCGGTGCCACGGAGGCCAAGTTGACGCAGCATGAGAAGCAGGAGGGTGGTCAACAGTGTCAAATGCAGCAGAATGGTCAAGAAGAATAAGCAGGGAGAAGAGACCTTTTTTACATAAAAATGGAAAAGTAAATCTTGCCTTCAACCATGTTCCTTCCTACTCATGTCCTACCCATGTGGTTTTCCACAATCATTTTTATAATGTTGTCCTCCATTGCAAGGGTGGCCTTTTCCTCTTGTGGCATCATGTCGGCGCTCAAAAAGTTCACATTCTTTGGAGGCCTTCAAAATTTTCAGATAAGAGATACTCAACCTGTACTCAAGATCGTTTAATCTATTCATCAACTTTATTGTCGATGGTCTCCCTAGAGCTAAAGGGTAATCAAGATGTGAACACCTCCCTCACCTGTAACGATTATTGACCCAATCATCGCTAAAAAGACACAACCTAAAGTGTCATCCTTGTAGTGGCCGGAAAAATCTAGCTACAAACCAGAAGGGGTAGTCAGTCATACCAGTAAGGTCATATAACAGGTAAGTAGTACAGGCCAGAAACCAAGGGAACCAGAGTAGACAAAGGCATAGGGAAGAATTAGGTACATAGCCATACTATCAGTAAGCGTGCTCTTGGGTATAGCAAACCACGACAGGGCGTTGCTCCATGGTTTAAATAGTCTTCGGTTTATTATTATTTGTAGGCCTCAAATCTGTCTCAAAATGTCAGAAGGGGTGTCGAACTCTTGCCCCCCAGATGTTTCTGAAATACAATTCCCAAGAGCCCTTGGCCATCTATTGCATTGAAAGAAATCTGGGAATTGTAGGCATCAACATCTGTGGGGCCAAGAGTTTGACAGCCATGTCCTAGACTAGAGTGACACAAATGTAATGACTCTGCAAGCAGTGTTGAGACTAAGAAAATTATGTTGTCGAGCAGCCATTGTCTAAACCATTACAAAAACAAGAATTTTTGCACTTTTTTGTTTTGACCAACCTATGAGATTTGCCTTGACATGGCAGGTGGGCTTATGCTTAGAATGGCCATTGTAAGAAAACCAAAAACCTGGTCTTTTTTGAAGGCATATACAGGGTTGAACACATGTGACATTTTTTTGTCAAAAACATTGTCTGATTGGGCAGCAGAGAGAAGGCCACGATGATACGGGAACTCGGCGTCTCCCATAACACTGGGGGTGCATCTAACATGACATTACCGTTCTAAGAGGGACTTGTCAGCTGTACCTCCATAATGAGGCCCAAAGATTGATGAAGTGATCATCATGGTTCCTGTGTCACTTTTCAGTGGACACTTGATGAAATTTGGATTCTGTACAGTCCGTTTCCATGGAAGCAGACGTCTATGAATATGTTATAGATTTAGTGTTTCTATAGCAGTGGTTCTCAAACCTGTCCTCCGGACCCCCTAACAGGCCAGGTTTTCCAGATATCTGATGCACAGCACAGGTGATATGATTTGCTGCTCAGTGATTGCAGGATTCAGTCTGTATTTCCCCAAGGTGATCTGCAAAATCTGGCCTGGTTGAGGGTCCGAGGACAGGTTTGGGAAACACTGGCCTAGTGGACCCAACGACACCTAAACAAAGACTGACGGAAAGATAAGATAATGGGAGTTCTTCTAAACGGTTGTCCATGTTTTCACAAGCATTTGATATGGTTGGACGCCAACCTTCTAAAGTCTATTTTTTGTGTTCCAGTAGAATATAAATATTGTGTTATAGGTCTTCTTATGATTATAGAAGGTCACACCACTATACTGGACAGATGCCATTTAATCTCTGCATACATAAAGGGCTGCAATCTGTGGAGTGGCAGCCCATGATATGCTTAGAGGCCTGGTGGCTCCAGGAGGCCCGGAACCTTATCATACTTTGTGCAGCTTATCTATGTGCAATAGGTGTAAGGGCCATCCAGGTATGGCCCACCAATATATCAACAAATTTCCGGGTGGGCCGAGGCATCTGGGGCCGGTAAGAGCACACAGATTCATCACTGAGGGATTGATTAGTATGGTCTTATCTTCTACAGGTAGAGATGCAGACTGAATCTTCTTCCCACGAGTCCCGGAAAATCAGGTAAACAGACCTTGTGGCAAAGTTTTATCTAGTTTACTGGAAGGTGCAACTAAAGGAAGGGGAGCCCCGACTAGCATTTCAGTGAGGGGTCCCAAGATACCCGATTGCAGTTCTGATCGATCATACTGGGGAAATCGTGGCATTCGGTCTGATTCGTCTCGATTACAATCTGTCCGCATTTAATTCCCACTTTGCGTATTTAAGAAATGTACAAAGAGCTGCCTATAGGGGGCAGTACAGCACCATAATTAGCATTCTTCTCAGCCCGTCACTGTACACACGCAGCATATAAATCTTACCCCAAAAAAACTGCGCATGCCAGTCTGACTCAGGAAAAAGGGAATTATTACACTTAATTAAAGTGTATTGACACCATATGTTCCCCAGCACTGACTCCACATAGTATATTATTAATGATGGCGAAACGCGCCGCCTCACTCCTAGCCAGAAACACAGCCTTTTCTCCCAAATAATATTAATGTAGCAATTTATATGTGGAAAAAAATGCATTAAATAAAAAAAACGATGCTAAATGACTTTTTATGCTTCTTCATGTGAGTCGGAGGAGGTGGAGCCGTTGGGTTTCCAAGACCCAACTAACGGTCTTGATTGCAAGTCTCTAATACCATCATACAACGTCTGCTGGACTTTTTAACGGTGTCTATACATATGGGTATAATATACATATTATATGGATTCGGGGAGGGGGGGCTGTATATTTATATACACAGAAGTTTTTGGAGGTAAGAACTCACCGGACTGAAATAGAGGTGTTTACATTGCAGCTTTTTTCCCCGGATTACAGTAGAAACATACACATCGATAAACGTTTCCGGTCATCTAAAGACTCTACCACCTGCCCCCCAAAAAAAATATACTGACTATATGTATATTTTAAATATGTAAATATAATACGCATCCGGCCTAAACCTCCACATTTTGGTGATATAATGGAAAAATACGCACCTATAAAAAGAGCCGATCGTTCGATAAAGGTTCTATTGGAGAACCGAAATGTATCTAAATAAATCCACATTAAATTGCTCCTTTTGGATCATATTGGGGTGCCTGGCCTGTTTTTCTGGACACTTTATGTCCTCAAATGTATCATTATGTTCAACATTTTGGCCCTCGTTTCCCCCTTTTCACCCTCTGATTCACCTTTGATTCCAAATCTTAGTACTCCAAAACTTTTTCCCCCGAGTGTCCCTTTATGGACTCTAGAACCTCTTTACTAATGTTCTTTTTTTTGGGGTGTCTTTCCCAGTTTCTCACTTTTATTTTCCTTTTATTTCCTGTTTTTGTCATGTGACTCCGGTGTCCGCCTTTCACTTCTAATTTTGATCCTAGAGGCACCATTTTCTTTCTTTTTTGATCTTAGTATCTCCTTTTTCCTCCCCTTGTCATTTTACGCATTATGACCCTAGTGTCCCCTTTTCATTCCCTCCACCCCTTTTTGATTCCAAACCTAAGTATAATAACCATTGCCCCATTTTCGGGGTGTTTGTTGCTTCCATCCTAGTATTTCTCTATGTCCCATTTATTTGTCCCTCTTTTACGTCTATATTTGATCCTCGAGGCACCATTGTTTTCTTCTAGAATTCTTTTTTTTATCTTAATATCTCCTCTTTCCTCCCCAAATGTGTCATTATACTCATTATGACTAGGGATGAGCTGTTCGGGTTCGGACGGTTCAGAGTTCGACCCGAACTTTGGCGGTTCGAAAGTTCGCGAATTTCGAACTTTCTGGCGTGTTCGGTTCGAGTTCGAAAAAAAAAAGAAATTTTGAAAAAAGTAAAGAAAATGCTTAAAACAATACTAAAAAATCTAGAAATAAAGAGACTCTTTACTGCAGAATATTATAAGCAATGGTTTATTAGGTATTGAATTAAAAACTAATGTGTACGTGGAAAGATTATCAACTCAAAATGACCTCTGTTCACAAAACGGGCATAACACCAGGTGTTTTTAGTCTGGTAATCAATTTGATACATTGTACAATATAGTGAGGGGGTGGGGTGGTTGATTGAGATTTGAGAATTAATTTCCCTAAAACATCCTAATATGCTGCATTTAACCCTTTGCTGCTGAGGGTTTTCACACCTTTTGTAGCCATATTTTGATATATGACCCAGACATATTATATATCGTTCTTTCCGGCAGACTCGGCAGATTCATAATATGTCATTATTATATGTGTACGTTATGTCATGTCTGTATATTATAACAAAAAATGCAATAAAATTAGAATTTTCAATAATTTATTATGTGTAAAGTGTTTTTTTTCACATTTTAACATGCGATCGTTTGTGGTTATATTTTGTATGGGGTGCGCTTGTTAAAGAAATTAAAAATGGGGTCTCGTTACATTTACTTTTTGGGGAAAATTTAGCTTTTTTTAACAAACGCACCGCATACAAAAATCGTTACTGCAGCATTATTGTTCACATTATGATTGAAATGGGAACAATATTGCTGCATTAACAAAACAAAAACAAACAAAAAAAATTGTTTATTTTTTTTTTAGAATTCTTTTTTAAAATATATATATTTTTTATTTTTTTTAAAAAAAAAATTTTCATGCTCATGTTTAGTATCCTTGGAAAGGCCATGCTCTGACCGATCCAACGATATCAAACATTAACCCCTAGCTGCCACGGATCGGGAGATAGGGGGTTCATTGGAACCCCCTATCTCCACCATTGGTGGCAGCTAGGGGTTAACTCCAGGACTGACGTCATCGTGCTATGCATGATGACGCCAGTCCTCAGGGGGAGTTCCTGGAGGCTTGGCCGACATCCAAGATGTTGGCCAGCTCCAGGAGAGGATCACGATCCGGCGCTTTTCAGCGCCGATTCGTGATCCGGCTCCCCAGGGGTTAATCACAGCCACCGTTTGGAAGGGCAGGCTGTGCCCTTCCAAACGGTGCCTGGATTAACCCTCTGCCCCCCGGCGATCGGGAGGGAGAGCGGTCTGAAGGACCTCGACCCTCCCTTTCAGGCACTTCCTCCGCACATGCGGGGGGGCGCCTGAATTAGATGCCATCGCGCCGCCGCGATGACATCTAATTGCTCCGCCGGGGTCCCGGAGTGCTGGGCTGACATCCAAGATGTCAGCCCGCACCGGGGAGGCGCAGCAATCCGCCGGATTGCTGCCTCCTGTGCATGGATGCGCTCAGCGCGTCCATAGCACAGGAGAACCACTTGGCTGGATGCGCTGAGCGTGTCCATAGCAGCCAAGTGGTTAACTGGTGTTTGAAAAAAATCTAAAGCAATGTTATTTTTCACCTCGGGATTAAACATTCACAGGGTTATTCAGAGAGCGGTGAAAAGCAGGAGAATAACTGGAGAAGTGAAAATTCTAGGTCAAAATAGCCAAACCAGAAAAATTCTCCCATTTAACTCACTTTCCAAATCGGCTATTTGGTCTAGATTGTTCTCTTCTCCTGCCAGTTCTCCTGGCTTTCACCTCTCTCTCAGGGTTGTTCATAGAGAGGTGAAAACCAGGAGAATGGCAGGAAAAGAGAACAATCTGGACCAAATAGCCGATTTGGAAAGTGAGATAAGGCTAGGGTCAGACTAACGCATTTTTCGCAGCGACCGTCAAAAGTGCGTCCGAACGCATTGCCGTATTTTTTCACGGATTGCGCGAAAACGGTCATACGATGCGCATTTTTGTGCGTGATTTTTTACGGATCCAAACCAGGAAACTTTGGGTGTCTGGACGTTATGTTGGCCGGACATGAGCAGGGTCTGACGTCTCCAAATCACGCACACACGCCGCTAGTGGACGCAACGCACTCTGTACGTCCGTACTAGCGGTTCTGCGTTCTTGAAAAAATGCGTTCATTTTCTACTTGCGTTGCGCAGCCGGACTTTCGTGCGACCGTACTTCGTATATTGGCCGTCATTGCCCGTCATTTGCTGCTAGTGCGGCCGTGATTAAGTGCGCCTAAACGCACGTTAAAAATTCGCTAGTCTGACCCTAGACTAAATGGGAGAATTTTTCTGGTTTGGCTATTTTGACCTAGAATTTTCCATTCTCCAGTCATTCTCCTGCTCTTCACCGCTCTCTGAATAACCCTGACAGGGTTATGCAGAGAAAGGTTAAACTCAGGAGAATGACTGGAGAATGGAAAATTCTAGATAAAAATAGCCAAACCAGAAAAATTCTCCCATTTATCTCACTTTCCAAATCGGCTATTTGGTCTAGAATTTTCCATTCTCCAGTCATTCTCCTTCTTTTCACCGCCAAAAAAGCAGTAAACTTTTTCTGTGTGTCCGAAAATGTCTCCTCTTTTCATACAGACTGCCGCCCCAAGCAGTTGTTTATGGATAGATTAAAGGAAAAGCATTTACCGTAATTTGAAATGTCATTTTTTGGTTTTTACATATTTCTATACATCCTACAAATCCGCCACTTCACAGGCAGGTTATGGGGACCTCCTAGGCACGATATTTGAAGGAATTTTTGGTTTTTATTTTTAACCCTTATTTCATGGAAAACTCACTGTCCCTTTAAAAACTTTTTTTTTAAACTTTTTGTCCTGGTTTCTTGTCCCCCAGGGCACTACCGAGACCCCCATACACCTTTTATGGCAAATATGTAGCATATATGCCCTCTTGGAGGGCACTCTAAAAAACCGAATTTTCAGCCCCATTGACTTGCATGGTGGTTCGGGTTCAGGTTCGGGTTCGGACCTGAACAAATGGGAAGTTCGGGTTCGGGCTCGAACCGAACTCGGGGGTGTTCGGCTCATCCCTAATTATGACCCTAGCATCCCCTTTTCATTCCCTGTGACCCTCTTTTTATTCCTAGTCTTATTCCAGTTTGCTTTCCTGGTGTCCCTTTTTCAACTCTAGAACCTGGTTATTACCACCATTTTTTGGAGTATCTGTCTTTTCTTTCCTAGTATTTCTCTTTGTATTCACTTTTTATTTTCTGTTTTTGTCATGTGACCCTGGTGTCCTCCTTTTACTTCCCAGGGTCCCTTTTTGAACCCAGAGGCACCATTGTTTCCTAGTATTCTCTTTTTGATCTTAGGTTCTCATTTATCTGCCCCAGTGTCCCTTTTCTGGTCTCAGGGACCCTCTTTTCTGTGCCAGTGTCCTTGTTCCCTTCATAATCTTCCTCCATTTGACACATTGTCCTCTTTTTAACCCAGTCTTTCTTTTTATCCTCCCCTTTCCTGTCACAATGTCCCCCGATGACTCCCGTGTTCCTCATCTTTATATTGTCCTTTTTAATCGTATTTTCATGGTTTCCCTTTATCGATTCCTTCTTGTCCACTGTCTCTTTTGACCAGAGTTTCCTCCTTTTTAGCACTTTTTCCCTTTTTTATTCCTATTATCCCACTTATTCGTTGTCTCTCATTTCTGTCTCATTGGCCTTCAAAGGGATATTCTTGCAGTGTTCACTTGTCCCCTAAACAATACTCAACCCCCTACCAACTGCATCCCGATTCCCTTTAGGCTGGGGTCAGACTAACGCGTTTTTAACGTGCGTTTAGGCGCACTTAATCACGGCCGCAGAAGCAGCAAATGACTGGCAATGACGGCCAATAAACGAAGTACGGCCGCACAACGCAAGTGGAAAATGGACGCATTTTTTCGAGAATACAGAACCGCTAGTACTGACATACAGAGTGCGCTGCGGCGGCATAGCGGCGTGTGTGCGTGATTAGGAGATGTCAGACGCTGCTAATGTCCAGCCTACATAACGTCCAGACGCAAAAAGTGTTTTATTGATGATCCGTACAAAATCACGCCCGAAAATGCGCGTCGTCTGACCGTTTTTGCACATTCCGTGAAAAAATACGTCAATGCATTCGGACTCACTTTTTGATGGTCTCTGCGGATAATGCGTTCGTTTGACCCTAGCCTTAAATCTAGCAAAAAAGTGACAGATTTATTACATGCTTAGCTGAAAAATAGAATAGTTTTGTGTTACTGATGAGCTTTGCCTTGCTGTCTCTTGACTCTGTAACATGATATCAATCAACTTTGAATCCTGGCTAGAGCACCTCTCCAGTAAGTGTCCTTGGGCAAGACACCTAACGGTACATACTCGCCACCCAGGACATACTTGAATACCAGAGAAATCTCAATGTATCCTTCCTGCTAAAATACTTTCGCAAAAAAAAAAAAAAGCTCCCCTGCACAGACCAGCAGAACCCCCCCCCCCACTCCATGCTCCGATCCAGGAAGATAAAAATCACGGAGCCGAGTTTGGATAAATAAATTGGATTAGCTGCTCGTAGGCAGAAAATAAGTAAACTGTACAAATGCTAAAATACTTCTTTTACCGGACTGGATTTTTTTTTCATTCACTGCCAAGGGATTTCCCAGAAAACCACTGCCATCATTTTGAATCTATCCTTAACTCCCAGGTACGTCCTATGGAAAAGGTTGCTTAACGACTTTATTAAACAGAGTGCTGGAAGGTATCGTCATCACTTCCAGCTGCTCTTTTACTATTGCAGGGATGCCTCGACAATAGTCATTTTAACTGCCGGACCGCTTTGTGTGCTTTCACTGCCGGTATATCCGGTGAAGCGGCCGGGCAGGTGAAAGGAGTGCGTGTGTCGAAGGGTCGAGACACTCATCTGGAAGCATTCAGAGTGCCTCGAGGGGTCGAGGCAAGCAGCCAACTAATGATAAAAAAAAAGGTTTAAAATATTTTTAATAAAAAAGCCACCCCCCCGTTCCCGAATATATATTAAAGGGAAAAAAAAGGCTATGTAAATAACAAAGGGCTAATCGAACTTATTGTCATGGAAGCTGCAAAAAAACATGTAAACATTGGGGGCTCTATTAAATTCATTGCGCAAAGAGCAAAAGCGCAGCGCTATCTTTTTTGCGTGCAGCGTTAAACGTTAACGCGCGAAAAATAACGGTGATATTAAAATCCGAGTGCATTTTTTCATCCGTCGAAAAATAACGCGTGTAAAAAAGACACGCAAAAACGCACGCACACTAACTCTGTGCGCAGAATGAAAAATGAAGTTTTTTCACCCGATTCAGCCAATCAGAATTAAGAACCACAATGGTCTCCCGTTCAGTTTTTGCGCCTGTCAAAATCAATTTGCTTATATATGCTGCAGCAATAATAAAAACATGCGCAACTTCTCAATTTTATTGTTTGGGTATGTGTAGAATGTGTAACTATACTGTGCTGTATTTTTTTTCATGCTGGTGTATTTGGTTTCGTCCAGGACGTTCAGATTTGCCGTTACCACCAGCTTTTAAAAGATGTTAAATTTATGCGCGCAAACGTTGTCCGTTAAAACTTGCGCTAAGATTGTAATACCATCCCAGATTGTGAGTTCCTACGGGAATAGGGCCCTCATCTCCTCCTGTACTGTTTGTCAAATGTTGTTCAATGTATTGTAACCCTGTCTATACTGTGCTTATTGTACAGCGCTGCGGAATATGCTGGCGCTTTATAAATAAAGAATAATAATAATAATAATACCATCTGCGTACCAGTGCACAAACGCATTTGCGCTCACAATGTTAAGTATAGGACACGCAACGTACATTACACTCGCAAAGGTTTCTCGCAGCTTCACCCGCGGTAGACGTTAACGCGCTTTTTTTGCGCGGACATTGTAATATGACGTTCTGCGCAAAGGGTTTTTACCCTCGCGTTAATGCCTTTTTGCGCACGCGTTTACGTTTGCACAAAGTAGTTAATAGAGCCCTGGGTATTTCTAGACTCAGAACAAAATTTAGAAATTATTTAGCCGGGGTCTTTTTTGCCGGTTGTAGATGCGCAAGAGATTTTGGGGTTAAAGATCGAAGAAGTGTGGTTTTTATTCATCATATTTCATAATTTTTTTTATACTAAATTATACGATATGATGAAAATGGTATCTTTAGAAAGTCCATTTAATGGAGAGAAAAACAGTATATAATATGTGTGGGTAGAGAAAACAAGAGGAAAATTAGAGCTAAATGTAAACTGCGCAGAGATATAAAAAGAGCATTGTGCACTTTCAGACAGACAATGGTAAACCAGTGTGTCACTAAGGGGTTAATTATACAGTAATACATATTTGGGAATATTCCCAATGTATTCCTTACTGTAATAACACATTTGGCAGGGAGATGTCGCCATCTACTGGCCAAAAGGAGTTAATGCAGTTCTGGGTTCTTTGCAGGATCATTTGGGGAGATGTCATACAGACACATTCTTGTTTTTAAACAGTGTGAGCACCTCAGGCATCACGTCCACGCTGCTAAAACTTTATGGGCAGATTCTGGGGACAAAATGTAAACAAATTTAGTTTGCAATCAATCAGAATTCCTTTGCATTGCTCCTGTGTAACAGGATATCGACGATACTCAATATCAGATTATTATATTATAATTATTATTCTGATATCTATAGAGGAGGGAGCGTTTCCATAAAGGTTTCAGTAGGTTTGCCTGCTGGCGTTACACTTTTTGTATTCTGTGTATCAAACAATCAAAATTCTACAAAGAAAAAAATCATAACACATACAAAAAAAATTTTTTCATTTTTTTGTACGCAAGTATAAAAAAAAATAATCAAAAATTGATAATGGAAATAAATTAAAAAAATTGTAGATACAAGATTTGCGTATACTATGTAAAACAAATCTAAACCGAATGAAAAACATAAATGCAAAAAATGACAAATATTACATTTTGTGTATAAAAACATCTAAACTGGACAATGAATAAAATAAATGCAAAACAATTTGTGTATACTTTTATAGTGTAAAAAAAATATCAATTCAACATCAAAAATGATTATTAGCAAATACAAAAAGAGTAAAAATTAAATATTGTATATATATATACATACACCGTATAAAAAAATATCATAATGTAATATTAAAAACAAACAAATGTAATACACTAAATATTGTAGACATTCTGTATATAAAAAACTAAATATTATATTAGAAACATAATTTTAAGACATTAAATCTATATATATTGTATATAAAAAAATAAAAATCAAGCAAAAAATAACCATGCAAAATATTAAATATTAATATATATTTTGTGCATGCGGTGTATAAAAATAATTAAAAAGCGACAAAATAAATTTAGGTTACAATAAGATCGCATGAATTAGGATAATAATCTCAGAGAAACCCGTGTGAATAACACCCTCAGTACTGTGGGAATAATAACTCTTTCAATACAGAGGTCTTCTCCTAAGGGGGGGGGCTTTTTATTTGTTGATGTTTGAGACCCCCAGTGGAGGAAAAGTCTGTTCTAGAAGTTGTCCTCAGGAATGACTATGACCGTGATGGTCGAAACCAGGGAATGACTTGACTTGTCCAGGGTGACTGGTGATTAGACCGTTTAGTCTAGCGCCGAGATTTTATTTTTCATATAAAAAATAATTCAAGTCCAAGTCATCGGAACTCGCCGCTTAGCGAGTAACCCGTCCAGCCAACCCGAGACGGGCAGCTAACGTCGCATCCGCTGGTGGTAGGAGAGATGAAAATAACACATGTTAGGCTTGTATGAACTGTCTGTGACAAAGCTAGACGTTATCAGGCAACACCAACCGCCAACTCATGATGTCATTACCACCCTCTGGGGAAAATGAGGTCATTAATTGAGCTGCTGACTGAGATAAGAGGCCGTAAAAATAAACAGGGCTGCTTGGAGATGTGGAGGGCTTTGCAGGGAGAACCTTAAAGTGCTCTGGGACAGGAGGGGCGAGGGGGGGGGTGGGAGATTTTTTGGAGAAAAAGTAATGAGAATTGGTTGAAAACACACAGGAAGGATCAGCGGGCTGGAGACATTTTAATTGTAATTCGTGTGCAAGATTATATTTCTAAAGTTGTCCTTGGTGGGCTTAACCCACGTGTCGCCGTATGACTATGGGCTGGAGACATAAAAGGATCAGGGTGTAAATGGTGGTTGATGTAGAGCTGTTCTATATCTTTTCCACTTTGGAGGAGAGGACGACCGGTCATTGAGGACATTCGTCAAAATGGACGAGCTGACAACACAATCCTACCTACACCTACACTTGGGATCCTTGCCTATTTATGTCCTTATTGTTCCTTGGGTGGTGGAATGAGGTTGTGACCTCAGTACGTAACTAGAGAGGGAGGAACACCTTGAACCTCTGCTCTCCTCCCTCCACTTTTCACGGAAAAGGGAGACTACTATTTGATGCTTTTTCTACCTTTTTGCTCACATCAAGATGTAGCAGAAAAGCAAAGCTCGGCTAAAATGGGGACAGGTCATGACCAAAAAATTTGGTTAATTTCAGTTTCTGAATAATGTCGGAACTACAGTTTCCGCCGAACCAAAACTTGCACGTAATTCACATTCATCTTCTGAAATATCGAAAGGAATCACTTGTCATGTTATGCAACAAATTGTCAAATGCTTCCCTGTCAGCATATGAAATACCAAACAGCATCACTTTTCATGTATTATTTCTGCCTGTTTAAGAGTTAAGGTTAGGGTTACTGTTTGTGCTTGTTTTAGGGTTACCATTTCTGCTTGTTGTAGAATTAGGATTAAGGATAGGGTTACTGTTTGTGTTTGTTTCAAGGTTAGGGTTACCATTTCTGCTTGTTTTAGGATTAGCGTTAAGAATAGGGTTACGGTTTGTACTTGTTTTAGGATTAGGGTTAAGAATAGGGTAACGGTTTGTACTTGTTTTAGGATTAGGGTTAAGAATAGGGTTACGGTTTGTACTTGTTTTAGGATTAGGGTTAAGAATAGGGTTACGGTTTGTGCTTATTTCAGGGTTAGGGTTACCATTGCATCAGCATCTCGATTATTCACCCCAGGGCGATACTTCAGGCTGAACCGAAACCCTGACAGAGCGGCCAACCACCGATGTCCCGTTGCGTCCAGTTTTGCGGTAGTAAGGATGTAGGTAAGAGGATTGTTATCCGTCTTAATCACGAACTCAGCTCCATACAGATAGTCTTTCAACTTGTCCACCACTGCCCACTTCAAGGCTAGGAACTCCAGCTTGTGAGTAGGATAGTTCTTCTCCGAAGGCGTAAGGCTCCGGCTCACGTACGCCACAGGCCTCAGCAATCCACCATACTCCTGATATAGGACTCCTCCCAGACCTTCTCGGCTGGCATCCACATGTAGTTCATACTGCTTGTGAGGGTCCGCATAGGCCAAAACAGGAGCCCGGGTTAGGCTCTCTTTCAGCTTTACGAAAGCTCCTTCGCATTGACTGGTCCATTCACCTTGTATAGACTCTCGAGCTTTCCTTGGCCCCGGAGCTGACGGGTTTTTGTCAGAGACCTTGCAGCCTTCTTCTGTGGTTTCCTTCTGCAGGAGTTTGTTCAGTGGTTGAGCTATTTTCGCGAATCCTCCCACAAATCTTCGATAGTATGAACAGAATCCCAAGAAAGATCTAAGCTCAGTGACGTTTCGGGGTCTAGGCCAAGAAGCTACGGCCTCCAACTTCTGAGGGTCTGTTGAAACACCTTCTGCTGAGACCACATGTCCCAAATACGTAACAGACGGTAGACCTATACAAATGGTTAGGGTTACCATTTCTGCTTGTTTTAGGATTAAAGTTAAGAATAGGGTTACAGTTTGTACTAGTGTAGCGCGGTGTTAAAAATCTTGCTGTGGCAGTACCTATTTTTGGCCACAAGATGGAGACTATCGCGATCAGAGATACTGGACATTGGGACTACAATGCCCGGCATGCTTTGCAAGAAGACAGGAAGTGGGTGGGGACTGGAGACTTACATCCTCTGCCTCGTGGAGAAAGTTCCAGAGCGCGCCAGGGAAGCAGAGAAAGCAGACGCACTGAGGAGATCGTGAGAGAACCTAGGCCAAAGCCCGAGGGAGACCTGTTATTCCTGCCTGGGTCACTCAACCTGAGGAGAAGGAGACTTGCCAGAGCTCAGACATTGTTGCAGACCGGCGGAATCGAACGGAGAGCAGGCGGTGAGCTGGACAAGCTGCATGAAGTCAGACAACGGATCCGGCCGCTAGTATCCCCAGTCAAAATCCGGAAGAGAGACGTCCTGGGTCAGCGGAGCCTAAAGCCTGCGTCGGATGGGTGAGAGGCCTCCAAGGCTGTTTGTGATTAAAGGTCAAGCTGCTGTTTTCTCTTTAAAGTCCACAGGGCCCCAACTGACTAGTCGAAGACTTTCCTTCATGTAAACTCACTGGCCAGTTGAACAGTACCCGGGTACCACATACATACATATACACCTTTTTACATTCCGGGACTTAACCTGTGCAGGACTCATTCTGTTACGAATCGGAACAAGGGGGTTAAAGATAAAGTTACGTTCCGAACTATATTTTTCTCTTTTCCGCTGCGCGTTTACCGCAATACGAAGGGATTGTATGTTTGGGGTTTCGCTACGTGTCCCCTTTTTCTGAACTATCGGGAAATTGCATTGCTTTTATGTTCGGTCGCGAATATTTTATTTTCCGAAATACGAAGCCTCGTGTTTCGTTTCTTTTCCGCTGCGCGTTTTACCGTGATACGAAAATACTGTAATAATACTTGTGAATACCGTTCTTCAACATCTGCTCAAGATTTTAGTAAACTATTTAAATGATAAAAACTCACAACTGTGTTGGAGTGTATTTATTCCCTAGTGCGGGGAGACTGACCCGTGGTTCATTTTCAGCGGCTCCTCCGGGAGTGAGCGCTACACTTGTTTTAGGATTAGGGTTAAGAATTGGGTTACTGTTTGTGTTTGTTTCAGGGTTAGGGTTACCAATCATTTCTGCTTGTTTTAGGATTAGGGTTAAGAATAGGGTTACGGTTTGTACTTGTTTTAGGATTAGTGTTAAGAATAGGGTTACGGTTTGTACTTGTTTTAGGATTAGGGTTAAGAATAGGGTTACGGTTTGTGCTTATTTCAGGGTTAGGGTTACCATTTCTGCTTGTTTTAGGATTAAAGTTAAGAATAGGGTTACAGTTTGTACTTGTTTTAGGATTAGGGTTAAGAATAGGGTTACGGTTTGTGCTTGTTTCAGGGTTAGGGTTACCATTTCTGCTTGTTTTAGGATTAAGGTTAAAAATAGGGTTACAGTTTGTACTTGTTTTAGGATTAGGGTTAAGAATAGGGTTACGGTTTGTGCTTGTTTCAGGGTTAGGGTTACCATTTCTGCTTGTTTTAGGATTAAGGTTAAGAATAGGGTTACGGTTTGTACTTGTTTTAGGATTAGGGTTAAGAATAGGGTTACAGTTTGTACTTGTTTTAGGATTAGGGTTAAGAATAGGGTCACGGTTTCTACTTGTTTTAGGATTAGGGTTAACATTTCTGCTCCCAAAGTGGCATCAATAAAAAACCCACCATTACGACAATTAATGGGTTAATGCCCACCATTGGTAAATGAGGTTATCTGGCTTGAACAAGGTAACGATAATTCAAAGAGCGTAATCTTGACTCTCTATGCTTCCTGGGCCTTTCGTACATGACCCTCTGCCAAAGGTGATATTCGGCTCCACTATTGGTTCCTGCACAATATAGGAATGTGGTGGAAGAGGGGTAGGGCCGGGATTTGTCCACTTTGTTTTGCTTACATTAGCATTGCTACAGTATTCACGTGACTGTAGTGAAGGGGTTAAGGCCTCACTGACAAAGAAAAATCTTAACACCGACATTGATGGAAATCGTACCAGTAGAATAAAAATACATAGTTGAAAAAGACCCAGAATAAGTAAATATTACGGCAGGTCTTTGCATTATGTAACTGTTTAACCGCACGTTCCACATTATTCCACATCCTCCCTCATGTTTATTGTCTTCAAGACCGTACTGGGTAAGGCCGACCCCTGGGGAAGGGTTTGTATGTTTGTGTCTTTACCAAGGGCAGGAGAGAGTGGCATGACATCACGGCTGGGAGATGGAGCGCTAACCTGTCTATCACCTCTAGCTTCCTCTTCCCCCCACCCCAGTTCGTAGCCCAGGAATTTCTCTTCTCCAGTGCTGTCTCAGGGACCTGTCTGGAGAGCTATCTTTCCATAAACAAGCCTTCAGTCTTCAAACCACTTACAACAAACATCTTGTAATTGGAAACAGTACGTAGCAGTTATTTGACTTGCGGGCTCCTTCCACGTTCCCTTCTGGTGCCTCTGCCATGAAGCCCTATGAGAATACATAAGGCCTACAGCAATGAGGAGAGACACTTTGTATCATCAAAAACAAAGGATCATCCACTGTGATAATATGAGTGTGTTTTCTTAAAGTTATAAATCAAGTCGACTGTTCATATTTAATGTTAAATCCAGAGAATATACAGGGCCTGGCCAACAAACGTCTCGCACTCCAATATTTCGTAGGGCTGCCATTTTCGTTGATTATGGTACCCATTCACCGTGGTATTGTTCCGATAACCGCATGCAATGTCACAGCAATTATTTCCATCCAGAGTCGCATTAATTTGTGGCCAAGATCTTATATTGATGACGATGAGAGAGTTTAAGCTCTGCATAAAGTCTTCTCCAGCACCTCGCAAAGATTATAAATGAGATTAAGGTGTGGAGTGTGTGGTGGCCAATCCATGTGTGAAAATGAGGTCTCATGCTCCCTGAACCACTCTTGCACAATTCGAGGCCTGGTAGAGTGAGGCAAGTACCAGGCCAAAGGTTGCCACCAAGCAGCAAAGCAAACAAAGCTGATATCAGCATTAGGAGACAAATCAGGTGAGTAGGAAGCACAGGAACCACTCAAAAATGGTGACTAACCCCATTCTTCAATATTGACCAAAGGAAGTTGGGTCAAAACTACAGCACACACCTACAACAAGGCATTTTCCTGATTAGGGATAAGGCCATTTAATGTACATATATGTTCGAGGTCTGTAAAACCACCAGAAGATGGCACGTCCTTCATGGTAGGTGGCAGGAATGAAACATCACATTTTATTCTTTGTCTCTGCAACCATACCATTAAAGTTATTGTGTGGAATACACCGGTGTTGCCCACCATTTTCTGTATGGACACATTTGGAGGAAGCTAACCCCTCCGGGGGAGCACCAAGTGTCCTTGGTGGTGGATTGGAGGCTCTCACTGCAGTGGATAGCACCATTTATTTCCAGTTGGTGTCTTCATGGTAGGTGGCCAGAAGCTTGTGGATTCATCATGCTGGACAGTAGTTTAAGTTGAGCTGGTAGACTAGGTAGGACCTGAAGACTAGAGTTCTATTTCACCCTATAAAACAATGTTTGGATCTCAGCATATGGTGCGCTAGGAGTAGTGTCATCCAGATTTTTGAGGATTTAAGCTCCAAATAGAACACCTACTGGTGTTGACTCCTACTGTATGTTGACTTTATGACCTATGTAATAAATACATGTACAACAACATCTTTAGTGTTTTTGGCATTTTCGACATATTTTCATTCTTGGGAGCATGAAATAAAATCTCCAAATCTGTATTAAGCTCAGGTACTTTATTTTTATGGACTAAATGTGTTTATATTTAGCCAAGGTAGTTATTATTGTTCAGAAAAGAGGTTCTCAAAAATATTCCTGTGGTCTATGTTAGGATGTTAGCCAAACGTTGTTGGGCACATCCAAGATAAAGCCTGATCTGTGTTCATCCAGGGCCGTCTCCATTTGAATCTTTCAGGTTTCTGGGGTCAGGAGCAGAAAACTAGAAGTCACCTTAAATTGGTCACAACTTTATGTGCTCGTCTGGACCAAAATAAGCCCAGGTCTGAGTAGGTGGATGTCAAAACACCAGTCATGGGTGACTGGGATTATGTATAGAGAATGGACACCTCCCAGGGTTTGTTCTTTTCTGAGTAGACAAAGTCGATTTGGACCCATTTGGACCCTATGTCTGGACATCCAGAGATAAAAGGGTGGAATGCTCAATTCTTCGGGTTTACGATCAAATGACCTCAGTGAAAATCAATGGCTAGCAATCTGTGTTATTTCCACTGAACGTTCATGACCTAGACCGAGCATAACCCTTTTGGAGATCAGTTCACATTATTATTATACACCCCTGGAAGCCTAGAAAATTGGTTGATATCAGATGGCACACATGTTTTATGGAGACTTAGATTGTCTATGCAGTCATTGACCTCCTAACTATCTCTTCCAGGACATCTGACAGGATAGTAGGACCAGTACTGAACTGGGGCCATTAGTGGTGGCCAGGACAGGGGTTTGGGCAAAAGGTAGGCAGAGATGGAGTTACGAGATGGTCAGTATGTTTGAAAAGTGTCAGGGATGTGTCATGTGCCATAAGGAAACCTTCAGGTATTGAGTGAGTCAAAGACATGGTGACACGTGTCATCTGCGTGACACAGACCTGGATGACAAGATGATGGCGTTCTTTATCGATATGACTGGCAGAATGATGCATTGGCAACCCAAGATCGTAGATGAATGACATAAGATGACTGTCAAAACCCAAGTGCACAGTATTGGCAGTCACAGAGTTAATGCACAGGGAGCGACAGCAATCCTGGCACAAGAAGACCACGTGGCAGCACAAGTGCTGGTAAGATAGAAGTCATGACATAGTCTAGGTCTGCATAGGCCTAGATTTATTGCAGCATTTCTTGGGAGTGAGGTGTCTCACTGAAGAGGTGGATGGGCAATGAAATTCATTTACTTGTCCTTTTCCTTCACCCTGATGAGCTTTCAATTTGGAGACAACTCAAGGGGCCCCTGGGCAATGAGAGATCATGGTGCCCCCACTATGCCTGACCATGTGCAGGTGTAAAAGATGGCTGCTGTTACAAATTCCCCTTGATTTTTATTGGCGTTGGTGTTGGGTCCAACTGAAAAGTAAGACCTGACGAAGCTTTAGGAGGGCCCTCAAGGGGTCCCTTCCTAGGCAAGGGAACCTTGGGCAGCACCCAAGTGCCCAAAAGGTCTGTCTGCCCACCCCTGGCAGTATAATTTATTATCAGATCAGTCAAACATCTGCGAGCAGCGCCAGATAGAGGGAACCTTACATTATCAAAGACTCACCTCCCCAGGCAGGAGCAAAGCACTGCCTATACACCCTCAGGAGGCAACGCACGTACACATCTATACAATTTATTTATTTATTTAGAAAGGATTTTACCAGGAAGGATACATCGAGATTTCTCTCGTTTTCAAGTATGTCCTGGGTTCAAGAACATTGGCAGGCCTGATTGGCAGGAAGGCGCTAACAAAGGGTACCCCCAAATCTAGCTCATAATTTATTATAACTTGGTTTGTACTTAATTGTTAATGTAGATTAAATCGGTATAAATTGGATTTGTATGGACAGGGGTGTATCGAGAAAGGTTGAGGCATACCAAGGACTTGCAAGGTTCCTCGACTCACAGGAGTAGCAAGAATTCACTGAGTCACAGAATTTATTTTTTACATTTCTCTTTTATCCATTTCCATCTTTTCGAAGATGTTTGAGGTTGTAAGTTTTATTTTTCTATCTCATAACATGTTATGGCTCAGCTGCAAACGGACCTTTTTTCCACCCATCATTTAATCGTGGCTGATGTTTCAGAGCTGTAATCACAAACTCATCTGTAAGTTCATTTTTTCATCTTTTATCATTTTTGTAATTTTCATCTTGATTAAGCTGTAGTTTTCGGTTGATTCTGTCTCGCTGTTCAAGCTCCCAAATGGTTAACCACGATTTTCGACATTTCAGGAAATTACTGCCTAATTGCGGTCGCTATTAAGTGCCCACATTTTGATTCTAAGATTTATCCCGCTCATTAAATGCCAACTAATAACAATACTCATTACCCAATCCATGGCAGGGCTTCAAAGAAACCCACGGCCGGTCGCACCGGAATCCACTGGTGGCCACTTCCAAGTATCTTTAACTTTGTTGCCGTTTGCGCCATGTTACGTTTTATTGTAGTGCGTGTTTTGTGTGCTCTGTTTATGGAAGTGTTTCGTACACAAGCTTTGATCACTTTTTTGTGTATATTATACAGCCATTCGTAGTTTAAGATGAATTTATCCCTCGTAATGATATCCAGTCTCACCACTTACAGGGTAATTGCTCGCTCGACTTTGATATGTGTCCCCCCCCCCCACGGGCCCTGCAATGCAATCAGATGTGAGAGGATGCTGCCAACATCTTGCATTTGGATGAAGACATGATGGCAAGCTGGTGGGACGATCTGGTTCCCATCAATCAGCATGGAAAATAGGGATTCTCATTGGCCTGGAGCTACCATCACACTCAGACCAAAGACGTTCTACATGGTGAGCCATATAGACCCGAACCCAAAGTTTTTGTTAAAAATATTAAATGAATGAATGAGTTTCAGGAACTGAACCTCCTCTTATGTTGAGCACATCCCATCAATACAAGTGGCCATTGTTTTCTTTTAGGAACATGTCGACGTGGCTCTGCATGTTGTACCCAATGCATCGCACTATGGTATCATCAATATTTTGGATCTCATTGCTAATGCTACCGCTCAGTTGTCCATCATGCGAAGCTTCTTACGGTGCACTCGTTCCTTCAGGTAGACCTACATCAAAAAGTCTGGCTGGTAAGACCTGGGTTGCCATAGGTTTTTGGAAAATGACATGGTCCTCAAAAAAAATCTCCCATTAACTCAAGTGAAGTGAACTATCATGCGCCATCTTCCTGGAAGTAACCCCGAGTAAAGGTCCATGTCCTCATTTGTTCCGTTTTTATGGCTCTTCTTTCCTAATGCAGGGAGGGAACTGGCAGCAATAAGATTCTAAAGAGGATTTGGAAACATCTACCCCAAAAAAAAATGGAGGCTCTAAAACACATCATATCAATCAACAATTCTGATAAGAAAACCGGTTATGCTGCATATTAGGCAATAAGCCTGCATCAACCAGGAAGCGGCTGAAACCTACCAGCCTATCCCTGCACTACTATCTGTATATTCATTTATTTAGTTAAACTTGCATGTGTTATGTTATCATTTTTAAATTGTAAAAAAAATACAAAAATGTCTGATAGGGAACAAGGCTTCTATAGCCTGATTTTTATAAAGAATATATATAATATTAATATAATTAAAAAGCTTTTTGTTTGGACAAGATTCCGTGCTGGGTTTGCGTTGAGAACGGTTTAACTCTTTGCTTCTGCTTAGGCTTGTGCACCGATTTTTTTTTCGGTTCGATTCAATTTTTCAGATGTTTAAACTTTTCGATTCGGCTCGTTTCAACCGATTTCCGTTTCGGTTCGGTTCGGTTCGACTCGACTCGTTTTTCGGGTACATTTTTTTTTTCGGAATATCGACCATTTTTCGTATTTTCGTGTCACTTTGCTCGTTTTTGTATCGACTTTTCGTAAGTTTGGAAATTTTCATTTTTTCGGAACGTCTGTTCTCCTCGTTTCAAAGCAATAAATTTCGATTTGACACATTTCAAGTCCATTCGAAAATTCCGAAAATATTTCGTTTCGGCTCGGAAAACTTTTCGGATCTGCCGTTTTCGGATCTAAAAAGTTTCGGAAAATCGGCCGCATCCGAAAACACGAATCGGGAAATTTCGTGAAAATTCCGAAATTCCGAAACGCACATCCCTACTTCTGCTTACCTTAAACCTGCAAGCTATTTTTGCCTGTTTTACCCCATCCTCCGATGCGCTAGTCTTTAGAATACTTTGGTGTTGAATAAATAATGGTAAAGATTTAAATTATAATAATAATAAAATAATTATAAAATTGATCGAGAATAGAAACGGAATATTTTCTCCATATTGTTTTAGCACGATTCCATAAGTTAACTGAAAAATAAAACAAATCTGATTTATATACTTTTTGTGCTGCCTCTAAGCACAAATTTTGGTCCAATCAGTGACATGAAAAAGTAACTCGTACTATACAATGCTACGGCCCCTACAAAATAAAAATGTCATAGAATCTAAAAGATACCTAACAGTGTAGTAGGAATCTGTACCCCAAGTTCATTTAGTGCTTCAAGGCGGCATTTAAAGCTGTGGCTGTAATGCTTTCCAGGGGTTCTTTTTTGGCATCTCCAAAAGCAGGACACCTGGTTAGAAACCCAGGATGGTATAAGTGATACCACCAAAATTGATTGAGGGTGTACCACATGCCTCGAGAGGTTTACTTTTATGATATATATATATATGCTGCAACTAACGATTATTTACATAAATCGATTATTTGGCCGATTATTTTTTTGATTGATTCATCGGATTTCAATGTTCTTGAACCCAGGACATACTTGAAAACGAGAGAAATCTCAATGTATCCTTCCTGCTAAAATCCTTTATAAATAAATAAATAAAAAAAGACTATTTTTCGCTTACTTAAGAAGGAACATTGTGTAAAAAGCCCCCTGACTCCCCCACTTTTTCATAAACAATTCGTGTAGTGTACATAACCTTTGTACATACGTACGCAAATTATGAACTTTTGGCACACACGGTACAAGAAGGTCAAAGTGATGGATTGATTTTACGTGCAGAGCTCAAGGCCATGTCTGCTTTCTCGCCATATGAACTCTTGTAATTGTCACATCCCACGGTACCCACGCCCGGCAGCGCCGTGCTCACTGCTTGGGCACTGCGTGAAGAGCAGGATCAATGCCATCACGTGAGACGCCAGGGGGCGGGACGTGGCTTGATGAAGCACCCACCAGATTTAAAGCCCAGCATCTCACTTCACTGCCCTGATGTGGTTATCACATTCCTCAGCGCTTTCTAGTTTATTGGCTACTCTATGTGTGCCGACTTGGCAATTACTGACAAACCCGCTCTGTGTACTGACTTGGCAAGTACTGACAAACCCGCTCTGTGTATCGACTTGGCAAGTACTGACAAACCCGCTCTGTGTACCGACTTGGCAAGTACTGACAAACCCGCTCTGTGTACCGACTTGGCAAGTACTGACAAACCCGCTCTGTGTACCGACTTGGCAAGTACTGACAAACCCGCTCTGTGTATAGACTTGGCAAGTACTGACAAACCCGCTCTGTGTACCGACTTGGCAAGTACTGACAAACCCGCTCTGTGTGTAGACTTGACAAGTACTGACAAACCCGCTCTGTGTGTAGACTTGGCAAGTACTGACAAACCCGCTCTGTGTACCGACTTGGCAAGTACTGACAAACCCGCTCTATGTACCGACTTGGCAAGTACTGACAAACCCGCTCTGTGTACTGACTTGGCAAGTACTGACAAACCCGCTCTGTGTATAGACTTGGCAAGTACTGACAAACCCTGCTCTGTGTACCGACTTGGCAAGTACTGACAAACCCACTCTGTGTATAGACTTGGCAAGTACTGACAAACCCGCTCTGTGTACCGACTTGGCAAGTACTGACAAATCCGCTCTGTGTACCGACTTGGCAAGTACTGACAAACCCGCTCTGTGTACCGACTTGGCAAGTACTGACAAACCCGCTCTGTGTACCGACTTGGCAAGTACTGACAAACCCGCTCTGTGTATAGACTTGGCAAGTACTGACAAACCCGCTCTGTGTATAGACTTGGCTATTCGGTGGCATTTCAGGGCCAGATCGGCTCTCTCTGAATAACATATAAAACAAGCAGGTCAGCGCCACAAATCACGTCCACCGCCAATCTCCCAAAAGCTTGATCAAACACAGTGGTCTTGCCTGTACCAGGTGAATGAAAAAAAACATACGTATCTAGATCAGCGCAATAAAAATTGCTCTCAGGATCTTGGTGTCTCTCATAGATCAGCAGACCATATTTTGGTACATAAAACAAAATATACAAATACACAATGGTGAAGTATATCAGATATATACTATAAATAAAATGCAATGAATGATGTTTCACTCACAAACATAGAGCCTAGCACTGGATCTAAGTGTAACTGCACGTTTTGGGTGGTTTTTTTCTTCTATATTGTTCACAGGTGACCCACACCTTGCACAGCTGTTTCCCTTCACATATCAAGGAACCATAGAAGACGAGAAAAGACAGCGCAACGCTCCTTGTGCAGAACGAAAAATAGAAGTGTATATATGCTTTTCAGCCAACTTTCACTCACACTTGTTGGAGCTTCAATAGCTCTAAGGTTTGCGCATATGGATTTTTTCAGGCTCGGGCAAATCCACAAACCATCAAAAAGACACAGGCTGGATCTTCTTTTCCAAAGAAAATGTAATAAAATAAAAACATTTAAAACAAATGGATAAAACAGATACCCAGGACGCGTTTCATCGCACTAGGAGACTTCCTCAGCTGGTTAAGGATCAGTGTCCCCTGTAAGATGTTTTATAGTCCTCTAAATTAAGATCAACCATATGCATGTGTTATCTTCTACTTTATAGAAGATAAAAATCTAAAGTAATATTAAATATTTTTATTACATCATTGTATAATTATATATAAAAAAATATATTATGTATAAAGTATTTTACCAGGAAGGATACATTGAGATTTATTTAGTTTTCAAGTATCTCCTGGGTTCAAGAACATTCAATTTTACAGTAGATGCATTTTATTACTTTGTATTTCTGTAAGATATTAAAAATAACACAAATATTTATTGTGAAAATCTGTATATGTAAGAAATATATATGTAGCGCTGTGTTTCAAACCTTGCTGTGGCAGTACCTATTTTTGGCCACCGGAGGGAGACAAACGCGATAAGAGACACTGAACATTGGGACTACATTTCCCGGCATGCTCTGGGAACGGACGCAGAAGTGGGTGGGACACGCCGAGGTACATCCTGAGCCTCGTGGAGATAGCTGGCAGAGCGCGCCAGGGAGTGAAGGAGAGAGGACACAGTGCTGCAGAGCGGAACCGTGACTAGGCCGGAGCGCAAGTGCGGCCTATCAGGATTCCAAGTGGGGTTATCCAGCCTTGCAAGAAGGAGACCCAGTGATCCACAGGCATCACCCAAGCTGCTGTCAAGGAAGCGGAGGACCCTCGAGTTAGGAGTACCGCAGGTCCATTGGATGGGAGAGCAGGCGGTAGCTGTACCAGTCACTGTCGGAGCAAAGAGAGCCAGACAACGGATCCAGTAGCCAGTATCCCAGCAAGGCGCCGAGCGGAGGGACGTCCTGGGTCAGAGGTACCTTGGTGATCGAGCGGATGGGTGAGAGGCCTCCAAGGCTGGTTTTATAAACTCAAGAAAGCATGCTGCTGTTTATTTCTAAAACCCACAGGGCCCCAACTTGACTAGTCGAAGACATTGTTTAAGAGATTCACTGGCCAGTTGAATAGTACCCGGGTACCATAACACACACACATACACTTACAGTCCGGGACTTAACCTGTGCGGGACTCACTCCCTAATATCCCAAAAAGGGGTAAAGATTCGCATATTATTTTGTTTTTTCCCGCTGCGCGTTTCTCGAATTACGAAATATTGTATTCTTTTTCAGCTACGCGTTTCTCGAAATTACGAAGCATTGTATTCTTTTCTGTTCGGCTGCGCATTTTCCCGAAATACGAAGTCTCGCATTTCTTTTTCCGCTACGCGTTTACCGCGATACGAAATACTGTAAATATATCTACGAACACCGTGTCTCATTATATACACCTTTTACTTTAGTAAACTATATAATTTATAAAATCCACAACGGTGCTGGAGTGTATTTATTCCCTAGTGCGGGGAGACTGACCCGTGGTTCATTTTCAGCGGCTCCTCCGGGAGTGAGCGCTACATATATATATATATATATATATATATACAAACACACACACACACAAAAAAAAAACCACACAGGAGCCAGTCTTGCAGTTGTATTTCATTCATGAATCTGACAGGCCACGTCTGTAAGTGTTCTGCTCTCTGGCCACCACGGCCGCTAGTCGGGCTCGGTGTGCAATTTTCAGCTGGAGG
The DNA here is from genome assembly GCA_009667805.1 of Leptobrachium leishanense. Classification (NCBI taxonomy): domain Eukaryota; kingdom Metazoa; phylum Chordata; class Amphibia; order Anura; family Megophryidae; genus Leptobrachium; species Leptobrachium leishanense. Next base: position 101,073,140 of record CM019074.1, read on the forward strand.
GGCTTGAAAACGTTTAAGCTGTGGAAGTAAATTGCTTGGTTCACTATAAAAATATCATTGAGGCCATGTGGCTTTTTAAACTTTCTCTTCGTTTTATTTTAGAGGTCTGCATGTGTGAATTATTCCCAGCTGGCCCTCCCTGCTCATCACCGCGCGTCTACGCTGCCGACTGACAGTAAAGGTTATGTTTGACATTAAACCCCGGCCCGCTTCTTGTATCATATCGATTGCCGCATTTTATCCTATGCCCGAGGTCTTACATTTTACACTGACGAAAGGGTTATTCACTAAACTGAGAATTAAATGAATCAAGGAGGAAATTGCAAATGGCCGACATTCCCAGGTCTGGTTTTCTGTCCAATAATCTGCGTAATTTGCATTGTCGATTCTCGCCCCTTTTCGTTTAAATATAGATATAGATATATATTTACAGGTGGGATATTCTTTAGGACATGTCGATTAGAAAATTCTTTAACAAAACAGTGAATTTTGATTTGCTGTAAAAGACGTAAAAAACGAGGCCGAAAATTAACAATTTGGAAAAACCGAAATACGGAGATTCAAGCATGCTGGTTTGCATATTTTCGTGGGTGTGGGCGTGGTTAGGAGATATTTCCTGCTGCCCTGTTGGCGGTGCTGTGAGGTCGCAACTTCTCCCATAAAAGGAACATGTCTTCCTAACTTGCAGGCTCTCTCTGCTGACTGGCCACACTGTCACCAGGCCCTACCCAGTGCTGCACATGCTCAGAGCACACCTAAAGAACCCGGCATATGGGGGGAAAAACATTCAACTGTTGCTAAACGTGTAGTGACTGTATTTATTTATGTGGTCTCCGTGAATCCACCCAGAAGGTCTAAGGTGTCACCAGACGTATGGCACCACAGAAGAAACTCTAAACAGCAAGATATAGGAGCTCAAAATCATGAGTTTCCAGGCTGGTGACCATTTGTCGCTGGTTACTGCTGGAACCAATGCCTAGTGGGCCGCAATGGCTGTGGTCCGATTGTCAGGGTTCCCAGCCTACCTCTTCACCTCCATCAGGCATACTCCTGTCACGGACAACCTCCTTTGGTATCCATGGTGGCCAACACGTGGCGGCTCCTACGGTCTACCTGCAGCTACACATCAATATGATGCCGAGTTGAAACCTGGCACTAGAATGATGTCAAGGAAAAGCCCCTAGACCTGCATTAATATGGCATCTAGTATCCATGTAAATTATATTAGAGTCACTGTGCCCCTCGGAGCCAGTGTCATCCCGTTACATGGATGGGGACCTTGATCCCTGGAGGTCCAGTTGGTCAGTGGCTGCAGATGAAGGGTAGCCTGCAGTTTTGAATGTGTGTGGCTTGCAAGGTTACAGTTGCAAGTATTTATAAAGTGTTAACAAGCTCAATAACGCTGTACAATGGGTGAGACAGTAACAAATATGAAGACAAGTTAAACACACAGAACAGTAGGGGAGAGGACCCTGCTTGAGAGCTTACAGTCTAAGAGGAGAGGGGTGGCAAACTGGGAAGGATAAATAGAGAACCTGAAATAGCAGGGTGCATGTGGGCTCGGTGGGAAGCGGACGTAAGAAATTAAGGATAGGCTTCTGTAAAGTAATGTGCTTTCAGAGATTTCTTGAAGGACTGGAGAGATGGGGAGAGTCTGATGTTGCTGAGAGGTAGTTTCATAGAAAGAGGGCAGCTCGGAAGAAGTCTTGAAGCAGGGTGTTGGGGGTGCGGTTACGAGGAACTGATAGCATAAGATCATTGGCCGAGTGAAGTGGTCAGGATGGGATGTACCTGCTGATAAGGGAGGAGATGTAGGCAGCGGCGAGTTTATGGAGAGCTTTGTACGTGAGCACCAGTATTTTGAATTGGATTCTAAAGGAAACAGGGAGCCATTGTAGAGTGACAAAGGGTGAGGTGCATGAGGTTAGGTGATGAGCCTAGCACTGGCATCCATAACAGACTGCAGAGGCAGAATCTGGGATCTCTTAAGGCCAAATAGAAGGAGGTTACAATAGTCAGGGCAGGAGATAATAAGAGCTTGGATAAGCATTTTAGCAGAGTCATGATTAAGACAGGGACGGATGCGTGCAATGTTTTTTGTGTGGAAGTAGCAAGATTTGGTTAGTGACTGAATGTGAGGAGTGAAGAAGTGATCAGTTGAAGAGGCAACAGCCCTGATAGGTAGAAGCAATGGTGGCACCATTCACCTGAAGTGTAATGTTGGTTTTAGAGCAGTGTTTCCCAAACCGGTCCTCAGGACCCGCTGACACGCCAGGTTTGCCAGATATCTTAACCACAACACAGGTGATATGATTTGCTACTCAGTGATTGCAGGATTCAGTCTGCATTTCCCCAAGGTGATCTTCAAAATCTGTCCTGGTTGAGGGTCCCGAGGGCAGGTTTGGGAAGAACTGTTTTAGAGGGAGGGAAGACAAGAAGTTCAGTTTTAGAGAGGTTGAGCTTTAGGAAAGGGGAGGTCATCCAGTCGGAGAGAGCCGATTGGTAGGCTTTAACAAGGTCCAACACAGGAGGAGAGAGGTTAGTGAAGGAATGGTAGATTTGGGTGTCGCCAGCATAGAGATGATATTGGAGTCCATAGGAAGAAATTAGGTTGCCCAGAGAGGAGAGTAGGGGACCCAGAACAGAGCCTTGAGGTAACCCAACTGAAAGAGCAACTGGGGTGAAGAGGCGCCAGCGAAGGAGACACTGAAGGAGAGAAGATAGAGATAGGAAGAGAACCAATATTGATGTACCAGGTTCCACGCAGCAGAAGGCTTTCCTCGCATAGTCACACTAAGACGTGTGCAGTAGGTCACCTTCTTAGTTAAGTTAGTTACTAGGGTTAATTTTTGGTATTGAAGCTGGATGTAAAACGTCTACTGCTTTTCATTCCAGTTTCAATATGGGTGCCTGCCATGTGTAAAGGAGAACACTAACCAGTGAGCACATAACATGCATCACGTCTCTTGACATCGATCCTCGAGTAATACAGAGCAGAGACGTGTTCCACTTTTAGTGCACCACGTTTTGTGTTTATGTTACATAAGCACTTTTTAAATAAAGGTCTCTGAGTGCCTCTCTATGTGTGTCATTATAACAGCTCCTACAGACAAGGCCCAGATGGCTCCTGGCTGGAAGGAGCAGAAAACTAAATAAATAAATTCAGGAGCTTGCATTTGAGATGTTGCCTTGGTAAGGGGACTCCATAAGATTACTGACTTGGAAATTTTTTAACTCAAAACACAATTAACATCCATGGAATTTCAGATGAATGTAATCCGGTAGCTCAATGCCATGTGACATCAGAAACTAGTGGACATGATCAATATTTGGTACAAAGAAGTCATGCGCAATCTTACACTTCTAAGTAGGGCATCTTTCTTGGAGATTCATCAGAGTCTCTAAAGAATCTCCAATAAAGTTACCCTATCCCTACCTTAGAAGCGTTGAAGGGCCCATGCCTTCTTTGTGAGAAGTATGGTTTGGACCTGGCCTTGCCTGGTATGTTTTGGCACCCAATTTAAGACTTTGTATCAACGGAAAAAATAGGGTCCGCTGCCACTTAAAATCAAATATATATATGCTCAAAATTTGGCGACCCTGTGGTGTTATTTTGCATCCTCAAGGTGTCACGTTCCACGCTTCTAGCCCTGTCCCGGTCCACTGTATTTATTTAACCTGTTTTTCCCTTGTCTTTCTGTTGCTGCCGTTTCCTGGGTTGCAGCCCTGGGGTTAATGTGTCCTGTGCTCCCTGCTCACTTGTTGATCCTTGTCCTGATGTCCTGCCTATTTAGAGCAATGTGCCCCTGGTGCTTTTCCTGGTTTCCAGTATTTACTGCTTTCTGAGAGCTCCCTGCTGTTTTGAAGTATCCTAGTTTGTATCTCTTGTTCAGTTTATTTCTCTGGTCCTTTTTCCCAGTTTGTTGCCTCTGTTATACTGTTCTTGGTTTATTTCTGTTTCCCTGTGTATTCAGTTCATAGTGTTTCCCTTGGTGTATTTGGTATTTCTGTTTATGTTATGTTATATTCTGAATACCTGGTTACGAACGATATCTTCTGGCTTGTCTGACAATTCTTCTGGTTCTGAACCCCGGCTTCTGTATAAGGTATATTCTCTGGTTCTGACCTCTGGCTTCTCTCTTTGACTACGTTTTTGGATTATCCTTATCTGTACCCTTTCCAGTGAAACCTATAACCTGTGTTTGTCATAAAACTCTGCACGGCTTGTAACCTATCTTCATCCACATTAGATCCAGCTATCTTTAAAGACCAGCCTGTCAGATCAGGGCTGCTGCGGTATAGCTGTGCAGAGGTCTCTTGTTAACCCCGTGTTGATCTGTTCTGTTATTGCTACCAAGACTGGTATCTCTGCATATAGGGGCTTTCACCTGTACCAGGGCCTTACCACTAGGGATGTGCGTTTCGGGTTTCGGAATTTTCACGAAATTTCCCGATTCGTGCATTCGGATTAGGCCGATTTTACGAAAATTTTAAGATCCGAAAACGGCAGATCCGAACGAATTTTCGTGCTAAAACGAAAACTTTTTGGAATTTTCGAATGGACTAGAAATGTGTAAAATCAAAATTCATTTTCATTCCATTCGTGATTTCGGCTCCATTCCTGATTTCGGTTCCATTTCAGTAATTTCGGACATCGTATTTATATCGCTGATTCTGTAATTAAGTTTTGTATCATTCCCATCTCAAGGTTTCCTTCCTGGAAAACCAGAGAAATCTCAATGTATCCTTCTTGTAAAACATGAGAAAATCTCAATGTATCCTTCTTGTAAAACATGAGAAAATCTCAATGTATCCTTCTTGTAAAACATGAGAAAATCTCAATGGCAGAATTATCGTATCGGCAGAATTATCGTATCGTATAATTATCGTATCGTACCGTATAATTATCGTATCCGAAAAACCATTAGTTTACGTCAAAACGAATAGACACTTTGGAACGAGGAGAACAGACGTTCCGAAAAACATGAAAATTTCCGAAATCACGAAAAAAAAGTAGATACAAAAAACAAAACGAAACGAACCGAAACGAACCGAAAATCGGCCGAAACGAAATTTTTCAAAATCCGAACGAACCAAACCGAATCGAACCGAAAAAAAAATAAATCGGTGCACAAGCCTACTTACCACGGCGCTATCCTGGTACCGCCACCGTGACACAAGGTTAATAAGGGGGAAGAAGTGATAGATTATTTCTTCTTCTTCCATTTGGACTTGGAATATGCTTGAACGGAGGTCATGGATCCTCACCATCCAGAGCTGTTTAGGCTAAGTGTGTTTTAGAACTTTTTGTTTATTAATACACAGGCCAACATCAGGGTAAATGAGCATATGGAGGCCAAGGTTAGTCAACATTGACCTAAATTTGTCCGACTAGATCTTCCATCCAAAAACAAGCCTCTTTAGGTCATAGGTTGACAATTCTGGACCAGATGAAAGCTGGCAAGACTTACTCATCACCTCTCAAACTCAGCATGGTGTATTTGCATCATCTTGGGCAGTGGATCCCAACCCTAGTCTTGAAGTACCCCTAACAGGCCAGGTTTGCCAGATATCTAGCGCACAACACAGGCGATATATTTTGCCACTCAGTGATTGCAGAATTCTTTCTGCCTTTCATCAAGGTAATCCTTAAAATCGAGCTTGCTAGGGAAACTTGAAGATCAGGGTTGAAAACCACTGACCTAGGGCTTACAGACCATAGTCCTAAAATGCTTCCAAATTTGCTGCTACAGTGAGATTTTCAACCCCTCCAAAATTAACATTTTTACGAATGTTGTACTTGGGTACCTCCATTGTGTTTCTGTGACGAAACAAGACTGTGCTTCAAATTTCTGTCTCTACGAGAGTAAGGGGTCGATTAGTCATTTTCAATGACCTTAAAGTGTCCGATTCTGCTCAACCACCTGAATGTTATGATAGCACCGATACCAAAAATACTTAATAAAACTCCAAATTTAGATACAAGGACTGATGTTTGAAATCTATTTTCAAATTGGTTGCCAACACTGGAATGTTGTTGGATTGTGGACTTAATTACCCATGATCGTCTAACAGTCATTAAATTGACCTCGATTTAGTCTTCTAAGGTCATTTATTACTGTCGATTGAACCATTCCTTGTAGGACAGTACTTGTACTTACGTTTGGCAGTGTCTTGAACTCTCGAAAGAAGGACTGAAGGCGCAGCATTCCTGTGTATTCGGTGACACTTTTTATGATGTGGCGTGCCAATGCCTGAGAGATTACCTACAAGGTAACAAAAATTAGGTTTATTTTTAACGTCAGGCATCAACCCTAAAAAAGAAACCACCGCAGGTATTTAGAGGACACGTAAATGCAGTTCGGAGAATGGCAGCCTGGCTTATTTGAGGCTTTCAAAAAACCCCATCTTCCCTTTTATAACTTGCCTCTGTACTCATACATATTTATATATTTTCCTAAAAATTAGTGGTTCGCGTGCTAAAAATATTTAATGGGGCAGCAGGGATATAAATGGCCGTGGGGTAAAGTTATAAGGTATATGTTTACTCGCTACAAAAAAATAAAGTGCAAGTTTCTGTGAAATAACTAAATCAAATTATTGTGCTAAATTTAGTTTGTCGATGCATATAAAAAATTGTTAAGGGGGTAGCGGGTTACATTATGAGGTTTATGTTCTCAAACGTTGATTGAATAGTTCTCCTGTAAAGTCCATTAACAATAACCTTAACCAAATTATGGAGTTCTACTGAACTGATAAAGATCAAAAACAGGTCTATGAGAACGGGCAATGGCACTAGTGGCTGGCCCTTTGGATGGTCCTCACGCAGGTCTCGTAGTACGTTTCTAGCTCGAGGGTGCTGTTTCAGAGGAAATTATACCATATGTACAGCATCGGTTTTCATCCAAAAGGGCACCCAAAGCTACATCATTATGGAAGTTTCCTCTGAGTGAGAGCCACAACAACCCCAACGATCATTTGGCCTAGTTAGGGCTCATTGGGAGGGTATTGCTGATGCCAGGCACTTGGAGCAAGGAGTTCATGTCTGAATTACCCTCTGGACTCAAAACGAAAGTCTACGAGAACATCCTTGAAGGACACTTATTCATGCTTGATCTAGGGCTGGTGCCTGCAAAACCTGTTGACTCTGTTCTGCCTTTGCTCGGGAGGAGCACTTGTCAATTAACAAATCCAGTGATGGGTAATCTACCCATTAAGACGAACCTCTATGCCACCAATCCTAGCTAGAACTTTATTCGACGCAGCCTTCCAAGGCAAGCAGATGAAGAGTTAAAAGTGAGTGACGACATCTAGCAAACACGTTACATCAGTACTGACATCGCTTAATAAACAGACGTTCTCATCACCTCGCTAATTGCAGGGGTAGCCCGTGACCTGTTAATAAAAAGGCAGAGCCATGAATTTAAGCTGTCGGCAGAATTTATTTAATAGCGCATGCACGTCTACTTCTAATATTAATATGTTGACTCGGGACTGAAACAGGGCAGTAAATAAGTCGAGCAGAAGACGTCTTACTGTTTTCGTTGCAGAAAATGCCGTTGCCCACTTGCAATTTTCATGATCAATAGCGTAATAAGTGAATTTAGTTGGGTGTGCATGTCATTGTTCGTTGCATGCGTAAATAAAGCTGTTAGCATTCCCAGATTTCCAGGTAATGTCCTTACACATCGTATCACTTATCATCCAACACTACATGCCAAACGTGTTTATATAAGAATGGGAATAATGGAAAAAAACATCAAAAAACTTGGTAGTTTGCCCATTGGTTTAATGTCCTATCCGGCTTTAAGGTCATTCTTCCAATTTCATCCAAATTCTTTATGTTGTTGTAATGTTAGGTACTGCAGAGATGACTCTAGAGTTAGGAAGTCCTTAGTCAAGTAAGCGTAAACATGGTTTAGGAGAGCGCTTCGAAAAAGGCGACAGCACTGGTGGCCTGCGGTAATGTGTCTCCACTCAGGTCTCAAGATTTTTATCTCCACAGTACCGTTACAGAGAAGGCAATACCATATGCAAATCCCACTGCCATCACCCAAAAAGGTGCCCAGAACTCAAATACCAAGGAAGTCTCCTCTGCTGGAGAGATACAGCAACTCCAGGCTATAATTTTGGCCTCCTTAAGCCTCATCTGGAGAGTATAGCTGGCACTCATAAGCACCTCAAGCTAGGGATAAGTAAAACAATATGGAATCTCAGAATGCCCATGAATGCAGAGATGTATTTGAGTGGATTCCTGCTGTGTGTGTACTGTAGCTGTCATTCCATCATTTGAGACCCGGGTCAGAGTGAGGCCTTAGCTGCCTATTTTGCCCAATGGTAGGACCACCTCTGAGATACTGGTTAATAACACTTTGGATGCCCTTCACAAAACACAATTGCATTATAAACTTCCTTCTCTTCCCTGTTCCCACTCTGTATTCCCTGTAGATCCTGCACCAGAGACCTTTGGTTTTGTGAAGAGCGTTTCCCAGTAGACTGTAGGCACCGACACGCCTTCCCAACTCTCTATACATTGAGCAATGGGCTCACCATCCTTGGCCTTCCATGTATTTTTGGATCTACATCTCCCACGATCGTCAACAATTCACTAGTTTACTTGAGCTTCATGGGGAACACCTCGAATGCCCTTAACAAAACGAATTCCATCCTACATTTCCTTCTCTACCAGCTCCCACTACAAGGAAACCCTCTGTATTTCCAGTAGATCCTGCACCAGAGACCTTAGGTAGAAGAGCATTTTACAGTAGACTGTACGCCCCAATTTGCCATCCCAAGAATTGTGCAACACTCTATACATCGAGTCACGGGCTCAGAAACCTTGGCCCTCCAGATGTTTTGGAACTACATCTCTCATGATAGTCAACCACTCCCTAGATTAGTTGAGCCTCATGGGCAACTTAGTTCCAAAATATCTGGTGGGCCAGGTTTGCTGCCCCCGATTTAATATTTTAAGTAAAAAAAAAAAAATCACAAACTAAAACAATTAAATTTGTCATTTTTAATAGAACATTCTTGAGTGTCGGGATCTGTGCAAAAATCACTGTTAACATGTAAGTCAATCAAACATGGCACAGATCAGCTTTCTAGCTCACCGGCCATATATATCAAATTTTATGTACATATACGTATATATATGTACACGTGTATGTGTGTAAGACCACAGCCTTATAAATAATCCCGCGGCAGTAACCAGCGAAATTCTCTCTGCAACAACAGACTCTGTATTATACCTGCAGCTGGTAAATGTCTCCACAGTGGCTCCACTTTCCCTTCTCATTTCCAGTAAGGTTTTATTCCTCGGGGAGGAACAGTAAGCAGCTAAGATTTTTACCTTTTCGCTGCCGGCCGGCCGGCGCCTCTGACACACAGCAGGCTGTGGATGTGTTAATGTAATTTATGGGACATTGTTGGGGAGAATTATGAATGTTGGATGCTCTGGGTGATGTCTTTTTGAGGATTCATGAAAGAAACATAACATTTCATCTTCCCTTTGGGAGCAATATTCGTTCATGAGCTAAACCTACTGATATTTAATGGAGTTCTATACACTGTCTGGCCAAAAAAATAGTCCCACACGGTAATATTTAGTTGGGCTGCCTTTCGCTGCGATTTCAGGATGCATTAGTTTGGATAAGTTCATGCAATGTCACAGCATTTGAGTCCAGAGTGGCATTAATTTGTGGCCAAGATCTTGTATTGATGATGGGAGAGATGCGGCGCTGCGTAATGTCATCTACAGCACATTATCCCAAAGATTAACCTCAATGGGGTTAAGGTCTGGACTTTGTGGTGGCAAATCCATGCGTGAAAATGAGGTCTCATGCTCCCTGCACCACTCTTGCACAATTTGAGCCCAATTAATCTGGGCATTGCCATCTTGGAATATGTCCACTTTGCCATCAGGGGAGGAAAAAAACGATTGATGGAAAAACCAGCTCATTCAGTATATTCGGAAGTCAGCTGACCTAAACACAATTGAATGAAACTGCTATTTCTATACAGTTCGGGCTAGCCAAGTTTTACATGTTTTGAAGTTATGGAAGGTGCCAGTTGGCATTGACTTGAGGTCACTATGCCTACGACAGATAGAACTTGCATTTTGACGCATTTGTGTATACATTGACATTTGGCATAGTGTTTGAAGCATACTTGACCCTGCCTGACGTGACAACCTCAACCTGTGTTCATAAATAAAATGATCGCTACATGCAATGGTGGAATCAGAATGACCACCTTCACTTACATTCTACGGTCACAAATGGTTTCCAACGTGAAGTCTATGCTTGTGCACCGATTTTTTTTCGGTTCGATTCGGTTCGATTTTTCGGATTTTTAAACTTTTCGATTCGGCTCGTTTCGACCGATTTCTGTTTCGATTCGGTTCGGCTCGATTCATTTTTCGAGTACATTTTTTTTTCGGAATATCGACCATTTTTCGTATTTTCGTGTCACTTAGCTCGTTTTTTGTATCGACTTTTCGTGATTTCGAAAATTTTCGTTTTTCGGAATGGTACACGTTTTCGGAATATCGACTATTTTTCGTGTCACTTAGCTCGTTTTTGTATCGACTTTTCGTAATTTCGGAAATTTTTGTTTTTTCGGAACGTCTGTTCTCCTCGTTTCAAAGCAATAAATTTCGATTTGACACATTTCAAGTCCATTCGAAAATTCCGAAAATATTTCGTTTCGGCTCGGAAAACTTTTCGGATCTGCCATTTTCGGATCTAAAAATTTTCGGAAGTTCGGCCGCATCCGAAAACACAAATCGGGAAATTTCGTGAAAATTCCGAAATTCCGAAAGCCGAAACGCACATCCCTAGTGAAGTCTTTAGTTCAATAAACAATGAAGCTAGGGGTGCTGAACCTTAGCCCTAAATCTACTGTGGTGCTCGTCCACTTATTAAGTCAAAGCCTTGTTGCTATACTGTAGTTCCAGAATATATGGAGGGCCAAGGTTGAGCACCTCTGGTGTATGTTATAAGATGTTGAGATCCAGTGGCGATTATAGTATGAAGCCGGAGAAGCTTTTCTAAAGCTATGGTCATGCTTGATGGTCATTCACTCAAATAGTTGAGATATTCAAGGAATGGGTTGAAAGAAGCATCAAAGTTTCGGTTGACCTTAAGCTTAATGTTTTTCTTCTTGGTGATCAATCCATCAACGCTTGATTACTACATGACACCATCTTCTGATCGTATCAACGTATCATTCCTTCAAACCATGAATTCTCATTCCATATGGAGATTTTGAGCGCCTTGTCTCATTTACGCCATGTTTATATGACCAGCTTCAAGTAGCTCAGTCTGCCTCATCATTAAACCATAACAGGCATGGCCCAGCCATGGCTTGGTTAAACTAACACCGTCTTCCGAGACGTTTCTTTTCAGTGTTTTTACATAAACCTTACCCCAGCCCCATTCCATAAACCCACCTCAAGCAAGACTTCATCCTATCAATCACGCTTACAGGATTACCGGCCTGCGGGGTGCAACGCTGGAAAATTAACATTTCCAACTCACAACAGACCAGCCTATCGCCATTAACACGTTTCTTCTGGGCCACTGTGCTCTTAACTCCATCTAGGTATATATTTCTTAATGGCCTGAGAAGGAGCGAAGGGGATTTCCAGGAAATTAATTAGTCTCAGAGACCAAGTTTCGAACAATTGTTTTTGCCACACCAAGCAGCCCGGTCGTATATCTACTCTCTGTCCAGGCTTGGTTACAATCTTGACAGCCTATATTGTCCTTCTGGGACCTATATATGTACCTACAGTTTATGAGCATTGAAAATGAACTTGTGTATGTCTAGTCCCCCTCCTCCTTGGGAAAACAAGGTTTATTTTTATGTGGTTCCGACCAAACATTTATCTTTTGTTTATTTTAATAATGGAAATAGTACAAAAATTATTTTTAGTTAATATTCTATTAAATTTATATTAAAAAAGTAAATAAACCATAAAAAATAAATAAATCGCAGATCACAATGAACCCCCCCCCCCCTCCCCAGGAAAGATGGGGAAAAAATTCCACAATTAAAGCTTAAGAAGATCAGAGGTCAGAAGTGTGGTAGATATGTTTTGACACTTTTTGCAGACACTTTTACTGTGTCAAATTGATTGCTGCGTTTTTTTCCAGCAGTGACATAGCTACAACGGATTCCTTGGAACAGAAGCATCAAAAATCCAGGTACCAAAGCATGAAGAACACTTTACCACCAAACAAATATTTAATTGACAGAACAGGAAAGTGAGGTTTTTGTGTTGATCATTTAATCTCTTCACTTACAAATGCTTTGTGTCGAAAAAAAATCCTCATGACATTTATTTGAGACCTGGGATACAAAATTAACAGCAAAATAGCAATTTTTAGAGAGATTGTTGTCCTAAATAGTTAAATTAACGTAAAGTTGTTCAGTTCTAGTTTTTCATGTATTGGTTTGTCCTTTACAGAATTATTGCTGGGATGAAAGGTTCTAAACTTTAGATGGCGTACCTTATCTGACACTGTGTCATACGGGGTCCGCATTATCAACATACAGGCAAATCTAGCGGAATCAGAGGAACTCAAAGCAATTACACCAATAGGGTGGGGTAGAGGCAACATCACCGCTCTATAACGTGGAGACTGAGGAGACACAGGCTTGAATCCTGGCAAGAGCACCTCTCCAGTAAGTGTCCTTGGGCAAGACACCTAACGGTACATACTCGTCACCCAGAACATACTTGAAAACGAGAGAAATCTCAATGTATCCTTCCTGGTAAAATACTTTCTCAACAACAATATATTAATATAAGTATTTTTTTCGCCAAGAATGATTTTGGGCACATCAAGCAGTTTTGGAAGATTTTAAAATTTATTTACGAGCCACTCTGTAATGTGAGCACGACCCACATGCGCTATTATGGAACACTTACTCACGTTTTGATCACAACTATTATTTGTGCCTCTCTTGAACTTTTTACCACCTATTGTTATATGTGTCTTTTAAATGTATCATTTTACATAGCTTTTAGCCATTAATTCAGCATTTAATCAAGTGTTTTACAATATATATATATATATATATATATAGTTTTTTATTTCAGAAGCCACCCGCACATCACAGCAATTCGACGAATTGCATCCCAGAGCTCCTGCGCCACATTCCCCATATGCTACTTATCTACATACATACACATTTGTGTCCCAAGAATTACGTTCTCTTCCCGATGGACTATATTTGTGTGGAATTTCAGAATGTAAATGAACACAATTCACATACGAACATTCCATGCAAATGACATCATGCAATGACGCAGCTTGAGTAAGGCCTTAGTCAGCCGCCTATGTTGCCTAATTATGTCTACCTATGGCCATGAAAGATATATTCACTATCCTCATTTTAAGACATTTTCTTGTCTCGCTACCCAAGAATGACACATACAGCAGATACAACATGGGACCGGGAAGAGGAAGAAGAACCTGTCACACAAGGCTTAGTGTCACCAGGAGCTTTATTATAGGAGCAGCAACGTTTCAGACCTAAACTGAGGACCTTTTTAAGTGCAGGACTGAAACTATGCAGCTCCTAGAATAAAGCTCCTGTTGAAGCTAAACCACGTATGACTGGTCCTTCTTCCTCTTCTGTCATCCATGTCAAGGCTGGTGACCCTGGGCCGTAGAAACCTTGACTGGTGCAGTATATTCATTTTCGCATGTGCCCTTGTGTATGAATCCATAACATGGGACCAAGTTATGAAAATCACATTGCAAACATTTAATTGAAGACTTTTTAGAGTCGTAACATCTTAAGGATCTCTCATTCTATAAAACTCATGCGTCCAGTGTGCCATTTACAAACGGAAATCTTGTCATCGACGTGTCCACAACATCATCCAGAATCTGTCTCTCACATAGCTAAGATTAGTTTCAGTGTTTACTTAGAAGATCTCATCCTGGAGGAGAAGGAGCAGCCTTGACAGTGATGGAATTTGGGAGCTGTCCTCAGATCCGTCTAAATAACCACCCTTTGACCTTGCTACCTCCCTGTCCTTTCTTATCATATCATGGTTCTAGGGAGGGTGATAGATAATTAGTTGACACATCAGCCTTCTTCCTGGTCTTCATCAAGAAGGAGTACCTTAAAAACCTCAAAATGCGAGCTAGCCACCCAATTGTGCACTCCCCCATAAACATAGTTTGGAGTGGAATTACTGGTGGAGAACAAGATAATGCAGGTTCCACAGCCCCAATCCCCCCCCCCTGTTACTGAACAGAAACAGTAAGTAAGTGTATGAGGGATAAATACGCACAGTGAAGAAGCCACCAACTCACAAACGTCTTTTGACAATCCGAGTCAAATGTTGGGACATCTAAGTTGAGAGAAAATCTTCAAGTCTCCAGGACTGGCAATTTCCCACCACATATTGATTAATTGGATTGAAACTACTGTTTGATAAGCAACACATCCCGATTTATTGTGTGACCCTAGATGATTTAGAAACTAGCTCTGTGTTATTGTGAAAAAAACGCCAAAAAATAGACAGAGTCGCCCAAAGATACAGGATATTTGAGCCGGGAAATGAGTTTCTCCCTAGAGCGTACAATTAATAATTTTTCATGCTTGACGAGCAGGGGATTTAACTTTGTTAAACGTCAAAACATGCTACCGACTCTTCTAAGCCGATCAGATATTCATTAAAGCAGATATAAGAAGGTACCAAAATAAATATTTTTTTCAGTTTCCCCAGAAAAAGTCTTCACACAATGTAAATCAGAAGCAGTACTAACCTCTGAGCTATCACCAAACCTTAGTCCACTGCCATTTTTTATGGTTTTTACTTATTTGCCATTGAATACGGAGATGTAGTGTATGCAGCTGCCCCGCAAACACACCTCCAGAAACTTACTACATTGTATATCTCATTCTGCCGCTTTGTGCTACAATGTAACTACATGACACACCATTGTGACATGTTAAAAGAACTAAACTGGCCATCACTGGACTCTAGACGCACCCTTCACCTTTCCAACCTGGTGTTTAAGAGCTTTTCTGGGAAGCTACCACCCTACCTGAATATGCTGCTTCCCCCAGCAGTTCCCTCATCCTATAACCTCAGATCCAGGACCAGCACCTTACTTGCAATACAAAAAGAAAATGGCTCGATCCTCATTTTCCTACAGAGCACCGCAAATATGGAATAACCTCCCAGACACCGTCAAATCTTCCCCCAGTCTAAAGTCCCTTAAGAGTTATCTATTAACATACCTCAATACGGAATGCACCTGTAAACATGTAACATAGTGACTTTATTTCCTCCATATTTATTTTTCGGTTAATCTGTATATTTGGTCGTGTGTTAATATCTTGCATTTTACTATTTTGTTTTTCTGTAACCACTCAATGTTCTCGAACCCAGGACATACTTGAAAACGAGAGAAATCTCAATGTATCCTTCCTGGTAAAATCCTTTTATAAATAAATAAATAAAAAATTTGAAGAAGACTTGTGATAACAATTCAATAGGACATGAGGGATGTCAGACAGTTTTTTGATTCATTTACCAACTGGCCACAATTTTTTGTGTGCGTTTTTAGCAAATAAATACTGAAAATTACGCACCTAATCCCTGAGGCTCTATTACACCATTGGCACTCAGATTCATTTTTCAAAAAAATGATTCCATTAAAAAAATGGGAGTAGAAACTGCTTTTAATTAGAATAAGAAGACTAATTTGTAGGCGGTACAGATTATAGAAAAAATGCACAAGTTTAATTTAAGGACGTTCACAATGTAAAAAAGTATAGAATGTAAAAATTCATAGAAAATATAAATAAGTTCATAATGTTAAAATTATAAAGGTTTAAAAGAATGCCCATATAAAATATTAAATAGTTCGTAACGTAAAATCTATTAGAAAAAATCTTTACAAAATACATAAATTAGACGATCGTTCATATTGTAAAAACTATAGGAAAAATATTTAATAATGTGTAGAAAAATTATAAAATATAATAAGGTTTGTAAAGTAATAACTATTGACTTTTTTAAAAATGGATCGAAAATATATGGTAAACGTTTATATTGTGAAACAGAGAAATATTTAAAATATGCACAAAGAAAATATAAATTATAAGAAAGGTCATAATATAAAAACTATAGAAAAGAAAAATGCACATAGAAAAAGGATAAATTATACGTTTCTAATGTATAAATTTAAGATTTTTTAAAAATGCATAGAAAATATAACAAGTCTATAATGTGAGAACTAAAATATTTTTTAAATAATGCACATGTATATAAATTAGACGTTCATAAAGTAAAACTAGAAAATTTTAAAAAATACAGAGAAAATATAAATTTGAAGATTTTTATTCTATAAATTTTACATAAAGAACAATTAAAAAGCGCATCTAAAAAATACATGCTCAAGATGTAAAAACTATCGTTTTTAAAATTCCCACAGAAAGTATAAAAAATACATGCTCAAGATGTAAAAACTATAGTTTTTTAAATTCCCAAAGTATAAAACGTTAGGAGCTAAAAAAAAAAATGAAATGATGCAAATAAACATAAATTAGAAGCTCATGATATAAAGCTATAATTTTTTTTAAAAAATGGTAATAGAAAATATAAATTAGAAGATATTTCATAAACTAAAATCTATAGAAAAAAATTAAAAAGCCCATAGAAAAAGTATAAACAATAAAGTTCAAAGTTTCAAAATGTTAAGGAATCCATATATGTCTTTAGACCTACTTTTCAGATGTTCTATTATCTTTAACACTAAAATATCAATCCTTATATGAATACGTATTTAAAAAAATTCCCAGTATTAGGATTTTTTGGGGAATGAGCTTATAATAATAAATTCAGCTTCCATCATAATTACGGGGCACTTTGTACAGCGCCGGAGCTGTAAACAATTAGTGGATTCCAGTGGGGCATGTTGGAATTACAACCAATGAGTTTACAAGGTTAATCCTCTTTACCCCTGACCTTGACTGTGAAGACCCCCCCAGCTCACTGTGCCCACTCAATGCCTTTGTCTCACGCCTGGTCCTTTGACTTGCCCAAGATACAAATTGCTATAATCTTTATTGTGATTTCCCATAGTCTAGTAAACACATTCTTATCAGTGAGCAGAGGATTAGTAGTAGGTTTATGTTAGATTTAGCCTGTGGTGCTGAGGAGACAGGCTGGAGATGGAAGTGGGGGGGTTTGGAGATAAGAATTCCTACTCATGGCTAATTTTGATGAAAACACTCTGATGGATGTTCCCTGATCTCATGTTTGGGCTAGGGGATTAATTGCATTTTGAAAGCATGTTTTTCCCCCCGATGTTATGCAGATATAATAAACTTTGTGGTTTAATTTATTTTTTTAAATGCCAAAACCATGTAGACCAAGATTCTGTATCAGGATTCTGTGATGACCAGTGGGTGCGGTATCACTAGAAACATATCATTAAAAGCACAGATATTCATATCGAGATCCTGAAATTTATTTATTTATGGGTAATATTAGACATATTATATATTACTACATTATATTTTTATATCAACATAAACAATATTTTATTTTATATAGTATCAATTATATTATTTATATATTCTTTATTTGTATTTATGTATAATTATCATTTTACATAGTATTTTTAATTTTAACTCATGTTTTTATTTTTATAATATTTATGTATTTTATTTACTCTTATTATACAAAGTATAGGTTTATTTGTATTATATTATTTATATATTCTTTATTTGTATTTATGTATAATTATCATTTTACATAGTATTTTTAATTTTAACTCATGTTTTTATTTTTATAATATTTATGTATTTTATTTACTTTTATTATACAAAGTATAGGTTTATTTGTATTATTTTATTTATATATAATTTTAGGATTACAAATTATTTTTCATATTACTTACATATAAATGTTTATATTGTTTATATAGTATAGTTTTTATTTTAGACGATTAGGTCAAGCAGCAGGCACTACATTGATAATTCAACTATTGGTATATTTTCCACAAATTTTCTAGAGCAAATTTTAGAAAAATGATTATTATTTGGCCGAACGGGGGTTATTTCACACCCAACCATACACTGTACCCAAGATGTTCATTGAAGCTCGCGTGCGTATGTACTTTTACATGAAGTCAGCACCTTCAGGAGAGATGAACACTTTTTTTATATCAGATGTTTTTCATTAAAAATAATGTGTAAAAATCAACATGTAAGTCGTGTCTAGCAAAACGAAACCCAGCGAGCGCGAGGAACAGCAATGCACCTTTAAACAATTTACTCACAATTTTGTCCTTTACTAATATAAATTTCCTGGACCTTGAGTTCTACAACTTAGCTGAAATAACACAGAATAATTACACATAATTTACCAGTAGTCAACCTAACGAGCCTCATAATTTTCCAGGACTGTACAAATGGACGAATAATTGCACCGATGCCGGTACCTTCGCACAGACACACGATTGTGTCACCTGAAATGGGAGAGGAGCGTCATTTTTTTATTTTGGTTTCTCAAAATCTTTTTTTAATTTTTTTTTTTTTAAAAAAAAGGCGATTAAGAGGTGGAGTCGCCATGATGTAATCGGCATGTGTTTTCCTTCAATTTTACGGCAGTTTAAGTCATTATCATGGGTTTAATACATAGTTTTATTATTTCGTTTTTGAAGCACCTGCGATTTCTACAGCATGGCATGATGGGAGAATGGTTTACATTTCTGACTCGTTGAAAGAGGCAGAGAAAGATGTAGTGGAGGGACCGGCCAACTTGAACAGGGTCTTTCCTAGCTTGGAGGACATATTACATTAGGTCTTTACAAAGCATGACAAGAGATGGGGACCAGGCACCAGTAGTTGCAAGGCAAGTGTCAGGGTTCCCTTGGGTGGATGGGGGGGGGGAACTCCAATGGGTATACCTGTAGTGGGGGGACAAAGCAGGGTACCATAGGGGCAAACCAGAGGCATAGTCAAAAAACAGGCTATGGTCAGGGCAGGTGGCAATAAGCATGGTTGGGGAGAGAATTCCAGGTGAGCAAATAGATGGGCTAAATGAGAATAAGGGCAAATATGGGGAACATGAAACTCAACTGCTTTAATATTGGTGCAGTGAGTAAAGAAACTCCCTTAGCAAGGGCCTGACGATTTGGGCTCAGTCACACTCTTGCAACCTGGGGCAGTGGAAGGTGTGACCGGCCTCCCTGAGGACAATCACCATACTGAGGATGGGGATCGGGATTGTAGATAGGTTGTGCTGTCCACGGGTCAATGTAAGCGGCGGCCGTGATGACTAGCCACGCGCTATGCTGCAGTGAATGGGTGTCTGCCGGGCGGAGAGTTGTTAGTGTCAAAAGCCAGAGTTCGACCATAAGAAAATACTAGGGGCCCTATTCGACTTTTGCCAGTAAAGGGGGGGGGGGAATCGGCACAAGCCGATATCCTTTATCCTCTTTGTTATCGGGCCTTTTCTTTCAACCCCATTATTTTACTGGCTAGTGTCTGAGTAACAGAGATCTGCAAACATATACCGGCAGTGGCACCACATGCTGTCACTGGTATCGGCTACTGGAATTGACAGGGGCTGTGGAGGAACCACAGAAGAAACCTGGGAAATATTTGTTTCCCGTCTCCAATGGCTCACAGCCAGAGGAAGCAGCCGATCACGAGATAAGGGACACCATCTAGAGTTTATAACCTGTCACCCCACTAATATTTCTGTATGGGATAAATACATGAAAATAATGAAAAATTTGCAAATTTACATTTTTTTTAACCAAGAATAACAGTTATGAAAAATTGCCATTTTACCCTACATTTAATCGTTATCTACACATCTCATTTTCCAAGTAAATGTTAGAACAAAAAGCTCGTGGTAGCTTAGGAGTTAGGTAGCTTTCCATCTCCAGTTTCTACAGCGATGCAGAATAACATGCGATAATAAACATTATATTTCCCCCACTCTCCTATCAGTGCAAGGACCCAGTCTATACAGAGGATTTAACCCGAAGCATCCATCATACAAGATACCTAATAATCAGCGCTAATGTAAATCGTAGCGGGCGATATCAGGGACGTTGTTAGATTCCAGAAGTTGCCGACGCGTGAGATTGTGCAAAATAGATTTGGGCCGTTATGGTAACGGTAAACAGTTTGTTTAATGCAGAGAATCTGATAACCTCAGTAGGTTAAGGTCACAGTGATTACATCAGTATCTTCATTTGTGGGTTTTTAATGTGAGGAACCTGTAAGACGTCACTCTTGCTTGAAGCCGAGTGGGTCTCGTCAAGAAAGAAGATTCAACGTTGAGGGAGATTAAAGGATACGTGAAAAATATGAATTATTTCATAGAAAAAAAATCTAGGCTCTACTGGTTTGGAAGAAGGTAATATTTAAAATATTTATCTGAAGGTGTTATCCACCAGCGCCGGGGTTTGCCGACATTGCAAACACAGACGAATATCATCTGTATTGTAGTGTCAAACGGTGGCAATTCTCAGAGTCATAGGAATGAAATACGCCCATAATAGGTCTTCATATAATCAACAAGTTACAGATAAAAGTAGATGTAGTCTACCGTTCCTTGAAGGTTGGCATTCTGGCCTAGAGACTCCGAGCCCTCACCAGGGCTATTTTAAGGCTGGGAGCTTCAGACGAACTAGAGAAGCAGGAGCCCTACAAACTACCTTTGATCTGTTCCAGATATCCATCAACAGGCAAGAGATTAACTGGTGTGGTCCTGTGGCTCTCTAAGGGCCATAGGACCCAGAGCCATTATTGCCTAAGCGTGACCCTAAGCCTGGCCTAAAGTCAACAAGTCCAGGTTGGCGATTGGGGACACGGGGCTATTGCCCAGTGGGACGCAATAGCTGTGGCTGCAGCATGGCCTTCAACTCCACCATGATCTGGCAAATCCCATGGCTCACCTAAACTTCACCACATACACCCGAATTTTTTTTAACCACGGCTGTGAAGCAGGTAGATGATATTTTAATAGGCTCTGCTCTATTTTAGGTCGGCTGCGGTTCCCACGCTTTGCAAATTACACAGGTAAGCTTCAGAACTTCCGGAAGTCCCTGAGCCAAAGAGAAGGAGCAACCCGTGGCAAGTGACAAAAGGTGAGCGAAATCAACTAAAATAAAAAATAAGAGGCGGCGCAGGCTGTCAGCAGGATCTGCCCAATTATTGCAGGGCAAAAAAAGGGAACTATTTTAATAGAGTGTTCCTTTAAAAAATTTTTGGTTACATTACAATATCCTTCATGCTCTTCGCCAACGTCTTTTAAGCCTTCGTACTCGTTCTGTTGCAGAAACAGATCCCGTCCATTCAGCACAGTGTCAAAAGCGCATTTAAATCCCTAGAAGGCAAATTATCCGTCACCAGAATTCATGGCTGCGAGCGATTTCTCCCTTCGTCAAACATAAACAGGGAATTTTTTTTTGTGGTAATGACACCAACAGCCGGCATGCGGCCCATAGACAGGAGAGGCCGGCGACCTGCAAATGCCTGTCCCGACAGTGACAAGATGCGGGAAACGGCCTTCCGCACGTTCAGGCCTAATGTAAAGAAACACAGGCTTTCCAGTGCATGTTAAATTAGCAAAATAAATCTCCAGGAATCGCAGAAAAAATTAGTTTAACCAGTGTTTTTCAAGTGCTGTTTATTTTTGTTTTTAATTGAGCAAAATGGTTCCCAGCTGCGCACAGGTACCATTACCATCATTATTTTTAATTCACCTTAAAATTAGATGATTAATTCTTTGGAAATCCCGCGGAGCGGCCTCCGTAATCTGCCACTATTTGTTTTCGTTGAGTATGGACAATGGATCGGAGCGTTTTTCGGTAAATTGCAGATGATGACGGTTGGAAAAACAAGACACCTATATATCCTACATATTGAAAAGGAAAAAAAAAGTCCTGTCTAAGGATCGGTTAGAAAGAAAAAAAACGATGAGGGGGAGGGGGGGGGGGAGTGTAAATGTCAATCAAACGTAATTTTTTTCCAGGAGAGAAAAACGAGAAAAGAAAAAAAGTCGACAATCCAAGTACACACAAAATAATGAAACACCTCTACAATTTCTATTGATCCTTCTCATGGTCCTTGTGGACATCAAATAAAAATCCAGTAAATTAACAGAAGAGTGAATGTTGTGGTTGAATGTGATATTTACCCCCTTGATATAACGGTTTGTGAAGACTGTAGGCGGGCTTAAATGATATGGGATGGTCTTAGCTAGGGATGTGCGTTTCGGGTTTCGGAATTTTGGAGTTTTCACGAAATTTCCCGATTCGTGTTTTCGGATGCGGCCGATTTTCCGAAAATGTTTAGATCCGAAAATGGCAGATCCGAAAAGTTTTCCGAGCCGAAACGAAATATTTTCGGAATTTTCGAATGGACTTGAAATGTGTCAAATCGAAATTTATTGCTTTGAAACGAGGAGAACAGACGTTCCGAAAAAACGAAAAGTTCCGAAAATACGAAAAGTCGATACAAAAAACGAGGTAAGTGACACGAAAATACGAAAAATGGTCGAAATTCCGAAAAATTTGTACACGAAAAACGAGTCGAGCCGAACCGAATCGAAACAGAAATCGGTCGAAACGAGCCTAATCGAAAATTTAAAAAAATCCGAAAAACCGAATCGAACCGAAAAAAAAAATCTGTGCACAAGCCTAGTCTTAGCACACCTCCTTGGCAGATTGACGGGAAAAATTGGAAACGTTTTGGCCTTTCTAAAGCACATGTACGGCCAAAATATTGAAAATTGTTCCAAAAAATCTGCCAATGTTGGAAGACTGAGTTCCCATTGCTTCTTTTGGACTGTGTTGTGGGAGATGGCTTCTCCAGGACTTGATGCACGCGTTTTCCTTGTGTCAAGGGTAGTGTGCTGGTCCTCCTACATGTTTGTTCAACGTCTAGGACTGTGACTGCTTCCTACCCAATGTCTTGGGCTTCGAGCAAAAGTGGACCAGGCACCCTGTTTTCTGTATATTAGGGGTGGTGTGATGGTCCTGCTTCCATATCCACTCCATTAAACATCCATAAAAGCCAATCATAGGAGGAGATAGATGTTGGAAAATGCATGTCCACCAGGTCACATCATGTAATGTTGTATAATTTTACTTTCCATTACTTTTAATTGGTTGCATAATTGTCACAGCTACAGTTTTGTCATTTTGGTTGTATTCATTAGCTCCTGAAATGTAGCTAGTGCTACAGATCCTTGTACCCCAAGCTCAGTCCGTCCATCCAGATGCCCCTTCTAGGAGGTGACAGTGTAGGTGATCGCAGCTTCACCTCTATAGAAGAGACGAGGAAACTCCACATCATACTGGGAGAAGAGACGAGGAAACTCCACATCATACTGGGAGAAGAGGAGCCGGCGGTGAAAATATCTGCCCAATACGTCGCAGAATGTCACAGACTGAGAGGAACATGAGAGATCCTGGACTTATAAATCCCCAACACGGACTCGCCCCCATCCCCTTCACATTATCCCTTACCCCTGATAATGTCCATGGACTTGCCCATTCCCCCCCATATATATGTCCCACTACCCCCCTCCTCCCCATATGCTTTGGCAATGCTAAAATGTATTTGGTCCTGCCAATAAAGCTTATTTTGATTGATTGATTGATTGACTAGACGACTAGTAGTACTGTGACAAAGGTTGTAGCTGATCCTTGGAGCGTGCAAGCCATCTCTGAATGCCTTTATTCTGGGTTTTCAGTTACAGACATTCAAAAGTAAAACACGCCTCAGCGTTTCCATGTGCTTACCGCAGCTGCAAGCATCCCCTCTATGGCTCTATGGAGTCCATAGGACTCCATTGAGGCTTCTTCTGCCGGTCACAGGACGTGCAGGAAGTCACCTCGCAAGATACAGCTGGTCGGCATAGTGATTCACAGAGGGAGACTGGGTGACTTTTCCCCCCCAGTCTCTCTTTGCTCCCAGCGGCAAGAAGTGGATCGAGCCACCGTTCTCGCCACAGGAGGAGAGGTGAGTATCTGGTTTTCTAGGGTTCTTTTTCAGCTGGTGTCTGATTCGGCAGAAGCCGTATCAGTTAGCACCATGTCCTAGCTGCGGTTAACTTTTGAGTTAACTGCAGCGGGACAGTAATTACTTTGTAATCCTAACACGAACACTTTGCGCTCCCCATGTTTTGCATAGGGAGCGCAAAGCACAGTAAGCTCGCACTGAAAAGTGCAAGCTCCGAACCGCTAATGGGTTTTTTAAGCCGTTAGCGTTCGGATTGTAATATGGTCCGTCTGTGCTAGGGCAACCAGAGCTAATGTTAACGCTCACACAGGTGAGCACTAAGGTTAGCCTTATGAATATAATATGGCCTATAGTATTTGTGGTCTCTGGCATTTCTCCAGGTCAGAGAATGGGACACTGAGTGGTGGAAAAGCCTCAAATTGCCAAACCTGAAAATTCCTTCCAACTATATCTTGTAGCTTCATTACTAGTTCCCCGTGAAAGCTCCCACACATTGTGTATCCATTTCATAGACCAGGCTCCACTACCAAACCAAACACAACTTTGGAGAGTGAATAAACTCTAGAAAGGTATCAGAATAGGGACATTGTATCGGTGTTGTTTGACCCTACACCACATCGTAGAATGGGATATTGACTGGTGGAAAAGTGCCAAACCTCCAGAACTGCCCACAACCTCCTTCCTACTTAGTTTTTCTAGTTCTCCGGGACAGTCTTCACACTTTGTGTATCAATTTCTTCCACCAGACCATACACAACTTTCAATTCCATTGACTGGAATATTTGAAGACATGAGCAGAGTGGTTCTTCTCTGTAGATGCTGCGCTTATGAGCAACCAGATCTGTGCTAGCTGCTCCCTTTGCCAAATTTTGCAGAAGCCAAGCCAATTCATATCAGAATGCAAATTCTCTCCAAACTAATTAGTGGTGAATTAAACAAATGTTTTAAATGAAATTTCCTACAAAAACACATCACGGCCCTCTGTATATTTACAGAATAATCTGCCTTAACTGGAAATCAGTGTGTCGCTTTGTGCGTGAAGAAAGAATAAACTGCAATCCATTAAACGAAACATGAAAAAGCAAAGAAAAAACTCCAAGATACCATATACTTTTAATATTAAGCTCATGGAACACAGAGACGTTTGTGGGGTCTCTTTGTGTTGGATAAACCACTTGCAAACAGAGCCTTTTACAAGATGTAATACTCAATTTAAGAAATACTCACAAAGCAGGTCATTATTTCCACGAGTCGTAGCAAATTAAGCCTCGACTTGCTTCCTCCACATGGTTTTAGGTTAGACAGGACCTCAATACATGCTTTCAATAGATTTTACATCATACTTTTCTCCCCTCGTCATTTTCGGCCTTAATGTTGCACCATGGTGGACTTTAGATTGGCGAGACCTGCATAAATATGGTAATTATGGCTGAAAATGAGAATATCTGCACTCTACTCATCCTGACCACTTGTGGTTAGGATGTGAGGAGTACCTCCCTTGTCCTGCCCCCAAGCTTCACGGATTTGGAGAAAACACTGGGTGAAGTGAAGGACAAGTGCCATAGGAGCACAAATTCAATTAGAACGTTTCAAGGACTTCTTGGTTCAGGAGTCCCTGAGGCGAGAGGAGGAGGTGCGTATGGCGGGTTACAGAAGGTGAGTAAAATCACACAAAAATAGGAAGAAAAAAATTAAATAATTGGGCGAATGATGTCAGGAGGAGCTGCTCAATCATCTAAAAAAAGGCAAAAAAGGGAACTCTAGTTTTTAATATAGTGTTCTTTTAATGGTGGCTGTGGCTTAAAGGAATCAAAGTGAAACTTTCTTTATGTTATTTTGCGAAAATAAGTATATTTATATATTACCATTGCCTTTAGAATATTGAAAATTTGAAGGCGTTCACGGATTTTGTTTTTCTCCACTAAAAGAAATTTTCCGGTTGGCCGTGGCATGAGTCTAAAACGTCGATGGAAATCACTCACTAAAAGTAAAGCTATAGGTCAACGCCATGGGTTGCAAAGCTTCGTTAATATTCCAGACGAAGACCTAGAGCAAGCGAGTAAAGGCTGTGATGTGACACCAAATCCGGATCAAGACTTTGGAAAGCAGTGGTAGGTGATGAAGAGAGAATTAATATAGACTCAACCGCAACCAATCTGTACCCCTTGGCCACCGTGGAGGGAATGAATGAGGTCTACATCAGTATGAAAGATGAGTGCTTGCTAATAGTGCACAGGAAGTCGTAAAGACAAAGAGCACTCAGCAGCGATTCGAAAGAGAAAGCCTCAAATAACAGGCTACTTCCTATTTCAGTTCCTAAAAATGCCATTGTCCCCCTCTTCATTTGTTTTACTAAGGAAATTATTTGAAGTCCAATTACATTCAGTGCAAAAAAAATCGTGTTGACTTTGAAACCTCAATCCTCATCACGTCTTTCAATATGTGAACCTCCAGCAGTGTGCCGCCCTGACCCGTGGATTCCTGTCCTATTGCCATGCGAGGTTGCAAGTTCTTCGATGGTTGGATAAATAAATGCACGCGTATGAAGTAGGCGCTGTGAGCGCTGAATATAGCGGATAACACTACCCATTGCTACGCTGAATGACTAGCAGGAACTAAATTCCAGATGTGGTGTTACAAATGTAAAATTCAAGGGTTGAGGTTCTTCAGCGGATCATGTGTATAACTGTAGAACGCCTTCGTTGACGTACGGCCACTGATGACTTCTAAAACATTTTAAATGTATGCCCTCTGGCACAATTTGGTAGAAGTGACCAGAATACGTCATTTTAATAAAAATAAGTGCATCTACCAATGTGCTTCCTACAATAGAAGGTTTAGTATTCTATATACTGGAAGATTCTACTTTGGTAGGAACTAATGTCTATAGGTCAGAAACTTTATGAAAATCACCTGAAACATTTGTTTCGAATAGGAAAAAAAATTTCTAGGGACAAGAAGACGGCCGCCATTTCTTCTCTCTTGATGGCAAAGTTGGAGGTCTACTGACCAGAAGATGTTAACTGGATCCGATAGAGTCCCACAAGACCTAATGGGGTGTTCAAAGCTGCAAATACCAGTGGCTGAAAAAGTCTATTGAAACCATGGAACGGTTCTGTTCACTTCATGGTGGAGTCACCCTAAACCTGTTTGTATGAAGAAGCCGGGACGAGCTTCGAGAACCTCCTCCTGCTTTGTGTCCAAACTTGAGCAGACACCACCAAGTCCGGACACAAGTACAATGGGAAGATGAGGAGCACACAGGTAAAAGATAATGGAGATTTTATTACAGGAAAACACAGGTGATGGTTTGGACCAAAAATAACTTAGTCATGCCTGAGGTCTTGTTTCTCTGGTTTAAGGTCTTCATTCTCTCTTACCTGTGTGCCCCTCATCTTCACATCAAAAGTGATTACATGGGACAATCTAAAACTGTCAGTAATGGACACACATATTTAATGGTTATTGGTGATGATGGGACATTTAGTAGAAGTATAGAATCTGTTCTTTTTATTTGGTGTTTGTCCGTTTTCCCGCCAACAAAAGCTAAAACCGTGAAGACCATGTAACTAGTTCAAATCTTCCCAGAGGACATCAGCAGCAGCACCAGAAGAAACAAATCTGTTACAAAAAAAATATTTAAAAATTCATGTATTAAATAATAAGAAAATAAGAAAACGGCTTGATGCTTTTAAGAAATCCAAAAATGTGTGTCGAATGTTGTTGTGTGGTGGAACCCCTCCCTTAGCTCCCCAAGCTTAGATGGGAATTACGGTTTGGAGTTACACAATGTACAGCTGCTAGATTGCACATCTGAGTGATGTCATGGGCACTTATCTAATCTGAAAGCGGTCTACTGCCAGTGATGATGACACAGACTTGGCCGATGTCTCAGGCAAGTTTTCAGTGATGAGCAGTCGCTAGAGGAAGTTGTGCCGTTATCCAACATTTTCTTTACTTGTAGAAAACTCCCTGTACTTATTTTTTGTAAACAGTATTAAATCATTTTATTTCCAGGTTGATAAATCATAGAGTTGAAGATTTATTTTAGTCTGAAAATCATTAGGTGTTGTTTTTGTAGAACTAAACATTTAGTTAGTAAAAAAAATACACAAATTCTCATACTGGGCATTTAACCAATTTTTGAGCCATCTCTAGACTTTTGCAGAACATCTCAGTGTCCAAACTAGAATAGACTATGATGATCATGCTTGGCCTCAGACGTCTTAACGACATTCCCAGCACTAAGTCAAGATTCTAGGTAAGGCTGTGAGCTACTAGATGATTGTACACACAAGAGGGGTGGATGTTGCATTGATGGGAAAATGAGTGTAAGAAAAGTTGAATGAGTAAGACCGAAAAACTTAGAGTTTAGATAGAATTATCTAAAAATAGAATTAAAAATAATATAATTCGATATAATTTCGTTTGGGTCGTAACAACAAATGCTGCCAATGATTAGGCTTGTGCACCGATTTTTTTTTCGATTCGATTCGTTTTTTCGGATTTTTAAACTTTTCGATTCGGCTCGTTTCGACTGATTTCTGTTTCGATTCGGTTCGGCTCGATTCGTTTTTCTTGTACATTTTTTTCGGAATATCTACCATTTTTCGTATTTTCGTGTCACTTTGCTCGTTTTTGTATCGACTTTTCGTAATTTCGGAAATTTTGGTTTTTCGAAATTGTGCATGTTTTCGGAATTTCGACCGGTTTTCGTATTTTCGTGTCACTTTGCTCGTTTTTTGTATCGACTTTTCGTAATTTCGAAAATTTTCGTTTTCCTCATTTCAAAGCAATAAATTTCGATTTGACACATTTCAAGTCCATTCGAAAATTCCGAAAATATTTCGTTTCGGCTCGGAAAACTTTTCGGATCTGCCATTTTCGGATCTAAAAATTTTCGGAAATTCGGCCGCATCCGAAAACACGAATCGGGAAATTTCGTGAAAATTCCGAAATTCCGAAACCCACATCCTTACCAATGATATACAGAGATGTCGAAGCAACAAACGAGTTATTCAACAATACCACCAGTTTCAAGACCCTGTTATGATTTTTAACCTATCATCTAGAGCAAAAGTCTAAAGTTTCGAAATGCCTCAGGCTTTACAAAGTGTGAAATGTTGACTGGACTGTCTAAAAGCTAGATCGCCAGGTCTATCCATATGGTGGGTTGCCAGTTCTATCCATATGGTGGAAGAGACATCATAACAAATTTGGAATTGCTGCAAAATTAGTCTTTCGCTGGTTTGCTTGATCATCAGGAGCTGTAACGGTTGCCCCTAGACTCTACAGAATACCCTTGGCTTGGTGTTTTGCTTCTTCCCTGCTACAATCACGATACTAAAGAATAAATTAGCCGAAGCAAAAGACAACCAAAAATATGAGTTTTTGAATGATTTTCAAACTCTTGACTCTGTTTAAGCTGCATCAGAGCAGTTCGTGATCTGCCATTTTTATTTTTTTCCGTTAATGTGCAAAACGTAGCATTAGAGGTATGTTTAGGTCCACAAATAACCAGGTACAGCAATTTATAACAATACATTATTTATGGACTTGCCGATTTTCCTCGAAACACGTGCCACCACCATGATAAATTCGAAATATCAGATCAACTGCAGCTGCCTTTATTTTCTTCTGAAACTAATAATATATGATTTCCCGTGAATGGGGCCCTTTGTTTAGGTCTATTGATCTCGATCTTTGGTAGCACGGCCTTCACTGTCTCCACGTTAACAGAACCGCGGACGCCTGTCCAGTATTTAAACTGGCAGCCCATCAAAGTCCTTCGGAGAGTGAGAGATTTTGGCTTGGTTGGTGATAAGAATTCCCTGCAGTAATGAGGCCCGAGTCTTAAAATGTATGAAAGCCTTGACTTTTTTCTGTGTTTTAACATTTTTTTTCCTCCTTTTTGTTAGAGTCCTGATAGCTTCTTGGTTGGCTGTTTATTTATACGAGGGTGGTGCGGCTGCTGAGAAGTGCTTGTAATAGTAATTTGTGCGACTGGTAATGAGGATCAAGATCGCACACAATGGTTTTAAAGAGCTAAAAGCTTTCAGGGGATATGATCAGGGGAAAAATGCAGAGCCTCTGGGGCAATCTGTAAAAAATCATTTATAAGCATTCAGGGGTCAGATCGTCAATTTTCAGGAGGTATGGGGAACTCGTGGAGACATTAAGGTGGTTCATGGTTCATTGTGAGAAATCAAGGCCATAATGGGTGAATAAACACTGGAGCAGCTGGAGCTTCAGGTCCATTGAAATGTTGTTGGCATTGAGCGCTTACGCGCCTCAGCAGGACATAGTCTGGAGACCACATCTAGGTTTCAAAGGGGAGGACTGCCGGGAGAACAACAGAGTCCCAATGAGATGAGAGGTTGGGAGTAGAGGAAAAATCTGAGTGAGAGGGATGGGACAAAGGACAAAGACACAACTGGAGCAATACAAGGAAATTCGGGGAGAAAGGAAACAGCACGATAGCTTATTTGACAAATATAGTCACATAAAGGATCTGTGAAGAGATGCTAATCTAAGCTGCTGAGGATGGAAAAACAGAGGCGGTACAGGAACCTGCAGATGTCTAGAGACTATAGAAAGATATATCAGGGTCATAAAGATAATAAAAGGGTATATGAGGGAAATATAGACAGTACAAGAGATCTATAAGGGTAATGGAGGCAGTACATGGATCCTTTGGGGAATGGAGACAGCACAATGGTTTGTTAGAGGAGTGGAGAATATACAAGCATCTTGTGGAGTAATGGCAGCAGTACAAGAGTCTACATGAGAATGGAGGAAGTACAAGGATCTATTGGGGAATAGAGGTAGTACAAGGGTCTATAAGAGGAATGGAGAAAGTGCAAGCATCTTGTGGGGGAATGACAGCAGTGCAAGGGTCTATTTGAGAACTGGAGGAAGTTCAAGAATCTTTTAGAAGGTATAGAGGCAGTACAAGGGTCAATAAAGGACGATGGATAAAGTACAATGAATGGTGGGTGCATAATGATTGCTAAGTGAAATGGAATCGGTACAATGACCTATGGGGGTAAAGGAGGCTGTACCTACATGTATCTACAAGGACAAAGAAGTTCAAGAGTGTATTTGAAAATTGGAGGAAGACCAAAAATCCTTTAGGAGTTATAGAGGCAGTAAAAGAATGTATAAGGCAAAGGATGAAGTACAAGAACTGAAAAGAGGAAGCACAGATGTTTGTAAGGAAAACTGAGACATGCAAGGCTCGATGAAGGACAATGGATGAAGTACAAGGATTTATGAGAAGAATGGCAGCTGTACAATGATCGTTAAGTGAAATGGAAGACGTAGAAGAATCTGTAAAGGTGATGGAGGCAGTACAAGGATCTACAAGGACAAAGAAATGCAAGGACCTATAATGAGAATGAAGGAAGTACAACGGTTTGTTGGGGGAATGGAGGCAGTACGAGGGTCTGTAAGATAATGGAGGCTGTTCAAGGATATATTGGGGAATGGAGGCAGGAGAGGGGTCTATTTGAGGATTGAAGGAAGTCCAAAGAACTTTTAAGAAGTATAGAGGCAGTACAAGTATCAATAAGGGGAAAGTAGGAGGTACAATAATCTAAAAGGAGAATGAAGAAAGCACAGGCATCTGTAAGGAAAATTAAACCAATATAACAATTTAAGAAGGACAATGGATGAAGTACAAGCATTTATGAGAACGACGGCTGTACAATGATCTTTAAGTCAAGTGGAAGAAGTACATGGACCTACAAGCTCAATGGAGGCAGTACAAAGAGAATCAAGGAAGTGCACTGACCTGTAATGGGAAGGGAGGAAGTGCAAGAATCTAAGTAAAATAGAAGAAGTAGGAGTATCTTATGATGGGAACTGAAGTGGAATGGAGGACATGAACAGATCTGTAACGGGAACGGAGCACGTATAAGACAATAAATATAACGGAGGAGGTGCAAGAACTGGTGGCAGTACAAGAATCTAGGAAAGTTAGGAAATAGTAGTTTCAGAGTAAGTTCAAAGAACTATAGAAGAAACGATCTCTGTGCAAGAATATACAGTAAATATTCATACCCTGGCAGCAATGCAAAGGTCTGTACAGAAAACATAGGCTGCACAATGCAAAGAGGAAACAAAGGAACCACAGGGTGAATGCAGCTATGAGAATAAGTGCCGACTGATTGACCCTTGTCGTGCCTACAGTCTAAGGGTCAACGAGGGGTATGGAGCAAGTGCAGACATATATCTGGACACAGTTGCTGGTGGCAGCAGGTACATTTGCCAAGAGGAAGATGGCAGAGGTTTGGCTTG
Source organism: Leptobrachium leishanense (assembly GCA_009667805.1). Taxonomy (NCBI): domain Eukaryota; kingdom Metazoa; phylum Chordata; class Amphibia; order Anura; family Megophryidae; genus Leptobrachium; species Leptobrachium leishanense. The sequence goes on from CM019074.1 coordinate 101,105,465, forward strand.
GTGTGTGTATAAAAGATTGTATTTCCAGAGAAGTATGGAGTCAGTGCCAAGATATGTAGGAGACATTTCCCAGTACTTCACAGAAATTAAAGAAAAATAGAGGTAGTGGAAACCTAATAGCCTAAGACTCTGCAGGAGATCAGAAGGCTCTAAAGGAGGAAAATAAAGAAGTGGAAGGAGAAAACCCCTGTATCTATAGGGAAAGTAAGAGGTAGGAAGTGCAAACCTCGGGAAAGGTCAAAGGGCTCTGCACAGTTAGGAAATAAGGCTCTGCAGAGGAGACACGACAATACCAGACCTTCGGGAGGGAAAATATATTAGTCAACTCGATAGAGAGTTTCAAGGTTGTGTGTGTGGAGTTGGAGTGTAGGCATCTATGGCTTGTTGGCATGTAGAGTAGGCAAGTGCCAGCACTGGCATCCAACAGATGCAACCGTGAGAGGTAGGACATGTAAGCCTCATTTAAGGTCGAAGGACTCTGCAGAGTTAGGATATGATGCTCTGCAGAAGAGACAAACCAATACCAGACGTTTGATAGGGAAAATATATCAGTTGACTCAGTAGAGAGGGACAAGATTTTTGTATGGAATGGAGTTCTAGGCATCTACAGCTTGTTGTAGATTTCACTCCCAACGCGGAGCTGAAGTAATGGCTTAGACATGTTCCGCTCATTACTCCCTGTTCCTGGTTGAGTTAAACAGTTATTTGTTACCTTGATTAGATTAGCTCAGATTTAATAATGTAGTTAATCTCTGGTCTCAGGTATAGATTGCTATCGGACAATGTCCAACAGTGACCTTTAACATGTGTTTCCCTGCAGGACACTTCTCTCCACAGCTCCAGAATCCAAAACATACATATATATTTACATTTTAATTAACCTGTAAGTGGCATCACTTATCTATGTGAGATTCTATGTTTAAGTCAAAAAATGTGTGCGTCTGTGTACAAATATACAGTATATAGATACAAACACACCCCATAATACTTGACAAAAAAATGAAACTCAAATCCTCATCTACGCATATTGAACCCGAGAATAATAATCATTGCAAAAAACATATGCACATTAAAGACATGCTCGACCCAAGGAGCTCCGTTGCCACAGTGTCTGTTTGCAGCAAGGAATTCTGGGTAGGACATGCAAGCAAAGTCAACAGTAAGTTGCATTTCCTAACCTGTGCTTGCATCGCATAGCACTGGCATGTGGGGTGTCTGTGCTAGTTACATTTTATGACTTATTCTTCCTATTTATCTACTACATTTTACAACAAGAGAGACAAGGTATAGGCCGAGAGACTATGGATAGACAAAGAGAGACCAAGGATATGCCGGCAGAGATCAAGCATAGACCAAGACCAGGAGAGACCAGGAATAGACCAAAACAGACCATGGAAAGACAAAGAAAGACCAGGGACAGACCATGAGAGAACAAGGATAGGCCAAGAAAGACCATAAATAGACCAAAAGAAAACAGTGTTAAACTAAGAGAGAACAGGGTTAGTCTGAGGGACACCAGGGAGAGACCAAGAGATACTTACAATAAGCCAAAGACCCGGGATAGACAAAAAGAGAACAGAGTTAGACCAAGCAAGAACTGGGTTATACCAAGAGACACGGGTATAGACCGAAACAGACCAAGGAAAGACAAACAGGGTTATCCAAAGAGATTCGAAAAGTCACCGCACGTTCGGTGACTTTTCGTTCTCTTCAATTCGGTTCCTTTTGCCGATTGCATTTCGGTGACCCTGCGGTGTATTCAGCAAACACCACAGGGTCCCCGAATTGCAGGGAAAAGCTGCCGAAAACCTGACGAAAACTAACCGAATGCACGCTGAAAACAAGCAAAAACATCTGGATTAACCTTCGAAGAAGCCGAACATGAGCCGAACATGAGCCGAATCACACAGAGCCGAAGCAGCTGTGACGTAGAGGAGGCAGTGAATAAATTAGAAAAACCATTTGTATGAATCTGGGAAAATGAAACGCTGTTTGCAAAGAAACTACTGAGCGAAAATGTCTGAAATTTTCACAGGAGGTCCAGGGAATGATAATAAAGAGAGCTGTTACAAAAAAAATAAGCAAACTGGAAGAAAAAAAAAAAAAAAAAAAATCGGACTTTTAATTTTTTTTTTAAAAATTCAGAAAAATGCTTAAAGTATCCTAAAAAATCTATAAATTAAGAGACTTTTTGCTGCAGAATTTTATAATGAACGGTTTATTAGATATTGGATTAAAACGGGAATATTTTTAACATTGAAGTCTATGGGATTCTCCTGAATTAATTTGCCGAATTAAACCACCGAATGGCAGGACATTAGGGGAACCTTTCACTGCTGGTTTGTGTTCTCTGAATAGACGAAGCAGTGCTTTTTCATGTGGATTTCACTGCCCTCGAACAGGGACCGAACAGGCACCGTATGTGCAGGCAATTCGACAGGATTTGGCGAATTGCCTGCTCTCTGGATAGCCGAATGGCCAGGAAAGGTAACCGAACCCTGATTTTCAGCGTTCGGTTACCTTTCTCAAGCAATTCGAATCTCTTTGGATAACCCTGAAAGTAACCAGGAATAGACCATGAGAGACCAGTGATACCAAGGAGAGACCAAGGAGAGAGCAAGAGACACCAAAGATCAAAGAGACCATAGATCGAAAGAGAGAGACCAGGGACAGACCAAGACAAATGAAGTAAAGACCAAGAGAGACCAGGGACAATCTGTAAGAAGTCCTAAATTGTCAATACTTCAGTTAAGTGAATTTCTTTTTTCTTATATGTCATTAGGATCATGTTCTGGAGGTACAAGGGGCTCTGCTCCACCCCAGCCATCAAGTCTAACAGCCCGACCATTTAACGTTAACAGTTCAGCAGCAATGCCAGTCAAGCCACAAACGCCTCTTGCGATACTACTTTTATGACTGCCTATTCCTATAACTTATTTACTTGGTGTAGGAACCTTCCGGAGAGTTCAGAGCGATTCCAAGATTGCTCAACATTCCTCCTTGTATTCGGTGAAGAAAAACAATGATCAGCTGTCAAAACCTGGTGTTAAGTGACTCCACTTTGGCACAAACATGTAACACAAAGAAACGACACCGGTCCTCCTGCACCAAAGAGGGCTGTGTGATCGGTTACCTCCTCTCCCTACATCCTGAGGGACATAGAGAACAAATGGTTCTCCAGTATTCTTCTGCTGACCCTACACAACTCCTTACGTTCACAGACTTTGTGCACATCTCCATGAGACCTATATACTTCTGGAAACCGCTAATGACTACTAAATATTATGGGCACTATTAGAAAGTGCCTGATAAAACGAAGACGTCATGGTGGATAATGTGAACCTACAGGTTTCCCCTTATACAGGGCAGGCACTGATTCAGCAGCCTGCCCCATAATGCAGCACTAAGGCACTGGATACTCACAGCATCATTAACGCACCGCCGTGAGTACCACCTCCTGGAGTCCATAGGACTCCATGGAGGGTTTTGCTACTGTGTCAAGTGACCTGCAAGATCTCGCACTTGAGTGATCGCGGAGGGAGAGCGGGGACTATTTGACTCCAGTCTCTATGGGCAGCCAGGTGCAGCGGATCAGGCCACCATTCGCGCTGCGGGATGAGAGGGGAGTACCTGATTTTTAAGGGGATTACAGCTGGTGTTTACGGATTCCTCAGAAGGGCAATCAGCAGCAGCACCCGCTCCAAGCTGTGGTTTACTATTTAGTTAATCAAAGCGGTGCAGTAATTCGCGTTAGGACTTTGTAATCCTACTGCAAATAACTGGAGGTGTGCATTCGTTTCATAGCGAATCTCTGTTCGTTTGAAAATTTAATTTGTTTTTCGGAAGTGTTTCTGCAATAAAATGAAACCGTATATAACGAAATTGATTCGTTATACTGTTTCACAAGAGAACAATTGAATGATTCCTCTACACGCACTGCAGCGAAAAGGTCATTTAACCCCAGCTTGCCGTTTAACCCTCATGTTTAACTCTAATCTAACAGTAATAGAGCAGGATTTATTGTTGTTTTTTTTTTAGTGATCCTAAAATTCTAAAAATCGATCCCAAATTTCAAACAAAATTATGAAAACGATTCAGTTTTCGCTTTAGTGCTTCACAAAGCATCCCGTCCCTGTCAATTGGCTGTGTGTCACGTATTCCCCGGAAGTATAGTAAACCGGTCCCTGTACGCAAAGTTACCCTTAACCTTTCCGATCCTTAGAGTGGTTGCTTTCTCAGAAAGTATAAATGTAGTGGTACTTGTGTACTGCCACAGGTCAGGAGGCAGATATCAGAATCGGCACTTGACAAAGCCAGAGGGTCAGAATACCAGAATCATTACTTGCCAAAGCCAAGGGTCATACACGGAACAAAGAAATATATTCAAACACTAGGTAGCACTGTGGGAAAATGAAACCACGTCAGCGCTCCGATCTCACCTGAGCGCAGGGTATGCAAACCCGATGGCGCCGCGACATAGCTCCGCGCCCTGCCACTCTGACCATCACATGACTGGCACCAGCGTGCATTTCATTTGACGTTTGGCCAGCGAACAGCGCGGAGGATACTGCCAGGCGCCGAGGGTACGTGACACTGTGGTGCAGAATCTGTTGTATTCAGCACCACAGGCCGATAGACCTAGCTTGCCTTTTAACCCACATGTTTAACCCTAATCTAAAAGTAGCAAAGAGAGATACAATAAAGCGCTCAAAAACCTAAGTCCATGGGAAAGTGGGGTAGACACAAAATATGTCCATAAACAGTAGTCCTTGTCTTTAAGGGTAGATCTTAAAAATGCAGATGGAGTATGCACTCCATCTGCATTTTTAAGAAGATCTACCCTTAAAGACAAGGACTACCGTTTATGGACATATTTTGTGTCTACCCCACTTTCCCATGGACTTAGGTTTTTGAGCGCTGTATTGTATCTCTCTTTGCAACATTGTCATTTGGGTAGAGAAACCCCCATACTCAATATTCAGCGAGGGGGATAGACACTCTTCCGGTGGGCGCTGCACCCCCTCTTCTTCCTAATCTAAAAGTAATTGAGCAGGATTTGATTTATTGGGTCTTCCTTTAGTGATCCAAAACTCCGAATCAATACAAATCTACGAAACAAAATTACGAAAACAAAATTACTTTAGAAATTAAACCATTTTCAGCTGTGCACACCACTACTAATTACTCTTTGCCCTCCCTATACTTAATATGGGGTGCGCTAAGTACAGTAAACTGGCGGAATGTTTTTTTAACCGGTTAGCGTTCGGAATTTAATATGGGGGGTATTGTACTAGGGCCACTTCACCCAACGCTCACATAGCTGAGCGCTAATGCCAACGTTACATTTGTAATAGTGCCCTATGAGTCCGGCTGGTTAATGCTCAACGGCTCGTGACAATGGTCAGCATTTCTGTCTTCCTATTGGCTCGGCCATAATAGGTGTTCCAATCGCAGTCCTTTCTTTGTAGCACTTTTTTAAATAATATTTGGAACTTATATTTGAGGAAAATCCCTTTGAATTCAGTCAAATACCAGTTAATGAGCCGATATTTAAACCCCTGTGACGGATCGGAATTAGGCGCAGTTTGCTCATCTCCATTTCAAACAGGTCAAGGCGAGAGTCTGTTTAATATTATTGTATGTGCTCCCTGCTGTGTCAAACACTGGAATTCTGGGGGGAAAAAGTCAAAACACTAATTCTGGTCATGATTGACACTTTCTTCTAGAATTTTGTGACATTCCGTACGATTCAGCCTAGTTACATTTTTCTGCGTCTGATTATTTTTTTTAAATCTACATCTTTCCGGCTTGAGAGGATCAGGCTAAAGCAAAGCACGGCCGACTGTGCTCGGAAAAAGGGATAACGTCGATGCGATGTGTCAATCTCAGCGTAGAAAAAAATAATATCCAACGTCTGAGGACCACGCCGAGCTGAAGCTCCAAATACTTCACTTATCTCACGTTGTAAATTAGAGATTTCACATTCACCAGACGGGTCATAAATCACAGCGTACGACAGGTGCAGTAAATATCGGTGTCCATGGGTCATATTGGAAAGGAACATTATTTTGACAAGGGGACCAGATGTGATGATGGTAGAGTCATAAAACACTTATTTTCTGGGTGGTTAGACAAGGGGCTACATAAGAGAAGACGAGGAACGAAAATAGCCAACAGCAGCAAGTGGTGTGGCCAAAAAAGAGAAATTCAAAGATAAAATATTTTATTGTTGGTAATTTGTAGAAAAAAAATGAGTAAATAGGGGTTTTTGATTGTTGTGGCTGCCGACGGTATCATAATGCCTCCTATACTTTGTACAGGAACAGCTAATGCTGACAGGAAGGTGGAGAACAACGAGCGATTCAGAGGACACTTGTTATTCTCTTTTGTAAAATAATTACTGATTGAGAAAACCAGTTGGTGAGAAGTGATTCTGATGGTGGAAGAACGTTTAATACGCAAACCCATCCCCCCCCCTGTAAAAATACTGGAAAATCCAAACCTTACCCCTCATCCCCCCACACATCTGCTGCCTCTTCTGCATGAAGGTCAAAAGCATAGAGAACAAGTAGTTCTCCAGACTTCTTCCACCCTGTGCAATCCCGCGTTATTGTGCACAATGCCGCTGCACCATCACTCTCACCTCGTTGTGTTTCTGTGATTCTCAGCCTTCCACCGCTTTTTTGCCTCATTCGAGCCTGTAGACCTCACATGGAAAGCCGCAGAGATGACAAAAGATCGTGCGTGATCTCGTACCGAAACCCAAGTGTCTGAATCTAAACATACACAGTAATGCTGAGCCCAGACGGACCCCCCAACCATGGATAAGAACCATGTGAAACCCTTTTAAACAGCATGGTTAGCATCCGTCCACCGCTATCTCCAAAATCACCACCCTTACAAAAATACACAGTGTGACAGCCCATAAAACCAAGCCTTCCAGTGGATTCTGATGGATGTCACACAGCGACTAGTACATGCAACTTTTTTTAATACGTGTTAAGTCGCAAGGAGGTTAAATGACCCATTTAAGTCACCGCAGGGAATATAGAATTGCAAAGCTGGGTTTTTTCGTAAACAGTTTTATCTGCGCGCCATGTGTCCTAAGGAGACGCACGGCGACTCGAGTTTAATATGACTGGGCTGTCACTAAATCCCTGTATCAAAGAACGAGCGTCCAAATCCCTCTTTACTCTGATGTCCCTCCTGTTAGGGGCTCCTCCATATATTCGGGGTGTGCGGGTGTCATTCAGGGGTTCCACCATATATTCGGGGTGTGCGGGTGTCATTTAGGGGTTACTCCATATATCCAGGGTGTGTGGGTGTCTTTTTAGGGGCTCCTCCATATATTCAGGGTGTGTGGGTGTCTTTTTAGGGGCTCCTCCATTTATTCAGGGTCTGTGGGGGTCTTTTTTAGGGGCTCCTCCATATATTCAGGGTGTGCGGGTGTCTTTTTTTAGGGGCTCCTCCATATATTCTTTTTTAGGGGCTCCTCCATACATTCATGGTGTGCAGGTGTATAACAGAACTGCACAGCAATAATCCTCCCAGCAGGGAGTCTGCAAACCATAATAAATGCTGCTCGAAATTGCTTGCTGTAAGACACTGACATTTTTATTGACACAAATGCCTCCAACAGGATGTGACATCATCTAACATTCTTGGTAAAAGCCGAGTTTCTGGCCCCGCCTCAAGCGACACTCCCGTAAACGTGAATGTCCCTCTTTCCATTTGTATCTAAACCACAAAGTAATGCGACCAGACAAAAGTCCAGACTAGACCATGCAAGGTACAGCGTAGGACAGAGAGACACAAAGGGGACAGGAGAGATCCCATGGAAAGTGAGGTGGAAGACAATGGCCTAGATCCCCAATTTACATTTATATAGTTTATATTAATGCCCTAAGGCAGTGATGGTGAACCTTGGCACCCCAAGTGCTCTGAACTACATGTCTCAAGATGTTCAGTCTGCCATAAAGCTGACCAAGCATCATGGAACATATAGTACAGGAACATCCGGGGAGCCATGGTTCAACACTGATTAAAAAGGATACATTTTTTTAAAATATTTCCTATTTTGCTTTAGTTCATTTTGGAACAGGCGGGGTGGGGTCTCGCCTATTCCCCGATAGGGCGGCTGCAACCACCAAATGCATCCAGCCCGACAAGGTTGGGATGGATGCATTTGGTGGTTGCAGCCGCCCCATCGGGGAATAGGCGCAACCCCACCCCTCCTGCACTATGTATGTTTCAATGTACTTCCAACCAGGTCATCCCTGCAGCAAGATCCCGCTCCGTGTCTTTGTTTTTGATCCCAAAGTGGATTTTGTTTCTGGGGGAGCATAAATAAAGGCCCACCAGTCTACCTCATGTTTGACAAGCAGCATGAGCAGGTATGGTTTGCTATGCAGCAGCTTGTGGTTTCAATTTTGGATAGGACTCGCCCTCATTAGAGGTGCCTTGACGTTTTCTTGGGCGAGCTTAGTCTTATAATGGCCATTAATAAGAAACCAAACCTCTAATTGTGTTTAGTTTCACACGGAATAATGGGAATAAGAGCAGATGACATTTTTTTTTTCTTAGTTCATTTTGGACGAAACAGAAGATAATCTTTTTCTGATTTTCTTCCTCGTTTCCTATCAGACCAACGTTTGGATTTAGGTGGAAATGCCCGAGCTGACCAACTTCTTTTTTATTTAGGGTATAGCGTAAAATGATTTTCGTTCCCATCTGTAAAACCTCCAACCTCATCATGACCTAACTGGAGTGTCATGGCAATTGACAGATGTCTCTGGCCTTATTTCCCTTGATGTAGTACCTTACCTTGTTAACCCGTGACCTCTGAAGTGACCCTTGCCTACTAGTTCCCACATCCCTCCCTTCTTTGCCATGAAATTCCCCAAAGATCTCACAAGCATTTGCTTCCAATCTGACCCCACGCTATTTTTTCCTCATTGAATATCCTGCAAGTCAAACTAGAAGTTCACCATAAATATTAAAAAAAAATTAAAAATTCATTTTAAATTATTTCTCTTTCGTATTATTTAATCTGTTTTTAATTTTTTTCGTATTTATTTTGACATTTGCAAACCGTTTTTAAGACTTTGTTTTAAGGCCAGGTTCCTTCTTTACATGGGAAAATTTCAAAGGTCGCGCAGGTCAGAGTTTAAAAGTAGCCGAACTGCCCCAGGAATATTTAAATTAAATTGCAGAGGAAGTTGTGAAAGGTTTTTGGAAATTCTTATTTTTTTGCTCTTTTCGGAAGGATGTTATTTCTTTGTTTTCCCTTAAATTAGGTTTACGTTACTTTATAGGGGTAAACAGTTGAGAAAAAACAGGCTTAGAGGATGAAACACTAACCAGGAGACAGTTTGGGTTTATTTAGACAAATCAGGTAGATGGAATCAAGAGATTAAGCTCTATCCAGCTTCCAGCAGGAGAACACACAGGACTTAATTACTATATATATTTAAATTAAATGAGTCATAAAAAATTTAATTAAAATATATATACATTTGTAAAACGTATTTATAAAATGTATTACTTTCATATAAGTAACTTTTTAAATTATTTTAATTAAATTAAAAATTTGTTTACTTGTTTTATTTTCAACACAAAGATTTTATATATACACACACATATATATATATACATGCATTTAAATTGTGGTGGAGGGCAAAAAAGTGAGATTAAAAGCCTCCATACGGCAAACAATAAAGTTTATAATTGCAGAAGATATTTACACATCCCATCAATTCAGAGAACCGCTTACAGTTCATGAGCTATAGGGATGTGCGTTTCGGGTTTTGGAATTTCGGAATTTCGGAATTTTCACGAAGTTTCCCGATTCGTGTTTTCGGATGCGGCCGAATTTCCGAAAATTTTTAGATCCGAAAATGGCAGATCCGAAAAGTTTTCCGAGCCGAAACGAAATATTTTCGGAATTTTCGAATGGACTTGAAATGTGTCAAATCGAAATTTATTGCTTTGAAACGAGAACAGACGTTCCGAAAAAACAAAAATTTCCGAGATCACGAAAAGTCGATACAAAAAACGAGCAAAGTGACAAAAAAAATACAAAAAATTGGTCGAAATTCGGAAAAAAAAAAAGTACGCGAAAAACGAATCGAGCCGAACCGAATCGAAACAGAAATCAGTCGAAACGAGCCGAATCGAAAAGTTTAAAAATCCGAAAAATCGAACCGAATCGAACCGAAAAAAAAAAATCGGCGCACAAGCCTAATGAGCTACATTCCCCATATGCAGCAAAGAACTCTGGGTAGGATATGCAAATAAAGTCCACAACTTCTCACTTTTTTGCATCTAGGCTCTGTGATAACACAGAACCCTGTTTGCCCAATACAGCTGTGCAGGAGCGATTGTGACGGGTTCATAACCTGGCCTTTGCAAAAAAACAAAAAAAAATCTTATAAATGTACATTTTTTTTTTCCTTCGTTCTTCGGAGCAAAAGGGTCTTTTTTTTTCTTTCTTTGTAGACCTGGTAAGAGTCTCTGAACGGTGATGCATCTTCAAGTAAGATTATATAAAGTTTTTAGGAGTATAAAATCAAATGATTGAAATAGAATTTAAAATAATTGTTTATAATATAATGTCTTCTACTGGGGTGGGCTATTGACCGGGCTCCAGAATCAAAGCACTAGACCCGGTCACTGGCAGAGTGTGGACATTGTGTTACAAACTATTATATATATATATATCTCAAAAATCAGGAAAGTGAGATAAAAGGAATTTCCTTTCAGTTACTGTAGAATATTTAGCTTTTTTGTGTTGATTAAAATACTAAGGGCTAAATTACCATCTTCGCTTTAAAACGCGGGCGCAAGGGAGGAAAAACTGCGCCTGCGTTTTAATGCTGGATTACAATGCAGGCGCAAAAATGCTGCCTGCATTGTCCTCGCGCGGTACAATTCTGATGCTCGAGGCAGTGCTGAGCGCAGCCGCGAGCATCCCCTCAGTGGAGTAGGGATGTGCGTTTCGGGATTTCGGAATTTTCACAAAATTTCCCGATTCATGTCTTCGTATTCGGCTGAATTTCCGAATCGGGTCGGACCCAAAACCGACAGATCCGAAAAGTTTTCCGAGCCGAAACGAAAAAATTTCGGATTTTTCGAATGGAGTTGAAATGTGTCAAATCGAAATTAATTTTCGCTCTATTCATGATTTCGGTTCCATTCGTGATTTCGGTTCCATTTCGGTAATTCTGGACATCGTATATTTAACTATTATCGGTTATATCGCTGATTCTGTAAATTTTGTATTTGTAAATGCGTATCACTTGTTTCTTGTGGCATTCGGGTCAGTTTAGCGTTTTTTAAATCGTTTTGTTCATTTTTTTTGTTCCTTGGCTTTAATACCATTTTAATATGATTAAATAAAGTTGTGAAATGTATATTCAATTATTCATAAGAAAAAAAGGATCTTTATTTAATAAAAAAAAACACGATAGAATCGCCAGAATTATCGTAGACACTTTGAAACGAGGAGAACAGACGTTCCGAAAAAACGAAAATTTCCAAAAAGTCGATACAAAAAACGAGCAAACTGACCCGAAAACACGAAAAATGGTCGATATTCGGAAAAAAAAATGTACACGAAAAACGAGCCGAACCGAATCGAAACAGAAATCGGTCGAAACGAGCCGAATCGAAAATTTTAAACATCCGAACAAATCGAACCAAAAAAAAAAAAAAAAAGGTGCACAAGCCTACAGTGGAGTCTATAGGAGTTTCCCCCTGCCGGTCACATGACCAGCCGGATCTTGCCTCACCGGTCGGCGTATTAATACGCAGGGAGAGACTGGGGGGACTTTTTCCCCCAGTCTTTCCCTGCTCCTGCCGGACGGAGGAGGCAGACATCGCCTCTGTCCTCACCGCGGGACAGAGGCGATTCATTTTTTTTTTTTGCGGAATCCGTTAACACCAAGTCCTGGCTGTAGTTAACTTTTTGGTAACCATAGCCGGACGTTAATCAGCGCTGGGACTTTGTAATCCAGCACTGATTAACACTTTGCGCTCCCTATACTTAACATGGGGAGCGCAAAGTACAGTAACCTCGCGCTGCAGAGCACAAGGTACCAAACGCAAACGGGTTTCTTAACCTGGTTGTGTTTGGATTGTAATGGGCGGAAAACATCGCAGCAAACGTTAATGCTCACGCAAGTGAGCGTTAACGTTTGCGTGAAGATCGTAATTTAGCCCTAAATGACCTAACACCCAACCAATCTCATCTCAAGTATGCCAATGGTGTAGGTCTCCCAAACCCATTTAAAAAAAACACAGGAGGAAAAAAAAAATTTTTCTTTTCCAGTCTATTGTTATTTTGTATTATTTTCAGAATATAATATTTTTATATCTTTAAAGAATTCCTTGACCCCCTATGCCAAAGTCCCAACTACAAATGATTCCATTCTTACGAATCTTCAATTCATAAATTTCTAAATTTATTTAAAGGTATTTTTTCGATTTTTTTTTAATAACATTAATATATGTTTGTGTTTTTAGTAAAATATCCATTTAAATATTTCCCTTAGCCCAGGGGTGGGCATTTGTTTTGGCCCGGGCGCCACTATGTGGGAGCGGAGGGCCGCACCTTTTAAAATGATGAAATAGTGGTAGTTTTATTCAATTTATTTATTGTGCTAATTTCATATCATCTATAGCTGCAAGCACATTTAATTTGAAACCAGTTTAATGAGGCAAGCGTATCCTATCACACTTTTCTACAATTTTTTGTAAATCAGGAGTGAGATTGCTTGTTGAGATTCTCATTACAGCCTGCGAGTTATATATGGGTATATATTGCCCCAGCTCACATGGGTATATATTGCCCCCAGCTCACATGGGTATATATTGCCCCCAGCTCACATGGGTATATATTGCCCCCAGCTCACATGGGTATATATTGCCCCAGCTCACATGGAAATATATTGCCCCCAGCTCACATGGAAATATATTGCCCCCAGCTCACATGGATATATATTGCCCCAGCTCACATGGGTATATATTGCCCCCTGCTCACATGGGTATATATTGCCCAGGGCCCCAGCTCACATGGATATTATTGCCCCCAGGCAGCTCACATGGGTATATTTGTCCCCAGCTCTCACCTCCTCTGCTGTGGCCCCAGTCTCCACATCTGCCAGTGTTCTTCTACTCCCAAGGCAAGCGGCAGCTGGCATGCAGCTTTGCCGCTCGCCGGGAATGGGAACAACCTGACCAGCCGCGTTCTTGCGAGATCGCGCGCTCGTCAGGTGGTTCCCATCCCAGGCGAGCGGTCAAGCTGCATGCCAGCGGCCGCTCACCTCGGGAGTAGAAGAACGCCCCTGTCTCCAGCCAGCTGATGGGGCTCACTATGGACATCTGCGCATGCACTGTCCTAGTGGAAAATACGAGACAAATCTTTGGTCGCGCACGGGAAGGAAATCTTGGTTCAAGGAGGATGTTTCTGACTGTGGCGGGCCGCATGTGGCCCGCAGTGTGCCCACCCCTGCTTTAGCCCTTCCATGACCAGCGACTTTCCCATCCATACGTCCTGTGAGTCATAAAATATATTTGTATCCGTTTTAATTTTTTTTCTCTTTTACGAAATCCCAAAATTAGACCTTCAGCTCTTCCCAACCATGAGCGTTTCTGGTTTTCCTACTCATAAGCCCATTATATCATAGACTTGGACATATTTTTCAGCAATTTATAAATTTTTTGCAGAATATTACTTTTTATTCCTCTTTACGTTTCAAAGGAAACCTCACTCCAGGCCCCATCAACTCTCATTTCATCCACTCTGTACAACAAACCCGGCCAGTGGTAGGCTGACGAAGGCCCATAGTTTAATCAGAGAACATCACAAGAAGGTCTGAGCTGTTCTTTTTCCTTCCTCGGTTGGCAAGATAACACATGAATTAGTCTCGGAGTCTGGTCGGTGGTGACTACAGCCAAACACTATCTTTTATCAGTCCCCAAATGGCTGAAATTAAGGTCCCGGCTCGGCGATAGCCACGGTTCTTTTGTGGAGGCCAGAGCGAGTGGGTGGCTTGATAGCAAAAAGAAGATACTTGCCTAGACACTGCTAGGCTGCTCCTTGCTCAGGATATTAGGGATTAAGCGTGGGCATCTTTGAAGACACGCCGCTCTGATAACTCCTGTCGTCGCCTTCAGCCACCAGTGAAGAATAACAGATGAATACACATTCAACGTGTGGCCTCTTTGCAGTATCACTATAGGTTAGCTATAGTTTTTAGCAATTAAACTATTATTTCGCCTTTTTCGGTGAAAGAAGGATGGCTGTGGCATTGAGAGGTAGACTTGATGAATATTTTTAGTTGTGGTTTTCCAAATTACCACAGATGCTCAGGAAATTGAGTACGGTCCCCCCAGTTCCACAGACCTGGACTTCAACGTGAAATGATGACTACCGGTCTCTGTGGCTATACTAGCAAGATACACTATATTGCCAAAAGTTATTCGCTCCTCCAAATAATCAGAATCAGGTGTTCCAATCACTTCCATGGCCACAGGTGTATAAAATCAAGCACCTAGGCATGCAGACTGTTTTTACAAACATTTGTGAAAGAATGGGTCGCTCTCAGGAGCTCAGTGAATTCCAGCGTGGAACTGTGATAGGATGCCACCTGTGCAACAAATCCAGTCGTGAAATTTCCTCGCTCCTAAATATTCCGCAGTCAACTTTCAGCTGTATTATAAGAACGTGGAAGTGTTTTAGAATGACAGCAACTCAGCCACGAAGTGGTAGGCCACGTAAACTGACGGAGCGGGGTCAGTGGATGCTGAGGCGCATAGTGCGAAGAGGTCGCCAAACTTTCTGCAGAGTCGATCGCTACAGACCTCCAAACTTCATGTGGCCTTCAGATTAGCTCAAGAACAGTGCCCAAAGAGCTTCATGGAATGGGTTTCCATGGCCGAGCAGCTGCATCCAAGCCATGCATCACCAAGTGCAATGCAAAGCGTCAGATGCAGTGGTGTAAAGCATGCCGCCACTGGACTCTAGAGCAGTGGAGACGCGTTCTCTGGAGTGACAAATCACGCTTCTCCATCTGGCAATCTGATGGACGAGTCTGGGTTTGGCGGTTGCCAGGAGAACGGTACTTGTCCGTCTGCATTGTGCCAAGTGTAAAGTTTGGTAGAGGGGGGATTATGGTGTGGGGTTGTTTTTCAGGAGCTGGGCTTGGCCCCTTAGTTCCAGTGAAAGGAACTCTGAATGCTTCAGCATACCAAGACATTTTGGACAATTCCATGCGCCCAACTTTGTGGGAACAGTTTGGAGCTGGCCCCTTCCTCTTCCAACATGACTGTGCACCAGTGCACAAAGCAAGGTCCATAAAGACATGGATGACAGAGTCTGGTGTGGATGAACTTGACTGGCCTGCACAGAGTCCTGACCTCAACCCGATAGAACACCTTTGGGATGAATTAGAGCGGAGACTGAGAACCAGGCCTTCTCGTCCAACATCAGTGTGTGACCTCACAAATGCACTTCTGGAAGAATGGTCAAAAATTACCATAAACAGACTCCTAAACCTTGTGGACAGCCTTCCCAGAAGAGCTGAAGCTGTTATAGCTGCAAAGGGTGGGCCAACATCATATTGAACCCTATGGATTAGGAATGGGATGTCTCTTAAATTCATATGTGAGTCAAGGCAGGTGAGCGAATACTTTTGGCAATATAGTGTAGGTTGGTTTCAGAGCAAGGGTCCTTGTTTGAGGGTGATTTCAGAGGAGCAGTGGCGCTCCAGTGTCCAGCCTGGCACCTCCATCAGGGGCTATTTTAGCATAAATCTGCGAGTCCCCAAGATGGTACATTTTTGGTGTGACCGAGGGAGATCGGCGGCAATCCTGGGGTACCATTTGATAGTTTGGGCCCAGATTTCACAGTCCAAAAAGCACCCAGATTCACGGAAGGGGGCCAGATCGGCAGCGTGTGGAGGTTACCCCGGGTGATGCTGAATAGCCACTGCTGCGTGAGCCATGGGGTTTAAAAAAGGATCAAAAACTCAGATTCCCGATAGAGCTCCCTCCCGAAAATCACCCCATCTACAGCTCCCATGAGGGTGACCCTAACACCAAACGAGCACCCTGCTGGGGAAAACGATTTTCGTGGTGTCAGTGGTTAAGCTTTCTGCAGATGTTTCCATTAAGGTGAATACCGTGCTGTCCTTGATGGGGATTGGTTGGCACGTCCGGCCCCTAGATGGTGATTGGCTGGAGTTTCAAAATCAGACTCCTGGGCATCGGGGAACATGAGGGACAGACTTAAGGGCATTTGGATAATGCTCTGATGGGGGGAAAGTCACAAAACACCACTTTTAACATAGACAAATAGGTTAAATGAGGGGAATAGCAGGGGAGCAAGATTTTAGTACAGTCCACAGTCTCTGAGCACAGGGTTCCATGACACCAAGAATCTCCATAGGATTGTTATTTATTAAAGTAATGTCCAGAAGCCGTGTACTGTTCATGCACGTTGCCTCAAATTGCTCTTATTTCTGGAAGTGTTCTTAAGCCTTTCTTATATCATTTGTGTTGGGAGCTCTGAACCAAGTTGGTTGAGGTCTGCTGGGACTGATGGGTCGATAGGAGAATATTGAGGAATGCGTAGCAGAAACAGATGGGTGAGAGGGCCACCCCTACCTACTGTGTGGTCCTGTGCATGCCTGGTGCGTTTAAGGCTTGTTCCCACAACTTCAGGGCTAATGGCCTTTCTAAGCAAGTCACTCGTCTTGACCTATGGTCAGAAAACTTATGCCAAGGCTATACTACGGCCGTACAACATTTGGTCGCACAGTCCCCCTTGAGCAACAGGTTTCTGTATGCTCACTGGACTGAAGGCTGGGTGGCAGCGATGGAAAAATAAAGTTCTAGAACTTTATTTCATGGTCATGGGTTGTTCCACCTTGAACCAAGAAGAAAACAGCAGAAATCAGACATTGTCATCAAATGTGTTTAACGTAGTAACACATGGAAATGAAAAGCAAAAATGGAAACCAAAACACTGGAAGACCAGTCATCCTTTCACCATCTGAAATCCAGCTGGTCCTTTCGGTTCTTCCTCTGCAGTTTATCTTCCTACTTGTGCATCGTGTGGTGAAAGGTGAGCCCTGGTGTCAGAGGTTTATTGCCATCTTAAAATTAAGACAGTACAAGTTTCATGTAAACATAACAGTCTAGCTCCTTTCCATCGGAACAGTAGTCAGAGGGAAAGTTACATAATGGAAAGTTTTTTGATAGATTTCTCTCATGTCGTCCTCAAAGCATTTTCTTACTCTTTGCTCATGTCTAATTAGTGAGCTACGTACCAATCATGGGTGTAACTTATATGGCCTCAGGCATGCAGTGTTACGGAGACACAGGCTTACATAGTCTACGGGGCCTGCGGTTCTCAGTTATACAGTCAGAGTCATTGAATGTCATCATGACACCCATGTACAATCTAAAATGTAAAGGATGGACCCAATCAACCATGGCATCCGTGGACTGTCGCCATCTTTGACCGGATATCTCTATGCACAATGCAGGCACTCACGTAAGAAAACAGATGTTATTATCAACCTTTGGTATAGCAATAATTATATTCACATCAAGAAGGTGAAAGAAATTAAATGGAACTGGTTAGAAGCCACGAGTCTTACAGTTCTGAAGAGCCCAGTGTGCAGAGATGCACGCCATTACAGGTCATCCACTGCATGAAGGACTAGTGAGATAATAGTCCAGATATGGCATGCACAGGAACGCCAGGCAGATGTCAGGATACAGACTGTTGCCAGAGATGCTATGGTGGTTTAGTGTCCACCTGGAGGTTGTCAGACACGTAGCCTCGATCAGACCAATCAGGGTCGCAAGGCAGGCTGGCTTATCTGGTAAACAAATACCAAAGCCAAGTGAGATCAGTTAGGAAGGAATACTCTGGTCTGGACACTGCAAGAGGCACAAGATGGTGCACCCTCTCTCTGTTGCAAGGGGTTTATATAGGCAGGTGATTGTCTTCAGGTGCTCTCATTCACCACTGGGTGCAAGTGGAAGTCCTGGGCTAGGGAATGGAGCTGGGTCTAGCGATACAGGTTTCAGGTATAGCAGAACTGAGTGGCAGGTATAGGTCCCAGTGGAACACAGGCTAGGGAACTCTACTATGAAGGATTGGGTTGAGGGTTCAAGTCCTGGCATGTCCCACAAAAGACCCACCCACAGCTGGCTGTTTGCAGGGCTAGGCAGGGGCCCCTACACTGCATGTCCTGCCTCAATTTGCAAAAAAAAACAGGCCATCTTGTCCAACACGTACCAAGTTTAGGATTATTCACTCTGTGGGTCAAGAAGTGGGACATCGTACTTTCACCCCTTTCCATGATGTAGGTAAAGATATCTGTTCCTCTTTTGTAATGTTTTTTGTTCCCTTCTTCCTGGGTTTCAAAAAAACGTAGAAACGCAGATGATAGCTCAGAGTCCATTAGGGTTCAGTGGTCCACTATAAATCACTACTGAGATGACCTGATCTTGAGGATTTACCATTGGAGCTTTTTCCAACCCGGAAAATATCAAGCCTCCAGGTTAGGAAAATCTAAAAAGGAGACATGCAGAGCAATTTATCTGGTCCACATACTGTAGCTATATTTACTAGCAGAGGAAATCGATTGACACTTCTACTTGCAGGAAGCGGCTTCATGTTTAATTCTGATAATCCCCAGAGTATTATTTTAATCTGCCAATTATAGTTATTGTTTCAGGAAGCAACAAATCATCTTTTTTCCGACAGAAGAATGCCAAAAGGATGCTCAAGGCCTTTTCGACAAACGCAGAGACTTTAAATATATTTAGTGTTGAGTGACTTTGGAGTCTTTGGAGCAGCTTGGGGCTTTGAGGTGGGGTGAGGAACTGAAGAAGACTATTTTTATCGCATGGATCATGGAGAATGTTCCTATTAGCAATATGCCTCTAGAAAGTTGGATTTCTTCCAAGAAACAAGCTTCTGACAAAGGTTTAAAATTCACCTACTGATCCAATTCCAAATAGATTAGAGAAACAATACTGTCATGATCCAAATGGAGTAACCACTCCGGTATCCAAATGTCCCTGGGGGCTTCATCGCACCTCCTCTGCTGACCAGACCATTCCTCCAGTGCGGCAGATGCATGGACGACCACATGTGCAGCTGGCCGCCAACTTGGTGCCATGAGACACCCGCACTGACACACATGCATCATCCTCCTGAAAATCCCATGCTCGTATGACATGCAGTTATAATGCCTTGTTAGACTAGGCCCTGTTAGAATTAAGCGGGTGGTGACGATTAATGACAGAATTACTCCAGGACAGTTCCCAGGCTCTGTAGACACTATGCCTGCACCTGCCTCCCAACTGGACACAGAGGAGGACCATCCCACACCTGAAGCTCCTTCCCTGTCACTCCTCCCTATGAATACCCAGCTCTCAGCCCTCAGTGCTCAGTTATTCAGATACTCCTGTACCTGGGGTCCTGGTTCCTATTATCCCTCCGTTTCCTGCCTGCCATCCTCGCCATCAGATTCCTTGGCTTCCTGTCCCCAGCTCTGCTCCTGTCGCCCTTGTTCTGCACCTAATTGCCCTTGTTTCTGGACTGCCCATCTGGCTACCAACTCCAGCTCTGTTTTTGACTACGTCTTTGATCTCCGAGCAACCTGACATTGGGTTCCTCTTTCTCAAATACCACTCTCCCCCCCCCCCCCGTCCAGTTAGGACGTGACAAATACTTGAATGAGCATGGCGACCATTGGTGAATACATCAGAAATTTGGAGTTGAGTGCTAGCTCCACTCCATATACTTGAATGTTGACGACCACAAACCCAGCAACTCTTGACCCTTGAATTGAGGAAACTCGTGTGTTGCCAGATATCCAGAGTCTAAAAGTTTGCGAAAAACTGATATTTGTTAGATTTTTACAAAATATACATCTTTTCTATTTTTTTTCTACCACTGCGTCTGTTTGGGTAGAGTAGTACGAGTGGAATCTGTCTGTTCCTTACATCTGGAGCTGATCAGAGAACCAGCCCACATGCTGGCAAAGGGTGGGGAGAGAGGTCTTATTTAATTACGCATACAAAGATAAATTCGGACCCCCTTGGAGTCTACTTGAGATGGAAGACTTCATTGCTACAGCTGTTAATTTCCCCGACTATATTATGTCCAGACTCGCTTTATAGGTTTAAGACCGGGGGGAAACAGATACATGTGTAGCACATTGATCGGAGTGTATTACAGACGTAATCTAATTTATAGAGGAAAACACTACTTATTGCCGTATTTTAATGGGAATAAACAATTCAAATTAATTTAAAAAACACCAGTACGATTGTCGATTATACAAAACATATGACAAAAATCAGTTTAGGAAAGTAATCTGCAGATGAGCCTCGGCTTCCTGTTCCTTTGATATTAGGAATGTGTATCCTATATGTCCGTGAATGATGTATGTGTGTTTATAGTCTCCAAGGCTTAATACTGTAGTTCGCATTTCTAGGGAGGTGAAATTACAGGGTAACGAGATTTTGTTTCCATCTTCATGTGTGAAACCTTGAAGTTTATTTCTTGATTTTATTTCATTTTTTTTAAATTTTTCCCGAGCAGGTTTTTGTTTTTTCATCTGGGAATTTCAGAACCATCGTTTTTTAATTTGTTTTATTTATTTATTTATTTATAAAGGATTTTACCAGGAAGGATACATTGAGATTTCTCTCGTTTTCAAGTATGTCCTGATACAAAACAGTTTTTTTGTTTTTTTTTTGTGATGGAAAAATAGATTAATTGGCTCATTATTTAGTTGCTGAAGTTATTAAGGGTTTCGAAAAAAAAAAGACACGTTTGGGTAGTTTTTAAATTAATATTTTAAATTTTTCAATAAATTACAAAATGCAAAAAAATTAACAGGGTTATTCAAAGAGAATCGAAAAGTCACCGCATGTTCGGTGACTTTTCGTTCTCTTCAATTCGGGCCGATATGGCAATTCCATTTCGACGACCCTGCGGTGTATTCAGCAAGCACCACAGGGCTGTCGAAGCGCAGGGAAAAGCTGCCGCAAACCCGATGAAGTCACCGCAAAAACTCGGCGAATACATGCCGAAACCCGCAAAAACATCTGGATTAACTCGCCGAAGATGCGGGCTGTTACAGAAAAAATAAGTAAAGTTAAAAAAATAAACAATAAAAAAAAAAATGGACTTTAAAAAAAAAACGAAAAATGCTTAAAAATATCCTAAAAAAAAATCTATAAATAAAGAGACTTTTTACTGCAGAATATTATAATGAACGGTTTATTAGATATTGAATTAAAACGGGAATATTTTTAACATTGAAGCCTATGGGATTCGCCTGAATAAACCTGCCGAATGAAACCACCGAATGACAGGGCATTTCGGGAACCTTTCACTGCTGGTTTGTGTTCTCTGAATAGACGAAGCAGTGCTTTTTCATGGGGATTTCACTGCCCTCGAACAGGCACCGTATGTTCAGGCAATTAGCCAGGATTTGGCGAATTGCCTGCTGTCTGGACAGCCGAATGGCCAGGAAAGGTAACCGAACGCTGATTTTCAGCGTTCACTTACCTTTCTCAAGCAATTCGGATCTCTTTGAATAACCCTGTAAATATTAAATAAATCACAAGTGGTTTGCAAAATCTTTGGAAATCATCACTTTTTTATAATGGGAAAACTCACATTAACACGGATAACTCCCAGGTTCGGTCCATGCAAGTCCAATTAAAAAGTCTGGTTTTAATTCACATTTTTAAATCATGACTGTTCCAAAAAAAATTTTGAAACCTTATATTACAAAGTCATCCCAAATGTGTTTTTAAGTAGTATTAAGTAAAATTTAGTGAACTGCTTGCTCTCTGAATAGCCGAATGGATCCGAAATATCACCGTAGGGGGAAATGCCCTGTTCAGTGCCAGATCGGCACCCTCTGAATAACCCCTATATAGAATGACACAATTGAGAATACTACTCCACCAGCCAGGGTTCAGACGGCCCAAGGTCACCAACCCAGATGTGATCGACAAAGGAAGAAGTCAGATCGGTCACACGAGGCTTGGCAGGAGTAGCCATGTTTCAGTGTTACGTGGAGGGCCTTTCACATGCCACTTGAGAAAGCTCCTTAGTGTAGGACCAAAACGCTGCTTCTACAAAAAAGCATCTTCTGAACACAAGCCTTGTGTGACGGCCTTTTATATGAAGATACTAAAACAATACTTGTTTCGGTCAATATATATTTCTACCAGACGATAATTACAGCATCAGAAGGTGGTTTCCAAATGGGATAAAGGCCGATTCCAAGAAGAGAACATTTCAGCTTGTCCGATTTCTGATTTGGAATGTTGCGCCTCTGCAATTTACATTTTAATGGCCATTTCTCATTAATATTCACTGGATGATTTCATGGACAGAATGGAATCAAGCTGTTCACTAAACATTTCAACGACCAATAGTTTTCACTTGAACTATGGTGGATCAAGTACGTTGATGCATATCATCTGAAAAAGCCTGAAAAGGTCAATATCTATATATAATGACTATTGAAAATGAGCATTCGACAGCTCCCAAGCACCCATCGAGAGAAGATTATCTCCTTAAGGTAGTGAGGTACTTTATTGGTTTCTACAACGAAGACCTTTACTTTAAAATCTGAATTTCATAACTTAATTGATCAAAGATCAAGAGCTTATTCACTAACCACCATTCTTTCAATGAAAGGGCTGTGGTTTGGCTTCGGCAAACTACGGTCGGTCAAGTACGGCCAAGCTAAAGTGAATTCTCTATTTAGGGAACTTCCAAAGTTCAACATACTCAAAGTTCTTTCCAACGAAGTTCTCTAGTGTAGTTCTCAGCAAAAGTCTCTACACAGCTTCCACTGTAGTTTCTGCCAAAGTTATTTTAGGTAGCTTTCAGGGTCCACCAGTGTCTCAGTCTACGCCGTCTAGCTTAGTTTTTACTTTTGTAAATAATGGTGGAACCACCATGGAGAATAGGTGTAGTTTACTCAATTTATTGAGAAATGATGGTGATACTGTTGTCTGCCATTGTTTGCAACAACTGCTCCTGCTGTTGTTGAATTTCCGTTCTCTAGAAAGCCAAACAAGGGGGATTCATCTGTTTGCAACAACGGTGAACATCATTGTCTAGTGGTAAACAAAGTGTTAAATGCATTTGTTCCTAGTCCCAAAATACATAAGTCGTTCTCAGTCTTTGGGGTTAACATATGGGCAACTGTGTGAGGTTTTCCCACAACCAGACGTTACAGTAAACAAAACAAAGAAGAATTCACAGAAATTACAGCTTGCCGAAGGTATGAAAAGGTAAGGCAGCTTAAATTTCCTGCGGTTTGGAGGGTTTTTAAAGTCACATATAGAGCCATGGTGGTGCATTACAAAAAGTTGTAAATTTACAAAGGTCTTCCAAGGAAGGAATTGCTTGATAAGAAGGGACGTAAAACACCTACACAGGAAAATATTATATGATGATAAAAATTCATGAAAACAACTTTCTCTAATTGTCCCTAATCAGGTTTCCTAAATGGTAGTGTACCTATCACATATATGTTTGGTTATTTGTGGTCTTCTACACATCTAATGTAAGGACTTCTAGGTCTGAAGGATGAACAGATGCAAGCCAGTACAGGTCAGCCACCACATGGAGGAACGATGAGATGAACACCCCAGTAGTGGCAGGGACAAGTACACCACGCAAATGCTGGTTGTACGGACAGACGGCTGGGAAGTGTGTCATGGGAAACAAACGCGGACAGCGGGCAACCTTGGTCAATACCCGAACCAAGGGTTCACAGGAAAGGCGATAGGCAGGGGTGGAGTAGAGGTAATGTCACTGCTCTGCATGGAGAGAGCCTGTGGAGTCATGGGTTCGATCCCAGCGAGCAACCTCTCCAGTAAGTGTCCTTGGAAAGACACCTAACGGTACATACTCGCCACCCAGGACATACTTGAAAACGAGAGAAATCTCAATGTATCCTTCCTGGTAAAATCCTTTCACAAAATAGAGCAGAGGACAAAGCCAGGCAAATCATTTAGGCAGGTAAGTTCAGTTCTGGACAGTCCAAGAGGACAAAGTAACAGAGCAACATCCCTCTGGAACAAGGGGTTTATATAGGCATGTAAATGCCTTCAGGGGCTTACAGCCACCAATCGCTACAGGTGGAAGCTAAGGCTTGTGGACTAGATGGAATCTAGCAATAGGCCTCAAGTATAGAAGAACTCAGCCGGATAGGATACACGTCCCAAGGGAACACTGGCTACGGAACTTAGCTGGCTTCAGGGTTCAAATCCCATTAAGTTCCTTAATGGGGCGACCATGCTTAGCTTTTTGCAGGGTTCGACATGGACCCTGACCTCAACAAAAGTCTTCCGATTCGCATAGTGTGTTTGGGAATGAATGACTTGTAGAACAGTAGTTCTTGCCACCACCAATAGGACCTCACCATTTATACAAGCAAAAAAAATCTATAGATTTCTCTATATAGACACATGAAATTTTTTTCTATCTGGTCTCGCTCTTCCTGGTCCAGCATGAATATTCTGTTTATAACTCTGGAGGAGGAGGAACACACATATCCTGCTTCAGGTTCTGGTTTGAAATGTTTTTTCTTCTGAATGCAAGATGTCCTTATTAACAGTCGAGTTATTCATTAAGCTGTCATCGCTCTGGCTTCATGTTCCTGAACATGGTGCACATTGGGTTGTTATTTTTTTTTTATATATCGTTCCCGCTTTGGACGTTTTCACTCATCGCGATGTGTGGTAACTCTTTCCTAATGATGCATCGGAGATCTTCATGTCAACATGGACTCTTTGCACTCAAAAATCCAAGGCCTTGCGGAAGGGCAGATTGGAAATTCATGAGGCAGAAATTGGGCAAGGAGCCAGATCCAGCAAGACGACAAAAAGGAATTGGATCAGTTTGTAGACTTCTTTTGCATCAGATCTGCAAAGGATATTGCTACTAAGGCATTCTATTAGGTTTTCATTGATGAGATGTCACCCAGGTCTTCAGATGTGACAATGACACCTGCGCCTACACCAGGGCCAGCCCAAGACATTGTGCTGCCTGGAGAGAAGGCTGAAATGCTGCGCCCCCACCACCACGTAACCCCAAAATACGCCCATGTGATATATTGCCTCAGCTCACATGGGTATATATTGCCCTCAGCTCACATGGGTATATATTTCCCCCAGCTCACATGGGTATATATTGCCAGCTCACATGGGTATATATTGCCGGCTCACATGGGTATATATTGCCGGCTCACATGGGTATATAGTACCCCCAGCTCACACGGGTATATAGTGCCCCCAGCTCACACGGATATATAGTGCCCCCAGCTCACACGGATATATAGTGCCCCCAGCTCACATGGGCATATATTGCCCCAGCTCACATGGGTATATATTGCCCCAGCTCACATGCGTATATATTGCCAGCTCACATGGGTATATAGTGCCCCCAGCTCACATGGGTATACAGTGCCAGCTCACATGGGTATATATTGTCCCCAGCTCACATGGGTATATATTGCCAGCTCACATGGGTATATAGTGCCCCCAGCTCACATGAGTATATATTGCCAGCTCACATGGATATATAGTGCCCCAGCTCACATGGGTATATATTGCCAGCCCACATGGGTATATATTGCCCCAGCTCACATGGGTATATATTGCGCCCAGCTGCAGCTCTCATGGATATATTGCCCCCAGCTCGGTCTCAGCTCAAGCAGAGATCCCCCTGGCTTTCTTTTGCAGTGCAGTCTGGTACGTAGCACTGGGCCGCTGGGAGTGTCTGGTCCAGTCCTCCAGGGCCTGTCAACAACACGGCGGCCCGGTCACCTCTTAACAACTGCGTGTTGAAGATGATCTATCCACGGACGTGGCCCGCGCTCCCGTGGACGCATGCCTGGCATGCGTGTGGGAGAGGGGGCGTGGTCACCGGCGGCATGCAATGTAGCCACGCGGCGGCCGCCAAAGTAGATGCTGCCACCGCGCATAGAATAGTGCAACGTCGGCAATCAAGATGGTGGCAGCGACAAAAATTTGCCGCTGGGCAATATTTACCGCTCCGCGCTGCTCCATTGTCGGGCCGGCCCTGGCCTACACCACCCAAGTCTTCAGGGTTGATAAACCAACCATAGTGTTCTTTCAGATGTTAAAAGCCACCCAAAAACTGATTGTTAGATTACACCCAGGTCTTTGATGGACAGATGACGCTAATATAATTGATTTTGTCATACCACACATGTATTAGATGGTAAGAGGATATCCAAAAACACAATGGTGCTTTGCTACTCCGTTCAATGACAAAAGTAAGACCTGGGTGATGTCATTGCTGAGATACCAGTTATATAGTCAGTGTTGAGACAACATCCATTATGAGATAAGTCAAACAGCGCTGCGGAATATGCTGGCGCTTTATAAATAAAGAATAATAATAATAATAAACAGTTACTTGATGGCTTATGACGCCCATGTCATAAATCGTGAGATACCACACAGATCTTTGATGGTGAGAGAGGACACAGACTATTGGTGGGATTAAGCCACCAAAGTCATCCATCATGAAATGTCTTCGATGTTAAAATATGACCTATAGTAAACAATGTTCCCTTTTATGTGAGAAGATAGGCAATTATATCCTTTAACCCGAGATGACAGCAGGGGCAGACTGACAACTTTTGGGAGGGGGGCACCCATCCAATAGGACATCACGGAGCTCCGCTATTGTGACTGGCCACATGTACATTGTTGTATTTCAGATTTCTTTCCTACACACTATTTTCAAAATTTGAATTTAGCCCCATTGAAACAAGCCTGACCAAGCTTTAGTGGGGCCTCAATGGGCTCCTTCCTAGGCCAATGTCCTTGAGCAGTGCCCTTTTGCCTCAAAGGGCAGTCCACTCACATTTCATTGCTTCTGAAGAAAAATACTGTAGATGTTTACAGTGAAATGACATCCACATCATTGCTACTGCATTGCAACTCCAATTATTGAGGTTCAAAGACACCCACTTAGGTCAACATTCCTAAAATACCAACCATATTTTCTTTGTGGAGATGGCACCCATGATAAACAGAGTTCCTTCGGAAGAAGCCACCCAGAAAGTCAATGGCTAATAATGACGAGATGACACCTATTTCATCAATTATTGTGTACCAGTAGATCTTTGGTGGTGAGAGGACACCGGTGTCATGGTGAGGTGGCGCTCCTCACATTCAGACAACTTTAAAACAACAAAGTGGTTAGGATGAGTTGCATGTTCCTTTAGGCCTCAGAGAGCAGTTGGACGCACTTTGTAGAGTCCTCCGCCATAAACTTTTACAAGTATAACATTGCAGTCCCTGTTTTCTACAGTAATAAAATCAGTCAATAATCCGGCACAGGAGCCGGAGGAGCAGGAAAAGTGGTTTGACCAGGGATCTGATGAGAAATGAGGTCTCTAACTCTGTGTGTTAAAGAAAGCATATTGTATCAGTGCGGATCTGGTCGTCGTGTCTCGGGAATTTGTTCAGTGTTTCAGCTTTCGTTCTCCGAGAGCAAATTCACAGATGGATCCAATATAATAAAAATTTCTCCATTTGTGGAGTGTTATGATTGTAAAGTATTTACGATGTCACGGCCTGCGCTGTGTGTCGTAACACAGAATCGGTAAAACACAAAATCGACTGTGCTTAACCCTTTCTGCAGAATAGATTCTAACCATGAGAGAAAACCGCAGTGTTTCCAATGTCTGGTCCCATTTTCCCATGTGATTTTTATTGCTGTGGAGCTCTGTGATACGTTTGTACACACTGCATATTCCTGAGAGTTTTATTGCTGTGGAGCTCTGTGATACGTTCGTACACACTGCATATTCCTGAGAGTTTTATTGCTGTGGAGCTCTGTGATACGTCGTACACACCGCACATTCCCGAGAGTTTTATTGCTGTGGAGCTCGATGATACACTCATACACACTGCACATTACTGTGATTCTTATTGCTGGGGAGCTCTGATGCGCTCATACAAACTGCACATTACTGTGCGTTTTATTGCTGTGGAGCTCTATGACGCTCATACACACTGCACATTACTGTGAGTTTTATTGCGGTGGCCCTCTGATACGCTCATACACACTGCATTACTGTGCGTTTTATTGTGGTGGAGCTCTGATACGCTCATACACGCTGCACAATACTGTGCGTTTTATTGCTGTGGAGCTCTATGATGCGCTCATGCACACTGCACATTACTGTGAGTTTTATTGCTGTGGAGCTCTGTGATACGTCGTACACACGGCACATTCCCGAGAGTTTTATTGCTGTGGAGCTCTATGATACACTCATACACACTGCACATTACTGTGATTCTTATTGCTGGGGAGCTCTGATGCGCTCATACAAACTGCACATTACTGTGCGTTTTATTGCTGTGGAGCTCTATGACGCTCATACACACTGCACATTACTGTGAGTTTTATTGCGGTGGCCCTCTGATACGCTCATACACACTGCATTACTGTGCGTTTTATTGTGGTGGAGCTCTGATACGCTCATACACGCTGCACAATACTGTGAGTTTTATTGCTGTGGAGCTCTGTGATAAGCTCATACACACTGCACATTACAAGGAATTTTATTGCAGTGGAGCTCTGATACGCTCATACACACTGCACATTACTGTCAGTTCTATTGCTGTGGAGCTCTGTGATGCGCTCATACACACAGCATATTACTTTGGATAGAGTTCGTCAATTAAATAAGCCATCAGTTTAGTGTTTAGGTTTCTTCCAATACACCAAACTTGGTAAAAGATGCACTTTGGCAATTCCAACTTTTACTTACTTGCTGCTATATAATGTAACACTTGAAGTACTAAAACATTTCAGATCATCAAGGATCTGTGTACTTAATTGATACAGTAGTGGATACCCCCCCACCACACACACACCCAGTCAAACACAAGGTTGAAAAGGCTTATGTCCCCGTTTTAATTTTTTTCATTAGGAGTCCTGCCTTTTGGTTAACGTGCACTCAAACCCTGCAGAGACATTTAGAAGACACAGATCTTCTACATAAATGTTGTAAAAATATGTTTTCCTAAAATAAGAATTCCCTGTGGCCTTTTAGTTTGTCCAAATAGTAGACGGACAGCTAAAATTGGAAGTGAGGGAGGTGCGGGGGGGGGGGTCATTTAGTTCTTGTTCGGATTCCAATTTCTAATTTCTCCTGGTTTCAGAACGAGCTACTAGGAAGAGGTTGCCAGCGGTAATAAAGCAGATATTTTTTCAGAGATATGATTTCACGGATCAGTCCTTGACAGACTCCTGTGGAATGTTTAATATGTCCTTATCAAGCAGCTCAGCGTGAGTCAAGATTTTTGGATGCCTCGGGCTGCGGTTATTAAAGAAAAAAATGGTTTAGAAAAGTCATTTATCGAAAGAAAAGGAAAAAAAAGAAATAAGTCAACTGGGAGATCTCCTTTACAGAGCCGTAGAAAGATTTAACCCACCCTGGTTCTGGTGGAAGCCCGGAGTTTCTCTATCGAAACGAAGTAAAAGAGAGTGGGCTAGAAATGGAAAAGGTCCTGGAGATAGGTGTAGTTACTGGAGGGGTCCAGTTGCCCATATCTTCATAAATCTGGAGAATTTGTTGCATGGATGGAGTTTATGCTTTACCACCGATGCCTCGCTTTACATCTTCTTCAGGATTCCTTAAACTGAACCTTAATGCCAGGGACCCATATCAGTGGGTTGTTCCACTGGTGGCGTTCTTCTGGTCTTCGGCAAACCAAGGCTGACCGCTGGTTTCATGTGACTGCTTAGATGGTGGTCATGTTCTACGGGAGAGTTATTAGGGACACACTTTCAAGCCGAATCTGTGAACGGGGTGTCGTCGTCACGTGTGTCGGACAGTAGAATCGAAAGTGGTGGTGCGGCAGACACACACGCACAAGCGTTAGTTCCCAGCTGTCCAATTTTGCTCACTTTGGCGCCAGCTAAAAGGAATCACACCTCCTAAAGATTTATTGAAACCATATTTAGCCAACGCGAACGTGGCCTCGCTCCGAACACATGGAGAGTAGTTTAAGCCACACAAGGGCCAAAGACACTTGTTAGGATTAGATGTAGTTGGCCGATTCAGTTCTCATTACAAGCTGTAACACGCTACTCACAGAATCCAGTTTGGCACGGCTTCTGCTGAGAACATCAATGAGTTTAAGCCCTATACATTCGGGTCTCTGACTACGAAACACGAGGCAACGATTTGAAACAAAGTCGAAAGCAGCAAATGGCTCCCCTGTGTCTAATACTTCGACTCTAAGGATACTCCAAGGATTAGCCAATTGGAATTGAAACGTTATGCATGATCGTCATTTTTATGCTCGTGCCCTTTTTTTCAATTTTTGGGTTTTACCTTTATTTTTCAGAAGGAGAGGTGAAGCACAAGGAGCAGGTGTTCACTTAACAAGGCTCAGACGGAGTTGTCACCATGCTTGTGCAAAGAGATTCAGCTTCACGGTCTGGAGTGGTGCCCCAACACGTAGACACCCAACAGTCAACAAGAAAACTCTAACCTGACAGACCGGTACGTATTATGGCCAGATCTACTCGAAAGGAAATGCTATGATGGATGGAGTGCAACACTGAAGCCTGAAGCGTTAGGACAAGGAGAAATACCAGAGAATGGGCAAGGCAAATCGACAACGTCCCGAAACGAGCTGGGTTGAACACAGGTAGAGTGAGAAATAAAACTGGGGACTCGGAGACGAAACTACAACAGGGCACAGTGGGCAGTCAGCACCTGAATTTAGATCAAGTGTGGCCACCGTGATTAGCCACCGTAGAGCACGTGTCAGTGATCAGAGGAAGCTGAAGTGCCTCTGGAAAAGGCTCCACCAGAAGTGTGGTTGGAGATCTCTGATTCGTACCACTGCCGGTCTGACCAGGAGGACTACCTGCATGCCCTGTGGTTGACTACCACGGCCAGTCCAGCCTTCTACAGGAGAGCCCTCCCTGACTCCGGGCATGGCAATCAGAACTTGGAACTAGACGCCGACATTCAGCGGACAAACTCTTCGACACACGAGTGTTCCCACAGACTGGAACATATAGATCTACGCACACAATTAGCCTTTGTGGTATTTTATTATGTGCTACAATTTATTCATTTATTAACGCTTTTTTTTTTTTTTAATGATCTCGTTGACTTTGAGCCAACGCACCCTCCCCAATTTCACAACGCACCCTGAAATTTGCAGTTTCTGTTAATTCTCAGTTGATTTGAAGAATAACCACTATTTTCTGTTAAGCTTGATAAACATTTTATAAAAAACTGCCACAAAAGTCATTGCCATTGGACATGAAACCACCAAAGGTTTGGCCACCATCTTACATGCAAGCATTCAGGAGAATACAGTAATTTATGGCTTAAAGAGTGGTTTTCCGGTGTCCGGCTGTGTAAGGGAGCAGATGTGTTTCGAAGGAGCTCTGGGTGTTATTGCCAAGGGGGGGATTTCTGCCCAGATTCCTCCTCGTTTTTACCACCAGTGGGAGCCCCTGCAAGGCTGGACATCAAGGAGGAGGGCTCTGGAGCCTGATCTGCTCCCCTCTCCAGAGCCCAGCTGAGTTTCTGCAATCCCTGACAGGAGTGTGCTCCGGCGGCCATTTTGCGGCCTACTTTCTGGCTTGAGTTGCTCCCTCTGCGGCTGCTCCGGGTGTCCCAGTTCCGCTACAGACCTTGATGAGGGTCGAGGTGTCACGGTTCCCAGATCCCACCACGCAGTACTTAACGCCCCACACTCCACAGAGCCCAGAAGCTACCAACAGAGTAGCCGTGAAAGATCTCTAACTATCTGGTCCTTAGAATTGGCCAGGTAAACTAGCTAGACAGAAAGGGTTAACAACACGGGGAGTAGTCAGCCGAGCCAGAATCAGGAATACAGAGTTCAGAATGGTCAAATGGAATAGCCGGGTCGATATCAGAGCAGTAGCGTAGTACAAGAAAATGGTCTAGGGCAACAGAAGGCAGAATAGTCAGAAACAAGCAGAGGTCAATAACGGGTTAATTCAATATAGCAGTCAGGTACAAGGAGCTCAGGTATGGATAACCACGATCTGGCAACTGCTGAGAATACACTGAGGGTTTTTAAAGACCTTCACCAGGCCACGCCCCCCACTCAAGCCGCGCCTCATGCAACCACCTCCCTGCCTGTCTCCATTTAACCGGGCATTGGTCAGCGAGCAGCATCAGACATGCTGCCCTCAAGCACACAGGTAGGGCTGGAAGCTCCCAACGTTTCACGAGGAAACAGAGGGCCCACATTTCCCAGCTGATTTGGATGCTCTGCTGCGGCTGTTGGAGGACGATGAGAGGCTTATGACCTGAGGAAACACGTGCCGCGTCTTGAAGGTTCTGAGATCCTGGGCATCGTGCGGCGGTAATCCTGGGGACGACCGGTCTGTTATGGCTCTCCATAGCTGTTTAGAACCGGAGGTGTTGGTGACCGGGGTGCTTCCGCGGGTCGAAGCTGAGGTATCGGATGGCAAATTACCGCTGCCTAGTATACTGCTGGACGAGCGGCCCCCGCTGTGCGAGGTTAGAGAGCCTGTTTGCCGAGAGTCGCCTGGCCAAGCAGATTCGGCAGGTGTGCTGGCGGCACCTCCTGCAGCCCGATGGCGGTGATACTACCCCTTGCGGCCAAGAAGGTGACGTTCTGCTGTTCCCCCGCTCCGGAACACCCAACGGACATGCCGTGTGATGTTGATTTTTGGCGTGGAGGTGCGAATAGGGGCATGCCTGACATCCCGGTTTCGTGCCTCTTTCACGGGACTGGTCTGCCCTGCGTCCCCCTGCCTGCCCGGGGTTTGCTGCCATTTCGGGACAGTGGCTGAGAGTACACTTTTCTTTTTTCTTATGAGACACCCCACCTCTTTTGAAGACCCCCTTATGTGTTTTTACTGAGGCCCTTTTAGGACTGTTCCCCGGCATGAGATGCTTTTATTTGCTACCTTTTCACAGTTATTACGCTGACTTTCGTGTATGTTTCCCCCTACCCCCTTACGTAGACACCCTGTTGCTGGCTCTTACGTGCCCCAGAGGTCTTATTTTTTATTTTCTTTGTAACTGTACTTCCTTTTCTTTGTTTATTTTCCTTGTGCTATTGCTGATGACCTTGTGCGGCCCTGCGAGGCCCTCCTTTTCTCTTTGATCGCTTGATGACATTTTAACAAAATGAAAATTTGTAAATTCATAAAGTGGTTTTCCGTTATTCTTTGGCCAAACCAATACTTTCAGGTTGAAGGTTCTTTGCACCTGCACGTCATCTGTTGATGTTTTTGTGTCGACCTGTCTGGCATTCGTGACAACATGAGCTGGAGAGGAAGAAGATTGAAGGCAAACCCAGATGTTGCTTAGACGTGGGATAAGACGGGTCTGTTTGATCGCTTGAGTCCATCTTTGCCCTCTTATCTGAAGACTGCTAGACCTCCCCATTGGTACACACAATGCAATAATAAAAAAAAACTGACGCTGATAAAGAGACGAGAGAGATGTCTGAGGCGGCCTGTGGTGCAAACTGATGTGATTAGGAATGTCTGAGCTTTCACAGATTCTCCGTCTGGGACTCATACTGCTTTGTTTGAAGGACATGTCACTCTCCCGGCACATGATACTGGTCCCTTTCTCTGTAGACCGTTTCTGAGCTTTTCTATGGAACAAAGAGGGAGTTAGTGAAGTTTAGCGGTGGCTACAAAGATTGCAGGGGATGATCAAGGCATCTGCTGACACAATAGACTCTGGAACACTTGGAAACACCATGAATAAAATGCAACACAACCTAATAACGATTTATTGGCATGACTAATACGTATTGTCAAAGCTGATATATGCATTTTTCTTCCTTGGGTTCCCCTGCCAACAGCCCTTTCCATTCCAGATACAGCTTAATTTAGAATATCTTTAGGTTTTATGCCTCTGATCACCCTGGACACTTTTATAATCGGATCTCCGGTGGGTGCCGTAGCACAAACGTTTGGCAATGGGCTTCCTTTCAACGTTTTCGCTCAGTATGGTGGGCAGTTTCTGCGTCCTTAGGTTTTGGAATTCTGGATTTTTCCTCCTCAGATCATAGAAATTTATGCTTCTATGTATTCCATTGCCATTATTGAAAGCGTGTCTACACTATGGGTCTTGACATCGGATATTTATTTTGCCAATTGCATGTTAGCATAGGACCATTACGAAAGGTGCCACCCATACGTATATACATTGGTGTAGGAACACCATTTGGTCAAGAAAACCTGTTGAGCAGTGTTTCCCAAACCTGTCCTCAGGACCCGTTGACACCTCAGGTTTGCAGGATATGTGAAGCACAGCACAGGTGATATGATTGTCTGCTCAGTGATTGCAGGATTCAGTCTGCAATTCCCCAAGGTGATCTGCAAAATCTGGCCTGGTTGAGGGTCCCGAGGACAAGTTTGGGAAACACTGCTGTAGAGAAACGTCCAAGTCTTCGCTCCCAGATCCTACACCATTCACATGTACAGTATAATAAGTTGACAGGCCAAGGCCAGGCATCTTTACATTTGAGACATTAGGTCTTAATGTGTGTTCACAGAACACCCATACCAACAACTCCAGGAGTCTCAGGTCTGTTGCTCCTTGTTTTATGTGTGACAGATATTTGCTTAATAATATTATGATGAGGATCCGTATGTCTTTGTGTTCCTTTTACATCCTGCATAAGATTATTAAAAAGGTAGGGAGCCACTAATCTCAATCTGAATGACAGGAAACCCTTGGATTCCACCAATTACATCACAGAATGGGCCGTTGTGAGTAACAGAAAATGGTACGGGCTATGGAGGCTTCACAGATAAGGTCTCCCAAGGTTTCTCATCTCCCATTTCCTAATAAACTGCACCACAACAGGGATAGAAACCCATCAGCAAAACCCTTCCCACCAATAACATACACAACGCAGAGAATAAAATGGTAGGATGAGTTCATGTGTGCACGGTACAAACCTCGAAAATCCCTTCTTTGTGGGCTAGGCGTCGAGTTGGCATTGTGTCTCTTCTGCATAGTTTAATCTCCTTTCCTCAGTAGCCAAATATTTTTTTACAGAAGCCGTTAACATTGATTCATTGCAACTTTATTTATTCTCTAAATTTTTTTCCTAATATCAACGCTGTACCCGCGACTTGGATTAATGTGCGGTCTTCGGTTTCATATCACCAATCGAGGATTATTATTATTGTCTGCATCTACACATACGAACAGTGCTATGGGCCAATTCAGACAGAGGTCTCTGCTGCTCTGAGCTCATATATCAACGTGTTTCTGCCCCATTTGCATCCGGTCGACCATACCATCTATTGAAAGGCAACCAGAGACATCTCAACTTCCAGATTCCAATGGCGGTCTGGTCTTTACCTCCTCTATAGCAGCAGATGATATGTTCAGCCTCGGAGACGCCAAATCTCCAGTGTATGTTACTCTTTCACCATGGCCTCAAGGGTACCGGCAGTTTAATGTTACGCCAATGAATACAAAAGAAGACTGGCAACTTAATATCCTCTTGTATGATTCTGGAAATGTTCAGATTGAGGTCAACCGAGCGGTCAACAAACCTGTGAGTATTTCTTCCTCACAGGTTTGTTGACCGCTCGGCTGACCTCAGTCTGAATCCTAGAAGCCTTCTTAAATTGAATTTCCAAGACATAGTGGCCCAAGGTAGCTGAATGGTTCTTTTAGGAAGAAGCTATATTCTTCACACTTCACATTCTCTCTTTAAGGGCTAACAGCTCCGAGGCATCATCCCAGCTTCAGTCTGTGCCCGCAACCCTGGCTCGGACTGCACAAAAGCAATATGGAGTACCCTGACCATTGCTCGCGTCATTTCAGACGTCACAAGTAAGTCTTGTGCCCTTCTTCAGTCACCAACCAGGAATTCTGATGAGGAACCCCAGGACAGAGTGCCATTTTATAGTCACGCCCAACATCAAAGCCGACCACCAAGAGTCATTGAATCGTTTTCGCACCAGGACTTTCTGCCGCATCCCGATGGCAACAGAAACTCGGACATATATAAACTCCAACCAAACCAGTGTGCCTTGCCCTGTTGTGTTTGGTCTTCAGACCTAACAGTGCGTTCTTTAGCTCTACTTCTTTGTACAGACCCATCTATATTTTAGAAACATAGAAAAATGTCGGCAGATAAGAACTTTTCGGCCCATCTAGTCTGCCCAATTACATGGATACTTTACCTGGATTTATCTTTTGTTTAGGATAGCCTTATGCCTATCCCATGCCTGGTTAAATTCAATCACTGTTTTGGCCTCTACCACTTCAACTGGAAGACTGTTCCATGTATCCACCACCCTCTCAGTAAAATAATGCTTCCTGATGTTACTTTTAAACCTTTGCCCCTCTAATCTAAGACTATGTCCTCTTGTTTTGCTACTTTGTTTCCTTTTAAATATACTCCCTTCCTCTACCTTGTGGATTCCCTTTACGTATTTAAATGTTTCTATCAATATTTTGACCTTGCTCTAATCTGTTGCCCCAGTGTACCGACCAGGCTATTGTTAATGGTGGTTCTGAACGGTGTCCACTGCTAAACCCAACTGTTTTAATGACTGGTATTCGCATATGGTTCAAGGTGTTTTCAGTGCTGCTTGATGGACAGGCTTGCCTTTTTGGTGGGGAAAGCAGGGAACACAAACTGGAACCCGCGCCAATACCAGCACCTGCCGTGTAAATGCAGAGAGCCTCATCCGCCTCCAGGACGGTCCGACTGAGTCAAATACGTGGAGTCATTTGCATGGATGAGGAGGAGGGGAAGGACATCAATATCAGGTTACAGAGTGAAGGCAGCAGGGAACAACAAAGTCTAGGTGGTCGTTCAGGATCAATGCCTGGAGTGAGTTTTTGCCGATGTTTGCAGGGATGAGCAGGGGGATGAGCATTGATATCAGGTTACAGAGTTAAAGCATCAGGAGGACACAGCATGTCTGGATGGGTCCAGCTCATTTTGGCATCCCAGTAGTCAACACATCCCAGCCAACAGCTTCAGGAACAGACTGTTAAGGAAAACTTAAAAAAAAAAAGACACTGGAAAAAGGGTGACAAAATGAGGAAAAAAACTCAAAAATGCAAAGATTCTCCTAAATCCTTTTAAATGTCCCTCAAACTGATGGTGTTCTGGAGATGTTCAAGACATATTTTTTTAGGTTTGATTTTTCCCAGAACTTTTGACTAAAATGGAATTTGGTGTTTTCTTTAATACCGGGCAGGTCTGTCTGTCTGGACGATTCCTTTGGACTTCCATTCGTCTCTTGTACGTAAAACGTATCTCTGCAGTGGCTTGATGGATGCCTAAATATTTGCTTATTTTAACTAGGACTTTTTTAGGGCATATTGAAGGTGTCAGCCTGACAGAGCCGGGGCCTGAGTGCTCCATTAACGCGCCTAGCAGGCTGGTGGAAAGCCTTTATTCTTTCCTGCCTTATTAAAAGCCGTCAGAGCCGTGAAGTCCTGTACATTTGGTCATACGGTAGGCACGTTCGCTTGATTCCTGGCATTCCTGGGTGGATCTCACTTATTCCAATAGTTCTTCGTTTATTGATGTATTTC
The DNA here is from genome assembly GCA_009667805.1 of Leptobrachium leishanense. NCBI lineage: Eukaryota > Metazoa > Chordata > Amphibia > Anura > Megophryidae > Leptobrachium > Leptobrachium leishanense. The sequence goes on from CM019074.1 coordinate 101,143,138, forward strand.
AGAGGCCCTTGTGTCATGCAATTAACCGTTCGCACACCCAGATGTGGTGGAATCCTACATGCTTTACTGAAACAAATCAGATCTCCAACAGTTGATGTTGATTTGGAAATCCACCAATCCAATGTAGGGCATGGTGGCAATGTAACCCTTCGCTCTTATACATTACGCCACTTGAAAGTTTATTAAGAGGGTATTAGAGTCAAACTGGAATAAATAATCCTTTAAAGCATATGAATGGCTGGAGAAGAGGTAACATCACTGCTCTATGACCGTGGAGACACAGGTTCGAATCCCGGCCAGAGCACCTCTCCAGTAAGTGTCCTTGGGCGAGACACCTAACAATACATATTTGCCACCCAGGACATACTTGAAAACGAGAGAACTCTCAATGTATCCCTCCTGGTAAAATACTTTCTCAAAAAACAAATAATAATAATTAAAATATATATATATATAAATGAATGGGATACTCTTGATATTGCAGAGATGTTGGCAAACCTACACTGCTACATCGGCATCTCCAACTGCCCTACACTGTAATTCTAGTGGTGTTTGAACTTTCCCAAAATCCATTCCTCTGGTTAAAATAAGGATTTTCATTCTTTATTTTCGGCCAATAGCTGGTTATTCCCATTTTAAAACTAGAGTCTGCGGACTTCTCCCTCCAGATCTATATGCCCAGGGCTGGGTTAAGGTCAGGATTTCTGAAGCTGCCGCTCTGAATCCTTTAAACTAGGCCCAGAGAAATCTTAATAGGAATGGTTCCAACCAGAGGTGTACTTGGGCAGATACCCCCTTTTGCCACCCCCGCACGAGCAAATAAGTCTGACTAACAGAGGCGCTCTCCGTGTTTCACACCATCTTTTAAGAGCTGTTAGAGAGACCCTTCTTTAAGGACCATAACCCATTCAAAATAAAACATAGCCAATGTAACTCCATAAATATTGTCTGATACGACTACAACTCCTGTCACTCTCAGGCAGCCCTCCATATAATCTAGGGAGTGATAGGAGTTGTAGACCGTATGCTGCAAGTGTCAAGCAATATTGCAGCTGATTTGAAGCTCCACAGCAATAAAACTCACAGTAATGTGCAGTGTGTATGAGCGTATCACAGACACGTGCACAACGAAAAAAATTGATTCCGATAGGTTTTTCCCATTTTTTTCAATTTGTTTCTGTGCATTTGTTATGTTACTGTGATTCGTTTTTCGGATTGATTTGTTAGTTTGGATGATCAGTAATTCGTATTTCGTTATTATTAGTTATTTCAGAATGTCAAACGTATGAATTACTTAAGTTAGGGGTAAAAAAAAATAGGTAATTACTCCACCTGTCTTTGGTGCAGAAACCTATTCAGCACCATGGATAGCAGCTCCGGAGCACCGTTGGGCTTCTGTCCTTGGTACTGAATAGATTTCAGCACCATGGATAGCAGCTCCGGAGCACCGCTGAGCTTCTGTCCTTGGTACTGAATAGGTTTCAGCACCATGGATAGCAGCTCCGGAGCACCGCTGAGCTTCTGTCCTTGGTACTGAATAGGTTTCAGCACCATGGATAGCAGCTCCGGAGCACCGCTAGGCTTCTGTCCTTGGTACTGAATAGGTTTCAGCACCATGGATAGCAGCTCCGCAGGCCTCCGGAGCCCCATAGGGCTGCTACCCATGGTGCCGAATAGGTTTCAGCACCAAGTATAGCTGCTGTCCTTGGTTCTGAATAGGTTTCAGCACCATAGACAGCCCCCGCTGAACACAGCCAAACTGAAGAAAATAAATCTGCTGCGTTCGGCAAAGAAAAAAGCATTTTAAAATAAATTAGGAATTCAAAAATTTAACCAGAAAAATCCTGAAAAATGCCTAGTAAATCCTAATAAAAATGTACTTTTTAATGCAAGTGAAAAGAATAAACGAATGAATATTTAATAAAAACGGGGAATATTTTTTACATTAAATGCTATGGGATTTGTCCGTTTAAAGCTGTCGAACGAACCGCCAAAAATCAGGGCATTTCACTGACATTTCGGCGCTGTTCAGCGTTCTCTGAATAGGTTAACCATTACTTCTCCATGGGGAATTTCACTGCCGCCGAATTGCACCATGGCTCTGTCCATGGTCTGTGGTGCTTAATACAACAGATTCAGCAGCATGGTCAATGGACAGGGACGCGGTGCTGAGTTTAAGTGAAACGGTATAACGAATTGATCAGTAAAAGCAAAATCCATTTGCTTTATACCGTTTCGTTTTAAATCCATTTCAGACGGAGCCGATTCGTATTTTGGAAGCATTTCCGAAATACGAATCGGGAAAATTTTGTCTGAATTTTGATTCGGAACAAAATAAAACACACATGACTAGTATCACAGAGTATCACAGAGCTCCACAGCAAAAAAAAAAAACCCGCACAGTAATGTGCAGTGTATATGAGCATATCAGAGCTCCACAGCAATAAAATTCACAGTAATGTGCAGTGTGTATGAGCATATCAGAGCTCCACAGCAATAAAACTCACAGTAATGTGCGGTGTGTATGAGCATATCAGAGCTCCACAGCAATAAAATTCACAGTAATGTGCGGTGTGTATGAGCATATCAGAGCTTCACAGCAATAAAATGCTTTCATACAGGATTCATTCTTCTACAGCAGTCTCTTTCACACTGCACACACTCAGACAGGACACGCTGCCACTGCACACTCACAAATTTGGAGGCCCACAAACCCCACAAACAACAAAGAAACATGCCAAAATGAATTAAAATTTTAGTTTTGGGGCAAACTAAAAAAATTAAAAAAACATTTTAAAAAGCTGAAAACTGGCGGTTTAGTAGGCAGGTCCTCAGACTGGAAATCCCCCACACTCCAGATTGGGCCATTTTCAATCGTCTGACTCCCCCCACCCCCCAACCTTTCTCTAAATGCCATGGATTCTGGCTTGCCCTTTTAGCAGCGACGGGTAAGAAAGCAATTCTGTCCCAATGGAGTTTCGCTACTCCTCCCACTTTTCATATGGTGTACGAGAGGATTTATGCCATATTTCTGAGTGGTCTGAGGCGTCCATGCAGCAGAAGGAGAAAACGCAGCCCTTTTTTTGCTAACTGGACCCACCTTATCCAAACACTCCCATGCGAAACCAAAAGCGCTCTGCGACACACCTTTCTTTGTGCTCCCTGGTACTCTTTGCAGATGTTACGAGGAACCCCACCGATGCCCCAGGACCCGCCGGACCTCTCCTTGAGCCGTTTCCTCCCCTCCTCATCAGAGGCCTCAGTTAATTGCGCACCGCCCTCTCCATACCACTGCACGCCGTAATCGTTACAGGTGGAGAGGTCTGTTTATTTACCATTGCATTCGAGTTTCGAACACCTTGTCTCCACGCTGTTTGTGAGGTATCTCTAATTTCAATTTTGGCTGCCGGAATTTTGTATTTCTCTTTTTTCTAAACGTTGTGTTACACGTCGTTCATTCACTTGTAATTCTGTACTGCTCCGAAACAAATCAAAAATATGTTAAAAAAAAGAGCTGAAAACCAGTTTCTCTCTGCATCAAATCAAAAGAAGGGTCAGAATCTGTTGACTTGGTTTGTTTTATATGTAAAAGCATATATTGCCTCTGCCGTAGAACAGAAAATAATAATTTTTCATTTACTTTTTTATATTTTTATTTTGACACATTACATGGTAATGTTTGGTATCATTGTAAAGACCAGACTCTGATCAACGACACCTCACTTAACCTTGTGCGCTGTACAATTCAGAGATGCAGGTTCCAAAGTCCCCCTGCCTCTCCTCGCTGTAGTGCCACGGTCTAGGTCGTCGATGAAACAATGCGTTGCATCATTAGCTCCACACTTGCTGGCAGTGTGGGAAATGAGAAGGTGAGTTAGTGCAGCATCAATGTTCACTTTATAATTGTAAACTGAAAGTGCTGCATGAGGGAAAAAAAAGGAATACTATTTTATTTGATATATTTTTACATAAATCTAACCTGACTATTTTGGTATCACTGGAAAGGCCATAATCTGGCCTTTCCATTGATACCTCATATGTTTTTCTATCCCTTAGGGCTCAAGCAATACAGTGGTCTAAGTGATTGCAATTGTAAACAAACTTTTATTTTTTTTTTTTTTACACACAGAGCAAGCCACCCCCTTGTGGCAGGTGCCTGTAGGCACATGCCTACTCTGCCTAGTTATAAATCAGGTCCTGGGTGAAAGGAACTGGGCAAAAGCACAATGGAGATGATAAGAGTCAGGAAAAAGCACATCATTTTCAACTTCATGGCCATTGACCAGGCCTGCCGCCTCCAGCACTTAGTGGATCATTTGGGATGAAGCTGACTGCGAGGGTTCACCATTACCAAAGCGGATTGGTGCTCCCTCCTCGGCCGGTGGTGGATGCCAAGTGCTGTGGATCCGTCTGCCTGGAATCCCCATCAGCAGGCGGACTCCCATTTGTGGCCTGGCTTGCTGTGGGTTTGGAGCCAAGATGGCATCAGGGTGACATGGAATTGCCTATGAGGTGTCGGGGTGTTGGCTGTGACTGAACAGGGGTTGCAGGACTAGCTAAGGGAAGGGCCTCCTTTCCTCAGGTAGGATCCAGTAGGAGGTAGTGGGTTTTGTCTGGAGTCAGGTGTGTGGTCACCTCATCTGACTAATGCGTAGCAGTCCACTTCCACCTACAGAATTGTTACACAACCTTTCCTGAAATGTGTATTTAGTAGCATTATTGACTTTACCGTGTACCAGTTACCTGCTTCGTTTGACCTCTATTCAACGCCACCTCACCTGCCCTGACCTGGACCATTTTAGACCTGCCTTTTGGATTGCCCATCTATACTGTGCCCTCGGATACCTTAGATTGCCATTGCTTATTGGTTCCTACTACCCCAACTCACATGACACACATGAAGCCTATTATCCATCAGTGCAACACATTTGCTTTACCTACCAGCTAACTCCCTATGTTGACTTCTTCTGGCAAGTAAAATGCATGCATTAGCTTTGGATAGAGAAGACCATGGACTTTTCTTTCAATAGGCTTAACTTGAAGTTGAGATTATGAGTAACACACTATAAAGTCAATGTTCTTTTGACGCTTACCTGGCCGTCGGAATGGCAGGGGAGTTGTCCTAGACTGCCCATTATCTCAACCACCACCTTCGTCATCACAATAGACTTGTTTTCTTTCTCCAAAGAAATGCTCTGTCAAGATTTCTGGTTCAGTCTCTGCCACACAAGAGTTGCCTTTTCTGCTGGGGGGGAAACCAAACACGTCTCTGATTATGCATTTCCGGAAAAATTAGCCGAGGAGTGTTTTTTAAATTTTCTGTGAGATTATGTCAACCTGTTCACCAGGAGGTATCTGTTCCCCTATAATTACGTCAGCAAGTCTACATGTGCACTAAGATTATTATGATTGGATTAAGGGATAAAGGCCTCATTTGGCCACCAAACGAACCATCATATCACAACACTGTGTTTACAAAGCCCTCCTAAGCATGGTAAATACAAAGTGCCAACCCAATAACCAGGTCTTTCCGTGATTTATGGTATAATTGGCACTCTTGGTTCCGCCTATTTGGAAGGTTCGGATAACACTCTACTTAAATTTATACACATACATTTAAGAGATTTCCTCTTTAAATTAGGTAGCGTCAACAATCACATCTCCTTCGCTGTCCTCCGGATTCATCTCGCCCCTCTCGAAACTCCTGGCTCGTTTGGAAACAAAACTCAACCATGGACATGGTCCATCTCCTCCTCGTGATGAATTCTTCCTTTCTTCTGGGTCGTCGCAACAAGAAGCTACAATGTATCAGGAAATCCACGCTCCAGCTAGTGTTTTTATTTTATTATAATTTCAGGGGGCTGCCATTGACACGCACCTGATTGTCCACCCCCCCCCCAACACTCGAAACGTTTAATCAGGAATTCCAGCTAATCTTTCACTCATGAACCAGTGAAACCAAAGTCGTCAGGTTGACTAAATGAAGCGGGAGATCAGCCATACCTTAATTTGCGTGTTTACATTCCGTACTTTGTTACTGTCCATGCGAACAAAGGCACAGCTACTTCCCATTAAGGACCATAATCACTTAATTAAAACCAAGTTCTATCCACTCAGTCCCCCCTGGAATCTTTATTTTTCCCAGCGTATCTTACGGAGCCCTTGGCTGGTTCTTCCCTACAGCTCTTCGTAATGTATCCCAGATATTTTGCGACGAGATACCCTCTCCGTAAAGATCGGGAGCTCTCTACCCCCGATGGGAAAGCTTGTCAAAATAAATCCTCACTCATGATCGCGATAGAGTAGACACTGAGGGGTATTAGGAGAATCCGAGCTGTCAATCATAAGCAGAGTCCACCGTTTATATTATTAACTCCGACGCTGGTGGCACAGACTTGGGATAATAACTATCCTAAGCCGGGCTGGTCCAAAAAACACAAACCAAGAGTGGAATATATTTCGTGCCGAGGTGATGTTACCGTTGTCCAAATTGTTACGGTCTTTTTTTAAAAAAAATCTGTTGTTTTTACTAACGTTTGAAAGGTAATGCTTTATTTAATTATAGCGCTTGCCAAAAGACACAGCTACCGTCTGGCTACATGTGCTGAACTAATAAAACACAAAAAAAAAAATTAGGAGGAGGTGTGGGGGTGGGTGGGTGGGGGGGTGACACAGAAGAAAGGATTTTGCTCTGATTGATTCTAGGAAAAAAGGAGTCACTTTTTTTGTATTTTGTATCCACTCGGTTAATGCCCTGGTAATGAATTTGGTGAAATTTTGAAGACCATGCATAATTACGGTGGCGACAAGTGAATCGGGGCAAAGTTTGGGGGGGGGGTTACCCAGCAGATGGATCCAAAGGTAGACTACGCTTTTTTTACGATTTAGTCTGTATTGATTTTAATAACAATAAGGGCTTTTATGGCGGCGAGTGGAACTTGTTAGACTATAGAACATAAAGACGGAGAATGAAAACCGATACATAAAGTGCCAAATTATTACATGGTGCGCTAAAACAGGATTTATATATATAAAAAAAAATAATAATAACCATTGTCTTCCTTGGCTTCCACTCCTTCCCTGTTTGGAAAGTGCCTGGCTATAACCCTTTTGTAGTAGAACAACATTGTATTCCCTCTGCTTATTCTGGTCCAAGTGAACCGTATACAAGCACTTTGTGGCATGTGGATTGACGGAGTAGGAGTTGGGGTCTTTTTGAAGTATGATGACTTGAACTATAATAAAACACCTACAATTCTACTTGTTATACAGTCGTATCGGACAAATAACTGACCACTCTTTAACAGCCCGTCGTATCCACATGTTGTAGTTGGCCCAGAGGTGGGCGAGAAAGTACAGTGCTGGATACTGCAGTATGCAGAAACCAGGAGTGTAGATAGGCCAAGGAATTAGCAAGGAGAGTAATCAAGGTACAAGCTAAGGCAGCTGGCACGCAAGGTCGTGGTACAAGCAGAAAGTCGGGGTATGTGGCTGTCCAACGTGGTCAGCGTAAACAGATCCAGGTCAGTACACAAGGAAGTCAAAGAGCAATATGAGAAGGCCTAAAAACACTCAGGAGGGGTAACTGCATCAATATTGGAACAGTGACCGAAAGGAGGTAGAAGTCTTAGAGTCTCCTCCCACCATGGTAGAGACATCATTTATGTCATTAGCGAGCACCACGCTCCTGCCACCATACTGGTGGGGGCAGGTTATGTGTGCACCGCCATTTTGAGACTTCGAGAGAAGATCTCCTTAAAGTATTATTGGCACCAGTTAGCAATTAGACAAAACACCACCCTCCTGGATTTTAAGCCCCATAGTGATACGGCATAAGTAGTGTTGAACCAGGATGTTGACTTGGCCAGGGCACACAAAAAGGCACAGAGAAAGGGATGGTGGGTGGGCTGGTGGTTCCTCAGTGGCCAAGTGGTTATTTCGAATGGTCTACAGTTTTCTCCTTTCAGTGATCTCCCATCTCCTGAGTGTATTAAGGCAGTGTTTTCCAAATCTGTCTGCAGGGAACACCGCCAGGCCAGATTTTAAGGATCACCTTGGTGAAATGCAGACTGAGTCCTGCAGTCAGTGAGCAGCAAATACTATCCCCCGCCTTGCACTTTGGATATCTTGCAAACCTGGCCTTTTAGTGTTCCTTAAGAACAGCTTTTGGAAAAACTATTAGGGTATTGTATAGGTAACACCAGTAAGGGACAGCTTGGACAGCCACAAAGAACTCGTTTCCCCACATGCTTGTAGATAGTCATTGCTTCCTCTTTGGGTTGGTTCTGGAGATCCTCTGATTCCCCCCAGTCACTCATTCCTCAGCGCCCAACCTTCACGGCCCTGTTGACGTATCCCTGGTTTGCTTAAGGTTTAGACTTTAATAAGTCTTCTGCTAGCTTGGAACGTCCTTGAAATAGCACCAAAATTGGCTTTGAATGTTTCTTGCTCCATTGATGAGATATATATATATCCACGTCTACTAATGTATCATCTAGGGAAAAAAAAAGTAGGACCTTCATTTTATACGCTGGCTCAAACCTATGAGCCAGAGAGGTCTCATTGTGGCAGCTACATGTGCAAAGACGAGACCCGAGCAGTCTCTTCCAGAGGTGGGCAGTAGCTCCATGGTTTCTGAAAGATGAGCGCTCCACCTGATGAACACTGACCTCTGTAATGAAATGTCTGTCTGTATCATGTGTCTGCGACCCACTTCTCCAAATACCTTCTCAATAATATGTCAATCAAGAGGGCACCATCTGTCTGCATGGAATGCGAGTGGACGGGTAATGGACTGGAATGGGCTAGCCCCCTCCATAGCCATTCTCGCAACCCGCCCCCAACTTCTAGACTTTTCCATGCCATGTTGCTGAAAAATTATCACATTCAATACGAAAAATAATAATAATAATAATAATAATCATGATGAGGACAGTAATAATCCAAAAGTCAGCCTGGTGTTCTCAGGTTTCGGATTCCTGAAAATCACAAAGTGGACAGGCCTCACATTCGGGCAAATTAACATCATGATTTTTCATGGTCTGAAATGAAACTCAGAATTTATTTTATTTATTTATAAAGGATTTTACTAGGAAGGATACATTGCGATTTCTCTCGTTTTCAAGTATGTCCTGAGTTCAAGAACATTGAAATGTTACAGAAATACAAAGTAATAAAATGCAAAATATTAAAAACACAAAACACAAATATACAGATTAACAAAAAATAAATATATTCACTGTGTTACATGTTTACAGGGGAATTCTGTATATAGTCGCTGTGTTACATGTTTACAGGTTCATTCTGTATATAGTCACTATGTTACATGTTTACAGGTGCATTCTGTATATAGTCACTATGTTACATGTTTACAGGTTCATTCTGTATATAGTCACTATGTTACATGTTTACAGGTGCATTCTGTATATAGTCACTATGTTACATGTTTACAGGGGAATTCTGTATATAGTCGCTGTGTTACATGTTTACAGGTTCATTCTGTATATAGTCACTATGTTACATGTTTACAGGTTCATTCTGTATATAGTCACTGCGCTACATGTTTACAGGTTCATTCTGTATATAGTCACTATGTTACATGTTTACAGGTGCATTCTGTATATAGTCACTGTGTTACATGTTTACAGGTTCATTCTGTATATAGTCACTATGTTACATGTTTACAGGTTCATTCTGTATATAGTCACTATGTTACATCTTTACAGGTTCATTCTGTATATAGTCACTATGTTACATGTTTACAGGTGCATTCTGTATATAGTCGCTGTGTTACATGTTTACAGGTGCATTCTGTATATAGTCACTATGTTACATGTTTACAGGTTCATTCTGTATATAGTCACTGCGCTACATGTTTACAGGTTCATTCTGTATATAGTCACTATGTTACATGTTTACAGGTGCATTCTGTATATAGTCACTGTGTTACATGTTTACAGGTGCATTCTGTATATAGTCACTGTGTTACATGTTTACAGGTGCATTCTGTATTGAGGTATGTTAATAGTGATCTCTTAATGGACTTTAGACTGGGGAAGATTTGATGGCGTCTGGGAGGTTATTCCATATTTGCGGTGCTCTGTAGCAGGTCTTGGATCGGAGGTAATAGGATGAGGGAACTGCTGGGGGAAGCAGCCTATTAAGGTAGGATGGTAGCTTCCCAGAAAAGCTCTTAAACACTAGGGATGAGCTGTTCGGGTTCGGACTGTTCGGAGTTCGGCCCGAACTTCGGCAGTTCGAAAATTCGCGAACTTCGAACTTTTTGGGTGTGTTCGGTTCGAGTTCGAAAAAAAAAAGAAATTTTGAAAAAAGTATAGAAAATGCTTGAAAAAATACTAAAAATTTTTAGAAATAAAGAGACTCTTTACAGCAGAATATTATAAGCAACGGTTTATTAGATATTGAATTAAAAACTAATGTGTACGTGGACAGATTATCAACTCTAAATGACCTCTATTCACAAACGGGCATAACACCAGGTGTTTTTAGTCTGGTAATCAATTTGATACATTGTACACTATACTGAGGGGGTGGGGTGGTGTCTGCTTCTGATTGAGATTTGAGAATTAATTTCCCTCCTAAAACATCCTAATATGCTGCATTTAACTGGTGTTTGAAAAAAATTCAAATTAACATCTAAAGCAATGTTATTTTTCACCTCGGGATTAAACATTCACAGGGTTATTCAGAGAGCGGTGAAAATCAGGAGAATAACTGGAGAAGTGAAAATTCTAGGTCAAAGTAGCCAAAAAAGAAAATTTCTCCCATTTAACTCACTTTCCAAATCGGCTATTTGGTCTAGATTGTTCTCTTCTCCTGCCAGTTCTCCTGGCTTTCACCTCTCTCTCAGGGTTGTTCAGAGAAAGGTGAAAACCAGGAGAATGGCAGGAAAAGAGAACAATCTGGACCAAATAGCCGATTTGGAAAGTGAGATAAGGCTAGGGTCAGACTAACGCATTCTTCACAGCGACCGAAAGTGCGTCCAAACACATTGCCGTATTTTTTCACGGACTGCGTGAAAAACGGTCGTACGATGCGCATTTTTGTGCGTGTTTTTTTACGGATCCAAACCAGGAAACTTTGGGTGTCTGGACGTTATGTTGGCCGGACAGGAGCAGGGTTTGACGTCTCCAAATCACGCACACACATGGCTAGTGGACGCAGCGCACTCTGTACGTCTGTACTAGCGGTTCTGCGTTCTCGAAAAAATGCGTTCATTTTCAACTTGCGTTGCGCGGCCGGACTTTCGTGCGACCGTACTTCGTATATTGGCCGTCATTGCCCGTCATTTGCTGCTAGTGCGGCCGTGATTAAGTGCGCCTAAACGCACGTTAAAAATTTGCTAGTCTGTCCCTAGCCTAAATGGGAGAATTTTTCTGGTTTGGCTATTTTGACCTAGAATTTTCCATTCTCCAGTCATTCTCCTGCTCTTCACCGCTCTCTGAATAACCCTGACAGGGTTATTCAGAGAAAGGTGAAACTCAGGAGAATGACTGAAGAGAAAATTCTAGGTCAAAATAGCCAAACCAGAAAAATTCTCCCATTTATCTCACTTTCCAAATTGGCTATTTGGTCTAGATTGTTCTCTTCTCTTGCCAGTTCTAGCTGGCTTTCACCTCTCTCTCAGGGTTGTTCAGAGAAAGGTGAAAACCAGGAGAATGGCAGGAAAAGAGAACAATCTGGACCAAATAGCCGATTTGGAAAGGGAGATAAGGCTAGGGTCAGACTAACGCATTTTTCGCAGCCACCGTCAAAAAGTGCGTCCGAACGCATTGCCGTATTTTTTCACGGAATGCGCAAAAACGGTCATACGATGCGCATTTTTGTGCGTGATTTTTTACGGATCCAAACCAGGAAACTTTGGGTGTCTGGACGTTATGTTGGCCGGACATGAGAAGGGTCTGACGTCTCCAAATCACGCACACACGCCGCTAGTGGACGAAGTGCACTCTGTACGTCCGTACTAGCGGTTCTACGTTCTCGAAAAAATGCGTTCATTTTCCACTTGCGTTGCGCAGCCGGACTTTCGTGCGACCATACTTCGTATATTGGCCGTCATTTGCTGCTAGTGTGGCCGTGATTAAGTGCGCCTAAACGCACGTTAAAAATTCGCTACTCTCACCCTAGCCTAAATGGGAGAATTTTTCTGGTTTGGCTATTTTGACCTAGAATTTTCCATTCTCCAGTCATTCTCCTGCTCTACACCACTCTCTGAATAACCCTGACAGGGTTATTCAGAGAAAGGTGAAACTCAGGAGAATGACTGGAGAATGGAAAATTCTAGATCAAAATAGCCAATCCAGAAAAATTCTCCCATTTATCTCACTTTCTAAATCGGCTATTTGGTCTAGAATTTTTCATTCTCCAGTCATTCTCCTGCTTTTCACCACCAAAAAATCAGTAAACTTTTTCTGCGTGTCCGAAAATGTCTCCTCTTTTCATGCAGACTGCCGCCCCAAGCAGCTGTTTATGGATAGATTAAAAGGAAAAGCATTTACCGTCATTTGAAATGTCATTTTTTGGTTTTTACATATTTCTATACATCCTAGAAATCCGCCACTTCACGGGCAGGTTATGGGGACCTCCTAGGCACGATATTTGAAGTAATTTTTTGTTTTTATTTTTAACCCTTATTTCATGGAAAGCTCACTGTCCCTTTAAAAACATTTTTTTTTTTTACTTTTTGTCCTTGTTTCCTGTCCCCCAGGGCACTACCTGGACCCCCATACACCTTTTATGGCAAATATCTAGCATATATGCCCTCTTGGAGGGCACTCTAAAAACCGAATTTTCAGCCCCATTGACTTGCATTGAGTTCGAGTTCGGGTTCGGATCCGAACATTTGGAAAGTTCGGGTTCAGCTCCAAACCGAACTCGGGGAGTGTTCGGCTCATCCCTATTAAACACCAGTTTGGAAAGGTGAAGGGTGCGTCTAGATTCCAGCGACGGCCAGTTTAGCTCTTTTAACATGTCACAATGGTGTGTCATGTAGTTACATTGTAGCACAAAGCAGCAGAATGAGTTATACAATATATTAAGTTTCTGGAGGTGTGTTTGCGGGGCGGCTGCATACACTACATCTCCATATTCAAAAGCCGGCATAAGCATTTGTTGTACAATTCGCTTTCTTACCGCGGGGCTCAGGCAGGATTTGTTGACCTCAGATATACATACCCAGGTGCCAGACCTCAGATACATGTATACCCACAGACACATGAGGGGGGGCAGGGAAATGCAGTGAAATGAAAAGGGGTAGAATGCAATGAAAAGAGGGGGTGAAATGAAAGGGGGGAATGCAATGAAAAGAGGGAAAGCAATGAAAAGAGGGGGAAAGCAATGAAAAGAGGGGGTTGAAATGAAAGGGGGGGAATGAAAAGGGGGGTAGAATGAAATGTAAAGAGGGGGAATGAAATGCATTGAAACGTAAAGAGGGGGGATGCAATGAAAAGAGGGGGGATGCAATGAAAAGAGGGGGAAGCAATGAAAAGAGGGGGTTGACATGAAAAGAGGGAATGAAATGAAAATAGGGGGAAGCAATGAAAAGAGGGGGGATGCAATGAAAAGAGGGGGTTGAAATGAAAAGAGGGGGTTGAAATGAAAAGAGGGGGTTGAAATGAAAAGCGGGGGTTGAAATTAAAAGCGGGAATGAAATGAAAAGAGGAGGGAATGAAATGAAAAGGGGGGTAAAATGAAATGTAAAGAGGGAGGATGAAATGCAATGAACACTGCACATTATTGTGGAACTCTGCGGCACCCATACAACACTGCACATTTTAGGGGTATCACAGAGCTCAACAGTAATTGCAGTGTGCATGAGTGTGCCACAGAGCTCCACAGTAATGTGTGCAGTGTATGAGCGTATCACAGAGATCCACAGCAATAAAACTCAAAGTAATGTGTGCTGCGTAGAAAAAAAAAAGTTGACTGCTCAGTCCAAAATGACCGGACCTGAATTCTGTCCCAGTCCGGGCCTGGTACCATGACATTGTACTCTGTGGCACACTGACACAGAGCACAACAAATTACTCAAGTGAAAATCGTTCCCTAAAGGCTGGGGTCAGACGAGCGTCATTGAAGAGCAGAAGGAACGTCCATGAGAGTGGACGTTCCTTCCACTTGACGCCCATCTGGCCAACTCGCTGAGTGCGCTTAGCGCTGCAAGGCTTGATACTCCTATGGATACTCCTTTGCAGCTCCGTCAACGCGCGTCCTAGCGCTTTGACAGAGAGGCTTGCTGCACGGACGCAGCACGGCCACTGTTGCGCATGCAATTCGTGCGTGCACAACAGTGTGTGGCTGGCCCTGTCGCAGCATCTCAATCTCCGACGGGTGCCAGAAGGCACGTCAGTATGGGCGCACATAGTGCGCCCGTCTGACGTGAACCTTACGATTCGGTTTTCAATTCATTTGTTGACGTGTTTTTATGCCGATTTGTATTTGGGATGGGGGGGTAATATCAGAAAATTGGTCAAAATTTAATCGTATCTTCACTTCACCAAAAACAAAGATCCAAACAGAAGAAATGGCCAGTGTGCTGCAATGGATGTGAGTGATGGGCTTTCTGTAGAGATCAATGGATCTCTTCAGTTGGCCCATAGAAGACCAACGCTGTCACTACTCAGGGGCAATCAAATGATCTTGCAAATTAGCAGAGGGCTGTCTGAAGATGCGATGATTTAGGACCAAGCCAAAACTACATTTGCAATCCCCCTCTGCCAAAACCAAGCTGTAGTCCTCCAGTCAACCATGGCCCCACCAACTATCCAAGACTGATTCTGTGGCTTAGTCCAGAACTGACAGAAGGTGTTGGGACAACAATATGCTACTTCATGTGTATATGTTGGTCAATGTTAAGAAGATGCTTCCCACCCCCCACTCTACTTGTCAATGTCCATTAAAGAGAAAAGAATAACCAACTGTGAAAGACCAGCTTGGAAGACATCAAGCAGTTGATGTCCGAGCTTGCATTCTGATTTCAGGAACGTTATGTACCTGCCGACTTTTGGATGAAACCATTCAATGTCTACTTTGAACAGTATATTTAAGAGAAATAATATGGATTTATCTCCAGTCACGCAGGACTACATAAAAATGTGACTGAGTAAATGAAAATATTTGGCCAGGTATTGAGAGCCGCCTGTCTAATGTCACATGCCTGATTTCTGTTGACTTTTATGTTTTTTTAATCATACATACTATATACACTGCAGCTGGGAGTTAATTCTGTGCACCAGGAGACCCAGCCATGAAAAAGTCCTTCTTCTGTGGAATGTGGACTTCACTCAGAGGTCTATAGAAAATGCCAGCCTACGTCAACCTCTGATATTTATGAGGAAGTGAGCTCCAGTGTGGTCAATTTAATTTGTTTACTGTTGGAATCTTAGTTTGCATTTTAGAAAAATCACATCTTTTGGGTCTCCTGACCCAAAAAAAAGCAACCTTGGAGCCAGTAGGGAGGCCTTTATGAAGAAGCTGGACGAGAGAGCAAGATGATTGATAAGTCGGTTGATGTGTAGTGATGTCTGGGCACGGCTTGTTTTTCAGAGCCAACACTCAAACGCAAAAATGACACATTCAACCTGATATTAGCTGGCGGTGGAGCCAGGATTTTCTGGAGATAAGGTGCCTGGACGGCAAAGCTGAATGTTCTTCAAATGAAATGATTGTATAACTCCATTGCTAGATCTCGCACAGTTTATACATAGTGTTTTTTCAGGGGGTAAGTTACATGGACAAGAAACCATTCCCTCTGGAAGACCAAGCAGCATAAAAACAACGTATTACTCTTCTTAATGTCAGGTAAAATAGTATTTATATAGAAAACTCAGTGAGGCGAACTTTAATCTCTATATTTATATGCAGTAAATTTTATTATAGGTCTATTCATTTCAAACAAGTCCCAGAGTAGTATTCCGCTGTGGTTGGAATGTCCTAAAAGTGTGCACAGTGCACAATTTCATTTTGGCAAGTTTCAGAATCCAAAATTTTCAGGTTTCACAATATTTTCCGTTTCAGATTTATGCAATATTTTCAAACAAATTTGTAAATTTTCAGAAATGTCTGAAATCTTGCAGGTGTGTATTTTTTAGCTCCTATAACTCCAATATAACTCCTTCAACTTCTCCCTTTTTTTATCCAATAATCCTCTCACCACCCCCAAATTTTAGTTACGGTTATATTAACCAAATTCAATATAAATTTAAGTTTGCGAGTTACTTCTAGGGTTGGGTTATTGTCAGGGTTATTGTCAGGGTTATATTAACGGTTTAAGTTTGTATTAGGGTTAGTGTTACTTCTAGGGTTGGGTTATTGCTAGGATTACTGTAAATCTTGTTCTGTTTGTGTTTGGGTAACAGTTACTGATTATGTTTGTATGGGGGCTAGGGTTACTTCTTGGTTTTGTTACTGGTAGGGTTACTATTAGGGTTAAGGTTACCGTTAGACTGTTTAGGTTTGTATTAGGGTTAGGGCTAGGTTCATATTGCAAAATGAGAGCAAGTTTTTACAGTTAAGGAAGAGATTTAGAATTAATCCAAAAATTCTCAGATCAATTACATGAAATTTTATCATTTTCGTCAGATTCCGAAAATTTGGCAATTCGGAAGTTCAGAAATCACCGAAATGCCAATATTTTTTCAGAAAACAATTTCTGACAAGGAGTGCACATGTCTAGTATATCCTTTGTATGGAACATGTTTATATTGTGTGTATGCCTGATCTAGGGCTCAAAATTTCCACTCACCTACTCGCATTTGGCGAGTGGAAATTAAGTGAGGGCGAGTGGAAATGCATATGCAGGCAGCACAATCAATTATTTAGTGCTGCCTAGGCTGAGTATTCCAGCAGTGGCTGTGTTTTTGATTTCTTTTTTTTTTTTTTTAGGCTCGGCCTCCAGAGAATCCAAGATGGCAGCTGGCGGCACCCTCTGATGACGTCAGAGAGGGCGCACCGGATGTTTGCCACCCATGCCTGCCCAGTCCCCCTGACAGTGGCAGACGCACTGGGTCACGGAAGGCAGCTGCTCCTCACGTCTCTGTCAAGTGGAGGAACCATTTGGAATGCTGGTTGCTTCACCATTTTACTCTGGTGTTCAACCTGCTTGAAAAACAAGAACCAGCAATGATCTCTTTCTTGGTATATTGTTTATAGAACTATAGACTATAGACAGTGTCAATAACAAAGGCACTAAATGGGGTGATGTAGAGGTGAAATCATAGAAGTCAATGGTTGATGTGAGTGGCAAACTTGGAAAACACAGTCCAAAAGGTTTATAATGAGGAATGTAAGAAATAGAAACCCACTGCTGCAAGAGACCAGTACAACCAATTTAGGAATCCATGGAACTTGGAGTTATTGCCGATAACACTTTAGAGTAAGACAGGCTCTGTGGGGTCCTTGGTGTAAACTGGTGCACCCTGTTTTATACACTGCCTGGCCAAAAAAAAAGACATCACCTACTGTACAAACCTGTTATGATCTGGTGTGGCTTCAGTTGGTCAGGTCTAGGATCAGCAATGGTATGTGCCCAAAAAATTAGGTCATATGACTCCCTGAATATACTGAATGAGCAAGTTTTCCATTAATGTAATTTTTCTTCCTTGATAGCACAGTGGGCATATTCCAACATGGCAATGCCAGCATTCATCGGGCTCAAATTGTGCAAGTATTTCAGTGAGGAGAAGACATTTCCCACATGGATTGGCCACCACACAGTCCAGACCTTAACCCCATTGAGAACCTTTGGGATAATGTGCTGGAGAAGACTTTACGCAGAGCTGCGACCTTCCCATCAATACAAGTTCTTGACCACAAACTAATGTCACTCTGGATGGGAATAAATGCTGTGACATTGCATGAGCTTACTGAAACTATACAACGGCTAATGCGTGCCGGAATCACAGCAAGATGCACCACGACCAAATATTACAGTGGGTGACTTTTTCCAACAAGCAGTACCTTGGTAGCATTGTTATCCAACAACCAGCATGGCACCAAATTAGAGCATGTAGTGAATCACCCATCTTAGGTCTCATGTACATTTAACTCAGAATTTAGTGTCAATAGACAAAACCCACATTGAATGTCATTGTCCATCCCCTGCAGATGGGTCAACAGGGACCTCTGCTGGGAAAAAAAGAGTAACTAGGACCCTGGTGGAAACTGCAAAACAGAAAAAAAAAACAATACAAACATTTTACATAAGATTATAAAGTTACTAGGACCAAGAAGAAGAAACTCCACTGAATCCGAGGGCAAAATTTGGTCAAAACATGACAAACAATCAAGATGATTGAGGTCTAGCTGGGTGCTGAGGACAGCGCCTTTCCTCAAGCCATGTGGTAGACAGTCTCATCCTGTCCCAGACGTCAGACAGTGACCATCTCTCAACCACATGATTTTGGACAATCATTTTTGATGCCAACATTTGGATGGCCTGAGGACCTCACAACTGCTCTACATGCTCTTCACCTTCCATGCCAATATACCTGAAGTAGTAAATTCTTTACCATATCTCAGTTGTGTTGTTCCCACCAATCAGCACTGTGAAATACAGCTAGGCTTATTTTTGAAAAATCTTGGAAAAACCTTCTTCATAAAGATACTTTTAATGGAGTTAATTTTCAAACCCTAAAGCTCACTATGCTCGTGCCAGATTCGACAGAGACTAACGTGTCAGATTCCAAAACGCTCTTGTAAAAATTATGTAGGAAGCATTACTCTGAGTTGTGGGAGTTAGTGCCTGAAATTGGCTGATTTGAGCCATTACTCACATTAAAACACAGTTTCTTGGCCAAAAAACATTAATGTGTAACCTTTACATCGATTGGGAAGAGGCCTTCAGGAGGTTGGACGTCCAGGCATCCACCACAGCAGCGGGAATGGGTTGCTTGTACCAAGGGACCATTATTTTCAGTAAGGAAAGCCTTATTGGAAGAGTTCTGCTATAGAGCCAAGACACAAAGCCAGACTAATACCAAGTCAGAGTAATCATTTGGGGAGAGGGAAGACTGTGCGTCACGCAGTCGGTTGGGTGGTTTCACAATAGGGTGAGTGAGAGAACATTCCTGGAGAGAAGAGTTTGGTCCCATTCTCCAACCGATTTCTGAGAAATGAAGTAAAATGTCAATGTGCTAGATACGTGGTGGATTCTTGGACCTTTATTTCTTGTATGCAGGCCACATACCATATGCCCATAACCCTTCCTCCCCGACAGCCAATATAGACATAAAATCGGCAGGCATCCCATTTTTTTCTCTTGGGTAACTCCGCTATTATGAGGTTAAAACTCAGTCTGTGGACTCCTGTGGTCTCCATAAAGTAAATTGGAGCTTCGGGTCTGGCCGGGTGCCACAGGGGTTGGGTTGTAGGAACCGTTCTGAGGGTTTTTTGTAATTATTTTAATTTTTTTTTTTTTTACAGTAGACATATGAGGCAAATCGTGACACTGCACAGTACGAGCAGCAGGCTCATTGGTGCGTGGAATGTGATAATAGCATTGTACTGCGAGAAGTTGTACGTCTGCCTAAAAAAACAAAGGAAATTAAATACAAGAAACGGCATGTGTTAAAATAACCAAAATGGTCTGCTCAAACCCGCAAAGACAAGGAAAGCGACCGATTGCTGCCAGTCTTCTGTCGCCCCCTCAGACACGGATAATGTAGATGTTATAGGAGCATGTTTCTTCTCCATGTTTTAAGGGCTTATTTAACCCAAGGAGTAAGACTACGTAGGGAAAAGCTCCCGACGTTCCTGGATCTGATTAGACCGCACCGTTTGGTAATGTGTATGTGCGAGTTACAGAACATTTTTTTTTACGATACTTTGTGGACACATGAGAAATTTTTATTGCATTGTGTAAATGTTCAGAGCTAATAACAAACAGCCGGGTCCTGCTCGAACGGACAAAGATCGGGTTGCTAAAGCAACAAAAAAATCTTTATTAAACATCTTCAGCCTGGACACAAAACAAAGGAAGAGGGAGAGGGACAAAATCTTTAAATATCTCAAAGCGGAGGGTTAACATGTACAGACCTAGTGTACCATCAAACGTCTCATTATCTGTGACTTCTCGAAGTCATTCGAACATTGCTTCTTGCTCCGTTTTGTCGTCTAACGACACCATACCACCGTTGTTTCCTGTTGCATGCAACTTTCAAAATAGTATGCTGTCGACCAATGCATCGTCATTTCGGTTTGTTTAGACCATACATTCCACAACAGATATCCTGATATGTCTGTGTAGCGCTCACTCCCGGAGGAGCCGCTGAATTTGAACCTCGGGTCAGTCTCCCCGCACTAGGGAATAAATATACTCCAGCACCGTCGTGGATTTTATAAATTATATAGTTTACTGAATAAACTGGCATATAATGAGTAACACGGTATATATATATATATATATATATATTTACAGTACTTCGTAGTGCGGGAAACGCGCAGTGGAAAAGAAATACAATGCTTCGTAATGCGAGAAACGCGCAGCGGAAAAGGGAAAAATATATCTTTAACCCCCTTTGTGGTTGGGGAGTGAGTCCCGTACAGGTTATGTCCCAAAGAATGTATGTGTATGTGTGTATTGGTACCCGGGTACAATATTCAACTGGCCAGTGAATTATTTATGAGGTATCTTCGACTAGTCACGTTGGGGCCCTGTGGGTTTTGAAACAAACTGCAGCGTGCTTTAGATTTTCACAACGGCCTGGAAGGCCTCTCACCCATCCGCCAGATACTCTGTGCTCCGCTCGACCCAGGACGTCTCTCCGCTCGATTTTTACTGGGGTTCTCTGTGTCACCGGATCCGCTGTCTTGCTTGTCTGTATCTGCCACAAGATGTCCAGCTCACCGCCTGCACTCCCTGTTAGATCGATCTGCGGTTCTCCTAACTCGGGGTCCTCCAGCTCACTCTGTATCAGCTCGGGTTACTGCGGTGGATCACTGGGTCTTCGTATAATAAGGCGGAAAAACCCGGTCTCCAGCTCTGTCAGGCCGCACCTGCACTCCGGCCTGGTCGCTATCACGTTCAGCTACACTGCGTCTTGCTCCTCTCACTCCTAGGTGCGCTCTGCCAGCTCTTCCACGAGGCTCAGGATGTCAGCGTCTCTCTCCCACCCACTTCCTGTTCCCGCCCGCAAAGCATGCTGGAAAATGTAGTCCCAATGTTCAGCATCTTACATCGCGCTTGTCTCCCTCTGGTGGCCAAAAACAAGTACTACAACGCCAGGGGATTTAAAACCAGCGCTACACTCTCCCCCTCCTAGAACTCTTGGGTCTCTCCAAGGAGGTACAACAGTTGCATTACATTTTCCACATATATTAGGCAACATATACAGGCTCAGAAGCAAGCATACAATGGGTTAGATACACTTCCTCAAGTCGACTCATGCTTTGGACTACCTCAGCTAACATAGTAGACACTTCGGGCAACCTTCGCACTGTGGTGACAGGCTCTTCAGTGCTATGTCCTGGTGAGTCGCTGGGGCGGTCGAACAGAGCGTTTTGGTTCAATCAGTTCCTCTTCAGGTGGAAGTACTATAGGCGCGGGCTCAGTTCTTCTTTCTACCACTGGAGCAGACATCTCTTCGGAGTATGATCCTTCCAGTGAAGGCATAGAACTGTAGTCATAAGATTCGGCTTCAGGAGCTACAGGGATTTCAATAGTCTCGGGGACTTCTAACTGAAATTCAGGAGCCTCAGGCCTCAAATTACTTTCCCACCGTTCAGGAACCGAGATAACCTCTTCAGGCTCCGGTGAGCGCATCCAGTCCAGACAAAAACTTTCTTCCTCACTGTCCCTTTCGCTCTCTTCGATAGCCCGGGTCTGCTGAGACTGAGTAACGGGAGGCGAACGTGGAGCAGGCGGATTCGGCAGAGAAAGTTCGTCCCCAACTGGTATCCTCACAGCCTCTCTCAAAGGTAGTAAATGATTCCGGTGCCAGTTTTTAAGAGGCCCAGCCTTTCCATCAGGCTGGATTTGATACACCGGCAGACCCGGCAGTTGCTTGCAGACAATGTAGACCTGAGAACTCCATCTATCCGCTAACTTGTGTCTTGCCGCAGCACCCAAGTTTTTCAACAAAACCCTATCACCGGGTTGTAGATCCTGTATCCGAACTTTCAAGTCATAGTTCCGTTTATTCCTTTGTTCCCTGTTTCCTGTTTCCTGAGGTCAAACGGGCCTGTTCAAACGCAGAGGCCAGATTCTTTTGAAGTCTATCCACGTAATTTCTATGGGAAGCTACCGACGTCTGGTCCAGAGATAGCCCAAACGCCAAATCAACCGGCAGTCGAGCTTCTCTTCCGAACAGAAGACGGTACGGTGAGTATCCAGTAGCGTCACTCTCCGTACTGTTATATGCATGCACTAGCGTAGCTATGTGATGACTCCAGCTCTGCTTCTCTGTGTTTGACAGCGTCCCCAGCATATTTAGCAGCGTGCGATTGAACCTTTCGGGTTGAGCATCACCTTGAGGGTGATATGGTGTAGTTCGGGTCTTTTGGATTCCCAGCAGTTCCAGTAATTGCCCAACAAGCCGGCTTTCAAAGTCTCTACCCTGATCAGAGTCTATTCTCCTTGGTAGGCCGTAGTGAACAAAGAACTTTTCCATCAGAACTTTCGCCACTGTCGGAGCGCGTTGGTCTTTTGTAGAAAAGGCTTGGGCGTAACGTGTGAAGTGATCAGTCACTATTAGAATATTTCCCTGCCCACTAGCATCCGGCTCTAAGCACAGGAAGTCAATGCACACCAAATCCATGGGTCCTTGACTTTGCAGATGGCTCATTGGAGCGGTTCAGGTCGGTAGGGTCTTCCTTTGAATGCACCTCAGACATGAATGGCAGTAACTTTCCACTTCAGCTCTCATGCAAGGCCAATAGAACCTGTCTCGCACCAGCTTAAAAGTCCTTTCTGCGCCCAAATGTCCATGCTCATCATGTAGCGATCGCAGTACACTCTCCCTATGTTTAGTGGGAAGGAACAACTGTTGGGTCTCTTCAGCATTGGTAGAGGGGCCCCTTCGGTAGACCACTCCATCCAACATCTTCAACCGTTCCCACTCTTTGTAGACCAATCTGGCTCCATCTGGGGAATTGGTCAGCAGAATTTCCCGCTGGTTCGCAGTTAGGGCCTTTATGGTTAACGCAATTAAAGGGTCTCTAGCCTGGTCAGCTTTCAGATCCTGTTTTGAAAAGGTAGGCAGACTTTCATCCCTCAACTGCGTAGGGTTGCAGTAGAACTCTGGAACAGCCGCAGCCATGACTCCTATGGCCTCCGCTTCAATCCCTCCCTTGACCCGGCGCTCTGCTCCTTGACACAAAGCTTGTACCCCGTCTGGAGTTAACTGAGTCCATTCTGTAGTGTAGGGTCTTCGACAAAGCATCAGCATCTCAATTATTCACCCCAGGGCGATATTTCAGGCTGAACCGAATCCCTGCCAGAGCGACCAACCACCGATGTCCCGTTGCGTCCAGTTTTGCAGTAGTAAGGACGTAGGTAAGAGGATTGTTATCCGTCTTTATAACAAACTCGGCCCCATACAGATAGTTCTTTAGCTTGTCTACCACTGCCCACTTTAAGGCTAGGAACTCCAACTTGTGGGTAGGATAGTTCTTTTCTGAAGGCGTAAGGCTCCGGCTCACATACGCTACAGGCCTCAGCAATCCACCATACTCTTGATACAGGACTCCTCCTAGACCTTCTGTGCTGGCATCCACATGTAACTCGTACGGCTTGTGAGGATCCGCATAGGCCAAGACAGGAGCTCGAGTGAAGCTCTTTTTCAGCTTCGTAAAAGCACCCTCACATTGACTAGTCCATTCTCCCTGGATAGACTCTCGAGCTTTCCTTGGCCCTGGAGCTGACGGATTTCGGTCAGAGACCTTGTGGCCTTCTTCTGTGCTTTCCTTCTGTAGGAGCTTGTTCAGTGGTTGAGCTATTTTTGCGAATCCTCCTACAAATCTTCGATAATAAGAGCAGAACCCCAAGAAAGATCTAAGTTCAGTAACGCTTCGGGGTCTAGGCCAAGAAGCTACGGCCTCCAACTTCCGAGGATCTGTCGAAACGCCTTCTGCTGAGACCACATGCCCCAGATACGTAACAGATGGTAAACAGAATTGACATTTCTCCAGAGATAGTTTCAATCCCTCTTCATGGAGCCTCTTCAAGACCTTCTCCAAACATTGTTCATGTTCTTCCAGAGTCTTCCCAAACACAATTATGTCATCCAGGTACACTAATACTGCGATCAGATTCAGGTCCCCGACTGTCTTCTCCATTAACCGTTGGAACGTGGCTGGAGCCCCCGTAAGGCCTTGAGGCATTCTGTTGAATTCGAAGAACCCCAATGGGCAGATGAACGCAGTCTTCTCTTTGTTTTTAGGATGCATTGGTATCTGGTGATACCCGCTTCGCAGGTCTAGTACACTAAACCATTTTGCTCCCGACAAACACTGTAAGGCATCTTCTATCCGAGGAGTAGCATGTTGATCTGGGATGGTTCTCCGATTCAGCGTGCGATAGTCTATGCATAGGCGGACAGAACCATTCTTCTTCCGGACCATTACTTTTGGAGATGCATATGGGCTCCTGGACTCTTGGATCACCTTAGTTCTTTGCAGTTCATTCAGCTGTTCTCGTAGATCATCCAAGTCTCCCAGCGGAACTCGTCTTGACCTTTCACGAAATGGCTTGTCCTCTTGTAATCGAATGCGGTGCTCAGTACTTTTAGCTAGGCCTACGTCGAACTCATCTTTCGAGAACAATTCTCTCCACTTTAGAACTTGAGACTGAAGACGTTTCTTCCATTCAGGTGAAATGGGAGCGTCCTTGGGGTAGAACCTTTCATCTGGAATCTCTTTATCCATTCCCCCTCCTAAAATCGGTAGGAGAGAGGGGCGTAGCGGACGCTACTTGCCCGATAGGCATTCGTGCTTTAAGGACTACTGGAGAATCAGACACATTGCACACGCTGACTGAGACTCTTCCTCGTGTTCTTTTCAAAGCTTTAGTGGAGATTATTTCAGGGATTACTTCTACTCCGGCTTCACTCCCATGATTAAAATCGGATTCCATTACCACATAGGGCTCTGGTTGCGATCCGTTCAACTTGACTGAAGCCCGGAAGCTCGCTACTTCTCCCGATTGCAGAACCTTTTCTATTCCTTCTAATCTCCATAGGCGCCCCACTTCGGCAGGTGCCTTCTGTTCTTCGACCATTCTCTGATAGACTGGACGTAACATTGGGTGTACTCCTTCAGTAGAACCTTCTTCCAATACGATAGGTGTCAGGAGACGTGGCACCAAATCAGTATTCGTCCCCACTATCATGGAACTCCTGTTTGCCCCTGAAGGCCGAGGACACACAATGGCCAATGCGTCACAACCTCCGGACTGTCCGATGACTTCGGATCCGATCTCCAACTTCACCTGTAGATACCCGTCATAAGGGAGTTTCTCAGTTCCGATACCCCAGATTTCCAGATCCTTCAATTTCTGTAGAGGGATGTGCTTCAAGTGTTTCTCATAGAAGTCTCGGTAGATCAATGTCACTTGAGCCCCTGAATCCAACAGGGCTTTAGTGTAGACTCCCTCCACTTGGATTGGCACAATAGGGGAAGGACCTATCAGCTGGTCAGGAAACTTGGTGGTGGCAACAGGACATTTAGACCCAGTTTGTTGTACCCTGGCCTTCTTCTTGGCCCGTGTAGGTTTTGGGTGTGCATTGCTTCCCCATGACGTAGGTCCGGATGCTAAGTGAGTGACTCTTTCAGTCCTGGCAGGCTCGGCAGTTGGCCAGACTTTGGGCCCTCTCGCCCTCTTAGTCCTGGCTTGATTTTTGGAGCGTGTTTCAACCTTCGGGCACCTAGGTTGCTCCTTCACTTGTGCCCTCTGGCGTTTCCCGCCGGTGAGGTAGATAACAGTCCTTCCAAAGCTTTCAAGAACTCCTCAACTCTATTTCCTTCAGGCTTTTGGCTTTGCATTGTGCGCGGAAGTGGCCCATTTCTCCACAACTGAAACATCTCATCTTTGAAAGCGGAGACGCAGTCGCCTGCTGTGATTCAGTTGAAGGACCCTGGCTAGACGCCACAGCAACTCCGGTTGTCTGCATGTCTGTAAGAAACTTCTGCATCTCTGTCTGTGTCTCTGTCACCTTCGACAATACTCGGCACAGTTCCGCGTGCGCCTGTTGCAGTTCAGCTTGAGCTTCTTGTACATTCTTAACAGTTTTGTGCAACTCACCATGTGCAGAGAGTTTTAATTCTTTGACAGCCTTTGACGCAGGTCCCTTTAAGCTCTCAGTGATCCTTTGCTTTTTCTGTGCTTCAGGGACGTCCCACTCATCCAGAGCCTGCATCGCCTGTTCCACCCATTCTTCGAAGGTTTCTTCTCCCGCCGGAGTTGGTACGTTTCCTGTAAAATTTCTCAACCGTCGATAACCAAAGTTAGTGTGCGGAGGGCTTGTTCTCTGACATTTAGCCAGCAAATCTCCAATAGCCACTATAAATTCAGGCCCGATCATGGCCAACAGACTGGGCGCGGGAACACTCGCGGATTCGCCACGTGGCGCACTTGGCTGAATCAGTTGGACTTCCACCTCATCGGTCAGCTTCACGCTCGCGCCCTGAAAACACACTGGAACACCCTTTCTCCACTCAAAAAGAATATACGTGTGAGAGGTATCTGGGTTCTCTTTAATGTCCAGGATTAATCCCCGATTATCTGGTGTCAGCGCGGCCACGGCCTGGCGAATCTGATCTTCGGCCCAAGTGTCTGCAGGAATATCCATGACTATACACAATTCTAACTGACTACTGTGCTCCTCACACCACTTGGCAGCAGTATCTGGATCCATATTTAACCCTTTAAATGTGGTTTTTCCAGAGACTGGATCCCGGAAACGAGCCCCCACGTGTAGCACTCACTCCCGGAGGAGCCACTGAATTTGAACCTCGGGTCAGTCTCCCCACACTAGGGAATAAATATACTCCAGCACCGTCGTGGATTTTATAATATATATAGTTTACTGAATAAACTGGCATATATTGAGTAACACGGTGTATATATATATATATTATATATATATATATATATATATACACAGTACTTCGAAGTGCGGGAAACACGCAGCAAAAAAGAAATACAATGCTTTGTAATGCGAGAAACGCGCAGCGGAAAAGGGAAAAATATATCTTTAACCCCCTTTGTGGTTGGGAAGTGAGTCCCATACAGGTTATGTCCCAAAGAATGTATGTGTATGTGTGTATTGGTACCCGGGTACAATATTCAACTGGCCAGTGAATTATTTATGAGGTATCTTCGACTAGTCACGTTGGGGTCCTGTGGGTTTTGAAACAAACTGCAGCATGCTTTAGATTTTCACAACGGCCTGGAAGGCCTCTCACCCATCCGCCAGATACTCTGTGCTCCGCTCGACCCAGGATGTCTCTCCGCTCGATTTTTACTGGGGTTCTCTGTGTCACCGGATCCGCTGTCTTGCTTGTCTGTATCTGCCACAAGATGTCCAGCTCACCGCCTGCACTCCCTGTTAGATCGATCTGCAGTTCTCCTAACTCGGGGTCCTCCAACTCACTCTGTATCAGCTCGGGTTACTGCGGTGGATCAATGGGTCTTCGTATAATAAGGCGGAAAAACCTGGTCTCCAGCTCTGTCAGGCCGCACCTGCACTCCGGCTTGGTCGCTATCACGTTCAGCTACACTGCGTCTTGCTCCTCTCACTCCTAGGCGTGCTCTGCCAGCTCTTCCACGAGGCTCAGGATGTCAGCGTCTCTCTCCCACCCACTTCCTGTTCCCGCCCGCAAAGCATGCTGGAAAATGTAGTCCCAATGTTCAGTGTCTTACATCGCGCTTGTCTCCCTCCGGTGGCCAAAAACAAGTACTACAAGGACAGGGGATTTAAAACCAGCGCTACATCTGCATAAGGATTGTGAAGCAGCAAACATCAGTCTATTGGCCACACATGCACCAGAACATCCTGACCCTTTACGATACGGTGCTTATGCTCATATACTATATAAACTCCCTAGTTCCTCAAATTCATTGCCCTGTTGTGGTTTCCTGCAGCTCAACAGGGTGTTCTCTGGCTTGTCTTTTCGCATGTTCTGACTGTCGAGGGTAGAGGAGTGGGGTGGTGGAACGCAAAAGGCATAGGCCAAATGGCAAGTCCAAAGTGAGGTACAAAAGGGGAAAATCTGGTAAGCGTAGTAGAGACAAGGCGGGTGGCAGTGGTGCAGAAGCGAGGAGGAAAGCAAAAGGAACTGGTACATTGAAGAGTTAATAAGCTTCCAGACAGACCTTACTAGGTGCGGTGCTGTGTGTACAACACTAGCTAAGAATGAATGTAAGTCTGGTACTATATAGTATATTGTGGGTAAGGTAGAAAAGCCTCCTCTGGGTGGCTCCAGGAGCACCATACAAGCATTACACTACTCCTTGCCTGAGAAAGGCTCGGTGGCACAACCAAAATAGTGCCACTGTCTCCATTAACGCTCCATGGCATGCTGAACCTGATGTAACCAGTCTATCGCTTTTGGATTTGCTCCTGGGATGCTGACCCTGGACCGCTGGAACCCTGGCTAGTGCAGTATATTTCCATATATGCTCCTCTGTCTGCAAATGGAACCGAAAATGGCTGGAGGCAGCCATGATATTTTGTCTTGCAATTTAGTCAAAGGTCAGTTGTGCCAACTGCAGTCTGTAGCAAGAGGTGACAATGGCGGTGTTCTTTTTTGGAAGTATTCAGCAATAGATACACACAATGTTGATGTTCCAACATTGGCAACACTCTTAATGTAGCCTCATCTACAAGCCAAGCTTTTTTTCCAATTCTATTACTGAGGAAGCTTTAGCTACTTCCACAGGAAGGTCCAGACTGGTTATTGGTGAACCGCAATGACTGTGGGCCTGGTGTCATGGAATGTCCAAAGCTTGTCCACAAACACACCTAAACCTTTCCAGAGCCATCCCAATTCCACCTATGTCAATCCTAACCCTGCCCACGGATGGTAAATGCATATCTCTTCCAACCCAACGTTCCACCGGATGATAGTCTGTCAGTATTCCTCGTTGCTTGCACCTCTCATGAGAATGAAATTCCCACTTCTTGAACCACCAGGCAAAAGAATGACTTACCACAGTGACTTTCAGGGGTTCTTTACCTGGGACTCACTCGCCCCCTCTTTGAGGCGAGCAGAATGATTCTGCATGGAACGCAATCTGATTGGGTGTGTGCACAATAGATACACCCACTGTGAGTGAGTTTATGTAAAGCAGACTCCTGCTGCAAGGCACCAGCCTTCTGAAAGTGTGCTGGCCAAGAAAGAGGCACATGAAAAATGGCGAGTGTCACATGGGGGAAGTGGGAATTAAAAAAATGGGATGAAGGTCCAAAGAGGTATATTTTCCCCCATGTCTTTTACCTAGAGTGTCTCTTTAAACATTCTACTGCTCCTAAAAATATGATGAGGCTCCTCATTTGATTGTGGGGTTCAAGATGATAGGGAGCCATTTTCCAAGGCATGAGTATCTTGATGCACTCTGCATGCCCTGCACATTACATCCAAGCCTCTTCTCTCACGGTACTTAAAAACAGCAGACGAGTGCGTCGGATTCCCATGCAAGACGTTCTGTAGATGTCACCTCATTGAAGGCCTGAATGGAGTAACCTGACATTACCTCAGCTTTCGTAGCAGTGTTTTCACATTAACACAGGCCACTCGCACTCCATAACACGGCAGCCGTGCCGGCTTCTGGAAACCATTCTCCCCTCCGTGTGCGTTTTGGAACAAGTCTGCAAAATGAATTAGCTTGAGATCCTTTGCTGCGTTTGTTATGAGAAGGGCCAAGAATGGTCTTTCCCTGGGATATTCATCCTCTCCTTCTCTGTGCAGGTTATGTTCTCATGGTGTGATATCTTGAACGTTATAAAGTGGGACTTTCACGGATACGTTCTTTGGATGAGAGCATTTACACGGCAAATCCCGACAGACAAATACGTTTTCAGTATAAAAGTCATTCTAAATTTCGACATAACATACATTCGAAAATATGATAGGGATTGAGTGCAGAGTTGGCCATCTTGAAATTGCTCAGGCCGTCAACTGAATTGTACAGTGTCCAGTACAATAAAATATTTTTCTGTGAATATGTACAACTTCTGGCATGAGGTGCATCAAAATATGGCTCACAAAGTTTGTTGTGGAAAACGCAGAGGAGGCGGTGTTTCTTTCTATATTTATCCCCAGCCATGCCCATTTTGTGATGGATTAAATGGGAATGACAAGGGTCTGCCAGATCTTGCTTACCAACCAATGCATTTGGGTTCTCTTCAGCTCCACACCTCCTGGATAGAAATAGCTTGACGAGAAAGGAGCTTCAGACTTATGTCATCTTCACCTAGTGGTCTAATGATCTTTCCATATATCCAACAGGAGGACGTTTCTTGCACTTTTAAGGCCTTACGATAATGTGGTGGTTTCCACGTTGTATAACCATTACAGACCCAATCCAGAATCAGTAAAATTGGTGGATGGCAGGGCTAATTTCTGACTATTCAGGCCAGGAAAGTGCAAAGACAGCAGACACTATTCACCAAGTGCTGAGTTGCCGCTGGCACAGCAACTAGACTGGAATCTGCGTGTTGTATTGTCAACTATGGCTCTGCTAATCATGTGGGGAAATATATCCTAATACTCCTCATTTAGTAAAGTTGACGCTGACAAGTTACAGAGAAAATTATGTAAACAGGCAACGCTTGCTGAAATCATTGGTCCACAGCAGGTGCGATATTCATATCCAATGTGCAGAGTGACATCTGTGTGGGTGGAGGAAACTCATCAATATTGGTGATATTGGCCAAGCAAGGCTGGATGGTTGAGGGGGCACTTCATGCAGCTCGACCAGATTAGGTAGTTAGGCTTCCATAGAGTGTGCCTTTAAAACTACAGTGGAAATGGAAGGTGCCTAGACGGGTTTCAGCTATACCCTCCTGATAAGACCCAACAAGGCCGAAATGATTGCTGCACCTCTCGTGCAGGGATGACGTCCTTGGCATTTCAGTACTGGCCACCCTTTCTGGGAGATCGTCTGATTTGGATATTGGGCAGTTGTCCCTGTAATGGCACAATCGAGGTAAAACCTTGTGAGACCTGAGCGGGCACCCACCGTAGAGCAGGCCACTTGTGCCATTGCTTGTTTTCAGGACCCTCACAAATGTCTCTTTTTCTTGCAATGGATAACTAGCATCCGAAGAAAGTAGTATGATCCAACCGCCTCACATCAACCAATGGACGCGGTCCATGCCGGCGTCTCAGTTTCCGAACCACGGTTGTGCTGCCTCCTGCCCCTAGTGGGATTCCTGAAAAGACAACATGGTGTGTTTTCTTTGCAACCTTAAGCAAGAGATAAACTGCAAACTGGAACTTAGTGTACATTACACACATCTGTCTCTTACAAATCTCGTACAGTCTTCGGCATTCAGAACAAATTTTAGGCATGGAGCCACTGGAAGACGTCCAGCTCCCTGTGCCCGCTTCCCAGCTCCATCCTATTCACTGTAAAATAATTTTACGCGATATGTACAGCCAAAGACAACACTCTTGGTGCCCCCGGCCCATGGCAGGACCTGTAACGAAG
Organism: Leptobrachium leishanense; assembly: GCA_009667805.1. NCBI lineage: Eukaryota > Metazoa > Chordata > Amphibia > Anura > Megophryidae > Leptobrachium > Leptobrachium leishanense. The sequence goes on from CM019074.1 coordinate 101,174,804, forward strand.
GCGCAGTGTGGAAATGATAGGTACGGACCTTAGCTTCTGTATTGTAGGTTGCATCCAGTGCAGGAAGTCAAACGTTGATCACCACGTTAATTAACCAGCCCATCAGAGGTGTCTAGGAAAAGTACCAGACGAGTGATTGGTCAGTGTTTACGAGAGTAAAAAATAAGCAACAAAAACAGAACTGGAAAGCCTCATACAGCCATCTTGGAAGTCTTCTAAAAAAATGATCAGGTCGCATTTTCTGTTCCAACGATCTTTGATAGATACTTCCTAGCACAATTCCACGTGTCTGTTTCCACCACAAAGACTTTTTATACCTCAACCACATCATATATATCGGATTAAATTTAAAGACCCTCAAGAAGAGGGCAACTAGAAGCCAGGAGGGGGTCTGATACTTGTTTTTTTATGTTACCTTTACTCTGATATAATGATACAATGAATAAAATCGAATGGAATAATACAATAACATCTATCCTATAAAAGGATAAGGTCCGGCGTGTCCGTCGCCAAAAAACGGACTGCGCATGCGCGACTGACATTTGAAACTGGCCGTTTAAACAAACAGGTAGCTGCGCGTGTCGTCCGCCTGCAAAAAAAAAAAAAAAATCGTCACGAGCCGTGCGCAGCTACCCGTTTGTTTAAACGCCGCAAGCCCCGAATCCTCCAGCGGTGACCGTCCTCCGGCTGTGGCAGGCTGCTCGGCCGGCATCCAGGCTCAGGCGAGCCCCCGGCCTGGTTTGGGCCTACAGGCCCAGCTGAGCCGGGGACTCACCTAAGCATGGAGGCCGGCTGAATTGCCTGCTCGGGCGTCCTCCAGGCTCAGGCGAGTCCACGGCTCGGCTGGGTCTCTAAGCCCAAGCCAAGCCGGGGGCTCGCCTAAGCTTGGATGCCGGCCGGGCTACTTGCTTGGCCGGCATCCAGGCTAAGGCGAGGCCCAGCCTGAGCCTGGATGCCGGCCATACACACACACACTGTAAAAACCATATATGTGTGTATATATATATATATATATATGGACTGCGCATGCGCGCAGCCCACGGGGTGCTGTGGCGGTTGGCTGCGCGCGCATCCAACCTCCGTTGGACGCTTTGGGCGTGCTGCGGCAGGTGGCGCGCGCGCATCCAACCGCAACAGCCTGTTACGGAGGTTGCCACGCGCCTCCCGCCGCAGGACCACCAATGTTGGAAGGGCGCAAAAAGAGCCCAGAGCCCAGCACCGAGCCCTGAGCCCAGCGCCTGAGCCCAGCGCCTGAGCGCAGAGCCCAGCGCCTGAGCCCAGCGCCTGAGCCCAGCGCCTGAGCCCAGCGCAGAGCCCAGCGCCTGAGCGCAGAGCCCAGCGCCTGAGCCCAGCGCCTGAGCGCAGAGCCCAGCGCCTGAGCCCAGCGCCTGAGCGCAGAGCCCAGCGCCTGAGCCCAGCGCCTGAGCGCAGAGCCCAGCGCCTGAGCCCAGCGCCTGAGCGCAGAGCCCAGCGCCTGAGCGCAGAGCCCAGCGCCTGAGCCAGCGCCTGAGCGCAGAGCCCAGCGCCTGAGCGCAGAGCCCAGCGCCTGAGCCCAGCGCCTGAGCGCAGAGCCCAGCGCCTGAGCGCAGAAGCCCAGCGCCTGAGCACAGAGCCCAGTGCCTGAGCGCAGAGCCCAGCGCCTGAGCCCAGCGCCTGAGCGCAGAGCCCAGCGCCTGAGCGCAGAGCCCAGCGCCTGAGCCCAGCGCCTGAGCGCAGAGCCAGCGCCTGAGCGCAGAGCCCAGCGCCTGAGCCCAGCGCCTGAGCGCAGAGCCCAGCGCCTGAGCCCAGCGCCTGAGCGCAGAGCCCAGCGCCTGAGCCCAGCGCCTGAGCGCAGAGCCCAGCGCCTGAGCGCAGAGCCCAGCGCCTGAGCGCAGAGCCCAGCGCCTGAGCGCAGAGCCCAGCGCCTGAGCGCAGAGCCCAGCGCCTGAGCGCAGAGCCCAGCGCCTGAGCGCAGAGCCCAGCGCCTGAGCGCAGAGCCCGAGCGCCTGAGCCCAGCGCCTGAGCCCAGCGCCTGAGCGCAGAGCCCAGCGCCTGAGCGCAGAGCCCAGCGCCTGAGCCCAGCGCCTGAGCCCAGCGCCTGAGCGCAGAGCCCAGCGCAGAGCCCAGCGCCTGAGCGCAGAGCCCAGCGCCTGAGCGCAGAGCCCAGTGCCTGAGCCCAGCGCCTGAGCGCAGAGCCCAGCGCCTGAGCACCTGAGCCCAGCGCCTGAGCGCAGAGCCCAGCACCTGAGCCCAGCACCTGAGCGCAGAGCCCAGCGCCTGAGCCCAGCGCCTGAGCGCAGAGCCCAGCGCCTGAGCCCAGCGCCTGAGCCCAGCGCCTGAGCCCAGAGCCCAGCGCCTGAGCCCAGCGCCTGAGCGCAGAGCCCAGCGCCTGAGCCCAGCGCCTGAGCGCAGAGCCCAGCGCCTCAGCGCAGCGCCTGAGCGCAGAGCCCAGCGCCTGAGCCCAGCGCCTGAGCCCAGCGCCTGAGCCCAGCGCCTGAGCCCAGCGCCCAGCGCCTGAGCCCAGCGCCTGAGCGCAGAGCCCAGCGCCTGAGCCCAGCGTCTGAGCGCAGAGCCCAGCGCCTGAGCCCAGCGCCTGAGCGCAGAACCCAGCGCCTGAGCCCAGCGCCTGAGCGCAGAGCCCAGCGCCTGAGCCCAGCGCCTGAGCGCAGAGCCCAGCGCCTGAGCACAGCGCAGAGCCCAGCGCCTGAGCAGAGCCCAGCGCCTGAGCCCAGTACCTGAACACAGCCCAGCGCCGAGTGCAGAGCACAGAGCAGAGCGCCAAGCAGAGCACAATAGATGGCACAGAGCAGAGCACAACCCATTAAAGGCACAGAGCCGAGCACAATAAACGCCACAGAGCCGAGCACAATAAACGCCACAGAGCCGAGCACAATAAACGCCACAGAGCCAAGCACAATAAACGCCACAGAGCCAAGCACAGCACAATAAACGGCGCCGAGCACAGAACCAAGCACAACACAATAAACGGCGCAGAGCACAATAAAAAGCAGAGCACAATATACGGCACGGAGCAGAGCACAGAGCCGATGTGCAGAGCCCAGCACAGAGCCGAGCAAAACAGAATAAACGCCACAGAGCTGAGCACAATAAACGCCACAGAGCCGAGCACAATAAACGCCACAGAGCCGAGCACAATAAACGCCACAGAGCCGAGCACAATAAACGCCACAGTGCCAAGCACAGCACAATAGACGGCACAGAGCCGAGCACAATAAACGGCACAGCGCCGAGCACAGCACAATATACGGCACAGAGCACAGCACAATAAACGGCACAGCCAATCACAGCACAATAAACGGCGCCGAGCACAGAACCAAGCACAACACAATAAACGGCGCAGAGCACAATAAAAAGCAGAGCACAATATACGGCACGGAGCAGAGCACAGAGCCGATGTGCAGAGCCCAGCACAGAGCCGAGCAAAACAGAATAAACGCCACAGAGCCGAGCACAGTACAATAGACGGCACAGAGCCGAGCACAACAGAATAAACGGCACAGAGCCAAACACAGCACAATAAATGGCACCGAACCAAGCACAACGCACCACACTTATCAATAGACTGCCCTCTGGGCAGGCTTTACACCTAGTTTATATATAACTTATTACTTATAAATAAATCACAAATATATATGTACACAATGTAGAAACAACCATAAATATATTTAACCCCTTCACTACGATGATCGGGTATACTCAATCTTGAAATGCTCCTGCAGGTGCCCTGAGATCGAGTAAACTTGATCTGGTCTGATTCTAGAGCAATGCAAATTAATTTTCTCTAGTATGAACAACATTTGTTTGCAAATGAGCTCCAAAATATGCAACGGAAGTTTCAACGCACAGGACATGACGACAACCGATGTCTTGAAATTGCGTGAAAAGCTTTGAGATCTGTTGATCTTTCATGGAAACACAGAGCCTGAACTGTGATGTAGATGTAACAGCACTTTTTGGACAGCAGAGAGAACCCTCCGTCTGTCAAATAGGGCTTACATTGAACATTTACAGTTGATCACTCCTCCATATTTTTTATGTGTGGTTAATGGAAAGTGATTTTCCATAAAACCATTGGCTCCTGCCAGTGGGTTTATGAAAAATCTATTGTATTGAAGGGGTTAACACAGTTTATTGAATTTTGAGCGCAACATTAGGTGTTAACATGAGGTTGTGGTGCAAACCCCACTCATACTAGATCATCACTAGTGACGGATCTGGTGATTGGCAGCCGGGAAATTAAAAATGGCGGGTACTGGTGATGCTGGGTGGGTTGGAGGAAACTGTTCCACTTCACTCACCGGTATGTCCAGATCAGGTGGAGAAGAGGGGCCACTCCTCACATCCTGACCACTTTAAAAATATAAACTGGTCAGAGTGAGCAGAGCGTCCCTCTAATTATATGCTTAACCTCCCTGGCGGTCCGATTCTGACATATTTTATATGTCAGAATCGGTCCTATTTATTTTGGCCCCCTAGCGGTATGAGAGTGGCTAGGGGGTTAACTTTCAATACTGAAAGCGGTATCCCAGAGCCACACTCGGGCCAATACTTACATGTCCTGCGCTCCCTCGCTGTCCCCGCAGTCACACTGCAGCCAATCGCGACATCACACTTCCTGGTTTCACACCTCGCGAGAAGAGATCCAGGCACTGTGACTTTGCGAGTGGCTGGAGGAGACTGCGGGGACAGAGAGGGAGCGCAGGACATGTAAGTATCCAGCCCGAGTGTGGCTCGGCGATACCGCTTTCGGTACGAAAAGTTAACCCCGAGCCACACTTGGGATTACCGTCAGGGAGGTTAAGCGACACGTGAAATACACTTGACATATTATATTTTAAAGGTTCTGTTAATGCATATGATAAGTATTCTAATCACTTAGTAATTGGTTTTTTTTCTTTAAGTTATGTTACAGTATACATTTAGGTTGTTGTGCCTTGCAGTAACCTTTACTGGACAAATTTTATGGCTACCAGAAGGCAATCAGATAGATGATGAGGAGGACCATGTGAACCTTATTTTTTTTACTATAATAATTTTTTTTGATCATTATTAGGTTATTATTTTAATCATTTTAGTTACAAAAATTACAATATTATTAAAAATAAAATTTAAAAAGTATATTTAACAAACTTACAAATAAAAACGTTCTGCCTTAGATTTAATTCGCTTTAATTCCTTTTATTTACTTCTAACTTTAATTCTAGGGTATCCAGTATAAGTTTTTCGACATTTATCACCTTGACGGGTCACTATATACTGTATAACTTGGCACCAACTGGTCCGAGCACAGCAAAAGTGGGGATATACCTAACAATATTTAGCAAAGGCATAAAGTAATTAATAATGTGCTTTTAGTTTTATTCATTTTTTTCCTTTTTATATTTAGTTTTCTCTGCACATTAAGTGAATGAGCGATTCATTGAGTCCAGCGTGTGTGTGGCAGGATTTGCGGACTCGATTTACCTGGTATGAACTGGCATGGCAGATTTTTGCATAAAATCCCATTTTATCACATCATCAAGCTCGGGCCGACGGCAGCGACACAATTTTCTTGTGCAGAAATATAAACCCCACACGCACCGTTTATAAGTCTAGCAGCAGTCAGGACAGGTATAATGTGCTGAAAAACAGGCCCTGTCTGTAGGTGCTGGTCTCACCCGTGTTTACAGAATTCGGTGGTCATGCAACGTGAGAGATTGGGATACAGGCTTTCCTACAACCAACAGGTTAATATACCAAGACCTTAAAAAAGGATAAAACATAAAATAAGAGTATAAGAAACCTGCTGTTTCCCAATCTTATGGAGCTCAACATGGTGCTGAAACATATTCAATGAATACTAGGTTTCAAATCCGCGGTTCAGCACCATGGACAGCTACGGAGCTCAACATGGTGCTGAAACATACAGGGTTATCCAAAGAAATCCGAATTGTGGCCGAAAGGTAACCAACAGTGAAACTCAACATACGGTTACCTTTCCTGGCCATTCGGCTAATCAGAGAGCAGGCAGTTTGCCAAATCCTGGCGAATTGCCTGCACATATGGTGCCTGTTTGAGGGCAGTGAAATTCCCATAGAGAAGCAATTTGTCTATTCAGAGAACAAAAACCAGCAGTGAAAAGTTGCCGAATTGCTCTGCTGTTTGGTGGTTTCATGCGGCAGATTTATTCAGGCGAATCCCATAGGCTTCAATGTTAAAAATATTCCCGTTTTAATTCAATATCTAATAAACCGTTGATTAGAATATTCTGCAGTAAAAAGTCTCTTTATGTATCGATTTTTTAGGATCTTTTAGGCATTTTTTGGGATTTTTTTCTGTTTTTTTTTTAATAGTTTCTTTTTTCTGTAACAGCCCTTTTTATTATCATTCATTGGATCATATATGTAAATTTCAGACATTTTCGTCTGTAATTTCTGGGCAAACAGCGTTTTACTTTTCAAACATTTGTTTGTTTTTTTCACTACATTCGTCTGCTCTGTGTGGTGATCAGCTCCTGCTCGGGTTTCTCCGGCGTGTTCGGCGGCGTTAATCCAGATGTTTTTGCAGGTTTCGGTGCGCCTTCACCGGGTTTTGTGGTAAGTTTTCGTTGGGTTTGCGGCGGCTTTTCCCTGCACTATGACGGCCTTGTGGTGCTTACCGCAGGGTCGCCGAAATGGGATCGCCAAATCGCAACAAATTGAAGAGAGCGAAAAGTCACCAAACGTGCATTGACTTTTCGATTCTCTTTGAATAACCCTGATAGTTTTATTCATTTCAGAAGGGGAAAAAAGGCTGGTTTTGAAATGAATTATTTAGGAACAATAAAATTTCACCAAAAAAAAAATCCTAAAAAAAATAAAACAGACTTTTTGCTGCAAGCGAATAAAAGGTTTAATACGGAATAAAAACAGGGTTTTTTTAAACATTGAAACCTATAGGTGAATCCTATAGGTTTCAGTGTTAGAAAAATCCCATTTTTATCATTTTGAAATAATTTTGTTAAATTTATCGTTTCGGATCATCTTCGTTCCGTTTTGTATCATTTAGGATCTTTTTGCATCATTTTGCCTTCCGATATTCTGTTTAGTTTTTATTATGCTACTGCAATTCGTAATTTTGTCCGATTCGCAATGTCGAAAAAAACGTAAAAAATGACAACTGCGATTTTTGTCCGAATTTCAATTCGGAATGAAACAAAATGCACATGTCTAGTATAAGCCAATCATAAAAAAATAAACCTAAAACCCCACCCCCCAAAAAAACCAAAAAACACAAAAATATTGTATAAACACAAAATTTAAATAAATTTCAATTTCTTTTACCCTTTTTTTTTTCTCGTTTTACAAAGAAATTCACCCCCTGTGGTGGGCACCCTTATAAAACAAAAATGTACTGGCTGGATGGAGTAGAGGAAACATCACTGCTCTATGGCTGTGGAGACACAGGTTTGAATCCTGGCCAGAGCACCTCTCCAGTAAGTGTCCTTGGGCAAGACATCTAGCCGTACATACTCGCCACCCAGGACATACTGAAAACCAGAGAAATCTCAATGTATCCTTCCTGGTAAAATACTTAAAAAAAAAAAAAAGGTATAAAAAAAAACATACAATAATTTTTTTTTTTTTAATTTCCTCATTCATGCAAAACAAAAAACAATAAGGTATATCCCCCTAATGTTTTCATTGGGAAGGGGGACACTAGAATTTTGAGCCTACAGGTTCTTGAGTTGTAGATCCAACCCTGCACAGAGCTAGCAGAATGTAATGACTGGTACAAGAACCACCGGGGTCAGCACCCATATCATCACACATTCGCCAACTGTTTTTGCAGTTTTGGTCAATATGATTTAGATTTTTTCGGTGGAGGTAAAGAATGGTACCAAGGAATTAATATGCATGTTACTTTTTCTTCTGTTCTGCATCTTTGCATGGATGGGTTGTAGACGCTACATTGCTCGTCACCAATTTAAAGGTCTTCGGGACTTTATTGTGTGTCATAGGGGCTAAAAACCTAAAAAAGAAATATATAATTAATGTAGCCAAGTCTTTCAAAACTGGTACCAGGTCGTGCTTATGAGGTTGAATAATGATGTCAAATACATACCAAAGGGTTGCATGAAGTCATCACCCTCTAGGGGCTAAATTAAAATAACTGTATACAGGCCTTCCCTTTGGCTGGGGCCAGAAAGGAGAACACTCTAGGCCCCGCACATTGGGGTCCCACACCCCTCCTGACACCCTGTGATAAAGGGTCAACCACCACCTACTGGGGGGAGAGTGGTTGCGTATCAATGGAGAGTTGTTGAGGATGTGTCTATCTGGAGGATAGAGGGGTCTGGGGTGTGTATCTGGGGGCAAGAGGGGTCATGGGTGTGTATCTGGGGAGAAGTGGGATGATCGGGGGTCATTGGGTGTATCGGTGTGTCGAAAGAGTTGGAGTATAAGGAGGTGTGACAATGAAAGCGTGTCGAGGGGCCTCCATAATTTTCTCACCTAGGGCCCCTCAAAAACTCTAGAGATTGAGGGGGCCTGTATATTTTTATCTTATAGTTTGGTATGTTGTATGTTTATGTTGTTCTTTGGTTTTGTCTCTTTAAGATGTTTCTAGACGTATAGGGTGGGTTGTGGACAGAATGCCATACATCCATTATTAAGCATGGTTTGAAATGACGTGTTTTATGGCGCTCCTTGTGTTTTTGTTCACACTTTACTTTTTTTTCTTCAACTGGCTAATTTCTGATCTTGCCTCACCCTGATTTAGTGGCATGGGGGAGGGGGGGGATTGTAGCCACATGTTGGAGATTATATAAAATCATTCAGCTGTTTCATTTGATTTACCTAGACTGCTCGACATGTTCCGTACTCAGACGACAATGCTCTCTGCTTCTGTGAAAGTAGAAACCACCCCCAAATTAAAAAAAAAAAATCAAAAAAAAAATCTAAAAAGTCATTTTGTGACCGAGTATGAAAATCAGGAACATGAGTTTTTAGGAGCTGTCAAATCGATCTGTCCTGTCTGGCTACATTGTGTCCTATGCTGTCTATTTAGACTTGGGGACATCCTGCCGTCTGGAGATACACCTCATCCATGTGTCTATGGTCAACCAATGAGTAGTCGGAAAAAATCAGATTTCCAGCTCTTCTGTGCAAGTAGAAAAGCAGAATAATTGCATTTTTGATTGTACATAAAAATAGGAAAGTCCCATTGCGGTTTTCACAGAGTCTTTGAGATCTGCAGACAAGGGAACTCTGAAGTCCGAATGTTATACCTTAGCATGTAATGCGATCTGCGTGCTTACTAGCCAACAGAAGCCACAGGGTGGAGATATCAGCCTACTGGTAGAGTCAACGAGCACACCTCATGCTGGAACAAATCTCTTCAGTAGAAGGGAAAGCCGGGAGTCTGACTGCAAAAATCGACTTTTCCTTTGTGACTGCTCAAGGGTAGACCACAGTCAGGACGAAGAATATACCACATAAAACAAAGCCCTTAATTTAACAACCAATAACGTCCTGCACCTTCATGTCATCTTCATAAAAGACCACAACAGACGTCTTGGAGACTCCAAGAAATAGGGAGAATCAGCAAGAAACAAGCCAAAATGTGTGTTACGGTAGATAAGGAGTCAAATATCAAATAGGAAGGCCATCACCATTTTGGTAAATTTGTAATTTCCATCCTTCTTTACCGTTAAAAGATAACTCTGGTCCAACAATAACATGGCGACTTGAATATGGCATAACTGGAATACCATTTGGAAGCATGTGTAACCACCCCACAAAGGGAGCAGAAAACAGACATGTGAGTGGTTTAAATTATTGGTTCATCTGAAAACTACAATCCCTTTGGGTCGGTCTAATGTGTTTGGACCGTTTGAGTCGTCCAAAGTCTGGACGAATCTCAGTTTATCTGAAAACAGAACCACCTGTTCAAAGGAGACACACAAAATAAAAAGTCAGAAGTTGGTTGTAAGCCAACAGAGGGTTGTCCATTGTCCAAATAATCAGAGTTTGACATGAGTTATAATTTATTCAAAATTTTTACTTTACAAATCCAACATTGGTCATTGTGAAGGAAAATCAGTGGGAACCGGTTGAAACTGTGACTGGCTTAACAAGGGAGTGGTGAATAGGGATGAGCCGAACACCCCCGAGTACGGTTCGCATTCGAACTCGAACGTTTCAAAAGTGGAGTACAAGCGCACTCCATAAAAAATATAACCGCAAATGTTCATGTGAATTAAAGGTGAAAAAAAACACTTTACACGCAGCAGATGATTAAAAATTCAAGTTTTATTGCATTTTTTGTTATAATATACAGACAGAACATGACGTATACATATAAAAATGATATATTATGAATCTCCCGAGTCTGCCGGAAAGAACGATATATAATATGTCTGGGTCGTGTAATAAAATGTGGCTTCAAATCGCGTTTAAACATGATGAGCGAAAGCGGTAAAAATAAGCTCAGCACACAGCGGTGAAATGCCTCAGCAGAGAAAGGGTTAAAGGAACAATGAGTTTTCCATAAAATAAGGGTTAAAAATAAAAATTCCTTCAAATATCGTGCCTAGGAGGTCCCCATAACCTGCCCGTGAAGTGGCGGATTTGTAGGATGTATGGAAACATCGCCGTCTCAGACCCACACACCACACCTAGCACTTCCAGTCTGCATACAATGTATCAAATTCATGAGACTGGACTAATTAGAAGCACATGTTATTTCCAAACACTAATTAAACACCTGTTTACGCCGTTTGAGAGCACAGGTCATTTAGAGGCGAGAATCTTTGCACCTAGACATTAGTTTTTAATTCACTATTTAATAAACCGGTGCTTATAATATTCTGCAGTAAAGAGTCTCTTTATTTCTAGATTTTTTTAGTATTTTTTAAGCATTTTTTATACTTTTTTCAAATTATTTTTTTTTTCGAACTCGAACCGAACACGCCAAAAAAGTTTGAAGTTCGCAAACTTTCTTATTGCCGATCTTCGAATCGAACTCCGAACTGATCGAACCAAACATCTCATCCCTAGTGGTGAAAGGCTTCATGGTTTACATTCTGTAAATCTTAAAACTCTGGACAAAAAAAAAAATGGCAGTTTCTGTACATGCCATTTAGTATACTGGGAAATGTAGTTTTCTTATTAAAACAGTTCCTAGCAAAATCCTCACAAGACACCATGTCCACTTTCAACTGAACATGTCGTCATGGTATAAGAGGAACTCGATCTTTAGGAAAATAGAGGTTTGCCAATAGGACACCTGCTGAGTAGAACCAAGTCTGAACAGTCTCGCCCCTCAAGGAATTAATTGTGACTACAGAGTCCTTTTTGCTAAATCATACTAGGTATTGCCTTGCGAAGTATTCATCTCCTGGAATCTTTTTCCTTAAGGGATGATAGAGGCAGACAAATTGGAGAAACATGCATGAGACTGGTCAAGCTAGTGTCAGAAACTGTATACCATAGGAATTTTTAGAACGGTATATCTATATATGACTGGGAAGACTTCACTGGCTGGGTGGAGTAGAGGTAATGTCACTGCTCTGCATGGAGAGAGCCTGTGGAGTCATGGGTTCGATCCCAGCGAGCAACCTCTCCAGTAAGTGTCCTTGGCAAGACAACTAACAGTACACACTCTCCACCCAGGACATACTTGAAAACGAGAGAAATCTTAATGTGTCCTTCCTGGTAAAATCCTTTCTCAAAAAACCACAAGCCAACCAAAGAATCTAGTGTCAGCCACTATTTTTGTCACCATAAACTACCATAGTTGCTTGTTTCCAAAGAAGACAATACAATGCAGTCAGTGGCATCTCCATATGATGACACTTAATAGTGGAGAAGAATCGTGAAACTGGTTTTGCTTTTATCTTCATAGTCTGTTATGGGGGGGGGGAATTAACCTGGCAACCAGCACTAACGAACACAATGTTGGCCAGGATATGGAACATCTCTGAAGCCATTGCAGTTGTTATCAGAAAAGTCAAAGTCAATTTCCAAAACAACACATCAGAGAGGGGAAAAAAATAATTAAAAAAAAAAAAAAATCACAAAACCAGATATTTGTGTTGGAAATGCACAGGGCAGGAACAGGAGAACTTGTACATCAAACAGAGTAAGAGGAACCACCTGGTGTCCAACTATACTTGCACATAAGTTTCTTTGCCAATTGTGATGGCTTAAGTGTTCATAGCAGCCCTCACCACTATGTGTTGTGCGAAGGTTTGGAGTTGAACCCAAATGCTGGTTAAAACCCATGAGAAATTGTAGTTACCAAACATCTGCATGGCCAGCATGGGAAACCTACTAACTATATTGTCTCAATTTGGCTCTAGCCTTAGAAGGTCAATGGGCCACTGAATAAAAAAAAAAAAAAAAAGACTAGTCATGATGGAGCTCTGCTTCCCGATCAGGACTGCGTTAATAGCCCTACTGACAGTAAGATGAAATTGCTTGAAGGGTAGACGACTCAAAAGGACCATGGGTTCAGTATTCCACAATAACCAGTGGAATGATGCCATTATCTGAGATGAGTTTGCAGACTGGTGCCCTAGTTCCTATGTTTGTTTAGCTTTATTTACTTTGCTGTAAGCCTGGCAGGTATGTTTATTCCACCACTGGTGGTGGCATCACAGTTCAGCTTTGTAGGATAGTCGTAAATCACGTTGAATTCTCCGTGACAGCTTTTTAGTTCGGCATGGCAGGAGAACCTCCTTGCAGCAGCCCTTAAAATAATATTAGCGCAAGAAAGGGGAGAAGGGATAGCCCATTTGCACTGCCCTGATTTTTTTTTGGAAACCTCTGCATCAGACGTCCCATAATTACTGTAACACTCCTGTCCTGCAGTTCCAGTAACATAACAGATGAGGGTTTCCTGTGTTATTTTTCCAAACGAAAGCCAACACAAACCCATGGGCTGGTAGTCTTCCGTAAGCCATGGTAATAATAGGATGTTTCCCTTCACCGCCGTATATTGACTCTTGTTCCACCTCTGCATTGCTGGCTTTTGAAGGAACTCACTTTGCCGCTATTCAATCCAAGTATAAATAAGCTCCATTTACCATAGGGGGACATAAAACTCACTGTTTTGACTCATTGTTTCAACTGTTTATGGGTTTTTCTCCAAGAGAACATTCAGTGTTGGGTCCTGGCACCATTCCAGTTCAACGTGTTAACTTTGCATCATGTCCAAGGCGTTGGGTGGGATTTCTTCGTAAAGCAGGCATGTTTTCCGATCGGGGTCTTCTAGCAATCTATTTTACATCTTTTTTAGATGACTTTTTCCTTGAGCAAAATTACAACCTGCTGTTTTACCAGCTCATACTAAAGGTGTGTCATCAGTAGCCCGTCAAGTCTTCATGGCCCACCTCTTCATTTTTCCCCAAGTACAATTTGCGGTTCCAACTAACAAGGAAAACAAACTGATACCTAAAATTAAAATATATTTTTTCCATCCCCAAACGCTCCACAAGGCTCCATGGATGAACATTTTAAAGTGCACCCTTCTTGCCCAACGCATGTTGGGCTCAGTTGACAGGGGATACCAAGAACATGGCTTTACACAGAAGGTTAAAAAAAAAACCAATCTTTGCAGAAGATCGACCTGTGTGTTGGAAGGACCGGTGACTAGGTGGACTAGGTATAACACACAGCAGTCAGCAGGTGGTCATGGTGCCAGGAAGGGTCTTCAATATCATAGTACAGAATCGGTATCCAGTGGTGTTGTCTATATAAAAGATGGAGGATCCAAAGGGCACACAACAGGTCAGATGAATGGTTAAAACGAGTCAAAGGTCAGTATCAGATAATAACATCAGGTACATACACTAGCACAATACAGGAAAATTGACAAGGACACACCATCCGGCATCTAGTTTTATGGAGGGGCACCATGTGATGACCAGGTGTTCTCCTGACCTATATATGCAAAGATGGATGCGGATTTACATGGAAAACCTCTTAAAATCTTAAAAAAATTTTGACCATAGGTTTCCAAACGGTGGGCCATGACACATCAGTGGGTCAGCGGCAGGCCACTATGTGTCGCACACTGGGTCAAAAATAAATCAATGCTGCGATGCATTGAAATGGAGCATCGATTCGCTGCCTGCACCTCCGTCATTTAGGGAGGCACCAGGATACCACGTCCTCCCAGCCAGTCACCTTTACTCCACTGCGGTGCTGTGATAAAGTGATCATATAAAGCCACCTCCTCCCAGCTCTTCATGCTGCCGCAGACAGAAGTAAAGCCCCCCCTGTTGCTGGCTCAAAGAAAGCCATTCAAACAAAGGTGGGAAGATGCAGGGAGATGGACATGATACAGGGGGGAGGAACATGCAAAGAGGGAGATGAACAGAAAAAGAATGGAGGGAGATGGACATAAAAAGGAGGGAGAAATGGACATAATGGGGGAGGTGGACATGATAAGGGGGGAGGAGGACATGATAAGGGGAGAGGAGGACATGATAAGGGGAGAGGTGGACATGATAAGGGGGGAGGAGGACATGATAAGGGGAGAGGTGGACATAATAAGGGGAGAGGTGGACATGATAAGGGGGAGGAGGACATGATAAGGGGAGAGGTGGACATGATAAGGGGAGAGGTGGACATGATAAGGGGAGAGGTGGACATGATAAGGGGAGAGGTGGACATGATAAGGGGGGAGGAGGACATGATAAGGGGAGAGGTGGACATGATAAGGGGGGAGGTGGACATGATAAGGGGGAGATGGACATGATAAGGGGGAGGTGGACATGATAAGGGGGAGTGGACATGATAAGGGGAGAGGTGGACATGATAAGGGGGGAGGAGGACATGATAAGGGGGGAGGTGGACATGATAAGGGGGGAGGTGGACATGATAAGGGGGGAGGTGGACATGATAAGTGGGAGGTGGACATGATATGGGGCAGATGGACATGATCGGGGGAAATGGACACGATAAAGATGGGGAGATGGACATGAAAAGGATTGAGGGAGATAAACAAGATAAAGGAGAGGGAAATGGATTTGGAAGGAAAATAATTTATATGGAATGAAGGGAGGGGTAGAAAATGGACATGAGAAGGGGAGAAAGAGGATAAAGGGGTAGAGAGGAAGACAATGGGAAAGAAGGTGCAGAGAAGGGAGGACAGAGGGAGTATTAATAATCCATTAAAACATTAATTACAAATCATGTATTTAAAAAAATATATAAATGAAAAGAATTCATGAGATGTTGTGTCGCCATATATTTCGTTATTACAATGCCTGTCCGTATTATAACGAGTTAGTTTAAGGCTAGGGTCAAACGAAAGCATTTTTACACGCGAACGTAAAAAAGTGCGTCCAAACGCATTGACGTAGTTTTTCATGGAATACGCGACAACGGTCAGACGATGCGCATTTTTGTGCGTGATTTTTTTACGGATCCAAACCAGGAAACTTTGGGTGTCTGAACGTTATGTTGGCCGAACACGAGCAGGATCTGACGACTCCAAATCACACACACCGCTAGCGGATGCAGCGCACTCTGTACTAGCGGTTCTGCGTTCTCGAAAAAATGCGTTCATTTTCCACTTGCGTTGCGCAGCCGGACTTTCGTGCGACCGTACTTCGTATATTGGCTGTCATTGCCCGGCATTTGCTGCCATTGCCCGTCATTTGCTGCTAGTGCGGCCGTAATTAAGTGCGCCAGAACGCACGTTAAAAGTGCGCTGGTCTGACCCCAGCCTAAACGGAGTTTGTCTGTAAAACTGAATTGCTGTGTCACCAAATGATGCGTGTCTAAAAAGTGGGTCACAAACATGACAAGTTTGGAAAGCTCTGCATTAGACCGATCAAATCCAAAACGCAATACATTAGATATGTGTACGGCGACATTCGTTTTCATTCATTGATAATTTTGGTTCGGAAATTCCGTTATGTTACAATGATTAATCTTTTTGGTGATTCACTAGTTTGGTAAAAGTAGTTCTGTTATTCTGAATTGATTCGAAATGTCGTTTACTGGTTCCGAATCTAGTCGTAATTTCGGAAAGTCAGATATTTGTTGTTTTTGAAATGATTCATAATTTCAGTAAGTCGATTCATTGTTGCGCTTGATTTTTTATTTTGGAAGATTGGCCATTATAACGTTTTAATGAGTTTATTCGGTATTTCAGGATGTGAATAAATGCCACCACTATATGTGAATATACAGTATTTTTGTGTGTCATATAGTGCTAGCTCGATAACAAGGAAAAGGTTAATGGCGAAAGGATAAATCTGAAAACTCTTAGCTCACTTAAATAAAATCCAATGGATCTGAACCAATTCAGATCATTCTATAAGCCGTAATGTCCATTTGGATGGTACTGCCTTGAAAAAGTCCAAAAATGATCACATATTAAAATGAAATAAATTAATCCGAATAGTTTTGTTGTTTTAGTCACCATTTTTTTGTGGATTAGGTAAAATTCGTTCTTTCGGATGCGTTCCAATTTCCGAATCATGATAAAGTTGTCTGAAATACGATTCGTAAGAGAACGAATTGTTACGTCTAAAAAACGTATTTGAAGCATTAGGATAAATATAATTTTGGTTTGTTTAACCAAACATTTTCAATTCGGCGACTCTTGTAAGCACAAGGTACTGACAGATGTCAATCAGGATCATTAATCAGCCGAACCTTTACCGTGCAAAGCCATTTTTTTTTTTTTTTTAAAAATACTACATTGTGTCCATTCTAAACACAAGGCACGCACATGTTCCTGTGGACAGACTATATATGTGTAGAGGTTCCACCAGATCGACTGAGGAGCAAGAGTTAAGTCTACATGTAGACCACCTCCTGTGAAGGGTTTGCCCTGGTGAAGTATTGGTGGATCACGTTTTGACCTCAGCCATGGAAAGAAATGTCAGTTGTATTAGTATTTTGTCTCTGGAAATCTACGCTGATAAAACAAACGGGACATACGCACAGACCAAAAAATACCAAGACACGACATTATGCTAAAGGGCCAAAAACGAAGTAATGTTGGAAAAGGTTAGAGTCAAAGAAGCTTCCCAGAACATCCATCTTTGGATTATTTTTATTTTAACATAACTAAAGGCTCGATTTAATAATAAAAATAATAATTGGCCGATTCAGTTGAAAAAAATTCAGCTAGAGCCGATGTTCGAAAAATGCTACTGGTCTGATAACAAAAATGTCCGGAAAAAGCTTATCTTTGGCCAGCTTCATACAGATTAGCTCTGTAAACATGACTATTAGAAAAATATGATGTTTAAAAATAGATCTAGTCCAGTCTTCGGCCATGAGAACAAATTGAATCAACTCTTAATTTATAAGAGCGCAATATCATATATTTATAGCATATTTTATAATTAGATATTTATATACTACTGTCATCTGCTCGTTATCCAGCATGAAACTCCTTATAAACCTTCAAAAAAGTTATACATTTAGTTATTGTCCATTGTTTCACATATGAATGCAGATATTAAAACAACAGGCCATATATGTACTTATTACTTTAGGTAAAAAAAAATGTTGATTTGCTCTGTTATTTCGATTTGGAAGCATCTACAGTGGCAAGAAAAAGTATGTGAACCCTTTGGGATTACGTGGAGTTTTGCATGAATTGGTGATAAAATGTGCTCTGATCTTCATCTAAGTCACAACAATTTGAAAAACACAGTCTGCTTAAAATAATACAACACAAACATTATATGTTTTCATGTGTTTATTGAACAGAACATGTAAACATTCACAGTGCAGGGTGGAAAAAGTATGTGAACCCCTAGCCTAATGACTTCTCCAAGAGCTAATTGGAGCCAGGAGTGAGCCAACCTTGAATCCAATCAGTGTGATATTATTGGATGTGCTGCTGAAAGCTGTCCTGCCCTTTAAAAACACACACCAGGTTTGGGTTTACTGGTTTCAAGAAGCACTGCCTGATGTGAACCATGCCTCGCAGAAAAGAGCTCTCAGAAGACCTACGATCAAGAATGGTTGACTTGCATGAAGCTGGAAAGGGTTACAAAAGTATCTCCAAAAGCCTTGATGTTCATGTGTCCACGGTAAAACAGACTGTCTACAAATGGAGAAAGTTCAGCACTGTTGTTACTCTCCCTAGTCGTGGTCGTCCTGTAAAGATGACTGCAAGAGCACAGTGCAGAATGCTTAATGAGGTAAAGAAGAATCCTAGAGTGTCAGCTAAAGACTTACAGAAATCTCTGGCAGATAACATTTTTGTTGACATCTACAATAAGGAAAACATTAAACAAGAAAGGAGTACATGGGAGGACACCACGGAGGAAGCCTTTGCTGTCCAAAAAGAATATTGCAGTACATTTGAAGTTTGCAAAAGAGCACCTGGATGTTCCACAGCACTACTGGCAAAATATTCTGTGGACAGATGAAACCAAAATTGAGTTGTTTGGAAAAAACACACAACACTATGTGTGGAGAAAAAAAGGCACAGCACATCAACATCAAAACCTTATCCCTTCCCCACTGTAAAACATGGCGGAGGGAGCATCATGGTTTGGGGCTGCTTTGCTGCCTCAGGGCCTGGATGGATTGTTGTCATTGATGGAAAAATTAATTCCAGAGTTTATCAAGACATTTTGCAGGAAAACGTAAGACCATCTGTCTGCCAACTGAAGCTCCGCAGAGGATGGGTGATGCAACAGGACAATGACCCAAAGCATACAAGTAATTAAACAAAAGAATGGCTTCAACAAAACAAAATACGCCTTCTGGAGTGGCCCAGTCAGAGTCCTGACCTCACCTCGATTGAAATGCTGTGGCATGACCTTAAGAGAGCGATTCACACCAGACATCCCAAGAATATTGCTACACTGAAACCGTTTTGTGAAGAGGAGTGGTCCAAAATTACTCCAGATCGTTGTGCAGGTCTGATCTGCAACGACAGGAAACGTTTGGTTGAGGTTATTGCTGCCAAAGGAGGGTCAACCAGTTATTAAGTCCAAAGGTTCACATACTTTTTCCACCCTGCACTGTGAATGTTTACATATTCTGTTCAATAAAAACATGAAAACCTATAATGTTTGTGTTGTATTATTTTAAGCAGACTGTGTTTTTCAAATTGTTGTGACTTAGATGAAGATCAGAGCACATTCTATGACCAATTCTGCAAGACTCCACGTAATCCCAAAGGATTCACATACTTTTTCTTGCCACTGTATAACAGATATTAATGTTTAAAGCAGTGTTTTCCGGCCAGTCTACTGCAGGCTGGCAGAGAGGTGGCTCTAGAATTAAGCAAAATAGGCAGCCGCCTATGGCCTCGCTTAAACTAGGGCCCTGCATGATAATCCTTTAATCTTGCCCTGAAACGTTTGTACTAAGTGTTTCTCCAACAAGCAGACTAGGCCACACTAATGGACCCTCTTCAAGCAGCTTTGGTGCCTATGGTTTTCGATTTCTGTCTGGCAGAGAGGTGGCTCTATAATTAGGGGCCTCACATGATATCCTTTCATCATGAAGTCCCACACATTGACAACATGCAGAACGTCATGCCATATGAACACTCATCAAACTCAACTCTCCATACAAAGGCACCTCTGCAATCATGTACCAATTGAAAAACTACGCAAAGACTAATTGAACACAAATACTAATCGTCGCAAAGACTAATTGAACACAAATATGAAGGTTAATACTAATACACGTACATCAAAATACGCTTAACTGACAGCAGTGTGACTCTTAATTTTTGGGAGCTTAATTCTGCATTTGTTTGCATAAAAATGAAGGCCTGTTAGGTTTCCCTACGACTCTGAAGTCTCCATGTGCTGGCCAGGGTACTCCTACGATTTACATAAATGGGACTGAATGGTTATTAACTGACATTTTGACAGATTCAACCAGGACAGTTTGGGTCATTCTGGGCCATGGCTGGGGAATGAAGGAGGTACCAAGGCCAAAGCACAGGCTTCCAAGTATTTCCATTGTGTGGCATTTGGTAGCACTTGAATGATACACCCATTGGCCCGTCCTGGCCAACGAGATACTGTCATGGAGTGTAAGAATAGCTGGATTGGACACTCAACCTTTTTTAGAAAAATTTATTGGACAACACAACTACAGCAAAGTTTCGGCAAAAGGTAATTTTTGCTGAAACGTTGCTGTAGTTGTGTTGTCCAAGAAATCGTTCTAAAAAGATTAAGGAGTGCCCAGTCCAGATTTTTTGCTCTATGGATATCTTGGAGGTGGTGGTCGTTCCATGGATTGTGAAGGCACCTGCCTGGCCTGGTTTGTGAGATTGCTGCAGCCTGCTCTACCTTTTGGAATTGTTCATATTACAATCACAGTGTGTCTTTTCGTGGAATTCTTGTCCCCAAAAATGGATCAAGTGATGGTTCAGGGTCATCTTCAGCCTTTATAGAGCTTCTGTTGAGACCACATGTTAATGACTGTACACATATACTATCTCATCCATATACATTTTTTTTTTGTGAAAGGATTTTACCAGGATGGATACATTGAGATTTCTCTTGTTTTCAAGTATGTCCTGGGTGGCAAGTATGTACCATTAGGTGTCTTGCCCAAGGACACTTACTGGAGAGGTTGCTCGCTGGGATCGAACCCATGACTCCACAGGCTCTCTCCATGCAGATCAGTGATGTTACCTCTACTCCACCCAGCCGGTACATTGGATTGATTTAGCAATTTAAAAGGTTTCTGGCACTGAATTCAGGTGTAGCTATCTAGCTGTGGAGATGGATAAAATCACAGCAGTCAATGCTCCTGACTACACAAACCATCTATTTCCCTGCTTTGCTCTGAGTCACGGAGGATTCCCTGGGATCAGACGATGACAGTGATGCTCTTGTGCTGCTCGCTGTTCCCTGCCGGGGATTGCTATTTTTAAGATGTGGCTACACAGCGGAATTCTCAGTTTGGTTTGCAGTTTGGACAACATTCAGAACAATATTTGGAGATTAGAACTTTACTGCATTTTACGGCCTTTTCAGATTTATTGGATCAGAATGTTTTGGATTTAATTATTGTATTATATCATGTTTCATGAAGTTGTATTGTTTGTGTGCCAGACTCAATCGAAGAACAAAAAACAGTATACTGAAGCAAAATGAGGACCAGCCTACGTGAATAGGTGCTATAGGTGGGGTTCACAAGCAGTTGTTTGAAAACCATCATGAAGGGGACTTGCATAAATCCGTCCAGGTCTAAGCTATTTCAGTACCAGCCATATTATATGACTGTAACACGATATAAAATGCCTAATGCTTCTGTAAACACATGGCAGAAATGTATCGAGAGCTATGATAATGTTAGGCCTGGAAATGGGAATGATTATGTCTGGTGGTTAGCACCTCTGAGTTTCTGGGCCCTCTTGTGGCGACAGGGTTGTGTTTATGATATTCCTTGTGTCAGCCATCATGGATGACTGTCTCTCGCTGTCAGCACCTTACGAAAAAGAAAAAGACCTTTGTCTGCCAGCACCGAGCTCCGAATTACTACCATCTTGTTATGTTTCAAATTAACATCCATTGGAGTTTCCTCGTGTTTCCTTTACGGAGAAGGGTGGCTGTGTTCCTTTAGTACTCTAATGTTGCATTGCACCATGGGAGGCTGTTGGTATATGCAAATGCCACTGCCTCAGCGTGAGTTTGTGGTTTTCCTCCCATCCTGTTCTGCAGATGGAAGGACAAGTGCGCCTGTTGCCGCCGGCTCGGCTATGAAACCTCAGAAACATGAAACGGTGCCAAGAAAACTAGAGAGAACTGCGAAAAGGGACAATGTAAACACGGGGCCACCCTCTTCCCAAAGACACTCGCTGAACAGTTTATGACTTCTTCACTCATCAGGAAACTCAATGATTCCAGCTATGTGTTTCTCAGCCGTTGTTCCTGTCCCTTTAAGAGTCCCAAAAACTCCATTGAATGGGGAACCACTAGCAGATGGTCTTAAGCATCGAATAAAGCTTGGCTTTTTAGGCACCCTTGGTGGATCAGAGAACCTCCACCATGGTAACCCTTTCAGTAATCATACTCCATGATGGATGAGACATTGAGGTAAAATTTGGTTTAATTTCTTCTCTGGAAAACCAATTATCCAGCTGGAGTTTGAGCCGGGCTAGAGACTTTTCAGGTGTTGACAAAAGCAGTTTCCAAGTGCTTTCAATACCATAACGACTTTATTTGCCTTGGTGGGTACACGGTTGATCTGGAGGACTTCGTGCTCAAGCTCAATCTCTATTTTATGTGTGAACATGTGCTTGTTGTCCTACTACAATTTGTCGCCCACTTCTTTCAAGGCCTGCTACTACATTCGTCAATCGAGCACCATCCACAACAAACCAGTTTTTACATTTTTGTATTGGGATATTAGGATGGAACACCACACATGCTTCTTAACCCGCTGTCCTTTTCAGGAGCAAACCTGCTGATATGTTCTGTTAAAGTCACTATTTTGAGGGCTCGAGAAGTCTCTCAACACCTCATTTATTTTGGCATCTAGGTCTACACTACAATTGATACTTCAATCCAATCCTCAATGCAGCTTTATTTTGTAAACAGCAACGTTTTGGCTGGCAAAGTAGCCTTTCTTAGCCTTCTACATAGGTCTACAACAACGTCTTCAACTGGGTGAAATAAGTCATCATGCCTCCAATTACCTATCTTTATACACTGGTTTCCATTTTTATTGATTGGGTCAAGATTGGGGATTTTGATCAAACCTAACCTTCAGATCTCAGAGATGGGACATTTCCGTAGGTTACACCAATTCTGTGCTCAATTAAATCTGGTTATCAGGGTAAATTTCAGTTGGTTTCGACAGACATTTCAAAATATTGGCTGATCCAAATGAACGGATTCGGCCAGAAACCAATTCTAAAAAAATGATCCATTTTTGATAGAAATCGTACAGGTAAGTAACCTGAGAAACAGATTTTCTGTTCCTAAACTGTATCTAATAAACACCTTTAAGTTACTCTAAACCTACATGTAATCCCTGTTGTCCAGGATCTTTAGGGCTAGGGTTACTTTAATGTTAGGGTTACCTATAGGATCATGGTTATGGTTATGGTTCGTATTTTTTAGTTCTAAACCAGCTTTAATAATTAGAATGAAGGTTTTAGTGTGATTGTTCCTTCCCAAACTAACATTTATCTACACCTTTCAGCACTTTTCCAAATTTGGATTACCGATATCTTCGAATTGAATCGGTGAAGCCAAAAAGTTCCTTGAAGTGTATAGGCAAGGGCTGATAACCTTTAATAAGGAATGTAATGCCAGAAAGACCTTAATTTAATCTCCCCTACCGAAAAATGGCCGAATCGGTCAAAAACATGGTAGATTTCAGAAATCGAGCCGAATAAAAATCAAGCATTCGGGAACGTTCTACTGCACTGATTATTACGGTTTGCAATAAACAAAATCTGAAACGAAATGATCTACCTCCACCCCCTCCAGGCATACCATCAGCTTGTAAAGTATGAGGATCGACAAGCAGTGACATACAGCACTGTCGTGTCCACAGGTATTTGCTTGTTGGATAACATGTGGATGCTGACCATTTCTCATCTCGAATGTTGCAGCCGATGAGCTAGACGAGCATCAACGAGGGATTTCTGGAGAGGAAGTGATAAGGTAACACCACCGCATCAAATTAGCATCTGTAGGACGGAACAACTATCTATTACTTATAAAAGGCCAGGACCTGAAGTAGATTGAGACACCCAAGGGTGCGCGTCTGTGATTCTCAAAACCCACAAGGCTTAGCTTCATTCGCTTACAAGACAGGAGGAAATAGAAGCACTACAGCTGGTTTCCCCGCTTCTCATTTAGAAAAGTCAGACCGAGAAAGACATCGGGGGATAGATTTGCTCCAAAAATGCAGACGAAAAGAAAGTCATGGAGGTTAAGTCTGCAGTTTTCCGACAGTTTGGCTGGAAATGGGTAAAAATGTGATGTCTAGGCTTTTCTTCTCATATATCATGGACATACTTTAGAGAAGAAGCTGAGGCTTCTACAAAATAATATCCATTCCCTGGAACAGTCATTTTTATAAATGGGGAGGGGGTCTTCACCGATTTAAGAGCCCCTACTTAGATATTAGCCATTAATATGGTTTCATATGAAGGGGTTTAGAGGAATAAGAGTAAGTTGGGTAAACTGAAGATCCCAACCACCGACTCTTCGATTAGATTGTTTTTGGAAATATTGGCTTATTGAAACAGATTCGATCATAGTCAAAAGGCGAAGCATTACATGATGAGTTGAGCCAAGGCGTGCTAATCTGACAAGAAAATGAATGGGAACCGGAGCACTGTATCTTTAAGAGGCACTTTCTCTGGAAAGCAAGGATTCGGCTGCCAATGCAGTCTTTCTCAAGCTTAATTATAAACAGATGAACCCAGGCACTACTCACAGCATTGGGCAGGAGGGCGGGAATCCTTGCTCCATGACATCAACTTCAGAACATTATAAAAAGACTCCAAAGCCCACGTATTAAATCAAAAGTGGATTTTGACAAGACTTGACAAAGACCAGTTCTGGTCTAAACGTCGTCCTTGTTGGTGCTGGAATAAATCCACTTTTGATTTAATACGTAGGCTTTGGAGTCTTATCAAAGGACGCTTTCATATATTCGGGGTGTGTGTTGGTGTCTTTATAGGGGTTCCTCCATATATTCAGGATGTGTGGGTATGTTTTTAGGGGCTTCTCCATATATTCAGGGTGTCTTTTTAAGGGTTCCTCCATATATTCAGGGTGTGTGGTGTGTTTTTAGGGGCTCCTCCATATATTCAGGGTGTGTGGGTGTGTTTTTAAGGGTTCCTCCATATATTCAGGGTGTGTGGGTGTGTTTTTAGGGGCTCCTCCATATATTCAGGGTGTGCGGGTGTGTTTTTAGGGGTTCCTCCATATATTCAGGGTGTGGCGGGTGTATTTTTAGGGGTTCCTCCATATATTCAGGGTGTGTGGGTGTATTTTTAGGGGCACCTCCATATATTCAGGTGTGTGCGGGTGTCTTTTTAGGGGCTCCTCCATATATTCAGGGTGTGCGGGTGTATTTTTAGGGGCTCCTCCATATATTCAGGGTGTGTGGGTGTATTTTTAGGGGCACCTCCATATATTCAGGGTGTGTGGGTGTATTTTTAGGGGTTCCTCCATATATTCAGGGTGTGCGGGTGTATTTTTAGGGGCTCCTCCATATATTCAGGGTGTGTGGGTGTATTTTTAGGGGTTCCTCCATATATTCAGGGTGTGCGGGTGTATTTTTAGGGGTTCCTCAATATATTCAGGGTGTGTGGGTGTCTTTTTAGGGGCTCCTCTATATATTCAGGGTGTGCGGGTGTATTTTTACGGGTTCCTCCATATATCAGGGTGTGCGGGTGTATTTTTAGGGGCTCCTCCATATATTCAGGGTGTGCGGGTGTATTTTTAGGGGCTCCTCCATATATTCAGGGTGTGCGGGTGTGTTTTTAGGGGTTCCTCCATATATTCAGGGTGTGCGGGTGTATTTTTAGGGGTTCCTCCATATATTCAGGGTGTGTGGGTGTATTTTTAGGGGTTCCTCCATATATTCAGGGTGTGCGGGTGTATTTTTAGGGGTTCCGCAATATATTCAGGGTGTGGGGGTGTATTTTTAGGGGCACCTCCATATATTCAGGGTGTGCGGGTGTATTTTTACGGGTTCCTCCATATATCAGGGTGTGCGGGTGTATTTTTAGGGGCTCCTCCATATATTCAGGGTGTGTGGGTGTATTTTTAGGGGCTCCTCCATATATTCAGGGTGTGTGGGTGTCTTTTTAGGGGCTCCTCCATATATTCAGGGTGTGTGGGTGTCTTTTTAGGGGCTCCTCCATATATTCAGGGTGTGTGGGTGTCTTTTTAGGGGTTTCTCCATATATTCAGGGTGTGCGGGTGTCTTTTTAGGGGTTTCTCCATATATTCAGGGTGTGTGGGTGTATTTTTAGGGGCTCCTCCATATGTTCAGGGTGTGCGGGTGTCTTTTTAGGGGTTTCTCCATATATTCAGGGTGTCTTTTAGGGGCTCCTCCATATATTCAGGGTGTATTTTTAGGGGCTCCTTTATATATTCAGGGTGTATGAGTGTCTTTCAGGGGCTCCTCCATATATTCAGGGTGTCTTTTAGGGGCTCCTCCATATATTCAGGGTGTATTTTTAGGGGCTCCTCCATATATTTAGGGTGTATGAGTGTCTTTTAGGGGCTCCTCCATATATTCAGGGTGTATGAGTGTCTTTTAGGGGCTCCTCCATATATTCAGGGTGTGCGGGTGTCTTTTTAGAGGCTCCCTTATATATTCAGCGTGTATAACAGAGCTGCACAGCAATAAAACTCCCAGTGAGTCTGTAGTCTGTAATAAATGCGGTTATAAATCGGTCATTGTAAATGGGATCCTTTCCTCTTGTCCTAAATGACACGGTTATTGATATAAAAGGCCTATGTCCTATCTCTGACCCCGAACGCCACGACATGCACATTGTCTCCGTCCACTTGCAGTGCCGCGAGAAATGGACATACGAGTTCCTCTTCTATGTGGTTTGGGTGGATACAATAAAAAAAGCTGTAAAAATTCCATTTTCTGTGAAGTTATGGTCAGACTCGGCTGAGACTCGCTACTGAATCCTGGCTTCTAAATCGTACATCAAGTTTGCCCAGCCCTTACGGACTCTACGCGTGTGTGTGTGTATGTGCGTGTTTATTCACGGCTAGGAAAATTTCACTGAGGTTTATGAGTCAAGGGGAAAAGTCTGTTAATCAGCGGAGGGAATTTTAATTGTCCACCTAAAGTTATAAATACAGAACAGTATAATATTTTATTTGTCTGCTCGGCTTCTATGTTATTTTTCGTAGACCGGTGCCGGATCGACCTGTGTGTGTGATGCATTGACGTGTCAATGTATGTGTGTGGTATGAATGTATTAAGTGGTTACAATGTGAGCCCTTCGACTCCTTTGGCTCCGAGAGCATTTCAGGACACAGGTTATTCTCTCAGGTTGGCCGGGCTTTTCATAGAATTAGTTTAAAAAACGTATATATAAAGTCTATCGCTATTAGACTTATGGAGGACAAAAAGTGAGGTTAACATCTTCCTCTACGCAAATTCTAAGCGAGGATACAAGTCACCGAAAAACATTTACACATCCGAGTGAATCAGAGACTTGCTTTGCTCACAGAGCTCCTTTGCGGCTTTTGACCTGTATGTAGCAGGGGATTCTGGTTACAATATGCAAATTAAGTCCATTGTTTCTCTTATTTTCAAACATCTACTTTAACCAATTGTTAGGCATCTTCAAGGATGCGATTTTAATTTAAAATAAAGGAATATACAGTAAAGCTGTAGACGGACGTGCTCTTCAGCAAGGAGGATATAAATCATTGTCACCTATTCTTTTTCTCAGTTGTAAATCAGGGATCTCAAACTCTGGCCTCCCCAGATGTTGGACTTTGAATGTAACAGATGGCCAGGGATGGACATGTGATCAATTCGGCTGAATAAATTTATTTATTTATTTATAAAAGGATTTTACCAGGAAGGATACATTGAGATTTCTCTCGTTTTCAAGTATGTCCTGGATTCAAGAACATTGAAGTGTTGCAGTCGTTACAGAAATACAAAGTAATACAATGCAAGATATTAAAACACAAATATACAGATTAACAGAAAATAAATATGTAGGAAATAGTCATTATGTTACACGTTTACAGGTGCATTCTGTATATAGTCATTATGTTGTTACACGTTTACAGGTGCATTCTGTTACATGTTTACAGGTGCATTCTGTATATAGTCATTATGTTACATGTTTACAGGTGCATTCCTTATTGGAGGTATCTTAATAGGGAGCTCTTGAGTGACTTAAGACTGGGGGAAGATTTGATGGTGTCTGGGAGGTTATTCCATAATTGTGATGCTCTGTAGGAAAATGAGGACCGAGCCACTTTCTTTTTGTATTGTGGTATTGCAAGTAAGGTGCTGGTCCTGGATCGGAGGTTATAGGATGAGGGAGCTGCCGGGGGAAGCAGTCTATTCAGATAGGGTGGCAGCTGCCCAGAAAAGCTCTTAAACACTAGGCTGGAAAGGTGAAGGGTGCGTTTAGATTCCAGCGATGGGCAGTTTAGTTCTTTTAACATGTCACAATGGTGGGTCATGTAGTTACATTGTAATGCAAAGCGGCAGAATGAGTTATACAATGTAGTAAGTTTCTGAAGGTGTGTTTGTGGGGCGGCTACATACACTACATCTCCGTATTCAATAGCCGGCATAAGCATTTGTTGTACAATCTGCTTTCTTACCGCGGGGCTCAGGCAGGATTTGTTTCTGTACAGGGCACCTAGTTTGGGGTAAAGTTTAGATGAGAGGTTTTCGATGTGGGGGCCAAAGGATAAATTTGGGTCTAACCACATACCTAGATATTTGAGAGAAGTGACTGTGGTCAGAGTGCCATTTAATTTTGTCCCAACACATAGATGGGGATTTTGCAATTTATGTAGTTTAGGTGCGGTTCCAAAGAGCATCGTTACAGTTTTGTCAGTATTTAAAAAAAGTTTGTTGTGTTTGATCCACGTTTCTACCTCTGTGAATTGTTCTTGAAGCACGGCCTTCAGCTGCGGGAGATTTGGTTTGCTGGTATAGATTAAAGTGTTGTCTGCGTACATGTGTACAGTTGAGGCTTTGCAGACGTTGGGCAGATCATTTATGAATATTGTGAATAGCAGGGGGCCTAGTATTGAGCCTTGGGGTACACCGCAAGTGACTGGGAGGGAAGAGCTGCCAGAAATTTACACATTTTTTGACATTACAGGGAGCAACGATATCGGACGGAAGTTGGATACCAAAGTACTGTCACCACTTTTATGGATTGGTACCACTCTCGCATTATTCTTGAAACCTTCCTAAGTGATCTCAAACAGCTCCCATGGTACAGACTAAACCTAATCCCAGACCTAGACTGCGCAATTGAATACTTTCAGTCTGAGCTCCTGCAAGTCTGGAATTCCCATGCCCTGCTGTGTAAAGTGCGAGTAAAAGGGACCCATCTCCCCTGGGTTACAGCTGATCTTACACTAATGTACCAGCTTAGAGATTCACTGTGGTCAAATTTCAAGACTACTGGTTCCATGAACGATCACTACGAATACCGAAAATGACGAAATGAATGCACAAAACAAACAAAAATGGCTAAAGCCCATTACTTCAATAAAAATCTAAACAATAACATATCTAACCCTAGAAACTTTTGGAGAACCATAAGTAACATACATGCACCCCCAGTCCAATCCCAGCTGGCTTCTGTCAAAGTAAACAACCAAACCCTGCAAAACCCCCTAGATGTAGCAAATGCCTTTAATGATTATTTTGTTGGATGCGCCACCACTTTGATTGCCAAGCTAGGAAATGACTAGGGATGAGCCAAACACCCCCCGAGTTCGGTTCGAGCCCGCACCCGAACTTCCCATTTGTTCGGGACCGAACCCGAACCCCCATGCAAGTCAATGGGGCTGAAAAGTCGGTTTTTTAGAGTGCCCTCCAAGAGGGCTTATATGCTACATATTTGCCATAAAAGGTGTATGGGGGTCCGGGTAGTGCCCTGGGCGACAGGAAACAAGGACAAAAAGTTTTAAAAAAAACGTTTTTAAAGGGACAGTGAGTTCTCCATGAAATAAGGGTTAAAAATAAAAACGAAAAATTCCTTCAAATATCGTGCCTAGGAGGTCCCCATAACCTGCCCGTGAAGTGGCGGATTTCTAGGATGTATAGAAATATGTAAAAACCAAAAAATGACATTTCAAATGACGGTAAATGCTTTTCCTTTAATCTATCCATAAACAACTGCTTGGGGCGGCAGCCTGTATGAAAAGAGGAGACATTTTCGGACACGTAGAAAAAGTTTACTGATTTTTTTGGCGGTGAAAAGCAGGAGAATGACTGGAGAATGGAAAATTCTAGACCAAATAGCCGATTTGGAAAGTGAGATAAATGGGAGAATTTTTCTGGTTTGGCTATTTTGACCTAGAATTTTCCATTCTCCAGTCATTCTCCTGCTCTTCACCGCTCTCTGAATAACCCTGACAGGGTTATTCAGAGAAAGGTGAAACTCCGGAGAATGACTGGAGAATGGAAAATTCTAGGTCAAAATAGCCAAACCAGAAAAATTCTCCCATTTATCTCACTTTCCAAATCGGCTATTTGGTCTAGAATTTTCCATTCTCCAGTCATTCTCCTGCTTTTCACCGCCAAAAAAATCAGTAAACTTTTTCTACGTGTCCGAAAATGTCTCCTCTTTTCATACAGGCTGCCGCCCCAAGCAGTTGTTTATGGATAGATTAAAGGAAAAGCATTTACTGTCATTTGAAATGTCATTTTTTGGTTTTTACATATTTCTATACATCCTAGAAATCCGCCACTTCACGGGCAGGTTATGGGGACCTCCTAGGCACGATATTTGAAGGAATTTTTTTGTTTTTATTTTTAACCCTTATTTCATGGAAAACTCACTGTCCCTTTAAAAACTTTTTTTTTTTACTTTTTGTCCTTGTTTCCTGTCCCCCAGGGCACTACCCGGACCCCCATACACCTTTTATGGCAAATATGTAGCATATATGCCCTCTTGGAGGGCACTCTAAAAAACTGAATTTTCAGCCCCATTGACTTGCATGGGGGTTCGGGTTCGGACCCGAACAAATGGGAAGTTCGGGTTCGGGCCCGAACCGAACTCGGGGGGTGTTCGGTTCATCCCTAGTGACAAGACCCAGAAAATCACCTCAATTCACAAATGTTTTAAATAAAGTTGTAAACCCCAAAAAAACTTGCTGGCACAGTGACAAGACACACATCACCTAAATTCCCTGATATTTGGTCTAAATGAGACCCCCCCAGACCCCCCCAGTAGCGTGGCAGACCGGCAGTAACAACACACACAACTATCTTCTTTGAAATCTCCTCTGAAATGCGTGCAGAATCGGCGCGTTGAAACCTTATATAGTGTGCTGCGGGACTTAGCTCTGTGAGCCCATGATTGGGCAAAATTTGCCCAATCTGGACTCCGAGCGGTGATTGGCATAGTGTTCAACCAGTCTTGCACCAGACCTGTGGTCAGGTGCAAGGCTGTAGCCAATTACGAGCTTCAGGCAGTGGGAAAATGCATTGTGGTCCATTGTGGTCGAACATGCGGCGAACACCCGGAAATGTTCGGGGTTCGCGATCCGCTCGAACAGGCTAAGTTCGGGTCGAACCCCGAATCGTCCGAACCCGAACAGCTCATCCCTAGAAATGACATGCACTCAGAAAGGCCGAATGCAGGTCAGGCCGCTCCAACTGTGCAAAGTCCCTGTATCAGACAGGAATTCCGTTTTAGACCAGTGCCTGTCAGTGTCGTTACTAAACTTCTACGTAAGCAAAAAATTAAATACCAGTCTGGACCTGATCAAATCGCAGCAATGCTGCTGAAAATCAGTGCACCAGCAATTGAAAATCCTGTCGCAACCCTAATCAATGAATCACTGGCGACTGGATACATACACAAACTCTGGAAGACTGCGAGAGTGGTACCTATCCATAAAAGTGGTGACAGTACTTTGGTATCCAACTACCGTCCGATATCATTGCTCCATGTAATGTCAAAAATTTTGGAAAAATGCGTCTACACACAATTACGTGATTATTATCAATATTGGAACTACTTAACCCCGGATCAATCCGGCTTTCGTCCAAATCACTCAACTACAACCGCCCTTTTAAAAGTCTGCAATGATATCCAAGCTGGGATGGAACAAGGAAACCTAACTGGAGCATCTTCCTTGATTTTGCCAAGGCCTTTGACACAGTAGACCATGGCATCTTGTTAAAAAAAAAACTTAAAAACTCTGGTATTGGTGATCACACGCTAACCTGGTTTCAATCATATGTATCCGACCGATCACAATATGTGTCAATTTCTGGCAGCTCCTCCCCCCCTCCCAGTCACTTGCGGTGTACCCCAAGGCTCAATACTCGGCCCCCTGCTATTCACAATATTCATTGGCTTAGGATAAATCCAAATTGCTGATATCTGAACCGATTTGCTCTCCAAATAAAAAAAATCTCAAATTGATCCAAATCAATAAGTCGGCCAAATCCAAATATAAATCAATAAAGCTGTAGAGCATCCCAAATATATCTGATGCCCCATCCGGTGCATCTTTTTTGGAGCAAATGCCCCACCCTGTACATCATTTTTGCAGCATATTCTCCATCCCGTGCATCATACGCTCCATCCTGTGCATCATTTTTCAGTATATGCCCCATCCAGTGCATTATTTTTGCAGCATATTCTCCATCCTGTGCATCATTTTTGCAGCATATTCCCCATCCCGTGCATAATTTTTCAGTATATGCCCCATCCTGTGCATCATTTTTGCAGCATATGGTCCATCCAGTGCATCATTTTTGCAGCATATGGTCCATCCAGTGCATCATTTTTGCAGCATATGGTCCATCCTGTGCATCATTTTTGCAGCATATGGTCCATCCTGTGCATCATTTTTGCAGCACATGCTTCACTCATTGTGTCACTCTTGGAGCATATGCGCATTTTGTGCATCTTTCTCAATGCCAAACATTGGAAATGGCCGAAAATACCCAACCCTCCCGATATTCTCGAATTGGTCTGATCCGAGATTCACAAATTGGCTTGTTCCAAATATTTAATTATCTGAAATTTAGGCATTCAGAAAAATCCCGAACTCAACTTTTTGTCCATGCACACTTCCACCAGGGAATCATGGGAGTTGTAGTTCAGAAATATCTGTGGAGGGCAGAGTTTGAAACCCCCGCTGTAAAGTATTTGGATTTAACCCCTGCAATCGCATGTGACTTTCGTTTTTTTTTTTTTTCCCTTTTGTACTTCCTTACCGGCCACATTTGGATGAAAAATTAAGGGAAAAAAAGGCAACTTTTTTTTCCCATTTTTTACAGTGAATAAAAATGTGGAACGAAAAAGGAACTGAAACAAACATGTAAAACAGGGGTCTGCAAACTTGGCCCTCAAAATGTTTTGAAGTTACAGTTCATATGAGTTTCTGACAATCTAATAAGGGGCTGAGGATCATGGAAGATGTAGTTCCAAAACATCTAGAGGCCAAAGGTTGCCAACCCCTAAAAAGTGCCCTGCCGGTCGGCCAATGGGCTTCACTATTTCTGTTTTGGGAGTGTAGCGCTGTGTTAATTTGGCTCTCTGGACTGAGATGATATGGCCACTAGAGGGAGACAGAGCCTATGTGTCTAAAGGACTATGCTGGACTAAGGGACTCCATCTCCCAGAAACCCATGGGTATAGGAGAGGAAGTGGGCCTGCTGGCGCCAGGAAAGACATCAGAGCCTCGTGCATGGCATGGGGAGAACGAGCAGAGCAGCGAGAGAAGTCCGATTATGAGAGACACTGTCCGGGATCGAAACCAGGTTGGAGCGTGTGCAGGTTACGTTATCCAGTGCTGGAGATCGGGGAAGGAGTGTACATCATCGTGTACCAAATTCTGCTGAGCAGTTCAGACGACAAGCATGTTCCAGGAGGACCTCGAGTAAGGAGGGCCGCGGATCAAACGGGAGTGCAGGCTGCGGATCGGTTCCTGGCTGCGGAGATTCGGCATCGGGAGTGCGGATTCGTTGGCCCCGGGTTCCAGTCGGCTGAGAGAGAGAGAGAGAGATCCTTTGGTCGAGTCATCGGTTCTGGACAAGTTGTTCGCCGGATGGGTGAGAGGCCTCAAGGCCTACAGCTCCATAACAGTGCGCACTTAATTGATTGCTTCAAGTTACAGGGCCCCAACGTTGACTAGTCGAAGATATTTTTGTTCATTCACTGGTCAGTTGAATCTAGTACCCAGGTACCCTAGGACACCAATTTATGAGCTTTTTGAGACGGGACTTAAACTCACGAACTGAGGGGTATTAACCGTTTCTTTTCTGCAGCGTGTTTTTCCCGCGTTACGCATCCTGTCATTTATCCAAACTTAATTGCTTCATGCTTCAAAGTATATGTGAATTCCATGCCACTTTATTGCTCCAGTAAAGTATAGAACTAGAAAATCCACAACAGTGTGTTGGTGTATAGTAATTCCTAGTGCGGTGAGACTATCCTGGATTTATTCAGCGGCTCCTCTGGGGGTGAGCGCTACATGAGTATATTAGGAGTCTCGAGATGGGTTTTTCTACAAATTTATTGGAATGGCTGAGCATCATGGGAAAGGTAGTCCACCAATCTACATAAAGGTCCTCCATCAATTGTGTAAACGCCTGTATCAAGGGATAAGTGGGATTTTCAGACTATGCTCTGGTGAGAGCAATACATGCTCTGTATACCCTCTGATTATTATTATTGCAGCGTGTTAGATTTTATTATTTGTAACTTTATCTGAGCAGATCCCGTAATCTGTGACCACGCTGCTGACCGACGCTTAATCACAACAAACACTAATAATAGACGGGAAATAAATGAGTGGAAAGCGTAGCCTCGTCTCAGATATTCAGGCCATAAAACATGTCCACCTCACGCCGACCACTAGCCCCGAGATGAATATTTACGTCCTCCCCGGGATATTTAGGGAACACTTAGGAAAGAATCTAAATGCTTCAGATCTGAGTCACCGTCATTACTGGCCTTTAACGGCCGGCCACAGGCATGGGCCGGGGAAAACGGGAGTATGGTCAGCGGGATGGGGCTGAATGGCTTCAATAAGACACAAAGAAACCTGATGTTCAATCCATGGGGTGCGTATTAAACTATACAATCATAACTCCCATTGGGTCTCTGCCCACTCCCCCTCACACCCATCGTGTCTCTGCCCCTCACACCCATTGTGTCTCTGCCCCTCCTCCTCACACCCATTGTGTCTCTGCCCCTCCTCCTCACACCCATTGTGTCTCTGCCCCCTCCTCCTCACACCCATGGTGTCTGTGAAATAACTCTTAAACTATTGTGTATCTTGTCTGCATGATCCATCTCACCATGTGCTGCTCCATCTTTCTCACCTCATTGTGCCTCTACCGCCTCCTGATCACCCCATTGTGTGTCTGTCCTATCCCTCACACTTGCCACATGCTTTACACCCCATTGTGTTTCTGTCCCATTCCTTTCAACCCCATTAAGTCTCTGCCCCATCTATCTCATCACCATTGAGTGTCAGCTCCACCTTCCTCACCTCACTGTGTCTCTGCCCTCTATCACTCGTGCCCCATTCGTCTCATGCCATGGTAACTCTGCCCCATCTTTCTCACCAATTCTATGCCCTATCCTCTCTCCTCATTGGGTCTCTGCCCCATTCCCTCTCATCTCATTGTGTTTATTCCCCATCTCTCTCACCTCAATAAGACTCTGCGCATTCCTCTCACTCCTGTCCCATCCCTCACCCCATATGTCCCATTTCCTCTCACCCTATTGGGCCTCTACCGCATCTTTGCCCCCATTGTGTGTCTGCCCCATTACTCTCAAAAAATTGAGCCTCTAGTCTGCAACATCCCTCTCCCATAGTCTCTCTTCCCATCTGTTTTACTCCTGATCCATTCCTCTCACCCCATTTTATCTGCCTTATTCCTCTCACCTCATTGTGTCGCTGCCCTATCCTGTTCACCATGAATTGTGTCAGCTCCATCCCTCATCTAATTGAGCCTCACTCACTGTATCTCTGTCCCATTCTTCTCTACACCATTGCATCTCTGTCCCATTCCTCTTAGGTCTGTGTGCCTCTGCCACATCCCTGTCACCCTAGTGTGCCTCTGCCACATCCCTGTCACTCTAGTGTGCCTCTGCCACATCCTTCTCACCCTAGTGTGCCTGTGCCACATCCTTCTCACCCTAGTGTGCCTGTGCCACATCCTTCTCATCCTAGTGTGCCTGTGCCACATCCTTCTCACCCTAGTGTGCCTGTGACACATCCTTCTCACCCTAGTGTGCCTGTGCCACATCCTTCTCACCCTAGTGTGCCTGTGCCACATCCTTCTCACCCTAGTGTGCCTGTGCCACATCCTTCTCACCCTAGTGTGCCTCTGCCACATCCTTCTCACCCTAGTGTGCCTCTGCCACATCCTTCTCACCCTAGTGTGCCTCTGCCACATCCTTCTCACCCTAGTGTGCCTGTGCCACATCCTTCTCACCCTAGTGTGCCTCTGCCACATCCTTCTCACCCTAGTGTGCCTCTGCCACATCCTTCTCACCCTAGTGTACCTCTGCCACATCCTTCTCACCCTAGTGTGCCTGTGCCACATCCTTCTCACCCTAGTGTGCCTGTGCCACATCCTTCTCACCCTAGTGTGCCTGTGCCACATCCTTCTCACCCTAGTGTGCCTCTGCCACATCCCGTTCACTACCAACTACTGTTTGTAACTCTGCCCATCCTTCTCACTTTTGCCCTATCCCTCAAGCCAACGTGCATCATTCCTCTCACCCCATTGCATCGCTGCCCCATTCCTGTCACCCCATTGCATTGCTGCCCCATTCCTGTCACCCCATTGCATTGCTGCCCCATTCCTGTCACCCCATTGCATCTCTGTCCCATTCCTGTCACCCCATTGCATCTCTGTCCCATTCCTTTCACCCCATTGTATCTCTGCTGCATCACTTTCACCCACATTTTACCTTTTGCTCATCCTTATCTTGTATCTAAAATCTATTCATATATGTACAGTATTAATGATACCATATTAGTTACATATTCGCTCAGGGCTCTCCTATAAATGTGAAAAATCGCGGTAACACCTCACACTGACCAAATCCCTACATTCTCATGAGCCGCTTTCAAAATTAACCTTAAAAGATTTAGGGCCACAATACAATCTTATCGCCAACATTAGCGCTCAGATATGTGAGTGTTAACGCTAGGTTAAGTGACTTTAACGCATGCCCCCATATCACATTGATAACACTAAACCCTTTTGTAACCTGTTAGCGTATCGGTGATCGCAGGAGCTTGCGCGGGTTTACTGTACTTTCCTCCACATCCTATGCTTAACATGGGGAGCATAATCAGTAGGGTTAGGATTACAAAGTATCGGAAAAGTTAACCACAGCTAGAAGCTGGTGCTAACTGGTCCCGCTTCTGTGGAATCAGTTGGCACAAGCTGAAACCTCCCCCTCAAAAATCAGATACTCACCTCTTATCCCGCGGCACAAACGGTGGCCCGATCAACCGCTTCTGCCTGCTGGGAGCAAAGTGAGACTGGGAACAAATAGCCCCAGTCTTCCTCTGCGATCACTCCTCGGCAATGGACGATCTCAAGAGAGCGAGATCGCGCAGGGATAAAGTCCTGGCAGCACAACCCTCAATGGAGTCCTATGGACTGCAGGAGGTGACACTGGCCGTGGCATGGAAGCGCCAACGCCAGTATCATGGAGGATGATAACATGGTGCTAAAACGGGGACGCTACAGGGAAAAAAAATCCCCATTTTAGCACCACGAATGTAATATGGCCCTTACAGTCTGAATGTTGACGGATTGAGGATATTATTAAATTACTCGTCGTATGGGTGGAGGATCCATTAATTACCCCATATCCTCCATCAGTGGCACCAAACCCAGATGTAGAGTCACATGTCCATACAAATTCTGGCTTTGAGACCCGCTTTGTCCCGTGTGCTCCTCAAGGCCAACCAAAGAATCGCAGTCTAGTTCTTTCAGAACATTTCGAACAGTAGTATGATTTTTAAAAAATAACTTACATATTATTTAATATATAATCACTTCTGCGGATTAAAGAGGTCTGGCACAGGATGGGTTAAGCTTTGTGTTTGTATTAACCCCCAAAGGTAAATGCTTTGCAGCCCACTAGGAGGGCAGGGACCTTGCGTAGGGCATGTGGTAGGCTGTGGTTTGATACCCTAGGTTGTTCCATGCAGAGCTGAAGTTACCTGCGGAAACGTGAAGCCACCAGTCTACGTACGCTGTGGTCTGCTCGACCCCATACCTAGACCAGTGGAGCCAGCATGGCCGGTCCCCCAGCTCTACAACACAGGCTTCCTTTCACCACCTCTTCTGCACACAAAGAACAGCTTATCCTTTTTATTATTTTTTATACACATATATTTAGATTTTTCTTTCTACTTTAAGTTTTTTGCCTTTAGAAGCTCAGGTCTCGCTGCCCAGTAAACCTCACTCCTAATTTCCTAAGCCCCCTCCTTTCTTCAGCAGACAAATTACTACACCCCCATAGACATTCAGCGACACCCATCAGTCTATCCGCATGTCTGCTGTCACATCGTGCTGCGTATGGATATTTATTAAAGCTCGCTCCACGTATTTCAGATTTTTGTCTTCTTACGCTGCCCCCCCTCCCCCCCAACAGTTTTTTCTTTTTTGCTGCGAACGCCTGTAGAACATGTTGGGGTAAAAATCGAGAGAACCAAGTGTGTCCCGATAGAAGTATGTTCCAGGTACCCACTCCATATGTAAATGACCCCTGAGCTAAAAACCGCAGATATCTCTGAATTATTAAAGGGACTTTATAGTGGCCTTTTGGAAGTTTTCCTAAATCCATTCTTCGTGTTAAAAACAAGTATTTTCCTAATCCGCTCCATAATTTATGTCCTATCTTTTACATCTTATTTAAAAAGTAGGGTCGGCCGATTTCTCTGTCCTCACCCGGGCATGTATTAGCCTTGGTGACTGAGTGTCCCTTTAAAACTGAAGGATATACACAAGTCTTTGACTTCGGAGCAACATCCATGTGTCAACTCTTCTTCTCTAGGTTTGGAATTCTATGGTCTTCATTGAGCATTTATCAAAATGTTAAAGGTCACAGTATACTACAACCAGACCTCACGGATATCCTGGCATTGTGGCATTGCTGTGGTCATGTTATTACATAGAAGTTGTCTACTCTACTTCTTTGGCCTATAAACTCTTCGTTTAATGACCCTTGGAGTTCAAGAATCCAGGAAAGCTGGAGTTCATCAGTTTTTATTAACAATACAAGAAAGCGGACTACAATTTTTCTCAACCATACCCCCAGATATCCAGGCATTGGGTCACTGTTGCAGCCATGTTATTGTATAACAGTTGTCTATGCACATCTTCTGGTCTTCAAACTCTTTGTTCGAACACACCTGTGGTTCAGATTCACCAGCCTGTATTACCACACTGCAAGAGAGCGGATTACAAAGTTTCACAACCAGACCTCGCTGATCCACTGGAATTGTGTCGTTGTTGCCCTGTTATTACTTGTCAGTTGTCTATTCAACAACCTGCGTCGTTCAGGATTGCAGGAATGTGTTCAACAGCCTTTAGTAAC
Source organism: Leptobrachium leishanense (assembly GCA_009667805.1). Taxonomy (NCBI): domain Eukaryota; kingdom Metazoa; phylum Chordata; class Amphibia; order Anura; family Megophryidae; genus Leptobrachium; species Leptobrachium leishanense. Next base: position 101,214,029 of record CM019074.1, read on the forward strand.
ATACTACAAGAGAGTGGACGTCAATATTTCACAACTAAACCTACATGATATGCGGGCAATGTGTCACTGTTGCATCCATGTTATTGGAATTGTCTACGCACTTCTGTCCTTCAAACTCTTCGGTGAAAGACTCAAGTGCTTCAGGAATCCAGGAAGTTGGTGTACACCAGCCCTTACTAACAATCTCCAAGAAAGGGGTCTACATTGTTTGAAAACCAGGACTCCTTGATCCCAAGGCCTTTTGTCACTGTTGTGGCCATGTTATTGCGTAACAGTTGACTATGCACTTATTCTGGCCTTCAAACTCTTGGTTTGAAAACACATATGGTTCAAGAATCCTGAAATTTGGTCTTCACCAGCACTTATAAACAAACCCAAGAGAGTGGCCTACAATGTTTCACAACCAGGCCTCCCTGGTCCCCTAGTGTTGTGCCATTGTTGTGGCCATGTTATTGCATAACATAATATTGCATAATCACTTCTTCTGTCCTTCAAACTGAACCCATGTGGTTCGGGAATTCAAGAATTTGGAGTTGGCCAGCACTTTCTAGATCTCCAAAGCAGTGGTCTACAATGTTTCACAATCAGACCTCCCTGATATCCTGGCATTGTGTCACTGGAGTGGCCATGTTATATAAATCAGTTGTCTAACCACATCTTCTGGCCTTCCAACGGTTTGTTCAAAGACCCATGTTTTTCAGGAATCCAGGAATTGTGTGTTCACCAGCCCTTATTAACACTCCAAGAGAGTGGCCTACAATATTTCACAACCAGACCTCCCAGATCTCTCTGCGTTTTGTCATTGTTGTGGCCATGTTATTGCATAAATGTTGTCTACTCACTTCTTCTGGCCTTCAAACTCTTTGTTTGAAGACCCTTGTGTTTTAGCGATCCAGAAATTCAGTGTTCGTCAGCACTTACTAAACACACTCCAAGCCGTTAGCCGATCTGCTTGAAATTCCTGCAGGGATTATCATCACGAGACATCCCGGAAACAAAAATATAAAAGATGCCATTTCAAACAATAGCTGATGATCTCAGATGGTTGGTTAACCTCAACGTAACATGCTGTGGGATATTACCGAGCGAGTAGGACTTCCAACAGAGACCTGGCCAATTACTGCAGATAATTAGAAGGAACACAGCTTTTAATGGACAGAAAATAAAGTGTTTCTCTAAACAGTGGGGCATGTGGAGCTGAAGAATGACGCGCAAACTATGGGTGAAAAGTCTTATTTTTTTCCGCTTGATCTTTTTCGGGAAGTCAAGCTGTGACCTCATCAAATCTCAAAGTTTAGAAATGACCCAGCTTTTATCACTAAACAGACGAGTGCTGATACATCGGGGTTCCGCTTTAATTCCTGAACAAGTTTACTAAGGGTTAAAGGGTCATTCTGTTAAACAATAACCCCCTTATGGCCGTAAATAATTGGTCGGATCCTGCTGACAGACTCTGCCCAGGGCTGGACTGGGACCAAAAACCAGCCCTGTCCTCCATCCAGACCAGCCCACTTTAATTATGCAAACATGCACAAAAATAGTATATGAACCAACCGGATCACTCAACCAATCACTATACAGATACCGGAGTAGCTGCAGAGCGATTGGGTAAAGCATTGCAATGGCACTGAGGTTGAGTGAGCAACGTGTCTTAAAATGAGGCGAATGCACAGTGGATTTCATAGGCATGGTGCCCCCCCCCATATGATACTGTGTCTGTTTCACAGATGGTGAGGAAGTTCTCACCGCATCCATTAAGGGAAGGGCGAGCCGCACAGTGTACCAGCATACACACCCGCCCACTGAGCTATCGGCCCACCGGGAATCTCCCTGTAGCCCCTATGACCAGTACATGCCTGACTGCCTAATTAGTTTTTTGGGGCGTGATTTTACTCACCTTTTGTCTCCCGCCGCACGCAGCTCCTCCTCTTTGGCCCAGAGACTCCTGAATCCAGAAGTCCATAAAGCATTTCTGCGCATAGGAAGCACAAACTGCGCAGCGCTACTGGACTCGCACACTTTACGTACACCAGTTCCTCAGCGCCTGCGCAGAGCGACGTATCGGAGCTGCATGCGCATGCACGTATCTGATCCATCACTACCTCTCTGAGAACGCTCGCTACAGCGATTGGTCTCAGAGGGCGATGTCGGACACTCCCTGTGTGTGACATCACTAGTGACCGGTAGCTGGGAAATTCAAAATCCCGGCTGCTGATGATGCTGGGTGGAGGCTTCTGCCAACGTTTCTGCCAGATTAGGGGAGCACTCCTCAACTCCTGACCACTTTAAAACAATAAAGTGGTCAGGGTGCGCAGAGTGTCCCTTTAATACAGATTTTCAACCCACTGCGGGACTTTACTCCCCCATCGTTCTGTTTCCTGTCCATGGCCAACACATGTCTGTCCCATTGCATAAAGTACTCTAGCCTTTTTCGGACGAGTCCCATCGAGATGCCAGAGCGAACCTGGGTATATTCTTCTCAGACGGGAAACACATGCGAGTCCTGACGAATAATCCGTTTGATGAGCAGTGGATTCCGTCAGAGGGAAGAATTAAAGGTCCTTTCTATTGTTTAGATATGTTTTTTTAAATTCACCTTATTAACCCCCGGGAGGCAGACGACTTAAATGCCTCGGGGTAAAAGAAGCATTTTAGCAATTTAGCCGTTTACTTATTTTACCTACAAGGAGTTAATCCTATTTATCCACTCTGTGATCCTGATCTTTCTGGTTCACAGCAGGAGGCGGTGGACTTTCTTCATACTGGTCAGCACTGAGGAGGACAGAGGAAGGGGTTAAGATCCTCTAGGCGGCGGGTGGCAGGAAACAAGCTTAAAGTGCAGCATGGTATTCAACTAAAAAAGCCATAAATGTTTTAACATGTCTTTTCACAGATTTAAAGAGAATCATTAGGAAGTGGGAAATAGATATTTGTTTACTGTTCAAATACAGCCTAAATATTCTCTTTAAAATGTTAATAAAAATCATAAATACTAATAAATATCCCCTGGAAATGCAAGAGTGTTACCAGAGTCTAGGTTTTCATGAATATCTATTTTTATTTTATTTATTTTTTCATTCTGATGGGATGCCACCTAAACCGAAAAAAAAAGACAATAGAAGGAAAAAAAAAAAAACCAAGGGGGAGGGAAAACCGAGGGGAAAAAAATAAAATGGGAAAAAAGGAAAACATTGGAAAAAAAAGACAAGGAAAAAAGTAAGAACAAAAAAAGGCAAAAAAACAAGGAAAAAGGCAATGGAATAATCTACACAATAAATGACGAAGAAAACAAGGGGAAAAAAAACAGATAATAGAAAAAAAACAAGGAATAAAAAAACAAGGAAAAAACCTAGAGAAAAAAAAAGAAAAACAAATAAGGGAAAAAAGGAAAAACCTCTGCTCTGACATATGATGGTAAAGTTCTGTACGTATAGATTTCGGAAAGGAAAGAACCAATGACCAAAGTATCGGGCATCCCTCTTCTCTTAGATTGTAAGCTCTTGAGCAAGGTCCTCCCTCTAAGGCTGGGGTCAGACGAGCGTAGTGTTCACGTCCGTGATTGCGCCTAAAAGTACGTCCGTGATAGCATGAAAGTAAGTCCATTGGAGCCTGACACATGAAGTACGTCCGCACTGAACTGCGGATGCATGACGGATGCTGCAAACGGACGCAGGTTAGGCAAGAACGTAATACTGCTAGAACGGACGTGCGGAGTGCGCCACGTCCACAACGTCTGCATAGCTTTGTGTGTGAGTGATGGAGCGAGGTCAGACGGACTGCATTTATACGTCCAGCATTTTTGACGGACAGAATGTTTTTTCATTGTAATTTATTTTCCCCTCCTACATCCGTCAAAAAATAACTTCAGTGAAAAAACGGACTGTGTGACCACTACTGCGTCATCCGTACTGACGATGTCCGTACTGCACGGACGTACAGCCCGTAGAAATCACGCTCGTCTGACCCCAGCCTTACTGTTCTGTGTGCACTGCTGGTCAACTCTCAGGGACAGAGCTGCACAGTAAAGCGCGTGCGTTCAGGTCCGGAGGGAGAAGTCCGCGGACTCTTAAACAGGAATAACTGGCTAAAGGCAGGAGATAAATAATGGTGAAAATGAGGAAAATGCTGGTTTTACCATATATTGAATTACTGAACCTTCAAAAACAACTAGGTCCCTTAAAAGGGGGGGAAAAAAAACCATTTTTGACCACATTTTGAATTTATAGAAGCATGTGGTGCTTTGTGTTGGACCAATCATTTTTTCCTGCAAGTTGCCATTTATTTACGTTTTCTTTTTTTTCTACTTAATACTAGTTTTAAGACAAGGAGTCTGGACGAGGTGAATTCCGAGGCTTTGATCGGTTCGCTGCTAGGACAGTAGTGAGTTCTTCAAGCCCCTTCACTACAAAGCGATTTTCCATAAGACCACTGCGAAGACCTGGTGGTTTTATGGAAAACCACTTTCCATTACTCACACTGTATCAATGTATGAAGCCTCTATACATTTCTACAATAATCTCAAGTGACAGGCAGAGATCTCCCCCCTGCTGGTCCAAGTTTGCTACTGCAGTATGTGTCTAGGCCAGTGGTTCCCAAACGCGGTCCTTCCAGTACCCCTAACGGGCCAGATTTTGCGGATCACCTTGGGGAAATGCAGACTGAATCCTGCAATCACTGAGCAGCAAATCCTATCCCCGGTGCTGTGCCTCAGTTATCTGATCTGTTAGAGGTACTTGAGGACCACGTTTGGGAACCACTGGTCTAGGCAGAAACACTCCATGTCCTTTATGAACACTGACAGCACCTCCAGGAGCTGCAGCACATCTGATGCAATGTCCAGCATGCTGCAACTTTGCCGACAAGTTCTGAGGACCAGATCAAAACCAGAGCGAAAGATCAGATCGAGTTTACTCAATGACAGTCTTCTACAGGAGCTTGTGAAGATTGAGTATACTCAGTCGTGGTAATGAAGGAGTTAAATAAGGAGCTTCTTCACTAGACTGTGCATCACCCAGAACCTCTAAGGGGATCTGCAATACACGAGACAAAATAAGAAAGCTAGGAGGGGGAGGGGAAGAGCAGAGCTGGAGAACATCCGGATTTTGCTTTGAAACACGTGAGTGACTTTTCATTTCTCAGTGAATTAAACCACCCTTTGGATTTACAGATACACCGACGCCGGCCAAGAGAGGGGTGGATAAAACCAGGATGGCAGCACTCACCTAAACGTGCGTTTTTTTTTGCAAGATGCTTCTGGGTGGTTAGTATTGCATAAGCCTGCCACAACACCAATGTATCCCATTGGCAGCGGGTCCTACTCTATTGCCAACCTAAGGGGTTATTCACCAACCGCCGAACTGGCCGCAAATTCTGAATTTCATCGTTTGGTGCATTTTTGGGTCAATTAGTCTATTCAAGGCTGTCAATTCACCAAATACAGGCCAATTGACTATCACGGGGCAATTTGCCTGCGTTCGGCGACACCGAAATTGTCCTATAGAAGAATATAATGTCTTCTATTCACAGAATGGCGAATTGCAGTGACATTGCGGCGTAATGACCTGACAGTGGAATTCGCCAAGGCCAGTTCGGAGATTTTCACCAACATCCGATAACTGCTTCGGCGTCTCAAATTTCATCAAAATAGGGGAACATTTGCTAAATAGTGAATTCACTGTATTTTCAACAAAATGCGACCCCCGAAGTGAAAGGACCCTCTAGTGGCTGCTCTGTCTCGGTATATCCACTTACTTGGAACATCCATCCCAGTGGGGCTCATCGCCAAGAAAGGGTTAACCTTTTCTGAACAGAACGATACGTTTTTTTTTTTGGTATAAGTAGGGGAGGTACATCATAATTTCAGAAAAGAAAACTTAGCAAGTTACCGTAAGCTTAACCAAACAAATACTTCAGACCTACTGCAATATGTCATTTATAAACCGAGCCGTCAACATCATCTTAAATTTCATCTTGGCCGATTCCTGCATCTGGAACAGCCCAAACCACCGAGAAGTTTCCTCATGTCAGGACCACTTTTCTTTGTTTTGTTATTCTCTTTTTTTTTTGTCTTGATGTAGTTGGTTATTAATCTCGGGCCCCTATGTCTAACGTTATGATCTCAGCGGCGCTAAAAGCTTTATTAACCCCTTCCCACTGAATGACCCCCCCCCCCCATCTGAAATCGATTTCACCTCGGCCTGAAGACCTTCCAGCTCACATGGTGCTCCTGGATGTGGATCTCCAAGAGGTCGGGGACAGTCTGGAAATAAAATCATCTTTATTTGGGCATAAATTAGGATTGTGGGAAAAAGTCACCAGGACAACACGGGGCAGCACGAGATGACGAGAGGTATAATCTGTTTTTATTTACCAATAAGAGTTTGAGATATGTATGTTACGGGTAAAAACCCGAAATCCAGGTAATCCCAACCTACAGAAACCATTTTACATCTTAAGTACCTGTAGCCAGAGAAATGTGCTGCATGCATACACACACACACATTTCGTCCACACCTACCCGCACAGACACACAACTTCGTCCACACCTACCCGCACAACTTTGTCCACACCTACCCACACAGACACACAACTTCGTCCACACCTACCCACACAGACACACAACTTCATCCACACCTACCCACACAGACACACAACTTCATCCACACCTACCCGCACAGACACAACTTCGTCCACACCTACCCACACAGACACACAACTTCATCCACACCTACCCACACAGACACACAACTTCATCCACACCTACCCGCACAGACACAACTTCGTCCACACCTACCCGCTTAGACACAACTTCGTCCACACCTACCCGCACAGACACAACTTCGTCCACACCTACCCGCACAGACACAACTTCGTCCACACCTACCCGCACAGACACAACTTCGTCCACACCTACCCGCACAGACACACAACTTCGTCCACACCTACCCGCACAGACACACAACTTCGTCCACACCTACCCGCACAGACACACAACTTCATCCACACCTACCGCACAGACACAACTTCGTCCACACTACCCGCTTAGACACAACTTCGTCCACACCTACCCGCACAGACACAACTTCGTCCACACCTACCCGCACAGACACAACTTCGTCCACACCTACCCGCACAGACACAACTTCGTCCACACCTACCCGCACAGACACAACTTCGTCCACACCTACCCGCACAGACACAACTTCGTCCACACCTACCCACACACACACAACTTCGTCCACACCTACCCGCACACACACAACTTCGTCCACACCTACCCGCACAGACACAACTTCGTCCACACCTACCCGCACAGACACAACTTCGTCCACACTTACCCACACAGACACAACTTCGTCCACACTTACCCACACAGACACAACTTCGTCCACACCTACCCGCACAGACACAACTTCGTCCACACTTACCCACACACACACAACTTCGTCCACACCTACCCGCACAGACATAACTTCGTCCACACTTACCCACACAGACACAACTTCGTCCACACTTACCCACACAGACACAACTTCGTCCACACCTACCCGCACAGACACAACTTCGTCCACACCTACCCGCACAGACACAACTTCGTCCACACCTACCCGCACAGATACACACAACTTCGTCCACACCTACCCGCACAGACACACTCAGATACACACAACTTCATCCATACTTGCTCCACACCCACACATGCAGATACACCCACCCTACTCCATATCCATAAACCTTTGTACACACACACACTCGCGCACACACCCTGGTCCACACACAAATAAACCCTGGTCAACAAACACCTCCCCATACACACACACACACACAACCACTTGGTCCACATACAGATATAATGATCTGATGCCATCAGCTCCACCCCCAACTCCTGTCTTCAGGACTTCTCCCGAGCTGCCCCATTTCTATGTAACTTCTTCCCCTGCAACATCAGACTCTCCCCGTCTTTCCAGTCCTTCGAGAAGTCTCTAAAAACACATTACTTTAGAAAAGCCTAACGACTGACTCCATGATTCCCCACTGTACATTTCTTATACCACCTCCCCACATGCACACGCTAGGTCCTCCATTTACTCTCACCTAGTGTGTCACCCCTCTCCTCTTTGATTGTAAGCTCTTGAGCCGGGACCTCTCTCCTCTGTTCTGTGTGTTTATCTTGCCTTCATATTTGTTATTCTGTCTCACCCATTGTACAGCGCTACAGAACTTGATACCCAGTAAAGTCTGAAATTTTCTCTCATGCAACTTTACCCAGCCGGTTTGGGTAATGTCAGCATTACCTGATAGTCCTAGGATTCCCCTCTTTCGGTCTTTATTCGTAAGAGATATATACAGGGTGTCCATAAAGTCTCTTTACGATTTCAAACATTTATTCCAAAGGCAAATGGACAGATAAGTGAAAATCATTACACAATGAGACGTATAGATTTAAGGTTTTTTTATTTAATATACCTCTATATGGGCGCCATTAGTTGCATGAAGCACATCAAGACGGTGCTGGATTTCTTGCCATGTTGTCTGTAGCTTCCCCGCATCAATGGCGTCAGTGATCCTCTGCTTTAGATTAGTGACGTCCCTTTGTTCCAGACACCATATCTTTAACATAACCCCATAGGAAGAAGTGGAGGGGAGTGATATCTGGTGAACGAGGTGGCCAGGGAATTGGGTCACCCCTTCCAATCCACCGCTCTGGAAATGTTTCATTTAGGAACCCACCAACATGCCGTCCCCAATGTGGTGGTGCAGCATCTCGCTAGAAATGATGGTTGGTTGAAGGTCATGTAGTTGTGGTGACGCGTATTCCGTCAAAAGGCAAAACATTTGCAGTAATTGATGTCTCTAAGAAGAAAAACGGACCAATGATTCGATTGCACATGATCCCACAGCACACATTCATCTAAAGCAGAGGATCACTGATGCCATTGCCACCATTGATGAGGGGAAGCTACAGCCAACATGGCAAGAAATCCAGACCCGTCTTGATTAGGGATGAGCCGAACACCCCCCGAGTTCGGTTTGGGCCCGAACCCGAACTTCCCAATTATTCGGGTCCGAACCCGAACCCCCATGCAAGTCAATGGGGCTGAAAATTTGGTTTTTTAGAGTGTCCTCCAAGAGGGCATACAGTATATGCCATAAAAGGTGTATGGGGGTCTCGGTAGTGCCCTGGGGGACAGGAAACAAGGACAAAAAGTAAAAAAAAAAAAACGTTTTTAAAAGGGAGAGTGAGTTTTCCATGAAATAAGGGTTAAAAATAAAAACCCAAAATTCCTTCAAATATCGTGCCTAGGAGGTCCCCATAACCTGCCCGTGAAGTGGCGGATTTCTAGGATGTATAGAAATATGTAAAAAACAAAAAATGACATTTCAAATGACGGCAAATGCTTTTCCTTTAATCTATCCATAAACAACTGCTTGGGGCGGCAGTCTGTATGAAAAGAGGAGACATTTTCGGACACACAGAAAAATTTTACTGATTTTTTGGTGGTGAAAAGCAGGAGAATGGAAACTTCTAGACCAAAAAGCCGATTTGGAAAGTGAGATAAAGGGGAGAATTTTTCTGGTTTGGCTATTTTGACCTAGAATTTTCCATTCTCTAGTCATTCTCCTGAGTTTCACCTTTCTCTGAATAACCCTGTCAGGGTTATTCAGAGAGTGGTGAAGAGCAGGCGAATGACTGGAGAATGGAAAATTCTAGGTCAAAATAGCCAAACCAGAAAAATTCTCCCATTTAGGCTAGGGTCAGACTAGCGAATTTTTATCGTGCGTTTAGGCGCACTTAATCACGGCCGTACTAGCAGCAAATGACGGGCAATGACGGCCAATATACGAAGTACGGTCGCACGAAAGTCCGGCTGCGCAACGCAAGTGGAAAATGAACGCATTTTTTCGAGAACGCAGAACCGCTAGTACGGATGTACAGAGTGCGCTGCGTCCACTAGCGGCGTGTGTGCGTGATTTGGAGACGTCAGACCCTGCTCATGTCCGGCCAACATAACGTCCAGACACCCAAAGTTTCCTGGTTTGGATCCGTAAAAATCACGCACAAAAATGCGCATTGTATGACAGTTTTCGCGCAATCCGTGAAAAAATACGGCAATGTGTTCGGACGCACTTTTTGACGGTCGCTGCGAAAAATGCGTTAGTCTGACCCTAGCCTTATCTCATTTTCCAAATCGGCTATTTGGTACAGAATGTTCTCTTTTCCTGCCATTCTCCTGGTTTTCACCTTTCTCTGAACCCCGAGAGAGAGGTGAAAGCCAGGAGAACTGGCAGGACAAGAGAACAATCTAGACCAATTAGCCAATTTGGAAAGTGAGATAAATGGGAGAATTTTTCTGGTTCGGCTATTTTGACCTAGAATTTTCACTTCTCCAGTTATTCTCCTGCTTTTCACCGCTCTCTGAATAACCCTGTGAATGTTTAATCCCGAGGTGAAAAATAACATTGCTTTAGATTTTTTTCAAACAGCAGTTAACCACTTGGCTGCTATGGACGCTGAAAAGCGCCGGATCGTGATCCTCTCCTGGAGCTGGCCGACATCTTGGATGTTGGCCAAGCCTCCTGGAACTCCCCCTGAGGACTGGCGTCATCATGCATAGCACGATGACGCCAGTCCTGGAGTTAACCCCTAGCTGCCACCAATGGTGGAGATAAGGGGTTCCAATGAACCCCCTATCTCCCGATCCGTGGCAGCTAGGGGTTAATGTTTGATATCGTTGCATCGGCCAGAGCATGGCCTTTCCAAGGATACTAAACATGAGCATGAAAAATGATTTTTTTAAAAAAAAACAATATATGTTTTTAAAAAAAATTCTAAAAAAAAAATAAACAAGTTTTTTTGTTTGTTTTTGTTTTGTTAATGCAGCAATATTGTTCCCATTTCAATTATAATGTGAACAATAATTCTGCACTAACAATTTTTGCGGTGCGTTTGTTAAAAAAAGCGAAATTTTCCCCAAAAAAAAATGTAACGAGACCCCATTTCTAATATTTTTTAACAAGCGCACCCCATACAAAATATAACCGCAAACGATCGCATGTTAAAATGTGAAAAAAAACACTTTACACATAATAAAATTATTGAAAATTCTAATTTTATTGCATTTTTTGTTATAATATACAGACATGACATAACGTATACATATAATAATGACATATTATGAATCTGCCAAGTCTGCCGGAAAGAACGATATATAATATGTCTGGGTCATGTATCAAAATATGGCTACAAAACGCGGTTAAACATGATGAGCGAAAGCGGTAAAACTGGCCTCAGCACAGAGGTGTGAAAAGCCTCAGCAGCGAAAGGGTTAAATGCAGCATATTAGGATGTTTTAGGGAAATTAATTCTCAAATCTCAATCAGAAACAGACACCACCCCACCCCCTCACTATATTGTACAATGTATCAAATTGATTACCAGACTAAAAACACCTGGTGTTATGCCAGTTTGTGAACAGAGGTCATTTAGAGTTGATAATCTTTCCACGTACAAATTAGTTTTTAATTCAATATCTAATAAACCGTTGCTTATAATATTCTGCAGTAAAGAGTCTCTTTATTTCTAGATTTTTTAGTATTTTTTTAAGCATTTTCTATACTTTTTTCAAAATTTTTCATTTTTTTTTTAGAACTCGAACATGCCCAAAAAGTTCGAAATTCGCGAACTTTCGAACTGCCAAAGTTCGGGTCGAACTCCGAACCCGAACAGCTCATCCCTAGTCTTGATGTGCTTCCTGCAACTAATGGAGCCCATATAGAGGTGCATTAAAAGGAAGCTTATCTGTCCTTTTATATGCCTTTGGAATAAATGTTTGAGATTGCAAAGAGACTTTATGGACACCCTGTATGTATGTATATATATGTAGCGCTCACTCCCGGAGGAGCCGCTGAATTTAACCTCGGGTTAGTCTCACCGCACTAGGGAATAAATATACACCAGCACTGTTGTGGATTTTATAGATTATATACTTTACTCCCAATATTGATCCCAATAAAGCGGCATATATAATGTGAATACGATATATGAACGACAGGATTTTGTAATGGGAGAAAAACACGCGGCGGCAAAATGAAAGTTTAACCCCTTCGTTTCTGGAGTGTAAGTCCCGCAAAAGTAATGTCCCAAAAAGGTGTGCGTGTGTGATTCAGGTACCCGGGTACTATATTCAACTGGCCAGTGAATGGATTGAGCAATTCTTCGACTAGTCACGTTGGGGCCCTGTAGATTTAAACAATACTGCAGCGTGCTTTGTTTAAACTTGGACTGTGGCCTGGAAGGCCTCTCACCATCCGCTGGACAATCTGTTCCGCTGTCCGATCAAGGATCTCTCTCCGCTTGATTATACTGGAACTCTGTGCCACCGGATCCGCTTCTCCTGCTTGTCTGATTTCGGTAACGAGAATAACGGCCTACCGCCTGCACTCCCGATCATCGCGGTCTCCTTACTCGGGGTCCAAACTGGAACGTTGTGTCTGCGCAAAACCTCTCAGCGACGTGTGGATAGGTCTCCGCCAGCACTGTCTCTGATTCTCAGCACCCGCAAGGCAGCTCCTGCTCTCCGGCTTGGTCTCAATCTCTGGCAGTCTCACGTGCGTCTTCCACCGTTCGCCACTCGGCTCACACTGGCTCGCCTTCACAAGAGGCTGTGGATGTCCTTCGCTCTCTCCCACCCACTTCCGGTCCCCGCCGCAAAGCATGATGGAAAACGTAGTCCCGTTGTCTCCAGTATACTTTACATTGCGCTTGTCTCCCTCTGGTGGCCAAACCCGAGCAATACATCAACAGAGTTTTTAAACAGCGCTACATATATATACACAAACACACACACAGTTACTAGTAACCAATCTATCTTTATTACGGTTTCTCCCCACATGGCGGCACGCGTTCGCTGATCAGAAACAACTGATACTTCCAATCTATGAATCGGCTGCCGCACAGATCCAGGCATTTTACGTATATAGATATTTATTGGTTGCTGGTTTAGGTTGAGTGCAACCCCCCTGTGGTTTGTGTTACAGATATTTATAGTATATATTATTTCCCATGGGGTGCTTTCTTTAGACCATAATCACAAACCACGCACCCCTCTATCAATTTCAGACATCGGAATCTCCACACACCATGGCATGGAATCTTCTAGTCAGCAGCTTCCTTGGCTTTGATCAAGCCTGGGGTCAGGTCATTGTCCCTGAATGGCTGCAGTTAGCGTTTATCAGGGAAAAAACACAAAAGAAGTTATCTCTTGCCAAAATGGAGGTCCTTTAGCACTTTGACCTCCATGGCCCTCCTGGGGGTCCTTCCTGAATGTGGTGATGAGGTTAGAGTCTAATCGGGCGGGTATGAGGAGTAGCTGCCTGGATATTTAATGTCTTGTGCCAGAACAACTAGGATTACAAGCTCAGGCCTCAAGCCCACCCTCCACCGACACACATTCCGGTTTCCAAGAATGAAGAAGACTACAAACAGAATTAAAATTTTAGAAGATTTCTGACACATAGAAACATAGAAAATGTCGGCAGATAAGAACCGTTCGGCCCATCTAGTCTGCCCAATTAAAGATGGTCGTTAAAGATGTTGGGAGGTCAAAGTTGTGAGCTACAGCGACGTTTCCATATTAGGTAAAAGGATACGTTTTACATTTTGGATTTACACAGATTTATTAATTCTTCTAAGATGACTTCCACTCTTTTAAATTGCCTTTGCCAGAAGATATCGGCCGTGGTTCTTGACAGTGAGTGCCGGTAACGGTTTGCCAAATGGAGAGAGTTGGGTATCACAGCACGGAGGGGACATAAGTGATGGAGAAATGGGTTGTGTTTGGGTGGATCATATGGGTAGTAAAACTATCAACTGCAAAGTCACTTGTATTTCCATTAATAAACTGAGGCTTACCCAATCACCTGTGCCTCCGCAATTCATTCCGCCATCAGATACGCGTAGCTCCACCCACCTCTTTGCTATGAACCGCGACAACCTGAGGGAGCTATTGGCATCTGCATCATCTACACTAGCTCTGGCAGGCATTGTGACGGTTAGGGATCCCGGTTTAATGTTTTATATGCTTTCCAATTTATATCCTTATGGATGAATGATACGCAAAGTAGATATTTATGCAGTGGCGCTCCATGTAGTAAAAAAAAAAACAAAAAAAAAAACACAAAACAGTATGTCTACAAGTATTGTGTACAACTTATGTATGTTGCTGATATAAGAGCAACCAACCTATTTTTTTTATCTCCTATGTATGTTGGAGCGCCGGAATCCCTCTAAATTATTTTCCCGTATACGTAATTCTGATTATTGGGAAGCGGTCACATGATATTAAACCATCAGTCTTAAAACAATGGTATCAGCACATCCCGATTAACCTACATATTCCTTTCCACCAGTTACAGCACACTCGTAGCACAATAGACTTGAGAGGTGTAGGCCTTTCTCTAGGATCCTGTAGGATGAATGGAGCGGTTGAGCTTTGTTGGGGACACGGCATTTTTTTGTGTCCAGTTCTGCCTCCTTGTTTAAAGAATCCCATGATTTTGACCTGTGGTCGGGTCACACTGCCAGCTATCAAGCTTGACAAAATGGTCCAAATTCAAAAAACATCTCTCAATATTCTCTAGATAGAGTGAAACACATGGGATTCCAAGCCTAATATACTCAACCACATGACCGGAGGATTAAGCTGCCCAAGTGTTTTGAAAACCTGCCTGTGCTGAACCATTTATAGACTTCAGTCTTAAGAACACTGTATGAAAGACAACGCTGAAGGCTGCGATCATACCAGGAATTTGCTAAACATAGTATAGGATTATTGAAATCTCACTGGAACATAAGTACGTCCAAAGACATCCCGAGGGCCAGGATTGGAGTGGGGCGGTGTGGGGTCAATGCATTGTTTAAAAAAAGAGACATAAAACCAACTTAACATATTTCATGTATACAATTTCCTAATTCCTTTAAGATTTTATGTTGCTGTAAGGGCATTTCTGCTAATTATTCGAGATCAAGGTCATCATTGAGGGGTAACAGTCCATGATATGTTCAGGGGCCAGTGGTTTCATGAGGCCCTAGTCCTTGCCAAGCCATGTGCAGTTTCTTCAAGTGCCAGATATGTAGGGGCTCTTTATGCCACCCAGGACTGGTCCACCATAATACCAACAAATTTCCCAGTGGGCTGTGGCATCTGGGGCCCATCATAGCATTCTGACTCATCACTGAGTGTTTTTTATCCCATCAGGGATTTAGTCCACTCCCAAATAAGAGAACCATAAATTTATTTATTTATAAAGTATTTTACCAGGAAGGATACATTGAGATTTCTCTCGTTTTCAAGTATGTCCTGGGTAGCTGTAGCAAGAGGGTTCCTGACCAGTGGTTCGGTAAAGGACCCCAAGATTTCTGCTGGCAGCCCTGTTTGAGATACTGACATATTACATGAAGTAATTTCTCATTTTCGTACCAATACACTAGTCTGTATAACCAAATGTTATTCCTTTAATAGTAGCAGAAAAGAAAACTGTTACAAATAATGGCAGGGCACCAATCAAATGGCATCACGAAAACCAAAAGACTCAGAAAGAAGGAGTTTTCCTGAGCTCTCATTCGGCGTTGCAGCCCAGATCTTTAATGCAGTCCAGGGTGGTGGCGATGTGGCTGGCAGTCACTAATGAACAACCTCTAGCAAAGTCATTGTTGCCTAGTTTCTAATTGCTCATCTGGTTGCCTTAGATTTGGTCCTGCTGCACCTGCTAGATGCCCAGTCTGATTTGGCCAACACACACACTGGTGCTTCTTCAACTCCCTTTGTGCTATCTGTAAGTTGAGGGGTTCCTCCACTGTTTGGGCTCGACCAAAACCCAGGTTGTGATAATAAACAAGGTTTCGGAGGGTCCTGAGAAAGGGCAACAGCACTAGTGTTATGCCCTATAGTAGGTCCCTGCCCAGGTCTCAAGGTTTTAACTCCATGGTGCCATTACAGAGAAGACTATTCGATATGCAAATCAGTCTGCTATCACCCAGAAGGGCGACCAGTACTGGAATGCCAAGGAAGTCTCCTCTGCACGAGGGGAACTACAACCCCGACTATCGATACGGCCTTATAATACAGGTATCCTGATGTTGACAATTTGCAGAAGATTTACAGTTATTTTTTTATTCCACCAGTAGGCATTGCCATAAACTGTTTAGACATGGCAACTGAAAAATGAGTGTCGAATACAGCACATCTGTTTTGGGGCTTAAAGAAGAGGTGGCCAAGCAGGTCCGCAGAAGACCGTTGTGTCTACGGTGTTCATAAACATTAAGGACATTGGTGCAATGGGACCCGATTCCAGCTGTACCCTTTAGGACGTAAAACTTTCCTATTTCTCTGGTGTCATTCCATCATAAAGCCATAATGCATGGTCTTCCATAATCAGCCCTGTGGGAACTCGTGCAATGCTAACCTAAAGGCCATTTCTGACTGAATGCTAATAATGCAGACGGTTTCAAATTGTTTATGGAAGGGATGCCATCTAGAATGGAGAACCTTTCACTGAAACAATATTTCTGTAATGCAAAAACAAATACAAGAAGATCAAATGGGGTCCTTTGGACTCTGGTATGGAACATCAACAGTGGCGTGCCTTAATTCATATATGCTCTGGAGCATTTGTCCTTCGAGCTGGTTTTGGAAAGCCACAAGACTACCAACTCAAGACTAATAAGCCTTTGCAGTTCCTTAATACCAAGAATATCAGAATAGGGGCCATGATACGCATACATCAAATAAAAGCAGGACCCTCAACCACAATAGATAAAAAGGCAAAAGTCCAGTCGTCCATCGGGCAACTTGGATCATCACATCTCGCTTTACGAAACAACTTTTTAGTTGAAATTTGTAAACACAATCTGGATAATGTTCGAAAGACAGATCGGAAATAGCAAATACCTCGGCTCGTCTTGTGGCCACATCAAACTGATCAATGGAAGAAATCGAGGTAAATGGGAGATAAAGACCACCCTCGTCTGTAACCTTCTTTTCAGCATGGTTTTATGTATCACATGCGAACAACAAGCTCGGAATCTTCGGTTATTTCTCCTCTGGTTTCTTGACGGGTCTACGACCGCCAAGTTGCTTTGGTTGGAACAAAGATTTACAATACGTTCCCATAGTCTAATCGCTTTAAGAAAATACATGATTTAATTGGATTTGTGAAATGCAGCTATTTCTTCAGTCATACGAAACTCCACTGGAGAATATGTGTTAAAGCTAATTTTATATCCCGTTTTGCTAGCTGGAAAAAGCAAATTAACATGAAGGGCTCGTAAAATTAATTGTGCGCTTCTTGTTCTCTGCATTTTTCCTTGTATTTTTCTACGACGTGTTGAAATACATCGGATTTAATCTCTAGTGAACAACTCAAGGTTTTAAAAATATATTGCAATATATGTTTACCTTAAGATGGTCCCAAACCGATCCCTCGCAAATCTCAATGGGCTCCCAATCTTAAAGATCAACTTTATCAAGCTTATCTGACCCTCAAGCGCTTATTGTGCTGGATCGCCAACAACATGACTCTGAGCCCAGGATGCAATGGCAAAAAGGGGAGCTAGACCATAGCTGAGGTAAAACAAGCTTTATTGGATTGCAGGGAATTCAGGAAGAAGTGAGAGGGACATGGCAGGAACAGAGCTGGACACAGGACAAGAATATTGGAAGACAGAGTCTGGACTGAAGCACAGGGAATCAGAGGCTGGACTGGGGTACAGGGAAGCAGAGAAAGTGCACAGAAACAGAGGTCATCACACTGGGAGCTCACAAAAGGTTATATAGTTACATAGGCTGAAAAAAGACATGCGTCCATTGGGTTCAGCCTTTCACACATCACCTACTGGGTTAGAGGTTAGAGACGGTCAGGCAGGTCAGGAAAAAGGGTGACTGAGGAACAAACTGGACTGGCAGGAACACAGGGCATGGCAGAGACCGTGAGCACGGCAAAGACAGGCAGGAAAACAGCTTAGGAGGGACCACAGCTTGGAATGAGGGGTAAAGACTTCAGGTGTAGCAGGACTATGGATTCACTTCCTGGGTGACTGAGTATCAAGGCTGAAGCATTGGACCTCAGGCATGTAATCCTATTGAAGGGAGGTCCTCAGGCTAGAAAGCATAAACTTGGGCATGAGTGAGGGAGTAAGACAAAGACAGAGGCGTAACTAGAAACCTCAGGGCCCCAGGTGCAGGAACCATGATGGCCCCCCCACCCTAGGCAAAAAAATATTTTGTCCCCCCTCCCGTCAACATGCATTGGTACCCTCCAGGTCCACAATGTTGACTCCAGATAGTGTCCCATTTTTTCCAGGTTCACTATGACCTCTTCAGTCCAGCCTATTTTTTAATGTAAAGTGCACTATGTGTATCTCACAGAGCACCACAGCAATAAACATCACAGTAATGTGTGCTATGTATGAATGTATCACAGAGCTCCACAGCAGCAAACCTCACAGTAATATGTGGTGTGGGAGTGTATAGAAACATAGAAAAATATCAGCAGATAAGACCTTTTGGCCCATCTAGTCTGCCCAATTACATGGATACTTTACCTGGATTTATCTTTTGTTTAGGATAGTCTTATGCCTATCCCATGCCTGCTTAAATTCAATCACTGTTTTGGCCTCTACCACTTCTACTGGAAGACTGTTCCATGTATCCACCACCCTCTCAGTAAAATAATGCTTCCTGGTGTTACTTTTAAACCTTTGCCCCTCTAATCTAAGACTATGTCCTCTTGTTTTGCTACTTTGTTTCCTTTTAAATATACTCCCTTCCTCTACCTTGTGGATTCCCTTTACGTATTTAAATGTTTCTATCATATCTCCTCTGTCTCGTCTTTTTTCCAAGCTGTACATGTTAAGATCATTAAGCCTTTCCTGGTAACTTTTCTCCTTCAAGCCGTACACCATTTTAGTAGCCCTTCTCTGAACTCTCTCTAAGATGTCTATATCCTTCTGGAGATACGGTCTCCAGTACTGCACACAGTACTCCAAGTGAGGTCTTACCAGTGCTCTGTACAGTGGCATGAGCACTTCCCTTTTCCTACTACTAATACCTCTCCCTACACAACCAAGCATTCTGCCAGCATTTCCTGCTGCTCTATTACATTGACTACTTACCCTTAGATCCTCTGAAATAATAACCCCTAAATCCCTTTCCTCAGATGTTGAGGTTAGGACTGTATCAAATATTCAGCCCTTGGGTTTTTACGTCCCAGGTGCATTATCTTGCACTTATCCACATTAAAACTCAATTGCCACAGCTCCGACCATTTTTTTTAGTTTGTCATTTGGCTGATCCCTCCAGGAACGTCAACCCTGTTCCAAATCTTTGTGTCATCAGCAAAAAGACATACTTTTCCATTAATACCTTCTGCAATATCACTAATAAAAATATTAAATAGAATGGGTCCAAGTACTGACCCCTGAGGTACCCCACTGGTAACAAGACCTTGCGCCGAATAAACTCCATTTACCACAACCCTCTGTTGCCTGTCACTCAGCCACTGCCTAATCCATTCAACAATATTGGAATCCAAGATCAAAGATTGCAATTTATTGATAAGCCTTCTATGCGGAACAGTATCAAAAGCCTTACTGAAATCTAAATAAGCAATGTCTACTGCACCACCTGTGTCTATTATTTTTGTTACCCAATCAAAAAAATCAATAAGATTAGTTTGGCACAATCTCCCTGAGGTAAACCCATGTTGTTTCTGATCCTGTAATCTATGTGTTTTTAGATGTTCAACAATCCTTTCCTTTAACATGGTTTCCATTAATTTCCCCACTACTGACGTAAGACTAACTGGCCTATAGTTCCCCGATTCCTCCCTACTACCCTTCTTGTAAATGGGCACAACATATGCTAATTTCCAGTCTTCTGGGACGACTCCCGTTAACAAGGATTGGTTAAATAAATCTGTTAACGGTTTTTCTATTACATCACTGAGCTCTTTTAATAATTTAGGGTGGATCCCATCAGGCCCCATTGACTTATTTGTCTTTACTTTAGACAGCTGCTGTAGAACCTCCTCCTCTGTAAACTGATATGTAATTGTCTCGTTAGTGTTTCCTCCTAACTGAGGTCCCTTTCCTTCCTTTTCTTCTGCAAAGACTGAACAAAAATATTCATTGAGGCAGTCAGCGAGACTTTTATCCTCTTCTACATACCTTCCTTCCTTTGTTTTTAATCTAAGTAATCCTTGTTTTACTTTTCTCGTTTATGTATCTAAAAAATGTTTTGTCCCCCTTTTTTACTGACTGAGCTATTTTCTCTTCTGCATGTGCTTTGGAAGCTCTTATAAATTGCTTTGCCTCTTTCTGCCTAATCTTATAGGTTTGCCTATCTTCTTCACTCTGAGTTTTTTTATAATTATTGAATGCTGTCTTTTTGTTCTTCACTATTTTGGCCACTTCTGCAGAGTACCACAGTGGTTTCTTCCCTTTTTTGTTTTTGCTAACAAGCCGAATGCAATTTCCTGTGGCCTTCAATAATGCTTCCTTTAAATAATCCCATTTCTCCTGGACTCCCTTTAAACTCCTCCAGTTGGATAATGACTCCTTCACACAAAATCTCATTTTAGAAAAATCTGTTTTTTTAAAGTCTAAAACTTTTGTTTTTGTGTGGTGCGGCTCCATCCCTGTTCTTATATTAAACCACACTGACTGGTGGTAACTAGATCCCAAATTTTCACCTACAACAACGTCCGATACCAAACCTCCATTTGTGAGTATTAAATCCAATATGGCCTCTTTACGGGTCGGCTCCTCAACTACTTGTGTTAGAGATAATCCCAGTAAGGGGTTTAAAATATTTGTACTCCTGGTGCACCCAGCTATTTTGGTTTTCCAGTTCACATCAGGAAGATTAAAGTCCCCCATGATAATAACTTCCCCCTTCATTGCCATTTTGGCTATTTCCTCAAACAGCAGATTATCTAGTTCTTCTACTTGTCCAGGGGGTCTATAGATCACACCTACACGAGCTACTGTATGATTGCCAAATGTTAGCGTAACCCAGACTGACTCTATGTTCACCTCGCTCACTTTTATTTGGTTCGTTTTTATGTTGTTTTTCACATACAGGGCCACTCCTCCTCCTTTCCTACCTTCTCTGTCTTTTCTATATAAAGAGTACCCCGGTATTGTTATGTCCCAGTTATTTTTCTCACTGAACCATGTCTCAGTAACCGCCACTAAATCTACTTTTTCAGCTGCCATCATTGCCTCCAGTTCATTGATTTTATTGACTAAACTGCGAGCATTTATAGACACGACTCTGAGCTTGTCATTTTTTACCCCGCATGTTGCTTGCACCCTCCGATTTAGTTTTGGGGGACAATCGGGCAGATTGTTTTTTACCCTTTTGTCCCCCCTCCTAGTTTAAATATTCCTTTGTGAAACCTTTGAACTTCTCACTGAGAACATATCTTCCCCTATGAGTAAGATGCAAACCATCTTTTTTATACAGTTCCTTTCTGCTCCAATTAGAGCTATCATGGGACACAAAGCCAAATCCTTGCTCCCGACACCATTCCCGAAGCCACAAATTAAATTCCCTATTGCGCATCTGCCTATCTTGAATGTTATGCACAGGCAAAACTTCAGAGAATGACACAGTGGACGCAATCTGCTGTATTTCACCTCCAAGAACACAAAAATCTTCCTTATGATAGAGCTCCAAAGTAAAACTCACAAATAAGTATAAAATAAATTTAAAAAGGAAATATATATATAATACATAGGCAGGGGAGTGTGGGCCCCCCAGACTCAAGGGCCCGGGTGTGGTGGCACCCTCTGCACCCCTGAAAACCAAGAACGGAGCAACGGAAAAGACCAGCTCTGACCAGTAAAACCTGGCCTGGAGCGCTTTGCAGGTTAAAGTGCTGCCCATATGTCAGGATGTTGACACACGAGCTTGGGCCTCTCTGCAGCAGCACCAAGTTCCTTGATAGACGAAAATCATGTGGAATCTGAAAAAAATGACTGATTTCTAGACCAAGGACAAGTTGAGATCAGGATGATTGGTACACTGGTGAACAGCAGGTAGTAACAATTTTGTTATCTGCCAGTTTCATCGGAACTGACGTTTGCTGATCTTCCTGGTTTATCACAAGGAAAAAAAACTCTCAAGCACTCCGCAATTCATAATGGGGATTGCAGTGCATGACGATCTATGCTGTTGCTGGGCATTAAATCACAGCATATAGAAAGTCATGCGCACCTTAAGGAGTTAATATACAGTAGGACAATGGTCCCCAACCCTGGTCCTCAGGGCCTGCTGACAGGCCACGTTTTCCAGATATCTGAATCACAGCACAGGTGATATGATTTGCTGTTCAGTGATTGCAGGATTCAGTCTGCATTTCCCCAAGGTGATCTGCAAAATCTGGCCCGTTAGTGGGCCCTGAGTTCCAGGGTTGAGGACCACTGCAGAAGGGCCCTGCTCTGGGAGTAGCAGCTATCCCCACCAACCACTACGTCCGAATCATAAGCCAAATTTTAACACTTGTAGAATGAGTGGTTAGCTATGGCTGGATTTTATTATGTGCAGCCCTTATGGCCTGATTGTCAACCCAGCCCTGATTCTGATACGTCGAATCAAAAAAAATAGAAAAATAATACACGTGTGTTGTACACCGGCTAGAATGCTTAATAGAAAATCCTTGGCATTTCACAGATTTTTAGGCCTGAAGTACAAAAAGATCTACATTAGCGTGTGAGTTTAATATCAAGTAACACATAATTCACAGTATTTCCCTACCCTGTAATTACACAGCCACTAAATAAAACCGGCAGGAATTGGTTATTTCTGCTGCGCGCTATTAAAATATTTAATTAGTTTTGAAGTTCTCTTGCAAAGTCGAGGCTCCGATTCCAACTGACCAGACCCCTCGCTCTGTATAAATGGAAGGGAGATTTAGGAGACGCGGATGTTACTTCAAGAAAAAAAACCAAAAACCTGTGCGGTTAAACCCCTATTAGTTTATGTACAGAGGCTGAGAAATGTCAGCTTGAAATTGTCAAAAACAGTGAGTCTGAAATGTTTTAGAAACGTGTCAGACAGAGACCAGATCTCTTTCTTTAAGGAGGTGGGAGAGACAAACACAAATTTTAATGTTCAAGATCCCTTCCAGTTACATTGACTCACCCCCCCCATAGGCACTCCGTGTCCTTACCCAATGTAATGTACCTGTGAGCAGATGTATCGGATTATATTAACGATATTATTAGACAGGTGTATTCGAGTTTGGACAAATTGAGGGGCCTGATAACAACCTGGACATTACAGGCGAGACTCAAATGGAAAACGTTTGCGTCAAGTGTTTTCCATTTGCAGTTCACATGTGATCAGCTCCGTAGGACTCCATGTAAACAGACACGATGACACATGAGATCAGGACGGGGTGGCGGAGGGATACACTGAGGGTCTGCCCACTGAGTGAGGAAGCGGCGGATCCAACCGCTCTCACCATAGAGGGATCTGAGTTGAGAATGGGATTCTTGTGGTTAGATTTGTGTGTTATGTGATTCAACAGAAGCGAAATCACTTAACACCAGGGTTGAACGGACCTCATTCAAACCTCAATAACATCAGGTGCAGACGGAAGAGGAGCTGGTTGTAATAGCTCATTCTTCATCTGCCAGAGGCTCATTATTGTTCCCTACATGAAGTATAGGAGACATAAACGTACCGTATCCAGGCACAACATCTGAGATGCAAGCTCAGCTCGTGTCTCTGAAGGAATGAGGATTTAAACTTAAGCCAGAAACAGGTTGTGATCTGGCCAGAGATTAGCTCAATTTTTGGCCGATTTGTCCGAAACAGGAATCAACGAAGGAACACCACAATGAATATACCCAAGTATGGACCACATTGATGGATTTTAGCATGTAAGGTTCATTTTTATTTCAGTTACTGCACTCAAAATTTAGGGGTACATTGCATTAAAATTTCATTCAGAGTGGCTGGACAGTTTGGAAGCCCGCCCACCCACCCCCTTATCCTTTGTAACTGACCAACCATGACTAGTCGTGAGAGGTCAAGTATATTCAACCTCCTTTTATGCAACCCCCTCAAATTCATTCCGCAGGGTTGGGTAATGGGGGGGGGGGATTGTCACAGAATCCCTTGATACCTACACGCCAAAATTGCCTACCTACACTGCTAGTCTTTAGCCGGATCACCATACACAGGACAGAGTAAAAGTCAGAACAAGCCAGAAGTCAGAACCAGAATGGGTAGTCAGGCAAAGCCAGGTGTTAGAACCAGAATGGATAATTAAAGTCAGGAGTCCGCACACAAGGAATCAAGGAGAGCAAGGGTTAATACTAGAGAGTAGTCAGGAACAAAGCCAGAGTCCATACATGGTCTATCAGTAATATAAGAACAGGAATCAAACTCATCAAAATAAAACACGACAGGGCAATGAGACTTACCGCTGGCATTCTAAAGCCACGCCCCACCCAGGTCACTGACCTGCGATCGCCAGCAATATCACTCGGCTG
Source organism: Leptobrachium leishanense (assembly GCA_009667805.1). Lineage (NCBI taxonomy): Eukaryota > Metazoa > Chordata > Amphibia > Anura > Megophryidae > Leptobrachium > Leptobrachium leishanense. The sequence continues at coordinate 101,238,591 of CM019074.1, forward strand.
CCAGCCACCAAAATGCAAGGATAGCGCTGCCAGCTGGGGGAATGCAAGCGGTGGGGAATGCAAGCTGTGCCGGGTGCCGCCTGTTGCGATGGCAAACTGTGCACCCGCATGCCCCAAAGGCCGGCTCTGGACTCCAATACCATGAACTCCTTACCAGCTGCCAAAGGGTGAAGGTTTCATTAAACGTTTACTTTGTGGTAACAGTCTTGCGCAGGCTCACAGGTTAATCTACCAGCAACAATTAAATGAAATTAAATATTTAGTCTGAGCATTCCTCAAACCGGTCCAAAGAAACTTTGTGAAAGATGACATGCCCTCCCAACTTTTTAAAAATGTCCTCCATCCACCACTGTCGGGAGTGGATGCCACCGACTCATCACTCCGGCATGGTGATTGATCTATTGTCCTCTCCTTGGAGCGGCACTCTGGTCCGCCCAGGTCTTGGAGCACGTTGCAAGCAGTGGCTGGTGGTGTTGCCAAGCGGTTCCATAGTTCAGGGGAGCAGCAACCCAGCGTCGGCTGTCCTGGGGAAGAAGTGCTAGGGATTCAGCCACTGCCAGACTGTTATGGGAAGAGTGCAATGAAGTCCGGAGGGGTGTGACCGTGTCTGAGCACCCTATTTAAACCTCCTGAATTACCAGGAGAGTGATCGGACAATCTGTGCTTCCCTGTTGAACTCTGCTCTGTGCAAACTTTACCTGTTGACCTATTATTGAACAAGATATATGGAGACGGCGGGGGTTACAAAGATTAGAAGAAACCAAAACGGTTATACCAACTGTCATACCACCAACTGTCCTACTAATGCATACCACCAACAGTCCTATTAATGCAGACCCTCAAAGGCCGGTTTCTTTTCTTCTATGTAGGTTGTAGTTTGGGGCATCTAAATTACAGCAGAGAGCCAGTGGGGCAAGTTATAGGTTTATTAGGAACCCTGTGCATGTTGTACGATGTGTGTTTTGAGTAACCAATCATATACAGCTACCGTTAAACCTCTTTATCCAACTTTCAGACAAGTCCCAGTGCACTTGGCACCTATTGTTCCTGGGTTTTTTTTCCAGTTTTTGTATGTTTTTTGTCCATGTCTCGTGACTCTGCAACTCTAGGCCACATTGTGTGACATTTTTATCCATATATACCAATAAAGGTTATAGATTATATTTCGCCCAAAAGCCCAGCCTCTACACGCACATATATTGACCCAGTATCAACACTTTGGCTTGTTTTTGGACTTCCCCACTTACAACCCACCATGACCCATGGAACTGGATATGGACTCACTTCTTTGATTAGCCCTTGAATATCACGTATCGGTCACACCTCTTAACCCCTGACAGTCATGCATAAGTAGGGACTTTTGGATTGACAGGTCCACTCAGAAAAATAAAAAAAAAATTGTATTTGTCCAAGCCTATGTCTATTACCTACACTCTACGTACATTGCAGAGCGAGACAATGACATGTCCCCATCCGTCCATTAAGGTCCACCATGATTGGGTGGGGGCGCCGAGTAGGTCCAGCCCAAATTAATTGTATAATATATCCACCCAACACCTATTAGTGGTGGCTGGAGGGGGACCAACAAGAGGACCCCCATCATTAACAACTGGGCAGCATCAGCTGCTCATATTTGACCCCTAAGGAGCTGGGAGTGTTATGGAGATCATATGAACCCCAATACAACTATGATCAGAAATTAATTTCGTTTGGAATAAATGTAATGCCCGATGTTTGGACAAATCAAATTGTCAGACATTTTTAGGCGATTCCATTCGTACAAGATGGAATATGTTTAGCACGCACAAGTCTGAATTATCGCACAGTGACTTTAAAGCAGTTTTATTCTTCTTTTCGTTTTGCCTTTTTAACATTTTCCGTCTTTCCCACCTCTAATTGTCTCTGTGACCGTAGAGGACACGTCTGGAAAACGCTCGATCCTAACATGTGAAAACGCAGTAGCCTGTAAATAAAATAATTACAATCTAGGCGTACGGTTACCTTTGGGCCCATTAGCTCCGCTGCTAGAAATGTGGTCTTTATTATAACATCCGTGTCTCTTTAATCCATACCAGCCACTCTCCGGGAAAATGTTTGGCTATCTGGTTGCCAACAGGGATACTCAATACCATAACAGGCTTTTCACTTCTGTGGTTGGGAGGTAACATAAAGAGAAGATGAACTACCTTAAAATGTTATTACCTGTGACAGGGGCAGTTAGTGGAAGATTTATCAGACGGATTAGAAAACATTGCTGTACTGTGACTCAGACCCAGCGTAACTTGGCCTGACCTTGAAATGCTGTCGTCGAGCTGCTCCGCGTTCTTTGGGTAATCAGACTTTCCGAAGGCTGAAATCCCAAGTATTGTAATGCAGCCATTAAGATAGGAAAAAATGCCAAAAAAATATCTATACACTTGTACATATGACCAGAGGCAGCTCTAGAGTCAGTAAGGCTTGACTGAGGACCTAGAATGGTTTAAAAATGTAGAAATTAACAAACAAATTAACGAAGGCTCAGAAAGAGCACTTGGCTTGTTGCTGTATGGAAAAATAATGTATTTGTGTGTATATCAGTGTGTCTATGTCAGGGCCACTTGCCTGTCGGTGTCGGGCACGGCTAACTCTCCAGTCCAGCAGCACCACACACCAAGGGCATCCTGGCTCCCCTCCTCGGTGTGGTGGCGGCCCACTGGGAGGTCGGCTACCAGCTCCCTGCCTCCAGCAGCTAGACTCTGCCAGAGCCTGAGGCTTCAGACCTTGACCAGGGCATGGACTAGGCTTTGCCAATATGGCAGCCAGCCCGCATAGCATGCTGATGACGTCAGTGTACTGGTCAACGAGGGTAAAACCACTGTGTATAAAAACCCAGTCAGCTTACTAGGTCCTTGCTCCGTAATTGAAGCAGTTCCCTAAAGCTTTCTCTTATTACTCCTGTGTCTTCCTGCGTGTCTACCTCAGCCTGTATATTGACTACAACTACTCCCTACCGCCCCTGGGTACCGTGCTTGATTTTACAGAGCACCAGCCCTCACCACTTGAGCTCCCACTCCCTTCCTGGGAAAAAACCTAACAGCATACTGAAATTCCATACAAATATCATCATGTGAGGCCCCTATTTGAGCAGCACCCTAGGCTCCTGCCTATATGGTCTAATCGCAAAGGTGCCTCTACATAAGGGTATACTGTGTATAGGATATGAACATTGGCAGATATAGATCGATAAGGGCACGAAAGGAGCTGTCCATGGTGGAAGGACATTGTCCCAATGCACCATGTTGCTCTGCCATGTGAGAAAACCATCAATGGGTGCAACTACAAGGACAAAAGTCAGCTGTACTGGCCATAACAAACACCATAGCCCGATATTTGACTTGAGGGACCAGATGTTAGTATGAATTATCATAAAGCCAGGATATACTAGGTTATCTTGATTTTGAGTTCACTTGGATGCTCGTACACAAATTTTGTTTTTGATTTTGCAGACTTGCTGGTCGAAAAGTAACATATGCATAGCTTGTTCATGATGCAGGTCAGTCTTCTCGTATCCATTTAGCTTGCCTTTAGAGTCTTCTTGATTGCAAATGCAGGAATGCAGTCCTCATAGACCCATTGTTGGGCAAATCGTAAACATTCCATGGGCTTCCCTTTTTTCATTGCACAATGGAAACTGGACCATTCCTGGGATTCGCTGTAGTTTGTTTGCCTTGCTCTAGTGGTCCAACTTGGGGTTAAGGCCCAGCACTTTGAAACTGGTGATGTGGCCTGTTTTCAGAGGGCTAGTATTCTTTTTTGCACTTTGGACGTTGGAGATAAAGTTTTAGCTCTACACCTCTCATTTAATTGTCTTTTGACCATGATTCCATTATGGGTGGCACATTCTTCCACTCAACTGCATCTTTCTCGCTCTCTCATCTCAAGAGTGCAAAAACCAGAGTCCTCCGGATAAAAATTTTACTTCCATCCCTGCCGGGTCCTCCTTTACTCCAATGCTCCTCTGAGAGTTGCAGCACCAGAGAAGGAAGGATACACTGGGACACGCGGTGTAGCGCCAACGTGTAATATACTGCACAGATACTGCGAAAAGCATTCTAGTTTTGCACATCCTGTCCCGCACAAAGCTCTGAACAGCGTCTCCCAGAGCGTATCTCACTGGGGCTACTGTAGCATGTTCCTTGTGGCTCCTTAGACACGTCTCATCTCCACTCGGCTTCGAATCCTGGCCCGAATTGGAAAATTACTATGCTTGGGGCTCCCAACCGTTCCGGATAAGCCATGCTCAACCTGTATTTTTTTTTTTCACAAAATATAAAAATATATAAATATAATAATTTCTGCACTTTATTACGGTGCTGTATTTCTTTTTTAATGCCACCCCTGCCGGACAGGGTTATTCTAGGAATCGTTTTTCATTTCTCAGAATAACTCTTCATTCATTCTGCTCCGAGTTTTAATGAAATACGCAAAACCTTGTGAACGGCAATTCTGTGCTTTTTTTTTTTTTTTTCAGTGCCATTTTCTGCGGAGACAAATGAGAGAAAACATTGAGTATCTGGGCGAGGGGCCGGTGTGAGTGATAGCTGGTGAGCAGGCTATGAATAAAACACTGTGCCTCCAGGTCTCCCCCAGGACTGCTGATGCAGTAGGCCACGGAAAATGTGAACGTAAGCTGCGGCCTCTCAAAATATCATATGGTCACCACCCAACCCAAGAAATGGACTTCTTGGCCGGTCTCCAAGGTCCTGTTTGTTATTTTACATCAGCTAATTCAACGTGAAAATAAACATGGGTCTGATAAATCAGAGCGATCCCTCTGACCTTTAACCCTACAAAAATCTCTTCGTTCAAGCTTTAAGAGCGTGGTGGGCATCCAGTGAGGACCTGTCAGATATCATACATCCATCTGGACCTGATGCTTACCTCCTGATTACACCCTTTCAAGTCGTTACACGTGTTACAATTATTGAGCTTCATTTTGCTCTTTACAACGAAAACATAAGACGCGACATAAGAGAAACAAAAGACAAACAGTCCTTCGACAATAACAAAACGACAAAGTCAATTTAGTAAAAGAAATGTGATCCAATATTAACAAAAAACGTCAATTAATTTTACGAATAATGGTATGTTTGGTACAGAGATATTCCATGTCAAGACTTTTGCAACGTCTCACTGTATTGACCAGGAATTACTTTTGAACAAAAAAGCAACGTTGTGGAATTTATGCGCAAAAAATATATAAAAAAAAATATGGGTGAAGTTCCCTGGATCGTCACAACAATTCTCACTTTAATCAGTATAAATTCTACAGCTGTTAGTAACTTTTCACAATTCCCGATTAACTTCTAACACTATTGCGACACTGGAGAAAAAAATGGCTGAAAAATTGGGAAGGTTTGAAAGTCAATGCCATTTCGGCCATATCTGCCCAGAATTTACGCAATTCCCGTGACGAATCCTCACAATTTTCCAATTTGTCCAATTTGTAGGGATGTGCGTTTCGGGTTTCGGAATTTTCACGAAATCTCCCGATTCGTGCATTCGGATTCGGCCGATTTTCTGAAAATTTTCGGATCCAGAAACTGCAGATCCGAACAAATTTCCGAGCCGAAACTAAAACTTTTCTGAATTTTTGAATGGACTGGAAATGTGTAAAATCGAAATTCATTTTCGTTCCAATCGTGATTTCGGCTCCATTCCTGATTTCGGTTCCATTTCAGTAATTTCGGACATTGTATTTTTCGGTTATATCGCTGATTCTGTAATTTTGTATCATTCCCATCTCAATGTATCCTTCCTGGAAAACCAGAGAAATCTCAATGTATCCTTCTTGTAAAACCAGAGAAATCTCAATGTATCCTTCTTGTAAAACCAGAGAAATCTCAATGTATCCTTCTTGTAAAACCAGAGAAATCTCAATGTATCCTTCTTGTAAAACCAGAGAAATCTCAATGTATCCTTCTTGTAAAACCAGAGAAATCTCAATGTATCCTTCTTGTAAAACCAGAAAAATCTCAATGTATCCTTCCCGGGAAACCAGAGAAATCTCAATGTATCCTTCTTGTAAAACCAGAGAAATCTCAATGTATCCTTCTTGTAAAACCAGAGAAATCTCAATGTATCCTTCTTGTAAAACATGAGATATCTCAATGTATCCTTCTTGTAAAACCAGAGAAATCTCAATGTATCCTTCTTGTAAAACCAGAGAAATCTCAATGTATCCTTCTTGTAAAACCAGAGAAATCTCAATGTATCCTTCTTGTAAAACATGAGAAATCTCAATGTATCCTTCTTGTAAAACATGAGAAATCTCAATATATCCTTCTTGTAAAACCAGAGAAATCTCAATGAATCCTTCTTGTAAAACCAGTGAAATCTCAATGTATCCTTCTTGTAAAACCAGAGAAATCTCAATGTATCCTTCTTGTAAAACATGAGAAATCTCAATATATCCTTCTTGTAAAACATGAGAAATCTCAATGTATCCTTCTTGTAAAACCAGAGAAATCTCAATATATCCTTCTTGTAAAACATGAGAAATCTCAATGTATCCTTCCTGTAAAACCAGAGAAATCTCAATGTATCCTTCCCGGAAAACCAGAGAAATCTCAATGTATCCTTCTTGTAAAACCAGAGAAATCTCAATGTATCCTTCCTGGAAAACATGAGAAATCGTATCGTAGCGACAGAAATATCGCATCCGAAAAACCATTAGTTTACGTCAAAACGAATAGACACTTTGAAACGAGGAGAACAGATGTTCCGAAAAACACGAAAATTTCCGAAATCACGAAAAAAAAGTCGATGCGAAAAACGAACCGAAACGAACCAAACCGCACAGAAATGGAAATCGGCCGAAACGAGCCGAACCGAAAGTTTACAAAATCCGAACGAAAAACACCACCACTCCGTGAGTTTTATGGATTGTTTCTTGGCCTGTGTGATATATAGTCGAGTACTTGTGTTCTCAAACCATGGTGTGTGAATGACCAGTGGTCTCCAATCACAAGATCGAACATGGTGGTCTTTGTTTTGACATAATGGAAGAAATACTTTACGACAGGCCTTAAGAAAAAAAAAACCTAAATTGCGACAGAAACAGGAGGCACGTGGGGGCAATCCGAAGCGATGGCTCACATGTACGTTATTTAAATTCATTTTCCTATTTTATAAAAAGCTTGGGGGTTGAATTGAGGGCTTTCCATAAAATAAAATTTAAAAACACACGAGGTACATCGAGTGAAATCCTAAATGACTCTTCCAAAAAATAGTCTAGTGTAGATATTTTATATAGTCCCCAGATTTTGCCAGAGGTGTCTGACGGATCATGGTCACTCAGGACATTTATCTACTGAGAATAAAGTGAACGTGTGGTTTGTCCAACGGGGTTTGCGAATGCTTTGTTGTATTGGCCCTACAACCATCAGGGTTATTCAAACAAAGGTGAAAACCAGGAGAATTGGCAGGAGAAGAGAACAATCTAGACCATATAGCCGATTTGGAAAGTGTGATAAAATAGAGATATTTTCTGGTTTGGCTCTTTAGACCGAGAATTTTCACTTCTCCAGTCATTCTCCTGGTTTTAACCTCTCTCTGAATAAACATAGGCCTAAGGGAGGGCTGAGGGTTTCTCTCCAGGTCTCTCAAGTGATGAGAAGCCCATCATTTACTCCTCACACGTATCTGTAGCCTAAATAACGTGTTAAAAGGGCCACTTTATGCAAATTAAGTGATCACAGTGCTCTCTGAGCATCCTCATCCCGTTCCCTCATCCATGGAGTTCTTGGAGCTCAAATTCAACCCTCCAAATGAAGGGGCTTTGCTCCACTCTGAAGCTCTGGTTAATATGGGCTGACCTGACCTTCAGGCACAGAAAGTGGTTACCATTACCAATTTGATCCCTACTTCTACCACCCAGTCACTGGATTGTTAGAGCATCCAGACCCCCAGATGTGGGCACACGACATGCTCCTGGCCTATTTCAAGTTGGGTGCCTGACAGCGAGCTAGAGACCAGCCATGTGCTTGTTGCAAGCTGCGATTTAAAGATATCTAAAGGGTTATAAGAGAGGGGTGCATGGGAGGTAATGAGGAGGTGTTCATTTTTAAAACTATTCAACTCTCGTACTAATCCTTGAGTATCCCTTTAATGAACTGGCTCTCCACGTTGGGCCACAGTTGGCCCTATCAGGTGGTTACAGTGGCCAAGTATCTCCGTGCAGGACACTCAATACCAAGATTAAAACTCAGCAATAGACATGTGCATTCGTTTTAGTACTAAAACGATTTAGTCCGAATTTTGAGAAAATTTAGTTTTAGTATGACTCAAGAGAAACGAAACTGCTCAGTACAAAAAACGAAAGAAACTAAAATAAAATGCACTACATTTTAGTTTCAGTCCTTTTTGTGATATTACATTGATGAGTGAAGGAGACCAGTAATGAAGAGCGCAACATCGCAACATCCGAAGTTCTGCATCCTCCACATGCCAAAGCAGTAGGATGTTCTATACAGAGAGGGGCATTAATTAATGCAGGAGGATGTTCTATACATTATACAGAGAGGGGTATTAATGCAGGAGGATGTTATATACATTATACAGAGAAAGGTATAAATTGAGGAGGATGTTCTATACAGAGAGGGACATTAATTAATTCAGGAGGATTTACTATATATTATACAGAGAGGGGTATTAATTAATGCAGGTGGATGTTGTATACATTATACAGAGAGGGGTATTAATTAATGCAAGAGGATGTTCTAAACATTATACAGAGAGGAGCCTTTTTTTTTAGCCTTTAAATCCCTTTAAGCCCTTTAAAGTGGCTGTGATGCTGAGATTGCCTGCTTGTTACATTATCTCTCAGTACAATGTATCAGGCTCAGCTGTTACAGTAACTGACTGTAACAGCGCTCATAGTTTCAGTAAAACAAGAAAATAATATTGTTCTAACCTGTTATATATAAAAATATTATTTACTAGTTTTACTGAAACTCTGAGCGCTGTGATGAGCAGCAGTCAGTTACTGTAACAGCTTTGCCTGACACGGGGCAGTATTACAATGTTGGTGCTAACTTAACCAGAGCTGTTGTAAACTGAAAAACTCCATAGACTATAATGGCTCTGGGAAGTTTACAACAGCTCTGGTTATGTTAGCACCAACTATGTAATATGGCCCACATTGTGCTGAGAGTGAGAGATACTGTAACGAGCAGCGATCTCAGCCCTCTGAGGAGCCACTATAATAGTAATTGTATCCACTAGTTTTCGGATGAATGAAATTAGTTTTCATACTAAAGAACTGAAAACGAATTTCTTTAGCAACTAAATAAATTGCATTTTAGGACTAATCCATTAGTTCAAAACGAAATTTTGTGCTGTGCACATGTCTACTCAGCAATGGCCCAATGAAGGCATTTAGGGAACCAAAATATACAAAAGAAAGCCTTATAATTAAACTCTGGATGGTTTTCACACACTACAGAGCTAATACATACGTCCAGCAGCTGAAGCTAGGCTTGTGCACCGATTTTTTTTTCGGTTCGATTCGGTTCGATTTTTCGGATTTTTAAACTTTTCGATTCGGCTCGTTTCGACCGATTTCGGTTTCGATTCGATTCGGTTCGGCCCGTTTTTCGGGTACATTTTTTTTTCGGAATTTCGACCATTTTTCGTATTTTTCGTGTCATTTTGCCCGTTTTTTGTATCGACTTTTCGTTTGTTAGAAAAAATTTCGTTTTTCAGAAAATTTTCGTTTTTCGGAACATCTGTTCTCCTCGTTTGACACATTTCAAGTCCATTCGAAAAATCCGAAAATATTTCGTTTCGGCTCGGAAAACATTTCGGATCTGAAATTTTCGGATCTAAAATTTTTCGGAAATTCGGCCGCATCCGAAAACACGAATCGGGAAATTTCGTGAAAATTCCGAAATTCCGAAACCCGAAACGCACATCCCTAGCTGAAGCACGTACCAGGCCACCACCAATATTTTGACCCGCAACCAAAACACTAAAACCAGCTTTCTAGCTCAGCACCAGGCCAAGAGAGTAACTGGAATACATAGGACTAGCTATGAAACTCAGCAACAGGGGATACCAAGAACCGGAGGAAACTTATGGCCAGTAGGCTTGTGCACCGATATTTTTTCAGTTCGATTTGTTCGGATGTTTAAAATTTTCGATTCGGCTCGTTTTGACCGATTTCTGTTTCGATTCGGTTCGGCTCGTTTTTCGTGTACATTTTTTTTTCGGAATATCGACCATTTTTCGTATTTTTCGTGTCACTTTGCTCGTTTTTTGTATCGACTTTTCGGAAATTTCAGAAAATTTTCGTTTTTCGGAACGTCTGTTCTCCTCGTTTCAAAGTGTCTACGATAATTCTGGCGATTCTATCGTGTTTTTTTTTTATTAAATAAAGATCCTGTTTTTCTTCTGAATAATTGAATATACATTTCACAACTTTATTTAATCATATTAAAATGGTATGAAAGCCAAGGAACAAAAAAAATGAACAAAACGATTTAAAAAAACGCTAAACTGACCCGAATGCCACAAGAAACAAGTGATACGCATTTACAAATACAAAATTTACAGAATCAGCGATAGAACCGATAATAGTTAAATATACGATGTCCAGAATTACCGAAATGGAACCGAAATCACGAATGGAACCGAAATCATGAATAGAGCGAAAATAAATTTAGATTTGACACATTTCAACTCCATTCGAAAACTCCGAAATTTTTTCGTTTCGGCTCGGAAAACTTTTCGGATCCGACCTGATTCGGAAATTCGGCCGAATCCGAAGACACGAATGGGGAAATTTCGTGAAAATTCCAAAATTCCGAAACGCACATCCCTAATGGCCAGAAGCTCATGGGCATCTAGTCAATATGCATCTAAAATACTGAAGGGTTAGCAGCGGCGATTTAAAAGAACCAGAACCAAAGATGTTCAAAATGGATCATAAAATCATAAAACCAATTGCAACCCTCCACACAAGGTGAACAATGTTCACCACGGGACTTTCATATCATAAAGCCAGCAGTATACCCACGCGTGGAGCCACTGAGGCCCAACATGAAGGGTTGGGTGCTTCCATCATCACAGCTCATCTTGGACTCCAGTCCGGAGCTAAACCGCATAGGACATGCAGTATGGTTCGATTTGAATCTGACAAACGTGTTAATCTGGGTACAGATGTTCATTTAATTTACTTTAATGATTTGAGCGCAAATTAATATAAAACAGACACACTGGATAAGTGTCGATTTCAGACCACACGGTGGCCTCCTTAACACGGGAGATCTGTGAACTTCAGTCTAGAAGATAAAGTGACAGAGGGTGGTGGTAACATCACCTCTGTTAGTTCGTGTAATAAAAACGTCACCCAAAAAGACTGACTTTATTTATTTAGTGCTTTCCAGATTGTAAGAGCAGACAGGACCCGCAGCCTATCTGTAGGTTATCAGATAGTTATTGTACCTTATCGGTGTCTGTCAAGGACTGTCATCCCCTCCACAAAGCACCCGCCACACTAAATGCTCTTGTCCGGGTGACTTAATGCTTGATTTACCGTCCGACATGTGCTATGACATCTAGTCACTTTCAAAAGGATCTTTATATAATACCCAAAAACAAAAGAAATACTTTGATATGTTGGAGATAAAATATATATAAAAAAAAATAAAAAATGTATTAATATTTTAATATCAATTCTATTTTAATCAGGTTAATAACTACGTGCTTCGTTTGGGAATCTCCATGTCCTTTCCTTTCTGCTTTTAAGGGATGGTGGATGATCGTTAAAACGCGTTCATATTTCGAAGGCTGTTTTTCTCGATAAATGAGAGATTCAATCAGACTTTCTGCATGGATTGGGAGTCGAGATGTTCTACTACAGGTAAAAAGACCAGGCCCAGTTTAGCCATCGGACATACCAGGCCAACCGCGTAGAGGCACATAATGGACAATGGTAGGGTGTAGTTGTGGATCCTTCTTTCAGTTCTGCCTCTTCCCACATTACCATGACACTTCCCAGGGTTGGCTTTTGACCCAAGTCCGTTCCTGATAACAATCGGCAATGTTGGATGCTGCACACCACACGGCTTTTACCTGCGGGGCCACCTCTCTGGGATTACTCTATTCTCATAGGTCATGTAGTAGCAATAATAGACATGCAACTTCCAGGATTTAACCCCTTAATGCAGGGGGCAGAGCCTCAGGGTGGTATAGCATACCCTGGGCTCTCCGGCAACTCCACAGCCCATCTTCAACTGATGCCAGTCATGGGACAGCCTGAACGCAAGCAGCCTACCACCAGTTGCGGCGATCAGCTGCAGGGAACAGGAGTGGGCCTGTTAAGTTGCCGGAGAGCCATGGGGCATGCTATGCCAGCCTGCGGCATTCAAGCTCACCTGAAGCTGGGATGGCATAGCACGTCCCGCTGCATCAAGGGTTTAATGAAGACCTGTTTTATTCCACAAAAATGGACCTTGGCAACGTTTCGTCCCAACAAGCCTTCCCTGATGAGACCTACACCTTTCATTGAAGGTTGAGTTGCATTTGTCGCACCTCAAAAATCAGCAACCGCAGTTAAAAAGCAAAAACAAAAATATAGTTTGTAGCTGAAACATAGTAGTCCGGCACAGAAAAAAGGCCACAACCTAAAAACTATTCAAAAAAATGGGTAAGTATTGACAGATATATCACAAAATATACATAAATCTACGACTTCTCAAGATCTGAGCCGGAGAGTTTGTCTTGAGAGAAGAGACGCTTGGGAAACACAGAAACCTTTGAAGGCTCCTCTCTGAGAAATGCCTCTCGTCATACCTTCATTACTCCACTAGGACGTCAGTATCTTGTTGTTGTTCACTTAAGGTATAAATCCGAATTTTAAGCAGTGCCAGAGTGTTTGTCCGTGTGTTTCTAGATCATCCTGTACCCAATCGAATTCTGAAACTGCCTATAACGCGACCAGCCATGAATAACTTCCACTTGTCAATAATGACGAGTGATAAAATGAAAACAAAAGAAAGCCAAAAAAAAAGTCACCGCCTCCTGTACGTCTGTTATGCTCTGGAGTTGCTTCAGGCGATCAGGTGTAGTTACAGCATCGTTATGCGCACAAAGAAATGAAGTTGTGTGACTCTGAATATGCTGAATGAGCAGGTTTTTCCATCAGTGGTTTTTTATCTTCCCTGATGGCACAGCGGGCATATTCCAAGATGGCAATGCCAGGATTCATTGGGATCAACTTGTGCAAGAGTGGTTGAGGGAGCATGAGACATCATTTTCACACATGGATTGGCCACCGCACAGTCCAGACCTTTATCCCAAAGATTCTCAATGGGATTATGTGCTGGAGAAGACTTTACGCAGCGCCGCGACTCTCCCATCATCAATACAAGATCTTGGCCACAAATTAATGCCACTCTGGACGCAAATAAATGCTGTGACATTGCATGAGCTTATCGACACGACGCCGCGGCGAATGCGTGACACAATCACAGCAAAAGCCGACGCAACCAGATATTACAGCGTGTGACTTGTTTTTTGGCCAGACAGTACTTTGCAATGCCTAACATTAATTCATTTGCATGATGGGAATAAAACATTAAAACTGGGAAATCAAAATGAAGCAAACCGCATCACATTTTTATCGGTTTTTTTTCAGAGGGATTATTTTTTTGCCGGGTTTCGCCTTGAAATCAATTCTTTATTATTACATTATGCAGGAATATAAGTGACATTTAGCCGTTACTCTACTTATTATGCACCGAAAGAAAAATAATTCTGAATCATACATTTTCATTTACCCAGTACCTTATCAATCATTAGTGCATTTTTATTACATTTCATAACCTTTAAAATGTATAAACAATATAAAACCACTTTAGGCGTCATCTGATCTACCGAGAAATAAATATATAAAAGGGTACGGGGTGGCCTGAGCTAATCATCACCAATGAGGAAAAGAACCATAAAGTCGCTGGATCAGAAATCACTGCATTAACTATATATTTTTTTATATTATTTTTTGCTGGAAAAATACCAAAACATTAGATGGCAGAGATAACTATACTTCTGTAAAAATAGTAAAAAGTGTTTTTTTTTTTCGCCCCCGGGAAAAAAAATAAATAGGAAAATTAAACGAATCAACATAAAAAAAAAGAAATAGTCAACCCCTGTAATATGTGCCTTGCTATAACATCGAGGGTTAATTCTTTATGACATTACATTCATATTCTATATTTAGATTTTTATTTGGACATTTTGTAGCAGGTTCGAAAAACCTTCTAATGTCTATTACCCTATATGTGACGCTTTATATCTGTGTTTACACCTCTATTTATCCAACTAAGGCTAGGGTCAGACTAACGCATGTTTCGCGTTGTCCGTGAAAAAGTGCGTTCGAACGAATGGACGTATTTTTTCACGGAATGCGCGATAGCGGTCATACGATGCGCATTTACGTACGTGATTTTGTACGGATCATCAATAAAACCCTTTTTGCGTCTGGACGTTATGTTGGCCGGACGTGTGCAGCGTCTGACGTCTCCTAATCACGCAAACACGCCGCTATGCGGCCGCAGCGCACTCTGTACGTCAGTACTAGCGGTTTGACGTTCTCGAAAAAATGCGTTCGTTTGCCACTTGCGTTGCATGGACGAACTTTCGTGCGGCCGTTCGTCGTATGTTCCCCGGCATTGGACGTCATTTGCTACTAGCACGGCCGTGATTTCGTGCGGCTAAACGCACGTTAAAACTGCTTTCGTCTGACCTTAGCCTAACTCTTACGTATAGATATAAAGTTTATAGTTACAGAACATTCACACATTCCAGCAATTCAGAGAACTCATAGCTCTGCAACTATAAACTTTATTTGCTGTGTGGAGGCTTTTAATCTTACTTTTTTGCCCTTCACCACAACTTATATATATATAAATATACACACACACATATACACAAACACACACAGTTCGGTCCATATATATTTGGACACAGGCCCTGGTGATGCTCTGCCAGGCCTCTACTGCAACCGTCTTCAGTTCCTGCTTGTTCTTGGTGCATTTTCCCTTCAGTTTTGTCTTCAGCAAGTGAAATGCATGCTCAATGGGATTCAGGTCAGGTGATTGACTTGGCCATTGCATAACATTCCACTTCTGTCCCTTCAAAAACTCTTTGGTTACTTTTGCAGTATGCTTTGGGTCATTGTCCATCTGCACTGTGAAGCGCCGTCCAATGAGTTCTGCAGCATTTGGCTGAATGTGAGCAGATAATATTGCCCAAAACACTTCAGAATTCATCCTGCTGCTTTTGTCAGCAGTCACATCATCAATAAATACAAGAGAACCAGTTCCATTGGCAGCCATACATGCCCACGCCATGACACTACCACCACCATGCTTCACTGATGAGGTGGTATGCTCAGGGCCGGTGCAAGCTTTTTTGCCTAGTCAGGCGAAGGTCTGTTTTGGTGCCCCCCCCCCGTCATGTCAAGCCAATCAGGATAGAGATGCATAATAATCTCTATCGTGAGCGTTCGGTGTCGTCACGCAGAGATTAAAGGATGCTTAAAGTTGGTCTTGCAAGGACAACCTTTAGCAGCGTTGTGAGTCACTGATTGGGGGGACAGCCACCAGTGCTGTCTTTATGGACTTATATAAACACTGTCTTTCTTCTGGAAAGCAGTAGTTACATTTGTCAGACTGTAGGAACAACATATTTGGGTATATATTTGCGGCCCCCAGCTGCTCATATGGGTATATTTGCGGCCCCCTGCTCATGTATGGGTATATATTTGCGGCCCCCAGCTCATGTATGGGTATATTTGCGGCCCCCAGCCTCTTACCTCTCTGCTCAGCTGACTGTGTCTGATTGACTGTGACAGTGTGCACAGCACTGCTCACTGCTGCCTGCTGACTTCTGCTGCCTCACCTTGGCACTGCAGGCCCCCCCGTCGCCCGCTGGCATTCTAGTTCTACTCAGTCCACACTCTCAGGCAGTCAGGGAGGGAGTGAGACGAGAGACCAGACCACCAGGGACAATCAGGGACCAGACCAGGTAGTAGGTTTTTTAGTAGCAACAATTTTTTAGGCTTAGCTTAAGCTAGGCACCGCCACCGTCGCTCTCTGCGTCCCCCTCGTGTGACACGTGACGTCACGTCTCGAGGCGACTGGTGCGAGCGGCCGCTGGCGCTGGCCAGGCATGTCATGCACACGTGCACACGCACCTTTCCCGCTCGCCTGTGATTGGATTCGGGAAGCAAGGCCAGGCAGGGAACCACGTGGTGCTTGTTGTCCCCTCCCTCTCATTGCCCCCTTCCAATCCCAGGCAGGGGCGGATCCAGAGACTAGTCTCGGGAGGGGCACTTACAGAAAATAAGGTGTTTTAGCAGAGAGCCCGACTCACGAGAATTTACAGAGGGCCCGGCTCACAGGAGCTTACAATCTAGAGGAGCAGAGGGCCCGGCTCACAGGAGCTTACAATCTAGAGGAGCAGAGGGCACCCAGGAGCTTACAATCTAGAGGAGCAGAGGGCACCCCGGATTTTACAATCTAGAGGAGCAGAGAGCCCCAGCTCACACATGAATTTGCCCCCAGCTCAAGGATTTGCCCAGCTCATGGATTTGCCCCCAGCTCAAGGATTTGCCCAGCTCATGGATTGCCCCCAGGTCATGGATTTGCCCCCAGGTCATGGATTTGCCCAGCTCATGGATTTGCCCCAGGTCATGGATTTGCCCCAGCTCATGGATTTGCCCCCAGGTCATGGATTTGCCCAGCACATGGATTTGCCCAGCTCATGGATTTGCCCCAGGTCATGGATTTGCCCAGCTCATGGATTTGCCCCAGGTCATGGATTTGCCCCCAGGTCATGGATTTGCCCAGCACATGGATTTGTCCAGCTCATGGATTTGCCCCAGGTCATGGATTTGCCCAGCACATGGATTTTCCCCCAGCTCATGGATTTGCCCCCAGGTCATGGATTTGCCCCAGGTCATGGATTTGCCCAGCACATGGATTTGCCCCCAGGTCATGGATTTGCCCAGCTCATGGATTTGCCCCCAGGTCATGGATTTGCCCCCAGGTCATGGATTTGCCCCCAGGTCATGGATTTGCCCAGCACATGGATTTGCCCAGCACATGGATTTGCCCAGCACATGGATTTGCCCCCAGGTCATGGATTTGCCCAGCACATGGATTTGCCCAGCACATGGATTTGCCCAGCACATGGATTTGCCCAGCACATGGATTTGCCCCCAGGTCATGGATTTGCCCAGCACATGGATTTGCCCCCAGGTCATGGATTTGCCCAGCTCATGGATTTGCCCAGCTCATGGATTTGCCCCCAGGTCATGGATTTGCCCAGCACATGGATTTGCCCAGCTCATGGATTTGCCCAGCACATGGATTTGCCCCCAGCTCATGGATTTGCCCCCAGCTCATGGATTTGCCCCCAGGTCATGGATTTGCCCCCAGGTCATGGATTTGCCCAGCACATGGATTTTCCCAGCTCATGGATTTGCCCCCAGGTCATGGATTTGCCCCCAGGTCATGGATTTGCCCCCAGGTCATGGATTTGCCCCCAGCTCTCACCTGGATTGTTGCCCCAGCTCCGGCAGGGGGTTGAGGGACCCAGATGCCGGGCAGCACGGGAGCGCCTGCCCGATCTTGAACAGTCCGTCCTGTGAAGTGGATGCGGCTGTGTGCGTGCGCAGCCGGTCACGCGGTCCGGCCAGTCAGGTGGTACTGAGACTCAGTACCACCTGATTAGCCGGACCACGTGACCGGCTGCGCACGCACACAGCCGCATCCACTTCACAGGACGGACTGTTCAAGACCGGGCAGGCGCTCTCGCGCTGCCCGGCATCTGGGTCCCTCAACCCCGGGCCAAATCTCGGGGTCGGTCATCCGAATCGGATGACGATTACACCCCGGGCCGGCGCCCCTCACACTGGCAGGACGCCAGACAGTAAGGCGGCCGCCTGTGCCGCCTTACGTTAGCGCCGGCCCTGGGTATGCTTAGGATCATGAGCAGTTCCTTTCCTTCTTCATACTCTTCTCTTCCCATCACTCTGGTACAAGTTGATCTTGGTCTCATCTGTCCATAGGATCTTGTTCCAGAACTGTGAAGGCTTTGTTAGGTCTTGTTTGGCAAACTCTAATCTGGCCTTCCTGTTTTTGAGGCTCACCAATGGTTTACATCTTGTGGTGAACCCTCTGTATTCACTCTGGTGAAGTCTTCTCTTGATTGTTGACTTTGACACACATACACCTACCTCCTGGAGAGTGTTCTTGATCTGGCCAACTGTTGTGAAGGGTGTTTTCTTCACCAGGGAAAGGATTCTTCGGTCATCCACCACAGTTGTTTTCCGTGGTCTCCCGGGTCTTTTGGTGTTGCTGAGCTCACCGGTGCGTTCCTTCTTTTTGAGACTGTTCCAAACAGTTGTTTTGGCCACGCCTAATGTTCTTGCTATCTCTCTGATGGGTTTGTTTTGTTTCTTCAGCCTAATGATGGCTTGCTTTACTGATAGTGACAGCTCTTTGGATCTCATCTTGAGAGTTGACAGTAACAGATTCCAAATGCAAATAGCACACTTGAAATGAACTCTGGGCCTTTTATCTGCACATTGTAATTGGGGTAATGAGGGAATATCACACACCTGGCCATGGAACAGCTGAGAAGCCAATTGTCCCATTACTTTTGGTCCCTTAACAAGTGGGGGCACATCTGCAAACTGCTGTAAGTCCTACACCGCTCACCTGAGTTGGATGTACATACCCTCAAATTAAAGCTGACAGTCTGCAGTTAAAGCACATTGTGTTTGTTTCATTCCAACTCCATTGTGGTGGTGTATAGAGCCAAAGATGTTAGAATTGTGTCGATGTCCCAATATTTCTGGACCTGACTGCATTAATTTTATTTCTTCATTATTTTTGCAAAAGCACATATTGCTTGCTGTACAATAAAAACATGTAATGTTCAAGTGAAAATTCATGTTCCATAAATGACCATTAAGCAGAATATACCTATAAAAGGAATGTGAATTTATAAAAAAAATAAGAGATTAATTAGCACTAGACGTTATCTTGTATATAAAACTTGTTCAAAGATCAAAAATGTCTGATGGTTCACAGCAAGAAGAGAGAGGGCAGAGAGCAGCGCCTCTTATCTGAGATCATACGTGTAAATCATTAAATGTCTCACGTGTTCACTTTAATCGCCTGGCTCTGCTTTGACCACCAAAAAGGCTAGAAATCAATCAGCCAAAAAACAAATTTGGAGGAGCAGCATGTCTGTGGTCATCCTCCTCAAGTCACCAGGGTTTCAATGGTCTGGAGTGAAACTAGAGAGTGACTATGAACCTCCCAAATGTCCCTGTTTAGCGGAGACAGTCCCTACTTTAAAGCCAAATCCTTCTGTACCTCCTTTTTTCCATCTCATCTTTTTATGCTCTCCTCCATATATTCAGGGTGTGTGGGTGTGTTTTTAGGGGTCCTCCATATATTCAGGGTGTGTGGGGGTCTTTTTAGGGGTCCTCCATATATTCAGGGTGTGCGGGTGTCTTTTTAGGGGCTCCTCCATATATTCAGGGTGTGCGGGTGTCTTTTTAGGGGCTCCTCCATATATTCAGGGTGTGCGGGTGTCTTTTTAGGGGCTCCTTCATATATTCAGGGTGTGCGGGTGTGTTTTTAGGGGTTCTTCCATATATTCAGGGTGTGCGGGTGTCGTTTTAGGGGCTCCTCCATATATTCAGGGTGTGCAGGTGTCTTTTTAGGGGCTCCTCCATATATTCAGGGTGTGCGGGTGTCTTTTTAGGGGTTCCTCCATATATTCAGGGTGTGCGGGTGTCTTTTTAGGGGCTCCTCCATATATTCAGGGTGTGCGGGTGTCTTTTTAGGGGCTCCTCCATATATTCAGGGTGTGCGGGTGTCTTTTTAGGGGCTCCTCCATATATTCAGGGTGTGCGGGTGTCTTTTTAGGGGCTCCTCCATATATTCAGGGTGTGCGGGTGTCTTTTTAGGGGCTCCTCCATATATTCAGGGTGTGCGGGTGTCTTTTTAGGGGCTCCTCCATATATTCAGGGTGTGCGGCTGTCTTTTTAGGGGCTCCTCCATATATTAAGGGTGTGCGGGTGTGCTTTTAGGGGCTCCTCCATATATTCAGGGTGTGTGGGTGTATTTTTAGGGGCTCCTCCATATATTCAGGGTGTGCGGGTGTATTTTTAGGGGCTCCTCCATATATTCAGGGTGTGCGAGTGTCTTTTTAGGGGCTCCTCCATATATTCAGGGTGTGCAGGTGTCTTTTTAGGGGCTCCTTCATATATTCAGGGTGTGCGGGTGTCTTTTTAGGGGCTCCTCCATATATTCAGGGTGTGCGGGTGTCGTTTTAGGGGCTCCTCCATATATTCAGGGTGTGTGGGTGTATTTTTAGGGGCTTCTCCATATATTCAGGGTGTGCAGGTGTCTTTGTAGGGGCTCCTCCATATATTCCGGGTGTGCGGGTGTCTTTTTATGTGCTCTTCCATATATTCAGGGTGTGCAGGTGTTTTTTTAGGGGCTCCTCCATATATTCAGGGTGTGCGGATGTCTTTTTAGGGGCTCCTCCATATATTCACCGTGTGTGGGTGTCTTTTTAGGGGCTCCTCCATATATTCAGGGTGTACGGGTGTCGTTTTAGGGGCTCCTCCATATATTCAGGGTGTGTGGGTGTCTTTTTAGGGGTTCCTCCATATATTCAGGGTGTGCGGGTGTCTTTTTAGGGGCTCCTCCATATATTCAGGGTGTGCGGGTGTGCTTTTAGGGGCTCCTCCATATATTCAGGGTGTATGGGTGTATTTTTAGGGGTTCCTCCATATATTTAGGGTGTGCGGGTGTCTTTTTAGGGGCTCCTCCATATATTCAGGGTGTGCGGGTGTCTTTTTAGGGGCTCCTCCATATATTCAGGGTGTGTGGGTGTCTTTTTAGGGGCTCCTCCATATATTCAGGGTGTGCGGGTGTCTTTTTAGGGGCTCCTCCATATATTCAGGGTGTGCGGGTGTG
The DNA here is from genome assembly GCA_009667805.1 of Leptobrachium leishanense. Taxonomy (NCBI): domain Eukaryota; kingdom Metazoa; phylum Chordata; class Amphibia; order Anura; family Megophryidae; genus Leptobrachium; species Leptobrachium leishanense. The sequence continues at coordinate 101,259,638 of CM019074.1, forward strand.
TTTTATGGGGCTCCTCCATATATTCAGAGTGTGTGTATAAAACACAGCTGCACATTAATAATATCTCCCAGCAATGAGTCTATACACTCCAGTAAATGTTGTTCGGAATCACTTTCTAAATATCTTTTCATCTCAGACTATTTTTAAATCATAAAAAAAAAAAAAAAAAAACTATAGAAAAGGGAACGTTATCATTAATTGTAATTTTTTTTTATTACTTATTAATTTTCATGGAAAATAAATTCCCCCTTTAATCAATCTTCGTATTCATATATAATTGTTTCAATATTTGGTTCATAAAAATAATTCAATAACCTGCATTACAGGAAAACACACAGCGCCGTTAGCACATTCTGTCAAAAACGAGAAAAATGAGTTTTCGAAACGTAAAATATATGATTGGAATTGGAAGCAAAAGCATAAATTTTATGTGGTTTCCAAAGACACCTTACCGACTTTCTTTCCCCCCACCCGTTTTTTTTTTCCCCCATCCCACTTTTGGATATAATATATGGTTTTTAAACCATAAACTCGCTCAACTCAAATCCTTATTTATATTCGCTGTGTGTTGCCGCGGCTCTCAATTACCTGGTGCAGTAGAAGTGGCAGCTGTTTTTTTTTTTTTTTTTTCTTCAAATAAAAAAAAATAAAAAATTATTTAAATCTTTTTCAAATTTCTCGCTTCCAAAATGTGCTAAATTATTTATTGGATCCTGCGGCCTAGCTCTGTGCGTTTTTATTCCGCGAGAATCAAGGAAATTTTAGCTCTGACCAGCAATTTCTAAAGGTTCTTTGTGGCCAGTAAAGGTTTGAGAAACCGCAAATTACCATTGGAAAGGAGCTGGCACCAGCAGCCTGCTCCCTCACTCCACCACCTCACCGCCCCCCCAAAACACCCCCCCCCCCCCACCACCACCCCTCAACGCACACACATTTTGAAAATTTACAGCATCTGTGTCAATAAACATTCTCTCGGCTCACTGTAAGGGAATATTTTACATGAATAAATTCCACACAAAATTAACTGCAAAAGTAAAGGCACCATCTCCAGTAATTATAAAAATGAAAAATAATATTAAAACTTTTATAAAAAAAAAAAAAAATTATCGGTCGCAACAATTAAAATTTTATAATATTTAATTAATGCATAATTGCAATTAAAGATGTTTTTTTATGTAGTTTTGATCCATAAAATGCTTATGAGATTAAATTAAAACTTTTTTTAAAAAATAAATAAATAAATAAAAAAGCCTAGTTTGTAATTTCAAATTGCCAGTGGCACGCTGCGCGTCCAGCCCTAATCACTGCACCCCCCCACCCCCGTCCTTTATTTTTGTTCAAGACAAGCGTGTGAGTGTAACGTAATCCACTTTCCCTCTGTGTAAATATTTGGTTAATTAGATTTATTGTAAAAGTCTCAAAATATGCAGATAATTATTTAAACAAACACAGGGGAGAGAGCTTGCATTAGGGTTGAAAGATGAGATTTGTTTATTATGGTGTGAGGAGTAACAGGCCTACAAGTCCCTGTGTTGTTGTGTCTGTTCTGCTACTAACAATCACTTCACCTCTTCTACGTAGTTTGGCCGAAAAGCCATGTGGAGATCTGAGGGTAGTCATTCAATCCAATTCCTTCCACATTTTCTTTTTTTTGCCAAGTAGACCATTTCATAACTGAAGGATCCAAAAGGACCAAACGCCCATTGAGAAGCCATCTTTAAATATTGGTAAACTTTGGGCACCATTCACAGAGTTACCACCATTCTGTTGGACATGGCCAAAATCGACGAGTTCTTTTGGTCCAGTTGCGGCTAGGCTAATTGCAGAGGGAAACATCAGATATCTCACCGATTAGCCAAACCAACATGGACAAGTACAACTTGGAGATTTCCAGTTTTGCAGTTGGCCCAGCAACTCACTGCTTAAGGAATGGTGCCTACAATTTATTTTTCAATACCAATATATTCATTGACCGGAGTAAATGTAACCACGGTGAGTTACCGCAGACTCTGGAACTTGGACTCCGACCTCCACCGCGATGCTCACAGCTTCTGCACCCAAATAGCTGCTGCACAGCTTATGACCTTTGGACTTGGTCACCCACGGCTTCTTCTCACACCACCCGTGGCTCAGACTCCTGTGTGCCTTGCTACCTGTGACCTTCAGGACCTTGCACATGGCGGAGGCAGTGGCCGGCAATATATCTGCTTGGCACCCAACCGAGTTTATATGCCGGATGCTCATGGTGATGATGCAGAGGCTGGAATGGTTGCAGACTGTGTTTAACTCCAGCTGGTCACCTGTGCTTGGCACATACATGGCAATTTTTCTATGCAGAAGGTCTCCTGCCAAGGAGATCAACAAACATTGTTGAGATATCTATCCAACATAGTCAATATAGTCCTTTTGCGATATGTCTACCAGAGTCCGTCATCATGGATCATCTTCAGCTTCTGGAGACTAAAATGAATATAGCAATGTTGAGATATTGATCCTCTAGAGTAGATGTCTGCCCAAAAATGTCATTGTATCCACGGTTGGATATCCATTCATGAAAATTAACATGATCGCATTGAGATAATACACATATGTATTAACCACAGTCAATCTAGTCATTACCACCTAATTATCTGTCGACCCAAGTAAAAAAACAACCTCCGGGGGGGGGGGCGTTCAAATTTCTGGAAACTAAAATGAATTAACAAGGTTGAGATAATTAGTCACCGGAGTAAATTTAGCCGAGGAGGAGATTGTCCACCAAGTCAGTGTAGCTATGGGAAGATCCAGGTACACAACCAAAAATTTGGAGGTATTCCGAGGCCCGTTCAATACCTCAGCAGCTGCTGAATTGATGCAGCGCAGCAATTCAGTTTGCTGCAGCAGTGACTCTGAACGCCTTGGATGCGAATTGCAAAACAAAATGGCGATTTCTGTAGTTTCGCCAATATCCACAGTTTTATTGGCTGAAACGGAGACTGAGGCCAGCTTTGAAATAACTAAAAACAGTCGGCACAATTCCGTTTTGTACGCACACACCACAAATTATAGGTTTTATTGAATAAACGTAATGGTTACTTCTGAAAAAAATATATAATTGAGCTGTAATATAAGTCTATGTGCAGGGGTAAATAATAAATAAATATTTTGTGCTTTGGTGAACACAAACCTCAAAATTAACATTGCTGTACGGAATTTTACTTGCTTCATGGCGGCGGCCATCTTTACTACGTCACACTCAGCTACTCGCAGCATCTCCTCGAGTTGCTGCAAGTGCTACGTTAGCAGTGCTGAGCGCCTGAACGGCGTTCAATGGCAAGTTGCTAACTTAGCACTTGCAGTTGCAGCGGCTGAGATATTGAACTCACCTCAGATCTTCAGCAACCAAAGACGATCTACGCTGATTGGGCAAGAAAAATTATTTTTCACGTTTTTGTCAAATAAATTGTCCGTGTAATATTTGGCTTTTGTCGCCTTTTGCTGTGATTTTGGCAGGCACTAGCTGCGTCATCGTGTGGATAAGCTCATGCAACGTCACAGCATTTATTTGCGTCCATAGCGGCATTAATTTGTGGCCAAGATCTTGTATTGATGATGGGAGAGTCGTGGCGCTGCGTAAAGTCTTCTCCAGCACATTATCCAAAGATTCTCAATGGGGTTAAGGTCTGGACTGTGCGGTGGCCAATCCACGTGTGAAAATGAGGTCTCACACTCCCTGAGCCACTCTTGCACAATTTGAGCCCCGATGAATCCTGGCATTGCCATCAGGGGAGAAAAAAAAAATTATGGAAAAACTTGCTCATTCAGTATGTTCACGGAGTCACATGACCTCCTTTTCTTGGTTAGTGTAGCCATGGTGAGATATCTGTAAAAAAGAATTATGTTTCTACACTGATCTATCTGTCTGCCAAAGTCAATGCAGCCATGTCGGAATATCTGTCCACCCATCATGTAGCACTATTGACATATCGTCCACCTTAGTCAGTGTAGCTGCATCGAGAGAACATGATAGAATGGAGCACACTCCGCTGGTACCATAACAGTGGTTGAACTGGTATAGAAAGGTCCCACGGTCTCCACACACAAATATCACATAAGGAACCAACCACAGCTGGACTTCTGGACTCCAACCTGTAAGACGCAAATTATACAAAGTAGTATTTTTGTATTAAATTATGGCCCGAAAATAAATTCATTTTTAGGAGAATAATTTTTTTTATCTGGAAATGTCAGAATAAGAAAAATAAAAATAAAAAATAAAATAGACCTTAGCCCCCGTCATAAGCATCAACATTCCAAGCCTCTTCGGTCGATCCCAGTTTCGTTTTTATTGAACAGATCCCAAACCATATGAGACTGTGGATTCTTTTATTACGTCCTTAAACCTGATGTCTGACTCCGTATGACCTGAAGAAAACGTCCCCCAGTCTTGGTTTCAACCTTCTGAGAGACATTATTTTTTTTATTTTTTTTTATATATATATTAAAAAAAAAAAAAATTCTTACTAGTCCCAAAGTGCCGAGTAATAAAATCCAGCTTACTACGTCTTGGCTTTGCTTGTACACGGAAGACAGACCTGGCTACGAACAAATAGAGTAACCACCGATCATCTGTCATATTATATAAGCCAGGTGCCTCTCGTCCCGCGCCAATAAAAATCTCATTTTATAGGGATCGAGTCCTTGAGTACGATGGCCGGTGCCGGAGTTGCGTCGCTCACCTGTGGTCTCTCCCTGTGAGGTTGAGAAGAGGCCGATAGCAGAGTTGGAGAACATCTTAACTTGGCAAGAAAAATTATTCCAGGGCTTGTACAGAGACGTTTCCCACCTGCAAATTACATAGTCATCAAGTGGGGGCAGCAGGTAACCTTGTTAAAACACATCCCAAGCTGTACTAGTTATACATTTATCAAAACAATAAGAAAAAGTTACGTTAATGCACAAAAATATGCAATTCTCCACATTTCCATCCTGTCTTCTCCACCGTTGCCATCACAAAAGGATTTCTAAAATGCACGTTGGGTTGTTTGCGTTAGGATTCCATTTCTTTCTATTCAGATCTAACAAAGAACTTTCTAAAAGTAAAAAATATAAAATTGTAGGACTTTAATAGTAAAGAAATGGAACCTTAAAAAAAAAAAAATATTTTCAGAAGATTAGCTCCAAAAAGCGAGTGGATTTGGAACCTCATTATGTAGACGGCGAAGCGAAATGTCAGGATGGATATTTGCTGTTTAATGTTTTTATTTTAAATTAAAAAAAATAACCTCTTTTTAGCATTGAGAGCGTTGAAGAGAAAAGAGAAAAAGTGTGACTTTTAAACCTACACTTTATACATTGTATTAAAGAGTAATCACTAACACAGGGTTATTCAAAGACATCCGAATGGCTGGAGAAAATCAGCGTTCGGTTACCTTTCCTGGCCATTCGGCTATCCAGAGAGCAGGCAATTCGCCAAATCCTGGCGAATTGCCTGCACATACGGTGCCTGTTCGGTGCCTGTTTGAGGGCAGTGAAATCCCCATAGAGAAGCAATGCTTCGTCTATTCAGAGAACACAAACCAGCAGTGAAAGGTTCCCGAATTGCCCTGCCATTCGGTGGTTTAATTCGGCAGGTTTATTCAGGCGAATCCCATAAGCTTCAATGTTAAAAATATTCCCGCTTTAATTCAATATCTAATAAACCGTTCATTATAAAATTCTGCAGTAAAGAGTCTCTTTATTTATAGATTTTTTAGTAATTTTTAAGAATTTTTCTGCATTTTCTTTTTAAAAAAAGTCCGATTTTTTTTATTTTTAAAGTTTACTTATTTTTTCTGTAACAGCCCTTTTTATTATCATTCATTGGATTTTATATGTGAATTTCAGACATTTTCGCTCAGTAGTTTCTTTGCAAACAGCGTTTCACTTTCAAACATTCAAGCAAACTGTTTTGAATAATTTATTCACGTCACTCTGCGGTCTCGGCTTTTTCCGGCGGCTTCGCTGCGTGTGATCGGCTCCTGCTCGGGTTTTTCCGGCGTCTTCGGCAGGTTAATCCAGATGTTTTTGCAGGTTTCAGCATGCATTCGCCGGGTTTTTGCAGTGACTTTTCGTCGGGTTTGCGGCAGCTTTTCCCTGCGCTTCGACGGCCCTGTGGTGCTTGCTGAATACACCGCAGGGTCGCCGAAATGGGATTGCCGAATCGGCCCGAATTGAAGAGAACGAAAAGTCACCAAACATGCGGTGACTTTTCGATTCTCTTTGAATAACCCTGATAATAAATTCGTGATTTTTTAAATTAATATTATATTATTTTTTTACATTTTTTTTAAAAAAAAGAATTAGAATATGCCACGAATTCAATGCCGGAAAACTGTATTTGTATTATCTCCATTCACCTATGAAATATCAGTGTTCTCATTTTTGTCGGAGTCAGCTGATTTTTTTAAATATGTCCCCCTGCGTCGGACGGCTGCATGTATAAAGGGTAATACCGTTAAACCCCACCCTTCTTTCATAAAATATGTAAAAGTAATATGTAGAAACAGGACATGAAAGTTACAATAATCTATTTTATGGTTGGTATGCGAGCTTGGGTTCCAACAAAGTTGATATTTGTCCAAAACACACGGACATCACAGCGAAAGAGTGGCAAAACGAATGACACGAAAATGGTTTTCATTCGCAAGATTGATTTTCGTTAGTGTTGCACTGGTAAGTACAATTTGTGGGTACATTGCATTGGACAGAAATCAGAGATGTAGTTTGGGTGGGCTGGCTACACTGGAGAGGTTGAATACAACCATGATCTCATGCCATGTAGGACTGTTTTAAAGGTCTTATGGGCCTGGGCCGGAGTATTGTAGTAGTGGGTCTGTGTCCGGTCTCTGTCACGCCATTAAATCTATGCCCCACTATCCCGCTTGTGGTCTTTTCCTACGACACCCTGCCCCATTATGCTTTGGTCCCATTTACTCCAGCCTCTTTGTGCCAGGGATACCAGCACTAGGTTTCTCTGGACCGATTATCAAAAACAAGATGATTCTGGTGGATCGCTGTACTTCCTGTCTGTCACCTCAATAAGTCTGTGCCCCACAACCCCCATTGAGCCATTTTCTCAGCCCCATTGTGCTATTGTCCCATTTACTACAGCCTCATAGCCTTTTGTTGTACTATCCATCACTGCCTTAACAGCATTGGAATTCACAGAGCCCGACATCAAACGTGGGCCTGGAGTAGCAGTTCTACCAATCCTTTTGGTAATCCACTCCAGGCACTCTGGTCATAACACAGATGATCAGTTCATGAGTAGATTGTAGCCCACTGCCACCTTAGACATCCCACCGATTGGCTTTGTGAAAACTAAACATAACCATTGATGTGTCATATTTACAGTTGACTAGCCTTATAATTAAAGGGTACATTATATTTATCACGATGGTGTATGGGGGGGCGAAGAAATGAGCCCAATATGCAGGGACACAATAGGTAGACGGAGGAGTAAGGTCCATAGAGTATTATGGTAAACACAGGAATAATAGCAAATAGATGGTCGCAAGTATATGGGAGGATGTGAGAGACAAGGCTAGAAAAGGGCTGGCCACTGGACAAGGCTAAGGGGAGAAACAGAGGCAGCATAAACCAGAGACAGGATACACAGGAACAAAGAAGGTAGAGGGCACAGTGTGTTGCAAGGCAGGAGCACAGTGGGTTGCAAAGGATAGTCCATGGCAGTGAGCACAGTAGGAGGCTTGCAGACCACGGTAGGAGGCTTGCAGACCACGGTAGGAGGCTTGCGGACCACGGTAGGAGGCTTGCGGACCACGGTAGGAGGCTTGCGGAACACGGTAGGAGGCTTGCGGAACACGGTAGGAGGCTGGCGGACCACGGTAGGAGGCTTGCGGAACACGGTAGGAGGCTTGCAGAACACGGTAGGAGGCTGGCGGACCACGGTAGGAGGCATGTAGACACAGCTGGGGGCTAAAGGCTTGGTGGGACATGAGGTTGGGTTGACAGGAAGCAGGCTTTAAGAGAACATACACGAGGTGCTGACAATGCTTAAACATAGCATCTTGGGAGCTCCGCCCTTATGTAGGTGTTCACGGGGCTCGTTAGTCGGAGCACCTGTGGTGGAATGCAGGAGAACCAGACTGATTAGAAGATCTGGATGGAGTAGCACGAATATGGGTCTTCCAGTGGTGGGGTGCACCATGACAATATTATTTCACAGGTCTGGGCTGCCCGGTGCACATATCTCTCACTTCACCCACTAAACAACAGAGTAGGTTGCACACCATAGCTCCTCAGTGCTGACGGACAACTCTTAGACTAGAGACATGCGAGTGCACATTTTAATGTACATCATAGAATTATGAAGGATAAAATGTATCAGCCAAAGGTTTTTTCTCTACAGTCTCCTCTTAGATCTTTCATTACCAGCTTTGTCCAACGCATGTCAGAAAACTTGCAATTGTGAAAATTAACAAGGACTGAAGGAAAGTACTGGAAACCTATCCTGACGTGGTCCATCATATAAAGGCCATTCAGATGACCCTATAAGGGATTAACAAATCTTTAATTAAAAAAGGTAATAAGGAATTCAAGAGTAGCTGAAACCGAGAGGAAACTCATAAAACGGTCTTCGAGGGTTAAAATGGAGATTGTGTGAGCGATACCGGGCCCGGTATCATGTCACAAAAGAGGGGAAGTCAATGAGGTCTAAGAAACATTGTGCCGAGGTTTGATTACATCGCTCATTGTTGCGTCGGGCGATTAAACCGCGAAACAAAAAATAAAAAATAAATCCCTGATTACCAGCGGAAACAAGAATTAACGTGGCGAACGGTGGCGTATGACAAAAATCGCCTGATCGTGGCCAAGGGAATTAATAATTAGCACAGGAAATCTGTTTAATGAGGATTAGGCAAACCCCCTTTAATTCCCAGAGAAAGGAGGGAGGAGACGGAGGTCTAAATAAATGATCCATTAACTAGAAGGAACGCTTATCTCAACGCAGAACCGATCGGATTTCTCAGCATTTGCATAGGATGATCTCAGTGTTATTTCAGAATGCTTTTATCCTTGAAGGAAGAGAGGAAGATTTTATGTTGTTTGTTTTTTTTTCCGGTGGCAGATCTTATACGTCGACAATTTGAAAGAAAAAGAAAAAAAAAGTAGAAATAAGAATCAAGATTTAAGATTTCTAGGAACGGAAATAAAGTCTTCCTGATCGTATAAAAAGGTTCCAAAACCAAAAAAAGTAAATAAACCTATAAAACAGGCAATAATAAGACATCTGCGATGGAAAGACAACTCTGAGTGTGCATCTAGTCTTCCTCCTTGAAGATAATAAAAGTTATAACAGAAAAAATGATAAAATATTAATTATAAATGATAAAAATAGTAATAAAAATAATAATTATAATCATTCATCACTAGCAACAAAAATTTACTTCAAGTTTTTTTTCTTTCATTCATTTTTAATGTCTTTGTTTATCCTTTACAGAAATATTACTGGGATGAAAGGTTCTAATCTGTACTGTAGATGGCATCCCTTATCTGGCACAATGTCAAATGTGGGCTACAGTATCAACATACAGGCAGATGCAGTAAATGTGCTGCAGACAGATAATAAAATGGTGAGATCTCCTGCTTACACTAGGTCTACATTAACAGCATACAGAATGATGCAGTAAATGTGCTGCAGACAGGTAATAAAATGGTGAGATCTCCTGCTTATGGGGATTTGTAGTGATCAGAATGAGATTATTAGCAATGCAATATCTGTATGTGCCGCATAATGCCTGTGTATGGCAATTACAGCAACACCCTGTATCTGTATGTGCCGCACAATGCCTGTGTATGGCAATTACAGCAACACCTTGTATCTGTATGTGCAGCATAATGCCTGTGTATGGCAATTACAGCAACACCTTGTATCTGTATGTGCTGCATAATGCCTGTGTATGGCAATTACAGCAACACCTTGTATCTGTATGTGCCGCACAATGCCTGTGTATGGCAATTACAGCAACACCTTGTATCTGTATGTGCCGCACAATGCCTGTGTATGGCAATTACAGCAACACCTTGTATCTGTATGTGCTGCATAATGCCTGTGTATGGCAATTACAGCAACACCTTGTATCTGTATGTGCCGCACAATGCCTGTGTATGGCAATTACAGCAACACCTTGTATCTGTATGTGCTGCATAATGCCTGTGTGTAGCAATTACAGCAACACCTTGTATCTGTATGTGCTGCATAATGCCTGTGTATGGCAATTACAGCAACACCTTGTATCTGTATGTGCTGCATAATGCCTGTGTATGGCAATTACAGCAACACCTTGTATCTGTATGTGCTGCATAATGCCTGTGTATGGCAATTACAGCAATACCTTGTATCTGTATGTGCTGTATAATGCCTGTGTATGGCAATTACAGCAATACCTTGTATCTGTATGTACCGCATAATGCCTGTGTATGGCAATTACAGCAACACCTTGTATCTGTATGTACCGCATAATGCCTGTGTGTGGCAATTACAGCAACACCTTGTATCTGTATGTGCTGCATAATGCCTGTGTGTGGCAATTACAGCAACACGTTGTATCTGTATGTGCTGCATAATGCCTGTGTATGGCAATTACAGCAACACCTTGTATCTGCTGCATAATGCCTGTGTATGGCAATTACAGCAACACCTTGTATCTGTATGTGCTGCATAATGCCTGTGTATGGCAATTACAGTAACACCTTGTATCTGTATGTGCTGCATAATGCCTGTGTATGGCAATTACAGCAACACCTTGTATCTGTACTGTACAGTGATTTACACTCCTTATAGCCCCCTGAATCTTATCCCTGTACCGCAGAGACTGACCCCACAGCTCTCCCTGTATTCTGCCAAATCCCTCGCTGCTGGAATGCTGCAGTAAAGCTTGCTGAGCCTTTTGCTACAGTGAAAGGGTTAAGACTGGATATGCGTTTATACCATGGGCTATTTCCAGTCTCTTCTGCCAATTGGGTCTTCTATCCTCTTGTATATCATTCCATTGAATGATTTATATTGTTGGAGTATTCTCGGAATGTATAGGTTTAAATCTATATGTATATATTTTGTTTTTGGTTAAATAAACCAGCTTTCCCATTTGATACAATGTTGTGTATACATTGTTAGCTAAGGAGGCCTCAGGGGATTCTGCATCCCTCGGCTGCCGTCCACAAACATAATATTTTTGTCATAAATCACATAATTTGTTTTATGAAAAAAGACATTGTGGTATCTGCTATGGCTTTATTGAAAGGTATATGGCCCAGGAGAATGCAGTTGAAACTATTTAGGGTCACATTGTAAACACAATGATGTAGGGCTTATGTGTGTATATAGAGCATATTAACCAACTTCTCACTTTCTAGAGGCCAAAAATAGACCACCGATGCCCCCATGTTGGACAGTCGGAAAATGAAAAATTACGGTCATTTCATTCTAAACCCATAAGTATGGTGTCATGGTTAATGTCAGATGTACCCCAACATGCAGGTAAACCCCCTTACATGGATAAGCAGGCATTACAGACTAGGAACCATTCCCTGTGTTGGTCAGGTCACTAGGCTATAATGGTCAGAGAACAAGCCAAGGGTGGGGTTGCTGGAGGTCCAACAAGACCAGGATACATGTGCCACAATCAAGATAGAAGAGGTCAAGCGTTGCCAAACAAACTCGAGGTCACAATGAACAGAGCACTATAAACAAGTTACACACCATTAACAGGAAGTCACGTAAAAAGGCAACCAACAAGGGAACAGGAAGTTGTAAATACTAGTGTCAGACGTCTCCCAGTTGGGAGGTAGGACTGGATGTGTGCCATAAGGTGCGAGGAAATGGGCACACAGGAAAATGGCACCAGTATGTGTCGCCAGGAGGGCACAGGCTATGGGAAACTTCAACTGTGTGGGCAAGTGTCATCAGAATGACAAGCGTATGGGCAGACACTTCTCCAAAGACAAGACCCCAGATGTTTCTAGCATAACACACAGATGACAACAGATTCTTTACCACCCGTGAGGGGACCTTGTGAGCGGGTTGTTGACAAATGCACTACCGTAAGGAATACCCAACCGGTTTAGCATTGATTGCTCTATACTGCCCTGTAGGGTTTTAGGGAGAGATGATTGGGTCCCTCACATTTCAGTATCTTTCCCATGGTAAAATGACTTCTTACATACCGTGGGGATGATTTTTCTCCACTGGTTGTCAGGTGGGTTGTCACAACGACAGGTGAGCAGCAAATTTCACAGTGCAAACAAGTCTCGTAAGAGGTGTGTGCTTCAGAAAATGTGACCACCATCTTCTCTCCTTAGGACAACCCACCCAACGACCAGTGAAAACAGCTTGGAGGGCTCCCATGACCACGCTTTGCCTGTGTCCGACAGCTGAATGTATTTATAGATTGAGAGGCTAGAGCTTTATGATGGAAATATTTTATCACCGTGTCCATACGGCTTTAGTTATCTCTGTTATGGCCAATAAAATCTCTCCAAATTGCAACATGAGTGATGGGTTTATCCAAGAAAAAAAATATAGATCTAGAGCATCGACAGAGATTGGAGGCTTGGATAGGTGTGTTGAGGACATTTGTTGCGATTTCTGTATTTTTACCCTAATTTTGGAAATGGTTTTGTAGACTTTCCACAATCGATGCGTCCTATAATCCCAAGGAATGACCAGTTGACTTTGGAAAGTGCATTAAATGGAGATCCAGGGCTGTCGGACGCGAGCTAGGCCGTATGTTTTAGCTGTATTCCTAGACCTGGAGGCTTTTTCAGCATGTAAAGGGTTTACCCTGCATGACATTAAGAGAAAAGAGAAAAAAAATTCACCTATTACAGCCAAATCCCCTGCACATTAAAAAAACCGTAAGGGAGCAAGCAAGACGCCTACCTTCCTACAGACCCTTTCAGACTGCGGGCCTGGATTCAAGTAAAATATTACGTGGGCGTGGACATTTTTAGGACACGTTTGGTTGTCAAAGCAAGTGTGGATACGCGAGGCATTCTAGAAATAGGAGATGTACGGCTCTCCAAATACAAGAAATGAAAAATTTGTCTGGTTTGGGATTTCTGGACACAGCATTTTTTATTACTTTTAATTTATAATTTTATGCGCCTGTGTTTAATACACAAGTAATCTCACGATCGCACAGTAAAAACCAGAATAACATTTTCCCAACTAAACAGTGAAAGGTGCCTTTTTCTAATGCTGGTTAAAGGAGACCGGTAACTTTTAAAGTGCACCTTTTATGCCTAAAGCATGTTGTGCGCATTTGACAGGTAATCTCTCCCTTTATATGGGTTTGTATTATTTTGACGACTATAGGGGTTATTCCAAAAGCACCGAAATTCCTGTTCTCGGTCGTTGAGAGTAGGGATGAGCTGTTCGGTTCGATCTGTTCGGAGTTCGCATCGAACATCGGCTGTTCGACAGTTCGCGAACTTCGAACTTTTTGGGACGTTCGCCAAAAGTTCTAAACAATTTTTTTTTGAAAAAAGTATAAAAAAATGCTTAAAAAAATTCTAGAAATAAAGAGACTCTTTACTGCAGAATATTATAAGCAACAGTTTATTAGATATTGAATTAAAACGGGAATATTTTTAACATTGAAGCCTATGGGATAAAACATTCTTGTTACTAAAACATCAGGCAGACATGGCCCTCTAATCAGGCACTGTAGAGGGCAGCCTGCAGGGGCCTCCCAAGGATCCCCTTAAAGGAGCATTGAGGAGCATGCGGCCACCGGATAACAGAGCTGCTACTGTGCGGGCTAGCCGCCCGGGTGCATGTGGCAGAGACAGGCAGCGCAGGGAGGGAGACACTGCACCTGCGGCCACGGAAGACCTCCCCCCACAAACCAGGATCCAGGGAGCCCCCACTGACCACCAGGCTAAGGTAAGGCTAAGGTAAAAAAAAAAAAATCCGAGGACATTTTTAAATGTCCCCGGGAACATAAAATAAAACTCTTTTTTTTTCTTTCTCTACATGGCTGAATGTATTTAATTATATATATTAGAAACATTCAGCCAGGTAGAGGGGGTGGCATGTGGGCTGCGTGGGGTCTCAGGCAGTGGTTTGTGTTTTTTGTGTGTATATTTTTAGCAAATTTATAGGGGAAGGTAAGGGCAGGTATGCTATATATAGATAAGATATATACCTATATTCTTCTAAATATATATATCCAGACTTGTATTACACACACATTTTGGCAACTAATTGCCCCCCCCCCAATTTGGCTGATCCCTCCAGTTGAAATGTTGAACCCGACAGAGCAGAGAATAATATATATATTCTCTGCTCTGTCGGGTTCAACATTTCTTCTGGAGGGATCAGCCAAATGGGGGGGGAGCATTTAGTTGAGATGGTCCACATGCCACCCCCATGTGCTTATGTGTATATATGGTCTGAGGTTTGTGGGTGGAGATATATATATATATCTCCACCCACATGCTTCAGCCACCGGAAAAAAACAGTAGTAAAAACAAAAAAACAGCACTGTTTTTTAAAAAAATTATTTAAACAAAAAATAATGCATGAAAATAATAGGTCCTATGAGTAACAATAAAAAGGTATCTTACATATTAAAAAAACAAACATTTAAGAAAGAAAATAAATCGGAAATTCAATTTTGTAGAAAAAAACCCTGAAAAAAGCCTAATTTAAAAAAAAAAAAAGTGACACATATGGCCATGCTCCACTATGCCCACCACCATAAACTAACCGGAGACGGTACTAAGCTACGCTTGCCGGAAAAGAATATTACTAGAAAATGTGGGGGAAAAGCACAGACATAGAGATGGTTTGAAACAGTTCTTGATCACAACTCCAAACCATGAATTTGATGGATCAATGGATACAGGTATCATGTGGCCAACGTCTTTTCTACATTTGAAGAAGCCACCACTTTTAAAATCTAATGTATGATCTTCAACACAGGCGGTGGGTGGGTGTTAGATCTTTATATTAAATCATTATCAACAGAGACGTCACCACTTCTCTATGATCGTAATAAATGTCTGTGTATTTTAATTTTTATGCATAAATTTAAGCTAAAATGTCTGATTTCTCGTACCACTGAATGAGCGTCTTCACAGCGGAACAAATCCATATCCAACCTCGTTTCATTTTTTCCTATAATATAGGGGAAAAACATTGGGGGGGGGGAAAGGAAACTGATCGAAGGCTCATGTCTGACATTGAACACTTTCCAGCTTCCAGCACCTGCGTTTCCACCCTCCCACCCAGTCCACCACCTAAACTCATAGCTCTCCTAACTGCTTCCATTTTTTTTTCTCATTACCCTTTCCAAGTCCAAGCTTCTAACCCTTCCCATGCAATATTTCTTCTGGCCACCAGTTCCACACTCCCCCTGCTCCCTTTTGTTTCACATACCTTTGTCCCTTAGATTGTAAGCATCACAGGATGTCTGGCCGAGTATCTGTATATAGTGCTGTAGCGACAGGACAATTATCTACGAGCATAGCCCTCTGTTCCTTATTTATCTTTAGTAGATCTCATGTTTTGTGCTTCTCCATTTTAAAGTGCTTGCGGTATCTGTTGGTGCTATATATGTGACTGCTACTGTAACCATCTTAATTTCTGGAGAGCATGACATGGCTTGGAGGATAGGGTGGATTTGTGTCAAATATTTCTGAAAAACCCACATTTTGGTTTCCTCGTTAAAGTTTTTTTTTCTGGACTGTTCGATATTTCCTGTGAACCTCAGAATCCCTTCTTTTCGTCTCGGGGCATAAATATGCAGAGTTAATACACGCGCATAAGCCGCACACCTTTCCCTTGAACGAACCTGTGTGTGCGAGCCTCATCCCGCCCCTCTCGTGGTCTCAACAGCAGCCGCGGTTCCTTCCCCTGCTTGGTACGTGTGAACCTTTATTAGTTTCTTATAATTTATCCTCGCTCCTTCCCCGTCCAAAGTAAACATTTTTACGATATTTGTTGCAACAGAATTTAAAATGTCTGAAACGATTCGGCTTTCACCACCTCCTGAAGATTTGCAAGCCGTTAATTCCAAGCTGTCTGGAATATGTTGCTTTAATTTTTTTTATTTCTCTCAATTAATTCTTTCAAAAAAAAAAAAAAAAAAATGCAGAAATTAAACTTTTTCTTAAGGAAACCTATGAACACCAGAGAGGACTGGATAGTAGGGCAAGTTTAACGGTGTTTCATGTAAAAAAAAAATCTAATATATATGGGAGAATGGCTTTTATAGGGTCAGACACTGTCCTGGTGATTCATTTAAAAAGGGACCATCTGCTCATCCTGACCACTTTATTGTTTTAAAGTGGTCAGGATGTGAGGCGTGCCCCCCTTCTTCCCCCTCCCTCAATCTGCTGTTATCGCAGGTGAAGTGGAGGAGTTTCCTCCACCCCACCCAGAGTTGCCAGCAGCCGGGATTTATTATTTCCCGGCTGCCGGTCACCAGATTGGTCAGGGCAGCTCCAGACACAAGTTTCAGGAGAGACACTCTACCAATTTTGGCTAAGAGATGATGTCTGGCTCGCAGTGAAAGACACAGTGGGCACCAGACTGCACATTCTGCCCATCACACTCACTCTCCCCAGAATATTGCCACGCAGGGTCTGTCTTTCTCCTGCTGCTCAGGTGACTCCTTACTAACCCTGCGCAGCAATGCTCTGCAGTCTGCATTCTGGTACATTTCTACGGTATGCTCCATTAAAATAAGACAAAAATACTGTCAATTTCTTTTCAGATTTCAGTAATTATGTAAATTTCTTTTCCCACGTTATCATCCAAACCTTTGTGGAAATATATTTGACAAAAATTCAGAAAAATGCAGTGACGGGTTCTCCAATTCTAAAGGAAATACACATTTTTAACCAAAATTGAGTGTCCAAAAAATAATCTAACTTTTCTCTTGCTTTTTATTTTTTCTTGCTACATTTAACATGGTCTTGCTTTCTTCCTTAAGAAACTCTGACCTTTCCAATGACACCTCAACTGTGTGTGTGTGTGTATATATATATATATTAGTTTGAGGAACCAGAGATACATGGGTGGAAAATGTCTAAAAGGTCGCCTGAATCTCTTACAATGGCATTGCAACTTGGGGGTGGAGAGTAAATGCCCCCTGCTGTACCCCCTCTCTGGTTCCACCTGTCTTTGTGACATCGGCACTCAGAGCGGGTACCAACGTCATTCTGAGACAATTCTGTGTAGGGATCAGTCTCAGAGGAGGCTGATGGATCAGATCTGTGCATGCGCGTGCAGCTCCAATCCATCACTCTGAGCAGGCGCTATGGAACTTATGTACGTAATGTGAGCAAGTCTGCAGCGTTGCGCAATTTGCATAGGAGCGCAATTTGCACCGAAAAGCTTCAGTGACTTCTGGGTTTGGGAGTCCTTGAGCTGCAGAGGAGGAACAGCCACAGCGAGGAGCCACAACCCCCATGGTGTTATGCCACCCCAAGGTGTCCAGGCCTGATTGCCTCCTAGCGCTGTCCTGGTGTTAAGGGGTTAAAAAAAAAAAAAGGGAAATTCTATTGTTTATATTTTCCTGATTTTCATTTAAATGAACTGGTAAAATGTCCGACCCTAGGGAAGCCATTATTCAGCGGCCCCTGCCCAATTATTTAAGGGCAAGACATTGGAATTTTGCATCATTCCCATTGGCTATTGCAAAGCGGCGCCAAAGTGTTGGCACTGTATAAATGATGATACTTTGAACATAATAACCAAGTCAAAACGCATTTCGCCTGGATAGCTAAGCGAGAAAGGTGAAAGGCAAGGTGAAACGCGTTTTGTCCTTTGTTGATTTAATGTCTGTTTTTGCCACACTCTAGCTCTTCAGAATCCGTCAGCGCTTTATAACCTCAGCAGAACACCTCTCACGCGTTTTCATATACCTTCAGATTTCTGCTTCATGTAAGCATCCCCCGCCCCCCCCCCCCCGTGAAACAGCTAAGGAATATGATGGCATTTTATAAAAAGAAAATAATTGCCAAGAGCTGCTCTCAGTCCAAAATCAACAGGCCATTACTGACTCCGATGTGGGAGTACCAGACAGACGCTCTCCACAGAATTCCTACATTTACAGTATTACTTTCATTGTATCAGCGGAGAAACACAACGTGCCATGAGAACGTTCCCCAAGGACGTGAAACGCTGGTTTTATACATTTATCTCAAAATGAAGAATTTGCACTTTGGAGACTCGTTCGTTTATCCACTGACGAGCTAGCGGACAACGGGCAGGATGGAGATTCAGGTCGATTTAATTAAATATTTCATCTTGATTATTTTGACCTAAATCACACTCGTCTTGTCAGAACGTAGTCTTGTGGGCTGGGGGGAAAAAACTAGTCTTTGTGTAAAAACTTTGGTGCATCCGTGTAACGGATTGACCTCACTGTCCCCTTTCAATGTATGCAACGGGACGCTTCTCATGAAAAGGTATGGGTATTGTATGTTGACGTCTTTTAAAGCAAATATTGTGGTTGCGGCTTAAAATAAAGTATATCTACAGATTCCAAACCAGCTACTTGCGTTTCTTGTTTAGCCATCTGAGTCGGCCAGCCATATTGTTTCCAGATGAAACGAGAAGTGATGATCATGAGAAAGATGTTCCTCATTGTATCATAGACACAATACAATGGAGATGTCAGGGTACTACGTCGGACAGCGATGGGCCTGGCCTAGGCACCCTGTTACCATCCCGATGATGACCCTCAGGATCGCCCGTGGCTGCCTCTCGTGGGCAAGTATTTAGTAGCTGAAAATGTAATTACCTAGCGTCAGATAGAGGTCACAAAAACATCCAGAAGGGGTTAAAGCCAATTGGATGCACCTCAAAATTGACATTAGTGACCCGAGTCATACGTTGGAGCAGAATAGCAGAATCTGCCATCATAATCGATGTATGGTTGAACCAAGCTGGCACTAAGCACATGGGGCATTTCCAAAAGCTTGACAACTATCAAGGTTGTAAATTATTTTTGATCCTTTTATTCCAGGCTAGAAAGAACGACTGCTGAGCTTAGAGGACCATAATTTGCCCGTCTCTTGATCATGAAGCATATTCACAAGAAGATCCAGGATTGTTCCTCATTATCAGCTCCGCCCTGTGTGAGTGTGACAATGTTTAGCATATGGCCCGTTACGGAAAAGTTCGGAATCTAAACTTTTCGGACTACGGAATTTTCAAAATTTACATATTCAGATCAATCTGAAATTTTACAGACTCCTGTATTTTTAGCCCCTATACCGCTTCTAAACCCATCTGTTAACCTCCTGTAACCCTCCTCCCTTTAAAATATCCCCCATACTCACTTTACAACTCCCAATTGTTAGAGTTAGGCCTAGGGATAGGGTTATTTCTGGGGTTGCGTTTCTGTTAGGGTTAGGCTTAGTTACGTTTATTTTTTAGGGATGAGTTACTGTTAGGGTTACAGATCCCATTTATGTTTATATTATGGCTAGGGCTAGGGTTACTATTAGGGATTGGTTAGGGTTACAGTTCCCATTTATGTTTATATTATGGCTAGGGTTACTATTATTATTATTCTTTATTTATAAAGCGCCAGCATATTCCGCAGCGCTGTACAATAAGCACAGTATAGACAGGGTTACAATACATTGAACAACATTTGACAAACAGTACAGGAGGAGATGAGGGCCCTATTCCCGTAGGAACTCACAATCTGGGAGGGTTGGGGTTGGAAACAGGAGGAGAGGACTGTAAGGTGAGAGTGATTGATGGTTGCGTCAGTGAGTTGGGGGGGTAGGCTTCCCTAAATAGGAACGTTTTAAGGGAGCGTTTGAAGGAAGAGAAGTTAGGGGAAAGTCTGACAGTACGAGGGAGAGCGTTCCAGAGAGTGGGGGCTGCGCGTGAGAAATCCTGCAGTCTATCATGGGAAGAGGTGATGCGGGGAGAAGCTAGGCGCAGGTCGCTGTTTGACCTTAGGGAGCGGGCTGGGGTGTATTTGGTGATTAGTGAGGACAGGTAGTGGGGAGCTGAGTTAGTGAGGGTTTTGTAGGTAAGGATAAGTATTTTGAACTTAATTCTGCAGTGGATGGGAAGCCAGTGAAGGGACTCGCAGAGGGGAGCGGCAGAGACAGAGCGGCGGGTGAGGTGAATTAGCCTGGCGGAGGCGTTCAGGATGGATTGTAGGGGGGAGAGGCGGGACAGAGGGAGGCCAGATAAGAGATTATTGCAATAGTCGAGTCGGGAGATTACCAGGGCGTGTATGAGTTGTTTTGTGGTGACAGCGGTAAGAAATGGCTGAATTCTGGAAATATTACGCAGTTGGTATCGGCAGGAGGAGGAAAGAGACTGGATGTGGGGGATGAAGGAAAGAGCAGAGTCAAGTGTAACTCCAAGACAGCGAACTTGGTTTGATGGGGAGATGGTGATACCCTCCACCGTGATAGAGAAGTCAGGAGGTGGGGAGGCATTGGAGGGAGGAATAAGTAGGAGCTCAGTCTTTGACATGTTGATCTTTAGGTGGTGGGAGGCCATCCAGGAGGAGATGCCAGATAAGCAGTCACTGACTTTGGAAAGGACAGGGGGAGAGAGATCAGGGGTAGAGAGGTAGATCTGAGTGTCATCAGCGTAGAGGTGGTAATTAAAGCCAAAGCTGTTGATGATGATTTTGCCCAGGGTGGAGGTGTAGATGGAAAAGAGCAGAGGACCAAGGACAGAGCCTTGAGGTACACCAACAGATAGAGGCAATGAAGAGGAGAGTTACCAGCAAAGGACACACAGAAGGACCTGTTGGATAAATAGGAGTCAACCCAAGCAAGTGCAGTGTCACCGAGACCCAGAGAGTTGAGGGTCTGTAGAAGGAGGGGGTGGTCAACAGTGTCAAAAGCAGCCGAGAGGTCAAGCAGGATGAGAATAGAATAGAGGCCGTGTTTTTTAGCAGTTGGCAGT
This sequence comes from Leptobrachium leishanense, assembly GCA_009667805.1. Lineage (NCBI taxonomy): Eukaryota > Metazoa > Chordata > Amphibia > Anura > Megophryidae > Leptobrachium > Leptobrachium leishanense. Next base: position 101,280,582 of record CM019074.1, read on the forward strand.
TTCAGTTGAGTGTAGGGGACGGAAGCCAGATTGCAGGGGGTCAAGTAGGGAATTGGAGGACAGGAAGAGGGAGAGGCGGTTGAAGACTAGTTTTTCTAAGAGCTTAGAGGTAAAGGGAAGCAGGGATACAGGGCGGTAGTTGGATGGAGAGTTGGGATCGAGGGATGGTTTCTTTAGTAAAGGGTAACTAGCGCGTGTTTGAAGGCGGATGGAAAGGAGCCAGTGGAGAGAGATAGGTTGAAGATGTGTGTGAGAGCAGGGGTGAGGGAGGAGGAGAGGGGAGGAATTAGATGTGAGGGAATGGGGTCGAGGGGGCACGTGGTGAGATGTGAGGAGGACAATAAGGAATTGACTTCCTCCTCAGTGGCTGGGAGGAAGCGGCAGAGGGTGGCAGAGGGGACCTGTGGGAGTGGAGGTGGCAGATAACTATCTTGTGTTGGGATGTTGCTTCTGATAGTTAGAGTTTTACTGAGAAAGTAGTCTGCCAGGTCTTGAGCGCTGAAGGCTAGGGTTACTATTAGGGATTGGTTACTGTTAGGGTTACAGTTCCCATTTATGTTTATATTATGGCTAGGGCTAGGGTTACTATTAGGTATTGGTTACTGTTAGGGTTACAGTTCCCATTTATGTTTATATTATGGCTAGGGCTAGGGTTACTATTAGGGGCTGGTTACTGTTAGGGTTACAGTTCCCATTTATGTTTATATTATGGCTAGGGTTACTATTAGGGGCTGGTTACTGTTAGGGTTACAGATCCCATTTATGTTTATATTATGGGTAGGGCTAGGGTTACTATTAGGGATTGGTTACTGTTAGGGTTACAGTTCCCATTTATGTTTATATTATGGCTAGGGTTACTATTAGGGGCTGGTTACTGTTAGGGTTACAGTTCCCATTTATGTTTATATTATGGCTAGGGCTAGGGTTACTATTAGGAATTGGTTACTGTTAGGGTTACAGTTCCCATTTATGTTTATATTATGGCTAGGGCTAGGGTTACTATTAGGGGCTGGTTACTGTTAGGGTTACAGTTCCCATTTATGTTTATATTATGGCTAGGGCTAGGGTTACTATTAGGGGCTGGTTACTGTTAGGGTTACAGTTCATGTTCTTATTAGGGTTAAGGTTAGTATTGCACAAAATGTGCAGTTGTTTCAGGTAACAAAATGATTCTGAACTGATACGAAACCCCCATCCCCTTCCACACCTCTGTTTACTGTAGATTAAAAGAATATCCTATCCTAATACACGTCCTTTCTTATCGGGTTGCCATCACTTCTATTAGGTTTATACGGTTTCTTCTTTAGCTTTAAATCACATGACCATGAGGTCGAACAAGAAAAAAAAAAAATCTATACCAATTTCTATTTTTATTAGAAAATAATACATTTCAGTATTAATAAAGTGTAGGAGTCAAGAATATGGAGCCTTATGATGGCTTCCATTAAAATTACAGAGCACCAAGACCTGACTCTTCATGAAGCCATTATCAGGAGACCAGAATGAACTTTATCTTCCACAACCAAAAACAATGAGGAAAGTACACAGGCATAGCAAAAAAAAAGAGGTCCCTTATCCTTTTACAAAGACATGGATACATTTTCCGATTCATGATTTATCTCCATAAATCTATTTTATTAGATAATTGGCCGAGCCATTACCAGGGGCTCATTTAGTTTGATAGATGAGGACAGCTTCGACGTCCGGTTACTTGAAAACCTCTGTGACCAAAATCCATCCAAGTAAATAAAAAGCGGTGAATCAGTGGAAATGGGAAACATGTCAAAATATGGGGGGGAGAGGGGAGCTGAATTTGGATCATTTAAGGTGTGGTACGTCCTCGTCTCATGCCAGCTTGTAACGCCGAGGGATGGGCTGTGTACAAAATGGGCTAGACTTTTATCGTACCCACCCTTGGCTTGCGGCAAAGACTGGCATGACCCAAGCCAGCCCACCGGATCGACAGCTCATATTGTACATTTTATGAAGGTGAAATAAACCAATTAGTCTATTTTCATTATCGTCAAGTGGGACCTTCTCTGCCAGGTCATTCTTCCAGGCACCATCTAATTATTATTCCACATGAGTCATAGAAAGAAAAAAATGAAGCGGACTGTGGCCAGTACAGTTTGGCTCCTGGACTGGGAAGGGTGACAGCTCTAAGTCTGTTGGCCTAGTTGAGTCTTGTCGGAGGAGCTGTAACACGTGATGACGCGGAGTACCTCGCTATTCTTCCATTCGGGAGGTGCCCGTTAGTAAACACTGTGTTATAAACAACGCTGCACAAGAGAGGCCAAACTCATGAACGGAAAAAGAAGCTGCTCAGGTTTAGCCACCATATAAAGCCGTCTTGGGACTTGATTTAATTCGGCCAACAGATGAAATCTGCATCTTGTTTTGGCCACAATTCAGCCATTTTTCAGTGCAGAGAATATTCAAATTCGGGTTTATCAGCATTTCGATTCTCGGTAAAAAATTTGGCTTATATATCGGCTCTTGTGGCTAAACTTTATGATGGAAATATCGTCTTTAGCGACTCAATTCCGGTTTTTGGTATGGCCATTTCTGAAAAAATAAGTGCTGAAAGGTGATGACAAATGGATTTTAAGGCAAGGAAATAGAGGGAACCAGACAGAACGTTATTTTAACTCCTTATTGAGTCCGGGCGTGCTATGTCGTCAAAGGTGGCTGATAGGCCTGAACGCCGATGGTCAGCATATCATGCCCTGCGGCTTTCCGGTTAACCCCCCCCCCCGCTTTCATTCCCTGCTGCCGGTCACCACAATTGGCTGCTTACATTCAGACAGTCCTGTCTGCAGCCAACTGCAGTGATTGGCCGGAGGGAAGGAAGGCAAACTGGGGAGAGCTATGCCGCCCCCTGGTGTTCAGACCCGCCTGCCTCCTGAAGCTTAAATAGAGAAAAAATGTGGCGGGACAGGCGCTTCCTTCACACTGACAGGGATGTCCTCACTTAAATGACAGTTCTCCCCTCTGTTGGATGAGTGTAAACCTCAAACAGAACAGAAAACAAAAATAATGGTGCAGTATGTCAAGGCAGTATACTATTAAAATAAAGATAAGAGGATTGCACTCACATGGTGTGGTGTCTTAGTATCAGACACCAGATGTTTATAGCGGCTGGCAGAATTATGGAAGGAACGCCAGACTTCCCTTGGTGGTGCTCCAATGTCTGTGGTGGTCCTCCAATCTTTGGGTACTCCAAGAGCCTTGATGTTGTTTCAGTATCCGTTCCCCTGATCCTCAGCAGCGGTGTAGATCACAATCATGTGGGGTACAGCAGCCAGGAAACAGGAAGAATAGGGACAGCAAGCAAGGTATAATGGGATTTATTGGTATAAAATAATTAAAATAATCTTGGTACATCCAAACGCGTTTCGCGGTATGAAGCCGCTTCCTCAGTAGATGTCAATCCTACCTCCTGAAGCTGCCCCAGGGTTAAGGGGTAAAACATTGGAATTTTGAAATAACCATTCTTAAAAGATAAAATCAATACGATGCTGGGTGAAAACGTGCTTTTTCAGTTGTAGCATTTTTTTTTGTTGAAAAAGCATAATCTCAAATTTCGGGTTAGTTCGAATCTTTTGATTTTTTTTTTTTTAATTTAGCTTAAAGTCGCTGACATTTTTTTCTAAATATCTCCAGCTGATTAAGTCTAGAGTCAGACGAGCGCATTTTGTACGGACTGTGCGTACGGACGTACTTTCTGACTGACAACAAGGTATGATACTGACCTATTTTTTGACGGATGTAGCAGAAAAAATAAATTCAAACGAGAAAACATTTTGTCTGTCAAAAATGCTGGACGTATAAATGCAGTCTGTCTGACCACGTTCCATCACTCACCCACAAAGCTACACGGACATTGCAGACATGGCGCACTCTGCACGTCCGTTCTAGCAGTATTACGTTCTTCCCTAACCTGCGCGGACGTACTTGGTGTGTGGGGCTCCAGTTAACACAATTGTATGCTATCACGGACGTGATTACTGCGCTCGTCTGACCCCAGCCTTAAACGAAGCCCTAAATTGCAAAGGCCAAACAATTATAGCAATTTGCTATAGAATTTTACCTTTGTTCTTGCAACCTCGCTGCTTCTGGATGGTTGTGCTATATAACTTAAACAGTGTGAGAGGAGAGACACGGAGAGAGACACAATAAAGCTTATTTGGAGAGGGAGGGAGAGAGGGAGGAGAGAGGGGAGAGAGAGGGAGGGAGAGAGGGAGGGAGAGAGGGAGAGAGGGAGGAGAGGAGGGAGAGAGGGAGGGAGAGAGGGAGGGAGGGAGAAGAGGGAGGGAGAGAGGGAGGGAGAGAGGGAGGGAGAGAGGGAGGAGAGAGGGAGGGAGAGAGGGAGAGAGAGGGAGAGAGAGGAGAGAGAGGAGAGAGAGGAGAGAGAGGGAGAGAGGGGGAGAGGGGGGAGAGAGGGGGAGAGGGGGGAGAGAGGGGAGAGAGGGGAGAGAGGGGAGAGGGGGGAGAGGGGGGAGAGAGGGGAGAGAGGGAGAGAGGGGAGAGAGGGAGGGGGAGAGGGGGGAGAGAGGGAGAGAGGGGAGAGAGAGGGAGGGGGAGAGGGGGGAGAGAGGGGAGAGAGAGAGGAGAGAGAGGGAGGGAGAGAGAGAGGGAGAGAGAGAGGGAGGGAGAGAGAGAGGGAGGGAGAGAGAGGGGAGAGAGAGAGGGAGACCGAGATGTGGGGAGACCGAGATGTGGGGAGACCGAGATGTGGGGAGACCGAGATGTGGGGAGACCGAGATGTGGGGAGACCGAGATGTGGGGAGACCGAGATGTGGGGAGACCGAGATGTGGGGAGACCGAGATATACACCCAGGATCTATTTGCTAAAGATAAAGATGATTTTATAAAATCAATCCACCAAATCGAGCGCTAAACAAGAGAAGATTCAGTGAATCATTAGAAAGTTTTTCCAGTCAGTAATAATTTGACTTTTACAAATCTGTCTGAAAATCCATTTAGTGAAGCATTAAACTTCCTGAAGACTGGACTGGAGCCCCGTCTGGGTGATCTTTAAATGTGCATCACATTAATGGTCCGTGTCCTCCATGGCTGGTTGAGGTTAAGGGTTGGTATAAAAGGGTACAAAGAATATAGTGGTAGCTCTCCACCTGTCTGAGTATCCGCACTTCCCTGTGTCCGTCGCAGCTTTCTGACGGATCAACGGGGAGGGACACACATTGCGCGCGCTGCCACCGGACGTCAAACAGCTCACCCCGTCAAAAAGCTACGACAGACGCTGATGGGGCTACAAAGCGTGATCCTCCATAGGAAGATCTTGCTTTGTAGCGCTGAGCGCACTGAGCTCCTTTCGCGCTGAAGAACGTTTGTGTGCCCGTAGCCTTAGACATGAAGCAAGAGACAGGGACAGGGTAATTAAACGCTCACGAGATGCACAGATATATCATGGGATCCCTGGTTCTCCAGGACCTTGGACAGCAGCAAGCCTGCATTCACTTGTCATCGAATTCTGGTGCTGAAAAGTGATGGAGCCTGAGGATCCCTCCCCTCCACCCTCTTATATTTTTTAAGTAAACCCCATTCCAGTTTAACTAAAAATACTGAAAACTCACAAGAAAAGCGAATAAATTAAACAGCACCGCTCTTTCAGGGGTCGGGGGAGGGGTGCTCTATTGCTGGATGTCTAGGCTGCTACATCCACCATGTATTTCCAGGCACACCTCATGTGGAAATACGCTGCTGGGCTGTGCATGAAACATGCTGCCATAGTAACTAGGGATGTGTGTTTCGGTTTTCGGAATTTTCATGAAATTTCCCGATTCGTGTCTTCGGATTCGGCCGAATTTCCGAATCGGATCGGACCCGAAAACCGATAGATCCGAAAAGTTTTCCGAGCCGAAACGAAAAATTTTCGGATTTTTCGAATGGAGTTGAAATGTGTCAAATCGAAATTTATTTTCGCTCTATTCATGATTTCGGCTCCATTCATGATTTCGGTTCCATTTCGGTAATTCTGGAAATCGTATATTTAACTATTATCGGTTATATCACTGATTCTGTAAATGTTGTATTTGTAAATGCGTATCACTTGTTTCTTGTGGCATTCGGGTCAGTTTAGCGTTTTTTAAATCGTTTTGTTCATTTTTTTTGTTCCTTGGCTTTCATACCATTTTAATATGATTAAATAAAGTTGTGAAATGTATATTCAATTATTCATAAGAAAAAAAGGATCTTTATTTAATAAAAAAAAACACGATAGAATCGCCAGAATTATCGTAGACACTTTGAAACGAGGAGAACAGACGTTCCGAAACAACGAAAATTCCCGAAATTTCCGAAAAGTCGATACAAAAAACGAGCAAAGTGACACGAAAATACGAAAAATGGTCGATATTCCGAAAAAAAAAATGTACACGAAAAACGAACCGAACCGAATTGAAACAGAAATCGGTCGAAACGAGCCGAATCTAAAATTTTAAACATCCGAACAAATCGAACCGAAAAAAAATAAATATATATATATATATATCGGTGCACAAGCCTAATAGTAACACAAAGGATGGAGAACAGAGCTTTACCTAAATCGAGATGATAAAAGAAGCAGAAATGGTGGTGGGCATCTCATGTTTTAAGATCACATTACAGAACGTGGCCACAACAACATAATCCTTCCCCAAAAACCGTCAACTGCAGAAATAGTTGGCCATATCAGTTCCTATACTAGCCCAGCAAGGTTCACAGCTTTGTTGTTGCCAAGGACTTTTGTTGAAGATATGTTGTAATAGACTCAATGGCGAGGTACCACAGACAATTCAGAGGAGCAAGCTTGAGTCAGAGTCAGGAACATGTCGAGTTTTAACACATGGAAAGACAGAGCAGGACTACCTGGAGCAGACGAGAAAGCGTAAGTCAGGAATCAAGCCATGGGTCAGGAAGCTGGAGAATCCAGTAAGTAGGAACCGTATCTGGAACAGGATAAGTAGACCGGAACATCACTGGGTCTCAGAGGAAAAAATAACCGTAAGAACCTCAACCCCAACTCTAAACCTAACCCAATAACCCTAAAAATTGCCGTAATGACCCTAACCCCAACAGTAAGCCTAACCCAACAACCCTACAAACTGGCTGGGTGGAGTAGAGATAACATCACTGCTCTGCATGGAGAGAGCCTGTGGAGTCATGGGTTCGATCAACCCGAGCAACCTCTCCAGTAAGTGTCCTTGGGCAAGACACCTAACAGTACAGACTCGCCACCCAGGACATACTTGAAAATGAAAAATCTCAATGTATCCTTCCTGGTAAAATCCTTTCTCAAAAAAAAACAAAAACTAAAAATAACCATAAGTCCCATAACCAACAGTAAGTCTAACCCAATAACCCTAAAAATAACCGTAATAACCCTAACAGTAAACCTAACTCAACCCTAAGGCTAATGTCAGATGAACGCAGTGATCACGTCCGTGTCGCCACACAGTTTAACGTCCGTCGTAGCATAGAATCATGATCAATCGAGAGCCCCACACGAAGTACGTATGCACCGAACTGCGCAAGCACAACGCAAGTGGCAAACGGACGCAAGTTAGGCAAGAACGTAAAACCGCTAGACAGACGCGCAGAGTGCGCCACGTATACGTAGCGTTCTGTGTGAGTGAGATGTCATACACAGCGCATTTGCGACGTCCGGCACCTTGACGCACAAAATGGCTTTTCATATCCTTTTCAAATTTTTATCATTTTTCATATTAATTTTATTTCCCATAGTTCTTTTTTTTTCTACGTCCGTCAACAAAAACACTGACTGTGCGGGGTCTACAGTATCATCCGCCAGTACGTCTGGCCGTTATGCACGCACGTAGAGTGCGTTCAGACTGCGTTTATCTGACAGCCTAAAAGTAATCTTAATAACCCTAACAGTAAGCATAGCTCAATAACCCGAAAAACAACTCTAACCCAAAAAAAGGAACCCTGACCCTAAAAGTAACCTTAATAACCCTTACCCAAAAAGCAACCTTAATACGAACCCTAACCTGAAAAAACCCTTAAAACAAGCACTAACCCCAAACGTAAGCCTAACTCAAATACAAAAACCCTAAAAATACCCCTAACCCGAAAATAACCGCAAGTATAGAGTGATTATTATCAATGCTCAAACTATTTAAACCCAGAGCAATCCGGCTTTCGTCCAAATCACTCAACTACAACCGCCCTTTTAAAAGTTTCCAATGATATCCAAGCTGGTATGGAACAAGGAAATCTAACTGGAGCCATCTTCCTTGATTTTGCCAAGGCCTTTGACACAGTAGACCATGGCATCTTATTACAAAAACTTAAAAACTCCGGTATTGGTGATCACACGCTAACCTGGTTTCAATCATATGTATCTGATCGGTCGCAATATGTGTCAATTTCTGGCAGCTCCTCCCTCCCCCTCCCAGTCACGTGCGGTGTACCCCAAGGCTCGATACTCGGCCCCCTGCTATTCACAATATTCATAAATGATCTGCCCAACGTCTGCAAAGCCTTAACTGTACACATGTACGCAGACGACACCGTAATATATACCAGCAAACCAGATCTCCCGCAGCTGGAGGCCGCGCTGCAAGAACAATTCACAGGGGTAGAAAAGTGGATCAAAGATAACAAACTTTTTTTTAAATACTGACAAAACTGTAACGATGCTCTTTGGAACAAAACCTAAACTACATAAATTGCAAACACCCTATCTATGTGTCAGGACAAAATCAAATGGCAGGCTGACCACAGTCACTGCTCTCAAATATCTAGGTATGTGGTTAGACCCAAATCTATCCTTTGGCCCCCACATCGAAAAACTCTCATCTAAACTTTACCCCAAACTAGGTGCCCTGTACAGAAACAAATCCTGCCTGAGCCCCGCGGTAAGAAAGCAGATTGTACAACAAATCCTTATGCCAGCTATTGAATATGGAGATGTAGTGTATGCAGCCGCCCCGCAAACACACCTTCATAAACTTACTACATTGTATATCTCATTCTGGCGCTTGGTGCTACAATGTAACTACATGACCCACGATTGTGACATGTTAAAAGAACTAAACTGCCCATCGCTGGAATCTAGACGCACTCTTCACCTTTCCAACCTGGTGTTGAAGAGCTTTTCTGGGAGGCTACCATCCTACCTGAATAGGCTGCTTCCCCAGCAGTTCCCTCATCCTATAACCTCTGATCCAGGACCAGTATGTTAAACATGTAACATAGTGACTATATACAGAATGCACCTGTAAACATGTAACATAATGACTTTATTTCCTACATATTTATTTCTGTCATAATCTGTATATTTGTGTTGTTTTTTTTTACTATCTTGCATTTTATTAATTTGTATTATCATCATCGTCAATAAATTGCAATCTTTGAGTTTAGATTCCAATATTGTTGAATGGATTAGGCAGTGGCTGAGTGACAGGCAACAGAGGGTTGTGGTAAATGGAGTTTATTCGGCGCAAGGTCTTGTTACCAGTGGGGTACCTCAGGGGTCAGTACTTGGATCCATTCTCTTTAATATTTTTATTAGTGATATTGCAGAAGGTATTAATGGAAAAGTATGTCTTTTTGCTGATGACACAAAGATTTGCAACAGGGTTGACGTTCCTGGAGGGATCAGCCAAATGACAAATGATTTAGGTACACTAAAAAAATGGTGGGAGCTGTGGCAATTGAGTTTTAATGTGGATAAGTGCAAGATAATGCACCTGGGACGTAAAAACCCAAGGGCTGAATATAGAATATTTGATACAGTCCTAACCTCAACATCTGAGGAAAAGATTTAGGGGTTATTATTTCAGAGGATCTAAGGGTAAGTAGTCAATGTCATAGAGCAGCAGGAAATGCTGGCAGAATGCTTGGAAATGCTGGCAGAATGCTTGGTTGTGTAGGGAGAGGTATTAGCAGTAGGAAAAGGGAAGTGCTCATGCCACTGTACAGAGCACTGGTGAGACCTCACTTGGAGTACTGTGTGCAGTACTGGAGACCGTATCTCCAGAAGGATATAGACATCTTAGAGAGAGTTCAGAGAAGGGCTACTAAAATGGTGTACGGCTTGAAGGAGAAAAGTTACCAGGAAAGGCTTAATGATCTTAACATGTACAGCTTGGAAAAAAGACGAGACAGAGGAGATATGATAGAAACATTTAAATACGTAAAGGCAATCCACAAGGTAGAGGAAGGGAGTATATTTAAAAGGAAACAAAGTAGCAAAACAAGAGGACATAGTCTTAGATTAGAGGGGCAAAGGTTTAAAAGTAACATCAGGAAGCATTATTTTACTGAGAGGGTGGTGGATACATGGAACAGTCTTCCAGTAGAAGTGGTAGAGGCCAAAACAGTAATTGAATTTAAGCAAGCATGGGATAGGCATAAGGCTATCCTAAACAAAAGATAAATCCAGATAAACTATCCATGTAATTGGGCAGACTAGATGGGCCGAAAGGTTCTTATCTGCCGACACTTTCTATGTTTCTATGTTTCTATGTATTTCTGTAACAACTGTAAATAAAATTCAATGCTCTTGAACCCAGGACATACTTAAAAACAAGAGAAATCTCAATGTATCCTTCCTGGTAAAATACTTTGCAAATAAATAAATAACTATAACCCCCAATACAAACCCTAACCCTAAAAATACCCCATAAGTGACCGTAAACAGAAACCCTAAAACCAACCCTAACCCCTAAAAGTAACCCTAACGCTGGACATCAGGGATTATTTTAAAGGATCGAAATTCTGCTTTTTTTATGGCTGCTTTATTACGAGCCAGATTTTTTTTTTTTCTCCAAAAAGGAGACCTTTCGGTGTCCAAATCCATTTGATCTTTTGAGGGAAAATGATTGAGACTAGCCATTATTTATTAAGAAATACCGGGCGATCTAAAATTGAGTCCTTTATCATTGTCTTATATTTCTGTGGTCAATACCGGTGTGTCCCAATAACTAGATCTGGATAATACACTGAGTCGTAATCGACCACGTTTGGTTACAAAGTGTAACAGCTGTTGTGAACATCACCCACAGCCCGAGATGCAACATCGTAGTGAATTTCAGTCACACACCAGTCCAGTAACACAGCACAGGAGCCAGATCCGTCTCGTCAGGTCTGAAACCCGACTCACGTAACAGAATATGAATAGCTGCGACTTGTTAGCCAAACGAAAATGTAGATCTTGGCACGGTCAGAGTCGGGTTTTTTTCTTCTTAGTCTTTTTTTTTTTTCATGCTCGATGTGGAGTCCCAGAGCTTTCACGTAGCTCGTATTAAAAAAGAGACGGTGGGTTTTTTCGTTTTTTAAATTAAAAAAAAAAAAAAAAAAAAAAAAATTCCTTTTACAACTACTTGACATACGTATAAAATCGAATTAACCCCGTGAAGGCCAACATAAAATTCGGAATAATATCAGACACATGCCAGGTTTAGCACTTGGCAGCAGGCGCGGCGAACAAAGTCGAGATTTCTGCAGTAAAAATAAAGTCCTGTTCGGTGTGTAATTTACAGCTTACAGAAAACTCGCTGCAGCCCCGTACGGGAGGATTTGTATAACATAAAACTACAAACTCCGACATTTCAACCTGAAAGACATAGTCGATGCTTTCACTGGGTTTTATGTTATATAAATAACATCTTCATCGTCCCGGTTTTCTGGTGCACCTGGAATATGTTTGGCTCGAGGGGTAGACTTTATTTTTGTAGTTCCTACATTGTTAGAAGCTATTTTTGGTTGCCGGGGTTTATTTTTTTTATATTTTTTGGATTTTTTTTTTTATCTAGATTTTTTTTTAGTAGGGGGGAGGGGTTGACGGACACTACCGGGGCTTGTGTGGTCGTTACTTTGTGTCAACCATATTGTCTTTCTGACGTTTCCATAAACAAGGAAAGTGTTAGGCTTGCTGGCGCCATGAGTGAGCGCTACGGTCGGCGGCCAGGTTTTCGTGCAAAGCCTGAGTAATGTTATTCTACAAAATAGCGAGAGCTTGTGCAGGGTAATAATTATTAGTAGCACGTATATTGCAACTCGGATCGGGCGAGACCTTGGAAGAAAAAAACGGTAAGTTGTTTTGATGCTTCGGCAGAAAACGCTCCGTGTTAATTTACATTTTTATCCAGAATTCTTGGTTTAGGGAGCTGGGCGCAAATCCCATGCGTGATGCTGTAGGTAGATATTGCGCTTAAAATTATGAAAAAAAACAAAAAGTGGCTATCGAAACATTCTTAATGTATAAAGCCCCACATCAGCCCCCATCGAAGCCCCCACATATTGTAATTTAAATTCTATGTACCCTTGTTGTAGGCAGCTCTTAGCATGATTTTCAGTTACCACCCCATCGCAATGTCATCGGGCCACAATGACAACATTGTATTGCGCATAGTAACAAAGTCAACGCGTTTACGATCGGCCGAGGCCAGTTTCAGACACACAGAATTCAGATGCAGCCGAATTGGATGCTCTGGTCCAAAAGGGAACATGCCTTTATTTTTTGGGGTGGGTTTAGGTTACCAGTTGAGCTTTTCAGGGTTAGGGTTACATTTAGAGTTAGGGTTAATCCAAACCCTAACATTTTACGTCATTTTTAGACAACTGATTCTGCCCCTTCTTTTGATGCAGAATCTGTTGAATATTAGGGTTGAATATAACCAGGGCTTTTTTTGAGGCGGTACGCGCCGTTATGCTGTACCGGCATCTCCTCGCCAGCAGATCCCAGGCGAGCGGCAGATGTCCATGCAGTCGGCTGATCGTAGAAGGAAAAACGCGATGGCCGCTGGATCCGCCCCTCCGCAATGACTCGGAGGGGCCTGGCAGAGGTGAGCTGGGGGCAATATATTCATGTGAGCTGGCCTGGGGCAATATATCCATGTGAGCTGGGGCAATATATCCAGTGTGAACTGGGGGCAATATATCCAGTGTGAACTGGGGGCAATATATCCAGCGTGAACTGGGGGCAATATATCCAGCGTGAACTGGGGGCAATATATCCAGTGTGAACTGGGGGCAATATATCCAGTGTGAACTGGGGGCAATATATCCAGTGTGAACTGGGGGCAATATATCCAGTGTGAACTGGGGGCAATATATCCAGTGTGAACTGGGGGCAATATATTCAGTGTGAACTGGGGGCAATATATCCAGTGTGAACTGGGGGCAATATATCCAGTGTGAACTGGGGGCAATATATCCAGCGTGACTGGGGGCAATATATCCAGTGTGAACTGGGGGCAATATATCCAGTGTGAACTGGGGGCAATATATCCAGTGTCTATCCATAGTATGTCTATTTACTATTTATTTGCTGCCTACCAAGAGTTAATCCTGTTCGGCCACCTTCAGCATACTGCGGACTCCGCTCTGTAGACCTCATCTTGGTTTACAGCAGGAGGTGGGAATATCCCACACTTTGTTCAGTGCTGAGGAGGATTGAGATAGAGGACGGCAAGCCATTCCAAAGGTTTGAAGAGACTCAGGTTTGGTTGTAGATGTAGTGTTTGTCATCTAAATCTATTCCAAGACTATCCCCTTAAGGCAAGACAACTTGGTCCCCCGTGAGTCACGCAAGAGCAGGTCCAATCCATGCCAGCGTTCTGTAACTCCAGGCTGGGCCCTAACAGATGATTGATTGGTGCAGTGATAGGTTTAATCCGTACAGGAATAAAACGGTTCTTTGGTTTCAGACATTGCAGACAGTAAAACAATGTTAACGTCTTCCTAGGAATGGCACGGCAGACATTTATTTTCTTACGGCCCTGATCCATTACCCTGCTGATGTGCCAAAGTTCTCTCTCGCTGCGCACACGTTTAATTTAATTTGCTGCTTGTCCTGTTAGACAGAATTTATAAACTTACTTGCACGTAGAGTAATCCGACACAGACCGCTATCAAATCAACGGCAAAAGAAATGTGTTTCCTCTTGCACCGAGCCAGGAGAGCCGAATATAGTGAGGGTTTTCTCTTTTTACAATATACTAAACTGCTGGAGAAAGGAGTGCTCTAAAACCAATGAAAGAATGATGCTTGGTTGTTATTTTTAACCCTTTCCCTACTGGAGGAATGTCAGGAACCATTTTTTTTTTTTTTTTTGGAAAATAATTTTTAAACCAATTATACAGTAAGAAATATTTGGGAATAATCCTGTTGTATTCCTTACTGTAAAAAGCTATTTGGCAGGGGGCGATGGCACCATCTCCTGGCCAAAAGAAGTTACTGCAGCTTTGGTCTCCATGCAGGATCAGCTGGGGAGATGTTATTCAGAAACATTCCTAGCTGATTTTCAAAAGTGTTAGCGCCTCTGTCATCATGCCGGGTGCTAAAACTTTATGGGCAAGTTCTGGAGCCCGAATGCAAATTAATTTATTTTCCAACTGTAACAGCAACTTGGGTTTACTGGACTCCAGCTTGAGGAACCGAACCAGAACCGAACCGGTCACAGCATCCGCCCCTGGTTTCCAGTAAAGCAGATCCGCAGCGGCTTTCCTTCTCTCATAATTCTATGCATCTCTCCCCAAACACCAGGCACAGATTAATGCAGGGAAGAAGAATGATCTTTAATTTGAGATGGAGTATATGAGAAACCGGTGGTGGTGGTAAAATGACAACACGGTCTACATGAGGGGGATGAGAATCCCTTCAGGAGACAGTGAAACCTGATTGGTACACACTAGACATGATTAGCAAATAGTGACATACTGTAGGTCTACATTACTTATACAAACTAAACTCCTAAAATACAATTAGGTTACCAATACATTAAACGACAATGGGCATAAGAGGCCACCTAAGGGTTAAATTATTAGAGCTGGCTGACACATAGGACCAAAGTCCCTTGGCAGGAGGCCAGCATCCACACTTCAACACAGGCACAAAGCCCGTGTATAGTGTGGGCATGGGTGCCAAAGAGGGTGAGGGCACATAGTTAGATGGAGCTTTGGTTACACCAATAAACTTCGTTCCTTTGCATTGCTCCTTTGGAACACCGTATCAGCTATAGTCGATATCGGGGCGCCAGGTGGTACCTTGCAGATCGACTAAAATCAATCAAGGTAGTGAAGGGGGTTAATCGATAAACTCACATATCTTTTTTGTCTTTCATTACTAAATTATGAGGTGTGGAATGTTGGACAACTGACTTGCCACATTTAGAAGAAAGCAAAGCTGGGGAGATGATAAAGCACCCACAGGTTATATTCAAGTTAATTGCTAATCTTTAAAATTCTATTTCCATCTATTTTGCCCCAAATATAAGAATCTTGACAGCCAAGGGTCAAGAACCAGCTTGGAAAGAGGAAATAGCCAGTGGCAAGAAGAGGCAGAGCCCATATGTCATATGAAAGATGCACAGCAGAAAACAAGGTTATTAACAGGGTATAAGTACAATATGTCTAACTAGCTGTCGGAGTTTGTGAATGTTGAGGAAGGAGTCATTACTCCATGTAGCACATGGCCCGCATCCATTGCGGTACACTGGGCATTTGCCTGGTGTGCCCAAGGACTATACTGCACACAATCCTGATGATGGCAAAGGAATGTCCAGTCTTGTAAAGAGGCAGTTCTTGAAGCTAAATTAGCAAAATGACACAGGTCTGGAGAGAATGGATCAACAGAGGTTCCATTTGCCCGAAAATGACTTAAATTCATAGACCAGATGAGCAGAAATTCCAAATGGAACCCAGAGAGGTTCTGGGTGCATTAAGTTGTTCCATTCGTCACTCATTTATTTGAGCTATTTGATCCAGCTAACTGTAAACCAAATTATCGTCAGGGAAAGTAGACCCTAGATGTTCTTCAAATCAATTTCTTTGGCTCTCGTTCAACGTACGGGAGGAGGAGCATTGTTTGAATCACTTTGCTGTAAGAGCTAAAGGGCTCAATTCTTTAAAAAACACAAATCTACAACGCAACTCCAGGATTGAAAGAAAGGAGATTTATTCTACCTTAGTAGACCTGGCATCGTTTCGACTCACTAGGAGTCTATCAAGCCTTGATAACGAGTCGAAACGATCCCTGGTCCACTAAGGTGGAATAAAACTCTTTTCCTTTAATCCTGGAGTTGCGTTTCATTGTTGTTTTTTTTATTTAGTATTTGGGAATACAAGGGATCCCAGGACTACGCACCCAGCCATGTACAGCAGCATGCATCATTGCAAGATCTACATTTTGGCCATCGTTGATCTAGGCCCGTTGGTTCTAAACCGCGGTTCTCAAGTACCCCTAACAGGCCAGATTTTAAGGATTGCCTTGGGGAAATGCAGACTGAATCCTGCAATCACTGAGCAGCAAATCATATCACCTGGGCTGTGCTGGAGCCATCTGGAAAACCAGACCTGTTGGGGGTACTTGAGGACCGTGGTTGGGAATCAATGATCTAGGCCACTATGTTCCAAACAATCTTCATTATCAGCGATTGTATCACTAGGCCCCCATGAAATAAAGATTTAATTGCCCTTGAAACCTGTGTTCTCTATGGATTATTTTAGGAACAATGACCTGTGCCGCCAGTGCTCCATGGACGCATTTCTCAAATTTTGCGTACAGCAATCAAGAACAACGACTGCCCACGAGTCCCATAGTGAAATCCCCAGCTAGAAACTGCGAGGCAACGGTGAGTAAAATAAGAAGAAATGCAGACAGCCCATCACCACCGTCATGAAATATCAAGAGGCCGGGGCTCAAGGCTTTGATACAAATTAATCACTCGGCTAATTTGTTTCCCCTGCAGCGTGCAGACAGCTAACGAATGTTATTCCAGCGGAGTCTGGAGCCATCATGGTAGAGCCATTTTGCATCCATGTTTGCAAATGTTTCATTCCAAAGCCGGCCTCGGCAGTGTGATATATGGATCTTTTATGCACATCTGCACGGGAAAATAGATCTAACAGATGTGACTGTCAAGCCGGGAGGATGCTCTGCGTTTCTCTATTTTTCTTATTGCACGGGCCTAAATGGGAAGCTCGCCCAGAAGTCATTTGTCAGGGAGTTTATACTGCAGCAGATTGTCGTATCGCCATGCTTAATGGTTCCCCATATGATTTAAGAATATAGATATTTTTTTTTTCTTAAGCCTTCTTAGTAAAGAGCCGAAAAGGGTCAAATTATTGAAGAAAAAAAAATCAGACAGAAATAATAATCAAAGAGCAAGCGCCAGTCATTAAAAATGACCTGGGGAATCAAGGTATGAGAGAATATCAACCGGACTTGTACTGAGCTACAACAAGGTGAAACCCGGCGAATAGCAAGCTATGCTAAGGCAGTGCTTTGATTACCCCGAGCATCCACACGTCTAAACCAAATGATCAGTATTGCATCAGTAATGAAAAAGAGTGACACCAGATGAAAATATTCTAGTGCTTTAATGAGTCCAAAAACAGCAACCCCCCCCCCAATCGATAGTGTAATGCCAGACATCCATTCTCCCACCAGTTAGCTTTCTTGCCTTCACCAACCCTTATATGAAGCTTAAGGTACAATAGAAGATTGGTGATAGAATCCCCCAGATATAAGGCGGCACTCAGAGTAAAACAGATTTACTGAAACATGTGAAGCAAATATTTACAGTGCAAGGGGGACCTGGAGACCAATGGAAGAGGACACCCTGGTGCCCCCTCCGGTTATCCACAGCCCCAGCCTTAATTTTAATTGAGCATGAAACAATAGGGTACCATGTAATCACAGCCGGAGCATCAGACTGAATAAGTTAGAGCAGCAATGACCACTCAAACCTGACACAGTTGTGAAACATTCTGTACGTGGGGACTGGAGGTTTAGAAAGGACTGTAGTGACACACACAATAATGAAATTTGCAATAAAAACAGTAACCTGAACAATAAAAATTTTCACAAAAACACTGACAATCTTTACCCTTAAAGGCACAGGGTTACTTGGACATTGAGGGTTGGGGAATAAAATGCCATGTCAGACTCCCCAGAACCCACAGTCCCACCACTTATGGCAAGTTCAGCTACCTCCAGTTCAAGACGATTGCCAACACAAATAGAATTCAGAACGTGCCGCGTATGACTATCATGCACCGGAGAATCAAACCAACTGCTGGTACCCAACCGGTCACAAAGGTACTGTATTTTATATCTTCATAAATCTTGTGGTTATCCCAGAATCTCAGAAGGACAATGAGGCCTCGGGTTACGGACTACGGCAGATCTTGATCCACAGATGACACCAGAGGCCATGTCTCTCTAGGAATACTCAGTCCTTGTCTGGCTCTCACACAGAAGTGTTATTGTCGTTAGGGTTGACTTTTTAAAACAAACGACTCGCTGTAATTCCACATCTCATACACGGACCTGTTTCCGGCCTTGCTCTCCCCTCCTCTCCCCAACACGTAGCTAGATGGGACCTGTCATCCCGAATGGGCTTTCCTCTAAAATAATGTTACACATTAATAAAACAAACACACAGCTCCAGGTCCTGCGTTCTCTTGCCAATTTTAATAAGGGTTTTTATTCACGGACTGCAGCATTTTGTTTCTTTCTCTGGTGAAGACTACTCCACCCAGTTTAATTACAGACTTGGTGGGATTTCTGGGGAAAGGGTTTTCGCAGAGGATCCAGTCTCTCTCCAGCTGATGGCTACTAGGGATTAATGAGAATTTTGTCCAAACACAGGCGAAGCGCAGAACCATACAACCGATGTTCAAGTCGACAGTGTTAAGAGGAGGTCGTGTACATTGTAACCATCGTTATATCTTAGGCATGAGGTATATAGGAGCATGTCCATCCTCCAGTTTCTTTTTTGTGTATATGCCACTTCAGCAATGAATGACCCAGGCTGGGTCATGGGTCTACATGAGAACAGAAGTGGAATGAAGAGCTGAAGGCATCTCTTAGAGTGCAGACAGCACTGTGGTTTTCTAAAAAAGTGCACTAGTGTCACCTGCATTTAATGCACAATTGTTTGGGGGTAGGGGCCCCTTCTTCAGGGTGAGGTCCTTTCTCTTTCAGGAAGGTCCTGTTCACCCTAAACAGAGCAGGTTTCTCCTGGGTGAGATAGGGTCAACTCTTGCTCTAGACATCTTAATGCAATAATTTGCGTTCCAGCTAGGTGTCTTTATCCTTAAGGCTGGTGTCAGACGAGCGCACTATGTAACGCACGTACTGGCATGCCTCCCATGGCCGACGCAGCATTGTGAAGCTACGACGGAGCTGGCCACACGCGACAGTGGCCGTGCTGCAAGCCTCCCCGAAGCGCTACGACGCGGTATTCGATGGGGCTGCAAAGCGCGATCCTCCGCAGGAGGATCAAGCCTTGCAGCGCTGAGCGCAGTAACTGCCGATGGGCGTTAGAGTTGAAGGAACGTCCACTCTCACGGACGTTCTTTCCGCTAGGGATGTGCGTTTCGGGTTTCGGAATTTCCACGAAATTTCCCGATTCGTGTTTTCGGAAGCGGCCGATTTTCCGAAAATTTTTAGATCCGAAAATGGCAGATCCGAAAAGTTTTGAGCCGAAAAGAAAAATGTTCGGAATTTTCGAATGGACTTGAATTGTGTCAAATGTTATTTTCGCTCTATTCATGATTTCGGTTCCATTCGTGATTTCGGTTCCATTTCGGTAATTCTGGACATCGTATATTTAACTATTATCGGTTATATCGCTGATTCTGTAAATTTTGTATTTGTAAATGCGTATCACTTGTTTCTTGTGGCATTCGGGTCAGTTTAGCGTTTTTTAAATCGTTTTGTTATTTTTTTTGTTCCTTGGCTTTCATACCATTTTAATATGATTAAATAAAGTTGTGAAATGTATATTCAATTATTCATAAGAAAAAAAGGATCTTTATTTAATAAAAAAAAAAAACACGATAGAATCGCCAGAATTATCGTAGACACTTTGAAACCAGGAGAACAGACGTTCCGAAAAAACGAAAATTCCGAAATTTCCGAAAAGTTGATACAAAAAACGAGCAAAGTGACACGAAAATACGAAAAATGGTCGATATTCCGAAAAAAAAAATGTACCCGAAAAACGATCCGAATCGAAACAGAAATCGGTCGAAACGAACCGAATCGAAAAGTTTAAACATCCGAACAAATCGAACCGAAAATAAATAAATAAAATCGGTGCACAAGCCTAGTTTCCGCTTTTGAAAACGGTCTTATAGAACCTTAAAATATATATATAATGTTATAGTATGGAACCATTTGTGAGTATTCCTTTCACAAATTTAGGCATTCTCAGACTACTTCCGATTAGTGCATTGAGTTTTGCTACCCAAAGTGTGTGTGTGTGTGTGTGTGTGTGTGTGTGTGTGTGTGTGTCTCAAATTCTTTTGGTTGTTTTTCTTTATTGACTTATTGTTTCAATTCAAATAATTTGAACAGTCGACATAATGTTCATAAAAAGCAAGACAGAGCACCACTTCTAGTCAGTGCATGTTTTGGGATGTGCTTCCCACATTATTTAGGTTTCACTTTTCTAGATACTTACACCAGGTCCTTTACAGACTCCAGGGTTGGGTTCACCTTGTTGGGGGAAATGCTCTTTACCTTCTCCACCCACACCGTTTTTTCTGCATAGATGTTTGTATCTGTTGCTTTGTAGGCCAGGAACAAACCAGCGTTTCAGACCTGCCCGCGGTCTTATAGGGAGGACAGTCCCGATTTTAAAAGGTCTTCCAGGGTCTCCTCAGGAAGGACCTGAATGTGAATCTGCTTTGTTATTCAGACTGAAACATGGCTCGTGAATTTATAAAAAGCAGGTAAGATCACGTTTCATGCATTTAAAGTGGAAGCAGATTAATACTTATGGGTCCCGACTGTCGACATGGATCTATATTGGTCTAGTATTTGCATCGATGCACTGAGCATCTGGAGAGCCCATTCATTTCTTGCCATGTGATATATTGCCATGGATGCCGGGCTCGGCCGTGGTAGCTTTGTATTTTCTGCTACAAAAATAAAGCAAGGTTGAAGAACAATATCTATTATCACTTGGCTTTGGCCGACTTTGCATTTTCCAGTTCCTCCGATTTTGTTATTTTAAGATCATATTTATGATTAAATTAGAAGAAACAAACTGGGGAAAGTATCTAGTTCTATCCAAACATCTTGCAGAATTTCTCCCCCACATTTGGTTGGCTGTATCCTTTGTGAAAACCTACTCCTGGTATCGACGAGACAACTATTGTTCCGTTAAACACAAAAAACCAAAGACTGGTTTTTCTGTATGTTTGCGATATAATGGTACTGGATTTCCAGGAGTTATCTGAGGTGAGACAGCCGTAACGATGACTCTGCACAAGGAGCCAGCACGTGTAACCGAACCTCGAAAACCAAAGAGGTCTGACCTGCGAAGACGCGAGCCAAAAATATAAGCCTTGATTTCATGGCACGGAGCTGTGGCCCTAATGTGTTCGGATTTGATAACACAATTTCGGTCCCTATTAAATATCCGTGAATGGGAACTAAGCTGCTTTGTCAAGGCGGGACACATGTGAGACGCAGTATTTAAAGCACAGATCAAATAACCCAGAGTAATGATGGTTTGCCTCCAGAAAGGTGAAGGTAAAAATCAAAATGATGCGGAATTTAAAGTGAACCCGTCATTCAGATGGCCTCAATGCTCCCTGTGACAAATGGCCAGTGAACGCATAGATTTGCAATAACTCCCTGTCAAATGATACATCATTCATGTTCGTTTGGCAGTGGTTTTTGATGACGAATACCGACTAAAACAGAAGTACTGCCCTGTATACCTCTGTTTGGCCATTGACTTTGAATTGTGGGATGCATAAAATATATAAACAATCACTATTGCCCTCCTAAACGTACCCAAACTACTGGAAATGCGTAGTTACATACTTACCGCATTTGTAGAAGATAATCCTTAAAATCTGGTAGTGGTAGATGACACGGCTGGGCAACACTGGCCTAGAACAGGACTATCAAACTCTGTCCACCCAGACGTTTCTGAACTACAACTCCAATGAGTCTCTAAGCCATCGCTTGCATTTAGAGATTACTGGGAATTGTAGGCCACAAAGATCTGATGGCCCACAGTTTGACATACTTGGTCTAGAACATCTAGGTTCCTAGCTTGGACAGTAACAGGCTGATGTGAAGATCAAAAATAAGCTCAAGTGGTCAAGTTCTTCAGGCTCCCTAACTCTGTAAAGAAGAAGTGGTGGAGAAGTGAAGGAGTAGTGATGAGGAAGAGAATAACAAGCTTTAGGCCATTGTTGGTCATTTTCGTCTCACTCCAAATTTTGTTTCCTATACAGCGTATAGAAGTGTATGTGTACGGCAACTCGTCATCCAGGCCGAGCTACAACAGGAGTTGCGGCTCGATTTTGAGTAACAATGGAGCCACTATCATGTATGACAAACTGGTAGAGTTAACGGGTTCTAATTTGAGGGATTCCGCAAATTAAAATACATAAATCGCAACCTTGGTATAGTATATTACGCCACCATTTAAATGCTATGTATTTATAAAACTCACAAACTTAAATGATGGTGCCTTCAGTAAAATCATGAGTTCTTCCACTTCTGATGTGTTTCATCTCCTTTAGGAGACTTCTTCAGGGGGAACCAGCATGCCCAGGTAAACACCAGCAGCCACAGCCTATGAGGCTCATTTTAAGGCGATGCTGCAAGTGTAAGGGATTTTTGCCATTGTTAAGTAGATCACTACAGGACCCTCACTTCCATCAACCACAGGTAACCAAACTGCCACCACGCCCTGACCAAAACACACAGTACAAACCACTATTTACACTGTCGGTCTTTAGCCCAGCCTGTATAAAGCTAGCTATAAGACAAAAGACAGAATGCAGGGTCAGTGGAAAAGCCAAAGTCATAAGCCAGAGGAGATAGTCATACAAGCCATGGTCAGTAACAAAAGTCCCATCCAAGCCAGGAAATAAAAGATGTCAGAAGTCCGAAAAAAACACATAGGAAAAGCCAAGGTCAGGTCACAGATATATCTATATAGAACACACTCAGGTATAGAAAACCACGACGGGGCCCAGAGCAGAAGTAGTCCAGATCTTAATTAGGTGTAGGAAAGAGACCATTGGTCTCCATCAATTTCATGCACAAAAACGTGGTGTCGCGCTAGAATGAAACATAGATGCGGCCTCGTTATCAACAATTCATCTTGGGACAAGACTGCTATGAAAGCAAAGACTTATCTCAAGGATGACCCAATGCAGACCACGGGATGAGAAATTATGTGGAGTAGCAGTCTGCAGAGTGAGTGGCAGAAATCATAATGCAAACCTAGTCTATACCTTTACCAATCTATGGCCCATCCCCAGTGCAGGCAGACTTGGTGGGCCAATGTTGGTCCTATTGATCCTAGTCTTAATTATACATTTGCTATCTATTTGAGTAGGAGAAAGTAAATGTTTATCAACAGAACCATTCATTAAACCATGTTGCAACCTAATCAGGCAAGAATAAATTACCACCCCATTCATTTTCCTTACCACCGTAATCCCAATACTGTACTTTTTATATTTTAAAAGAACCTTTGTAGATTTAGGATCATCCACATTGCCAGAACATGCAACATAGTCTGAGTAGTTTGCGTTTTGCCTGTGGTCGGAACACATTTGCAATTTAGGTAAATAGGCTCCCTGATTTAAAGACTAGGTATCCTGTAACAGGTGACGCGGCCTCCTAATCCTTCCGAAAAAAAAATCAGCATGTTTAGGGGCCTACATACATTTTCCTGACATTTACTCAAGTAATTGGCATGTAGGAGAGGATTCCTGGTGATTTTTCGTCTTTTTTTTGGTAAATGTTAGCGATAAACAAACAGTGTGTGCGTAGGATTGATATGTCATCCATGTTCCCAGAAATACTAAGATGAAAGGGAAAGCGTAATCGTAGAATGCTCAAACGATCGACCTGAAGGAATTCATACCTCTAGTTCTAGCATATTAAGATTTCTTAAAACTTGTCCGAGTGTTGGATTCCGGCTGAAGGAGACATGGGGAAAGATGGATTTCAGGCCTGAATCAAAGTCAATATTCCTTAACTGGTTTAGTCTGCAACAAGCCTTGGGATACCACTGTGGGAGACATTTTACACCACCCTCGTCTTTGGTGATCTCCATTTCTTGTCCACGTCTGGATGCACGCACTACTAATATTGACAGCCTTCCGTTCTGACACAGGTGAGCATCATGGCCAGGCTTGAGACGTCTTTGTGGCAGTCCTTCACGTAACTCATCACACTCGTCCGCCTGAATAAGGTCACCATCCATGTGTGGTATTCCAATGTATCAACCCCTTGTACGCTGATCTTGTAAAGTGCTGCAGAATATGTGGTGCTATATAAAGGATAATAATAATTAGGCTGAGTTCAGTGTTGATCTTCGAGATGTCAAAACTGTCGTTTGAGCATTTGTCTAGGTCTTCCAGAACGGCCCACTGGTTGGTCAAATTAAGCGTATAAAGCGCATAATTACAAAGGAGCTTTCACCATTTCCTGAAGTAGCAAACCTCAACCTGTTCAGATGTTTTTGAGATTATGAAGGGGGGGGGGAGAAACAATATTATAAAGAAAATACATCAGAGGAGAGAAAACATAACGAAAGCCAAGTTTTCCTTCCCACCGTTCTGTGGCAACATTGACAAATGAAAGGTGTAGCGGGAAGATCGATGGCTGCTTTTTACGTATTAGCATATTATTGTGACAACCAAAACAGCGAGGGCTGCTGAGGACCTCAGGGATCCACGAACGTTTCCTTTGAAAAGGAAGGATGATTGACCATCCATCTGATGACTAGAGGACTAACATGTCTGGATTAGAACCCAGGGGAACCACGTTGGGTCAGACTAAAAGGAAAGAAGGCCAGAAACGGCCCTCCCTCGGGCCGAAAGGATAATGATTTAATGGCTACCTGTAGGAAAGATCATTCTGAAGATTGGTGGGAAATATCTTGTAATCTTCTCTATATATTGGGTTCCTGCAGCTATGGCCTAGTGGGATATCTCGTGTCTGCCATAAAACCATTAGTAATACATGTGGCGTTTCACATTTACACATGGTATTACTATCCTTTTTATAAATTTACAGCATTGCGACCGATTTAGTAGACATCCCAGTCCAAGAACCTGCTGCTGCATCAACATCATAAAGCGGTTTGCTACTTGGCACATCTGGGCATCGATTAAAATAAAAAAATGCTCTTCTACATGAGGAGTTCCTCAACAGAGACATGGCGCTGGATTCTCTAAGGGGCGATTAAAAAAAATTAATATATATATATTTATATATTGCATTTTCTGATATCTCGCAGAGAGAACATAAAATAATAGATAAAAATGATGTAAGCCCACCCAGGGGACCCACGAGAAAATGCCCATTATAAACATAGAAACTCCCGTAAGGCAGGCTCCAATATCTGGGGGTCAAACTGGCTCTTTGCAGAAACCCCCTCCCGTCCCTGAGCGAAGATGCTTCATGCAGGGAAGATAATTGTTAAAGGGCCGGTACCACCAAAAATGAAATGTCCTTATTGGGTGTATTTTATGTTGCGAATATCTTACATGTGTTTGTTTTTCTCTTGTCCGTTTAGTTAACAAAATATTTTCCTCTATAGGTGTCACTGGGTGCATCCATTGTGTGATATTTTCCTCTATAGGTGTCACTGGGTGCATCCATTGTGTGATATTTTCCTCAATATGTGTCACCGGGCGCATCCATTGTGTGATATTTCCCTCAATATGTGTCACCGGGCGCATCCATTGTGTGATATTTTCCTGTGTGTCACTGGGTGCATCCATTGTGTGATATTTCCCTCTATATGTGTCACTGGGTGCATCCATTGTGTGATATTTCCCTCTATATGTGTCACTGGGTGCACCCAGTGTGATATTTCCCTCTATATGCGTCACTGGGCGCATCCATTGTGTGACATTTTCCTGTCACTGGGTGCATCCATTCTGTGATATTTTCCTCTATATGTGTCACTGGGCGCATCCATTGTGTGATATTTTCCTCTATATGTGTCACTGGGCGCATCCATTGTGTGATATTTTCCTCAATATGTGTCACCTGGGCGCATCCATTGTGTGATATTTCCCTCAATATGTGTCACCGGGCGCATCCATTGTGTGATATTTTCTGTGTGTCACTGGGTGCATCCATTGTGTGATATTTCCCTCTATATGTGTCACTGGGCGCATCCATTGTGTGATATTTCCCTCTATATGTGTCACTGGGCGCATCCATTGTGTGATATTTTCCTCTATATGTGTCACTGGGCGCATCCATTGTGTGATATTTTCCTCAATATGTGTCACCGGGCGCATCCATTGTGTGATATTTCCCTCAATATGTGTCACCGGGCGCATCCATTGTGTGATATTTCCCTCAATATGTGTCACCGGGCGCATCCATTGTGTGATATTTTCCTGTGTGTCACTGGGTGCATCCATTGTGTGATATTTCCCTCTATATGTGTCACTGGGTGCACCCAGTGTGATATTTCCCTCTATATGCGTCACTGGGCGCATCCATTGTGTGACATTTTCCTCTATGTGTGTCACTGGTGCATCCATTCTGTGATATTTTCCTCTATATGTGTCACTGGGCGCATCCATTGTGTGATATTTTCCTCTATATGTGTCACTGGGTGCATCCATTGTGTGATATTTTCCTCTATATGTGTCACTGGGTGCATCCATTGTGTGATATTTCCCTCTATATGCGTCACTGGGCGCATCCATTGTGTGACATTTTCCTCTATGTGTGTCACTGGGTGCAACCATTCTGTGATATTTTCCTCTATATGTGTCACTGGGTGCATCCATTGTGTGACATTTTCCTCTATGTGTGTCACTGGGCGCATCCATTGTGTGATATTTTCCTCTATATGTGTCACTGGGTGCATCCATTGTGTGATATTTTCCTCTATATGTGTCACTGGGCGCATCCATTGGGTGATATTTTCCTCTCTGTGTCACTGGGCGCATCCATTGTGTGATATTTTCCTCTATATGTGTCACTGGGTGCATCCATTGTGTGATATTTTCCTCTATATGTGTCACAGGGCGCATCCATTGTGTGATATTTTCCTCTATGTGTCACTGGGTGCATCCATTGTGTGATATTTTCCTCTATGTGTCACAGGGCGCATCCATTGTGTGATATTTTCCTCTATATGTGTCACTGGGTGCATCCATTCTGTGATATTTTCCTCTATATGTGTCACTGGGTGCATCCATTGTGTGACATTTTCCTCTATGTGTGTCACTGGGCGCATCCATTGTGTGATATTTTCCTCTATATGTGTCACTGGGTGCATCCATTGTGTGATATTTCCCTCTATATGTGTCACTGGGCGCATCCATTGTGTTAATTAACATTAAAAGCCCCAATGTAAAAATCCATTTACCATGTGCAAGGAGGTCCTTCAATGCCATGGTCTTTTTTGAATGAGCCGGATAGGCAAAGTGATATTTAACTAGTAATATTATATAATAGCATTCCTGGTTAAATATTTGATTCAGCCAATGAGAGAGCTTCATAGATGGAGCTCATCTCATTGGTAGAGATATTTTGGCCATGTATAGCCAGTATGGCCAGAGAAGACTCTTCTGATTGGTATTGTACACATGGTCACCCTATCTCAAACCAGAGAAGAGGTGAAAGCACGGCATCTTACTGCAAATGCAATGTATCACCTTTATTCCAGAATGAAGTTCCTTAAAACTAGGTCATTATATAAGGGTTTCCGTGGCCATTAAGGCTAGAGACAAGTGCAGAATAAATTTCCTTGAGAAGTGGCCAGTGTGGTCACCTTGCTGTGAGCACACATCTCCACAAGTCAATAGTCTCCTATAGAGCAGTGCTTCTTAACCCTTTCACTGCTGAGGACGTGTGGGGAATGTTCTCATTGACTCCTAAGGAAAGATAGTGGGTTCCTTTGAACCCTGATATCTCCCGACTGTTGGCAGCTAATGGGGTCATGTTTGGGATCATTAGAAAGGCCAGAGCATGGCCTTTCCAATGATACCAAACATGACTGTTTAAAGTAGACAAAGAATATAATAAAAATAAAGATTTTTTTTAGATGTGAAATAGCTCAGCAGTGAAGGGGTTAAACCTGTCCTCAGGACCCCCAACCAGTCCAGAATTTGCAGATCACCGTGGGGAAAAAGCAGACCGAATCCTGCAATCACTGAGCAGCAAATTATAGCACCTGTGCTGTGCTTCAGCTATCTGCAAAATATGGCCTGGTTGGGGGTCCCAAGGACAGGTTTGAGAACCACTGCTATAGAGGATGGTGGTTTGTAGACACATCTGCCATAGCGGCTCGACTGAGAAAACAACAGCATGCCTGCTGTAAAGTGCGGTGCTAGCACGCAAGTTACATCATGTGATCCTCCAAAGGAGCCATTGCACCAGTACGACGAATGCTGGCAGGTGGTTTCACAACACAGCCTTATGGCCAGTTTGATCAGATACTACTCCTTGGGGCGTTGTAGAGATGTCCTCCACAACTTGACATTTAGAAGCACGCTATGGAAAACCACAATGCTGGACATACACGTCCCTATAGTTTTCAGCTTGAAGTAATGAAAAGATTAGTGGAAATTCTTTATATTGTTGCCTTTCAACCAGGAGTCATTCTCAAAGTCATACCACAGCATGGAAACCAGATTCCATTGTGCTATACCTTGTCACGCTGAGACCATTATACTTTTTGGAGATAGAGTTACACCTCGGTCACGCCGGCATAGCATCGTCGGAGCTAAAATTACCTTACGTCTACGTTTTCGTTCAGGTCTACAAAAAAACATAACATTTCCTAATCCCAGCCCCGACTGGAACCCAACAAACAGTGTTAACGTTGGGCTTGAAAAAAGTGATTTTGATTGGTCGCATATTAAGGAGGCCAAGAATGATTTCCGTCCGAGGCATCTGGATAAATCGGGCCCTTTCTCTCAGCTTTCCTCTTCCCAGGCCATTATTTATTTACGTACTTCTGACAGAAATGGTAGCGATAGCCATGTCGGCACCAGTAAATTCCCAGTCCGGATCGCGTGCTTCGCGGAGTAAAAGAATTCCCTTGTGCGAGGGCTCGTAACGCTCAGGGCCGCGCAAATACGTAAGGGACCACGCTGCCGCTGACAAAAACAAACTGCTGTTTTGAAACGGTACGGTCGTAATTGTGGCCTGCTCTATGAAGGGGAAAATAATGTGGTTTGCCATTAATCTCCTTGCACGGCACACAAGGGCCGACTTGTTGAAATTTCGTAGACTTCTATTTACAGAAAAAACACTGGCCTGGCGCAGATCATGTCTTGAGAAATGCACGTCAAAAGAGGTGGAAGCCTTTGGATCATAACGTTTTTCGGATAATCTAATCCCAGAAGGAGTTGCAATCACTCCGCTCCTGTTAACAAACCCCAAGAATTTAATTACTCAAAAAAATATAATAAATGGCTTTGCGAAAATTCGTTTTGCAAATACACAAAGAACAAAACATGGAGGAGGTTTCTTTGGAGCCGCGTCCCATCGAGAGATTTAACGTATATTTACGAGTAAGGGGTACGGTCTTTGTTAAGTTTGAGCGTCCAATTTTAAATCACTTATAGATTTACCATATAGAAAGTCATGAGGCAAAACAAATACAAGTAATAGAAAATATACAGTAGAAATATATTGTGAGGTCATGCTTGGTAGCAGCGTTGGATGGTATGAAGAGCCATTGAAAGGTCCACATGATCTCAGCAGAGATTCATGGATCAGATAAATAAGCATTGAAATAATGCGCAAAGTTGAGTAATACCATCCTTAGGAGAGTACATGTGTGTCGCCGCTTTTCGGCACACTTTAAGGGTCCCATTGCATCAAAAATTTGGAGAATTCACTATTTAGCGAATGTTTACTGTTTTTTTCTGAAATTTGAGTCGCCGAATAAGAAGTCGGCAAAACATGCCAAATTGCTTAGAATTGGCATCAGCAAATTCCACCACACAGGAAATAACAAAAAACTTAAAATCATAGGGGGGAAAAAAATAAAAAAAAGTTTATATATAAAAAGTGTTTTTTTAAAAAAAGAGGAATAAACGGTTTAATTAATAAAAACTAAAAAAACAAAACAGATGTTAATTTTAATGCATTGAAACCTATGGAATTCGTCAAGTTATACCTGTTGAATTGAACCACTGAAATGCCCTGCAATGTTGGTGCAGTTCAGCGCTCTGTGAATAGAGGACAATAGTCTATGGGACAATTTCGGTGCTTTTGGCAAATGGACAGCTTTGTGAGTAGAGTGGACAAATAGACAAATTGCACCGAACTGGGAAATTCACTGCTCATGCAATCCGTGGCTGATTTGGAGGTTAGTAAATAACCCCTATAGGGTCACAAGTGGTCCGCAGGGGGTTCAGAACCCAGGTGAGAAGGTAATGGCCAATATAGCGGTACAGAGGGGCAATCCAAATGGGCAAGGCAAACATTTCTGAGGTCAGGGGCAGGTGGTGAGACGAGCTTAATCAGATTAAAAACCAGAAGACAAAAATAATAACACTACTAGAGTGATAACACTGGAGTGGTAAAAGACTGCTCAGCTTGCCATTTATAGGTGGTGAGGTGGCCATCCTCTTCCCATGGAACAGCACCGCCAACCGATATGCTGCCCACCAGTCCCCCACCAAATCAGCCCCGGCTGGGGTCTCTGCCCTGGGCCCAGGCACAAGCCAATCTGCCTGCCCTTGGCCACCCCAATGATGTCACTCGGAGAGTCCTGCCCAACAAGGACTGAGCGGGTCCACTGTCCCGGAGGATACCGTGAGAGTCGTTGCCAGACACATCACGCCCAGTCGAGCCAGCCACTGAAAGCGCTGCGCCAGAGGCCGCCCAGAGCTGACTGACACCCCGGCCAGTGCGGAGCCACATGATACACAGAATGATAGCAAGGACTGTAATGCATAGTGATGTAGCAAAATTGTCGAATGCATAACCAATTAGTCCAAGGCAAAAATACATGAATATATTAAAGGTTGCATGGTTCAAACAGTAGTTCTTCATCATGGGTATGAAGTAGTCTTTTTCAACCCTTCCCCGTAGTTCTGCAACAGCGAAGACTGGGTACAATGCTCAGACAACTAAGCCGCATGGTCATCTTGTGAGGCCCCTTGTGGGGAAGTGCAACGTGCAGGGGTGAGTGAGGGTCTCTGTATCCGAGATACACCAGGAGGAGATGCAGGCCAAAACCTCTTCCCACATGTGGTCCACTCCAAACCTAGGTTGACACCTTACAGCTGCCAGTCACCAGCCTATAAGTGTGGCATCACCTGCAGAACCTGGGACACCCTGGAATCTGTGGCAGATCAGGTTGGTCAGTTTTCCCACCATCATACTCAATTCACCAGAAGGCAGCCATGATCTCATAACCGTCGCTTATACGGCAAGGGAGGGGGCCACAACCCAAGCAGATTCATCACAAGATGTATTTTTTTGTCACCACGAACATTAATTTCAAATGGACAGTAAACCACCTTTGATGGAATTTCGATGTGAAACTTCCCATTCCTTGACTGCCCGCTGATTCAAGATGTCCAGAGATTTTGTGTAACTACAGCATCTGATAACGGAGGGGCCTCAGATACCCTTCTGATCCATAAGAGGCAAGGTTTTGGTTGTTTTCTTTGTTTTTTAAATAAAGCTTGTCGTGCCCCTGGCCATCATGACCCTGTAGACTGACCCATCACAATAGACTGGTGACCAGTTTCCACAGCCAGTCTCCTCTCCACTGTAGTCAAAAAAAAAAGAGAGGGCTGAGCACCAACATTTATTGCTGAAAGAACAATTGGCAGAATTTAACTCTACATGGAGGCTTTTCGAAGCTTAAGACTCACGTAGAGCCATATAACCACCATTTCCATTTAAAAAGGATCAATTGTTGGAAAACCTAGTCCACAAGAGGATCAGGCACTATGTTGTGGGAGTGGGTGTCTGAGATTTCGGGCACCTGTTTGTTTCTCCAAGATGGTGTGCTAATCCTACGCGGGTTTGTATCTCACCACTAAAGGATCTGGACTGAAGAGCCTTATTGCATTACTACCAACACATGACGACTTTTCCTACGGTGTTTGACCCCGTTAATCTTTCTGCTGCTGCAATGAACCCCATGTTCTAGGTGAGCTTCATCATGTGAAATCTTATTTCCAGACACAATTATGGGTTTTGACAAGTTCTAAAACCCCCATGAACTATCATAACCATATACTGCGAGGGGACCTGGGAAATGAAGAAAGGGCAATGGAAATTTCTGCACCTGTCCCACACCTTAGAAAAGGGGAGCAAATTGTGGAGCAAAGGGTAACAACCCTTATGAAAAGGTCTGTGCGTGTACAAGGGCCAACTTTCCATAGCATCTATGTGTCATGAAATGCACCAGTTTGGGGGAAGTATGGTATTCCAAAAGCTGAGCAAGTGACCTGCAGGGAAATTTATGGCAATCAGCTGTTTTGACAGAAGGTACCTAACAGCTGGGCCAACAGCAAGACCAAGGGAGTTGGTTTACCCATGGTTGATAACCATAAAAATTGGATTTTGGGGGAAGAGGCCGAATACCTGATTGTTGGGAGTTGTACAGGACTAGGGCAAAGTGTAGGTCACCCATATTAAAGTGTAAGGTTTTTTTTTTGTACCACCTACAGCAGGAATTTCAACTGGTGCCCTCTAATGGTTTCTGAGCAACTGCCATGATTCGGACCATTTACACGGAAAGAATTTTAGGCAATAACCTGTGGCGTATCAGATTTTGACATCCCGACCTAATGGGCAATGTATAGGTCTGTTCTTTATAGATGGAGCATATGGAAAGAGGCCATGGCTTCCTTAGGCTAGGGTCAGACTGAGGCAGTGCGAACGCGCGTGCAGGCGCACTTAATCACGGCCGTGCTAGCAGCAGATGCCGGGCAATGACGGCCAATATACGAAGTACGGTCGCACAAAAGTCCGGCTGCGCAACGCAAGTGGAAAATGAACGCATTTTTTCGAGAACGTTAAACCACTAGTACTGACGTACAGAGTGCGCTGCGTCCGCTAGAGGCGTGTGTGCGTGAATTGGAGACGTCAGACGCTGCTAATGTCCGGCCAACATAACGTCCAGATGCAAGAAGTGTTTTATTGATGATCCGTACAAAATCACGGATGAAACGGCGCATAGTATGACCGCTATTGCGTATTCCGTGAAAAAAATACGTCCATTCTTCGAACGCACATTTTCACGGACAACGTGAAAAATGCGTTAGTCTGACCCTAGCCTTAGCCAGCACGTTTTATGCGTTTGACATTTTCCACATATATTTTCTCTTTGTTGTCCGGGTTCCATTTGGCCACACTGACCATATTCATTTCACTAAAAGTTGAGTAATACTATCCTGAGGAGAGTACATGAAACAAGAAAAAAAAACACTATCCACAAGGTTAGAAATCACATACAAAGGTGTTTGGTATCGGGTCAGTCTGTCTCAAGTGACCCATCATCTGAAAAGTTGGCTGCTTGAAAGTTCAATTTATTTTTTCACAACGTGATTAGCTCTAGGTGTTGGTATTGCAAGACAGTCTAAAAAAAATTATTATTCTCCTTGGTTCATATCCCCAGCTGCCATTTTTTGTGGCATGGTGTCCAGCAGATTCTTCACGGTTGTATGAAGAGGGACCAATTTTCTGTATTGTAATTAAAAGCAGTATGACATGTGTAGGTATATATGCGCACATCCCCAGCAAGGATGAGGTTACAAATGATAGCTTTGGACAGATGTTCAACTGGTTTTTGTGGTGCTCCCAGCTCTTTATTATACACCAGTGTTTAGGACACATCCATCAGTCCTATGTTCCAGATGTCAGTTCCTCGAGGCTTGTGGGATTGTGGAATACGCCATGATGCACCAACAATGACTAGTGGTTACTTACCCTATGCAGAGCATTTATATATGACTCCAGTGTGATTGGGATAAACACAACCTTTGAAAGCCTTTCTTTAGCATTAACAGAAACCTCAGGCATGCCAGTTAAAAAGGGTAAACTTTATTGATACAATAATAAACTAAACGCATTACAACCATCCAATGGGCTTATTTCAGTGAGGGGATAGGTATAGCATCCTGCCAGCGTAAATACAAAGTGGTTGGTGGCTTCCTCAGGAGCATGTGCGTATCGCCACGTTGTGGCAACGGATGGTGATCAACGGCTCCTGCTCGTCATACGTATGTTGTTGGGAATGAGTCTTGTCTGTGTTCCAATGCATGTTTCTGCAAAGTCCTCGTCAAGATAACCCTTGGAAAAGTAGGAGATCAAAGAACGGAAACCATTATTATAAAAAAAGGTATTCTTACTCCTAGGATTTATTTAGCCAAAAACCATGGATATGGGAGTCCTGTGTGTAATATGGACACAAAGCTTCCTGCCCTTTTAGAAATGCACTCTGAAAGAGTTGCAGCATGGACCAAGTGTCCCACAGAGGTGATGCCATCCTGGAAAGCCAGATTCTGCCAGCTGCAAGACCAGGGTCACGTAATATTTTGGCCAATTCCATGTCAGTTAAGAAAACTGGCATGTTAGGTTCAAGGTGTGCCAGTCACTTTAGGCACCTTTATGGACCTAAAAGAGGGGTGTTCTATTGTTTCCCTGCCCTCCATGTTAAAGTCACCCTGTACCTACAATTCTAGTTGCAGGTTGTGTTTTCTGGGCCTTGTTATTCCATTATGTGTAATCTGTATATGATGGATTACTTTGTTTCTCCATGTTTCCATCCAACCCACCATGATCTGGCATCAACAAGATCGCTCTACCCCTTCCTCAGGCTTTGTTACGCCAGGGCGAAGGCCATTGAAAGGCTGTTCAGTAGGGTGTGTTTTACCATTGTATTCTGTACCTCCCCCGTGTGTTTAACTAAACCCTGAATAAAGTCATTCCCAGTTTTGCTTTTCATCCTGCAAGAAGCTCTGGCAATTGACTGGGTGGCTTTGGGACAGAATCTGTACTCCTGCAGGACATTGATGGCGAAGGGAGCTTTATGGATGTGGGTATGGGACCCCACGTTATACAAGGCATAAAAAAGAAGGAGGACCAGCAAGAAGTGGCGCTGGCCACTACAGTTTGCCAAACCAAAGTTGAAAGCGACTAGCAGGACATTTGTCCATCAAAAAATAAAATATGGCATGTGTTGCCGATGGAGTTTGGAGCACATTGGACATGTTCCTGCATGAAATGGTTGTAGGAATGGGGTTCCCTACAGCACCACTTTAGACACCAGATATGGAAGCTCACACACAGACTGTCAGTGCAAGATCCTATACCCAGAAACGTAAGAGAACCTTTCTGCCATCTTCACAGTTAAATCTTAATGCAATTGTCCCATTAAAGGACACCGATTTCTAGGAGTTAAAGTTTATATCAGGGCTATCAAACTCATTGCTTCCCAGAAATCCACAGTAGTTCAGAAACATTGGGGGGGGGGGGTGACTGGTGTTGGACAACCCTGGTTTACAGCGACAAGAACGTGTGCGAGTGTAGATTTTAATGGGCTATGAAGATAAATTTTGTTCCGAGGTGCTAGAACCATCCTCTGCCAAGATAGAAATTTCAGAGATGGTCAGTAAAACAGAAAATTGTGCACCAATGAGAAACATGCTGCCATCGATGAACCAAGTAGAATGTAGAAGTCTTGCAATACCAAAAAAATGGTAAGTCACTAAAAATAGAATTTGTCAAGGAAGCCATGTTGGACCACTTGTAATTTCAATTGCTCAACATATCTTGGAGTAATGGAATTGCTTCATCACATCTGATGATTTGACCTGAAAAGGATTTACCAAGAGATTGGTTCATGGAGATTTGTGATAGTTTCTCAAACTTTACTATGAGCCAATATGATAATAATCTGTATCATTATCTGTGATGTCATAGCTTCATATTATTCCTTAAAACGTGGACCACAGCAAGAGAAGACTGAATAACCCCTAGGTCAAAACAATTTCCACCTTCTGGCGTAATGGAAGCGGATCATCGCGTTTCAGTAATAAATCCACGAAAACGACTTGTTTTGACCCTTTGAGTAATGTTAAAACCACAAAGCAAAACATAAAACATATTTACATCCACTTTACACCAGCATTTATCTCTGTCTGAAAATCTGCATTTGTAACACCCTTTAAGTGATGTGTCTAGGGCCTCATAAAGTGTTGGCGCCGCGTGAAAATAAACACAAACAGGAGACAGAATAACCTCCAATCAGGTAGAATAGAAATGCATTTAAAGAAAATAACCAAATGCTTAAAAAGTTAAGTGTTTGTTGTGTAGGACCTTGTCGTGTAAGTGTTTTACCTGTTCAATGCACCCTGTATGCGGTGGAAGCCGACGCGTCCGTTTAATCACTGCAATTCATTCTTTTTGTAACAATAAAATCGCTTTTAAACTGCGATATGTTGGAGGTGTAAACATTCCATTTTTTGTTTATTAGTTATGCATTTTAGATATATATATATTATACACACACACTGAGCTTCAGTGTGCAATTTGGGAAGAACAGTTACCATGGCAACCCGTAAGATGTGTTTTTTAAATTAAAAAGGACCTCTAGACCAGAGGTAACCGGCTAGGACATAACAATAAACATTAAATACTTTATTAAACGTTTAAACATGAACCCTGTAGAAGGTTATTAAAGAACAACAAAAAACAATTGAACAAAATTTAAAATCAATATAACCACAAATATTAATGGGTGGATTACCTCAAGGAGTGGTTATAAGAATAATGATAAATGGAACCAGTGAAAGACCCATAGAAAAAGCTCCTTCTATAACACAGCATTCATATTTGAATAGGAGCATAAATGGATTCACTGGGATGTCTGCGGTTATAATGATCGCTGTCTAGACCAATGATACTGTCTTATGGGGCACACATACATGAAATTAACCCCAAATAGAAGTGGGGGTGTCACTAACAGCCAAATATAAGCAATAATGGATATGGACTAAGGAATATAAGGTGTTTTGTTATAGATCATTAATAAAGCTGTAACTCTATTAAGCACAGATTCCTAAAGGTGCAATTGCATTAGGATCGGATTATACCCGATAATTTATCAAGCATTTATTCTATGAAGAGAAAACATACGTACAGCATCCCCCTGATATTAAGATTATACAAAGTACTATCTCATTTTCGTCATACTGTAAAGATATTACAATTAGTAATTCAGAGACCTAAGGTACTAAGTTGTGAGGCTCCTAGACACAAGGTAGAATGGTAACGCCCAAGATGGTGTTTGAGATTGGGTTCCTTATATATGAAAATGATGGTACTCAAAACTTTGCATAGATTAAAGTCCTCATATATAAACGAGATAATGCTTCAGATTAACAATACTATTATATACGTTTCTCACATATCCTAGGATGCTGTATTGCAAAATTTCACATTAAGTGATAACACCTAAAATAGCGTGTAATTAGATTATCTGTGCTTCATAACGATGCAGGGTACAGTTAATGATAATTCTGAAGTTTAAAGGCTATTATTTTCCTTTCACAGGTGTCACAAAATTCTGTATAGCTAAAAAATGCTCATATAAAGTAATCATGCCCAGAGCAGCAATTGAATAAATGTTTTTTGCATCATTAACGTGCAGGATGCCTAACGTAATTAGCATGCAAGATGCAGTTAGATACCAGATTCAAGGAGTTGTAACAATCGTTTCCCAATTAACCATAGAGTACTAATTTGTGAAAATGACCGTATGTAATATACAGAATGTTTGCCGCCCAAAACAACGTTCAAATAAACATTCCCTGTGTTTTTAGCTTGAAAGATATAATTATACACAGCTTCCAGATGGAAAATTATTGCGTTGTTAGCATAGAATCAGCGAATTGTATACACAATTAGTGAATTTAAAGCTGTTGCTTTGATCCTTCGAGTGTCATGAGGTGCTTGTTAACAATGGTGCACTTGTTATGATGCCCAAAGCAGCATCTTGATAGACTATTTTTACGTTATTAGTATACCAAGTACTATATTCAAACTGTTACGTTCATTTCTCCGGTATCTTAATATACTGTTTAGGCAAAAATACACTTATATTGCATGAGAAATAGTAGCGCCCCTAGCAGCGTTTAATCATTCATTATTCCACAAATTATGGCACCTAAATAGCGTTTAATTCGACCATCTATACTTCGAAAAAATGCAAGGTATAATTATTGACAATTCAGAAGTGAAAGGCTGAAGTTATCCTTTCGCAAATATCACACAGTACTGTTTTTACAAAGATATGATAGTAATACCCAAGGCTACACTTCAGTAAATAATCTTTGCGTGATTAACGTGCAAGATGCAATTGTATACCAGATTCAAGGTTTTGTTGCAAACGTTTCCCAAGTAACCGTAGATACTATATGGCAAATGTCCATATGTTGCATATAGAGTGATTGTCATCCAGACCAACATTCAAATGAGCATCTTCTGTGTTGTTGGCGTAAAAAATACCATTGTACACACACTTTATAGTTTACCAAAAATACACAAATCTTTAATTAATCCGCCAGGACGTCCAATTATTGCAGGCAATAACTCTCTAACAGAAAAATTAAGCCAATTCGTTGATCATTATTTACATCCATTTGTAGAAGAAATACCATCTTATACGAGAGATACGCAAAATGCCCTTCAATATCTTGAGGATGTAATTGTTCCACCTGATACTACATTAGCAAGTTTCGATGTAGTATCTTTATATAATAATATCCCACATGAACAAGGGATCAAGGCGTGTAGGCATTTTTTGAGTAAGAAATTTGATGAAGAAATGACAAACTTCATCATACAACTACTTACATACATTCTAACTCATAATTTCTTCCTGTTTGATGGAAAATACTATCTGCAGACAAGGGGCACAGCGATGGGAACATCCTGTGCTCCTAGCTATGCTAATTTATATCTGGCCCTCTGGGAAGAAACAGTTGTTTTTACAGAAAAAAACAAGAAGTATACTGTAAATGTATCGAAGTGGTTCAGATACATAGATGATATGTATAGATGATAGATGATATGTGTATACAATTCGCTGATTCTATGCTAACAACGCAATAATTTTCCATCTGGAAGCTGTGTATAATTATATCTTTCAAGCTAAAAACACAGGGAATGTTTATTTGAACGTTGTTTTGGGCGGCAAACATTCTGTATATTACATACGGTCATTTTCACAAATTAGTACTCTATGGTTAATTGGGAAACGATTGTTACAACTCCTTGAATCTGGTATCTAACTGCATCTTGCATGCTAATTACGTTAGGCATCCTGCACGTTAATGATGCAAAAAACATTTATTCAATTGCTGCTCTGGGCATGATTACTTTATATGAGCATTTTTTAGCTATACAGAATTTTGTGACACCTGTGAAAGGAAAATAATAGCCTTTAAACTTCAGAATTATCATTAACTGTACCCTGCATCGTTATGAAGCACAGATAATCTAATTACACGCTATTTTAGGTGTTATCACTTAATGTGAAATTTTGCAATACAGCATCCTAGGATATGTGAGAAACGTATATAATAGTATTGTTAATCTGAAGCATTATCTCGTTTATATATGAGGACTTTAATCTATGCAAAGTTTTGAGTACCATCATTTTCATATATAAGGAACCCAATCTCAAACACCATCTTGGGCGTTACCATTCTACCTTGTGTCTAGGAGCCTCACAACTTAGTACCTTAGGTCTCTGAATTACTAATTGTAATATCTTTACAGTATGACGAAAATGAGATAGTACTGTATAATCTTAATATCAGGGGGATGCTGTACGTATGTTTTCTCTTCATAGAATAAATGCTTGATAAATTATCGGGTATAATCCGATCCTAATGCAATTGCACCTTTAGGAATCTGTGCTTAATAGAGTTACAGCTTTATTAATGATCTAACAACACACTTATATTCCTTAGTCCATATCCATTATTGCTTATATTTGGCTGTTAGTGACACCCCCACTTCTATTTGGGGTTAATTTCATGTATGTGTGCCCCATAAGACAGTATCATTGGTCTAGACAGCGATCATTATAACCGCAGACATCCCAGTGAATCCATTTATGCTCCTATTCAAATATGAATGCTGTGTTATAGAAGGAGCTTTTTCTATGGGTCTTTCACTGGTTCCATTTATCATTATTCTTATAACCACTCCTTGAGGTAATCCACCCATTAATATTTGTGGTTATATTGATTTTAAAATTTTGTTCAATTGTTTTTTGTTGTTCTTTAATAACCTTCTACAGGGTTCATGTTTAAACGTTTAATAAAGTATTTAATGTTTATTGTTATGTCCTAGCCGGTTACCTCTGGTCTAGAGGTCCTTTTTTTGTTTATTTGGGTTAACCCCTTAGTGGCTCTGGATACTATATCTTAGAAGCTCTTCAGTAGCCCATTTAGGGCTACCCTTTCTATGTTTTTTAAATTATGATTAGAAGAAGCAGCCTAGGTTCTCTCGTCTAAGATATTGAATTATACAGATACTTGATGGGAAATAATGCGCGTTTATATTTAAACATTCTAAGAAAAACACCCAAAAAAAACCAGAAGACTTACCGTTTGGCCAGTTTAGGTCAAGACCAGGAGCCTTGGACTTTAGACCTTCAGGGGAAACAAACATTTGTCATTATCTATAGCAAGGGTCAGCGACCTTGGCCCTCCAGATGTTTGGGAACTACATTTCCCACCAACCTAACGAGTAAGTGAGCATCAAGATAGATGTAGTTCCAAAACATCTGGAGGGTCAGGGTTGCTGATCCATTATCCATAGGTTTCAGCTGCCCCCCCCCACCTTAAATAAAAATGATTCGCAAGCTGTAATTCATATCAATGTATCTATTCCTTGTATTATATTGTACGGCAGCCTTTTCCGTGTCAAGCACATGGGACGCAATATTTAAAATCCACACTCGTGCAGCAGTTTCCAGGCATCAAAAAAAAAAAAAAAAAAAAAAAAAAAAAAATCAATCCAGGTTATATTTAGGGATGTGTGTTTCGGGTTTCGGAATTTCCATGAAATTTCCCGATTCGTGTTTTCAGATGCGGCCGAATTTCAGAAAATTTTTAGATCCGAAAATGGCAGATCCGAAAAGTTTTCCGAGCCGAAAAGAAATATTTTCGAATGTACTTGAAATGTGTCAAATCGAAATTTATTGCTTTGAAACGAGGAGAAAAGACGTTCCGAAAAAACGAAAATTTCCGAAATTACAAAAAGTCGATACAAAAACGAGCAAAGTGACACGAAAATACGAAAAATGGTCGATATTCCGAAAACATGTACAATTCCGAAAAATGAAAAGTCGATACAAAAAACGAGCTAAGTGACACGAAAATACGAAAAATGGTCGATATTCCAAAAAAAAAAAAGGTACACGAAAAACGAATCGAGCCGAACTGAATCGAAACAGAAAAATCGGTCGAAACGAGCCGAATCGAAAAGTTTAAAATCGAAAAAAAAAAAAAAAGCACAAGCCTAGTTAGATTCAGATGACACCGAGTGAGTTTGCTGTGTGCAACACATGACAAGAGCTGCCCTGTCACAGAAGGGGTTTGTAATGTGCATTACATGAAGAGGCAGTAATAAAAAAAAAAAAAAAAAAGTTATATATAAAAAAAAATATATATATATTGGATTAGGATATGTACAAAAAAGTTTTAAAAGTAATAAAATTTGGACGGATCCTATTGCCACTTTATGCGGATTAATTGCAGTTCAGATTAGCAGATGGTTACATGTTTCAAAATTGCTGATATTTCAAGCCCAAACTGCACA
This sequence comes from Leptobrachium leishanense, assembly GCA_009667805.1. Lineage (NCBI taxonomy): Eukaryota > Metazoa > Chordata > Amphibia > Anura > Megophryidae > Leptobrachium > Leptobrachium leishanense. The sequence continues at coordinate 101,322,393 of CM019074.1, forward strand.
AGGCTGTTGGAGAGCGTGAAGTTGGCGAGTTTACAGCAGGCCTGGTCAACTTCACACAAACGCTAACTAACTAGGCTAGAATAGATTTTAATTCATTTGATTAATTAGCTGGAACGCCTGAGAGAAAAAAAAAAAAAAAATTGACGTGTTTTTTTTCTTTAGTTCTAGCAATCACTGCAGCCCAGGCCATAGAGAAAATACAGGAATAACAGGTTTTATACCTAAAGTGCACCCGTCGTGTAGAAAACTAGTGGAACCTAGCTCTACCTTTAGACTTATTTAGGTTTTTTAATGGGGGGGGGGGGGTAATTGCAAGAAAAATCTCTTTAAAAGTTCCTTATCTGGAGCCGGCACCACATTGCGGAGAGGAGGGGGTCAAGTCCTAAACCAAAGAAGTGAGGGAACGCGCCAAGTTTTCTACGCTCCGATTAGATAAACATCTATGAATTTTAGCAAAAATATATACGAGTCACAATAAATGTAGGATTGAACACCTGCATGCAAGCTTTACAGTGTGGGGGACCAAAGGCAACTGCGTTCCCTCTGCAACATTAGCGCAGCAACTGCGTTCCCTCTGCAACATTAGCGCAGCAACTGCGTTCCCTCTGCAACATTAGCGCAGCAACTGCGTTCCCTCTGCAACATTAGCGCAGCAACTGCGTTCCCTCTGCAACATTAGCGCAGCAACTGCGTTCCCTCTGCAACATTAGCGCAGCAACTGCGTTCCCTCTGCAACATTAGCGCAGCAACTGCGTTCCCTCTGCAACATTAGCGCAGCAACTGCGTTCCCTCTGCAACATTAGCGCAGCAACTGCGTTCCCTCTGCAACATTAGCGCAGCAACTGCGTTCCCTCTGCAACATTAGCGCAGCAACTGCGTTCCCTCTGCAACATTAGCGCAGCAACTGCGTTCCCTCTGCAACATTAGCGCAGCAACTGCGTTCCCTCTGCAACATTTGCGCAGCAACTGCGTTCCCTCTGCAACATTAGCGCAGCAACTGCGTTCCCTCTGCAACATTAGCGCAGCAACTGCGTTCCCTCTGCAACATTAGTGCAGCAACTGCGTTCCCTCTGGACTTGACCCCTGGAAGGGGGTGTGGTTCGAGCAGAAACTCTGCGTGCTGCATGGACATCACAGCAGCGAGCAGTCCTGTAGCAAGGCATGTGTGTATATATAGATTCTTAAAAATGTAGAATCTCTTCCCCCACCCCCTGCCCTTTACATTATGTAGAGCAGGAATTTTTTTTTTTTTTTATCTATATATAAAAAGGTAGTGTTGCCCATCACATGGGCACGAATAGTTTAACCCATGACAGTGGCACTTTAAAGTCAGGACAGACTGGCTTTGAACTGGTATAAAATTAAAAAAGGCAGCAGGTAAGGCAGAAATGGCATCTGAGGATATAGAGAGCGATAGGGCTGGCAGGTCGGCCGTGTTTTCCTGGACACATCACTATTTCATGCAGAGGGGAGCAGCGAAAAGTGCTGCCCTGCAACATGTATAATTTATATACTGCAGGAAGGAAATAAAAGGCAGGTTACCTGGGATCCCTCACCTGCAGCGTTTGGATTATACATGATGCGGGGTGGCATTTTTCATGCACTCTCCTCCAGCATCAATAAATTATGTGCGTCTAGAAAAACACGGCCGATCTGGCAGCCCTAAATATAAACACATGGACGGACCAGGAAAAGACTAATACAATTGCGGGTAACACTGTAATTTAGCGGTGTAGATTCATACAAAGTTCACCTGTATTTAACAATCGGAAATCACATTCCCTCCAAATACGTATCACTGGCAACTTTGTATCACCTCACCGCGTCAGCGTCTAATCACATGCCCGGCAAATTTTATCACTGGCAACGTTTCACCTCACCGTCGGTAATCATATGCATCTATGCTGATGGCACCTCAGGGGTTAAATGCACTACACTTGTACCATTGTGTCTGCTCTGCCACGGTTTGTGGTGGTAGGGTTTTATTGGACCGGTTTGCTTGACAGTCTGGCAGTGACATGGTTAATCCTATAAAGTGGGACCGGATCTGGTTAAGGGTGGCGTTTCAAGGGGTTAACTTTGTAAAAGACATCCTGGCAGTGAAAGGGTCCCACACATGCACAGTGGCACTTGGGTTTCCAGATCAGTAACAAAACGCTGAAATACAGGTTTTACCAAAAATTGCCAGAGACAATGGTCAGCGCCCATAAAAAGACAGAACCATAGCAAAACCACAACGTTTCAGCCTCACATGGCCTTAACCCCTTAATGACCAGTGATGTAACTGTTACTGTCATAAATGCATTGACTTTAAAGACCCTTGGTCCTTAAGGGGTTAATAATGCAGGTTCCCATGGTATTGGTTTTGTCTCCAGTGAAGACCCGGGTTACTGCAGGGTTGGGTTTTCTATCAGTATATTTGGGAGAAGCGGCTCTCCTGTGGGGGTGCACCGTGCTGCACTCGCCGGGCATTATGGGATCTCGCGGCTTGGCGCGCGCTGGTTTACGATATGGAACCAGAACAGTCACAGGTCGAAGCCACTTACTGGAGCTCAGAAGCAGACGACTCGTGCACACCTTAGCAGATCCACACAGTCCAGCGGCACAGCATGGGAACTCACTGGAGTTATGGAATTTTTCTCTGGAGCATAAAAAGAGGAATGCGGTAAAACTAGGGTAATCGTAATCCAGGAGAAGCAGAAGACAAGGTTCAGAAATGGCGAAGCGACACAAGGTCACAATCCAGAGATCAATCACTAAACATCCAGCATGAAAAGCAAAAACCAAAGAATGACCCTGATAGAGCTGCTTAAACAGCTGATTGACCTCAGGTGTGACTGATTGCTCAGGCTGAGGGAAGCTGACTCCAGCCATGCAGGGAATTGAGTTCACCAGGTAGCAGGCAGAGGGGCAATGCATGAAAAGGCTCCCTGAACCTGCTGCAGACTCTGGTTAATGCAGAAACTTCAAGCCCATCTAAAGGACCACCAAAAAATGCAATGTCCTGATTGTGTTTATTTGATGCTGCTGATATCTTACACGAGTTTGTTTTTCTCCTGTATTTTTAGTTAAGAAAATACTTCCTCTATCAGGGTTATCCAAAGAGATCCGAATGGCTGCCGAAAGGGAATCGAATGCTGAAATTCAGGGTACAGTTTCCTATCCTGGCCATTCGGCTATTCAGGGAGTAGGCAATTCGCCAGATCCTGGCGAATTGCCTGCACATACGGTGCCAGTTCGGTGCCTGTTCGAGGGCAGTGAAATCCCCATAAAAAAGCACTGCTTCGTCTATTCAGAGAACACAAACCAGCAGTGAAAAGTTGCCGAAATGTCCTGCTGTTCGGTGGTTTCATTCAGCTGGTTTATTCAGGAGAATCCCATAGGCTTCAATGTTAAAAATATTCCCGTTTTAATTCAAAATCTAATAAATCGTTCATTATAATATTCTGCAGTAAAAAGTCTCTTTATTTATAGAATTTTTTTTACGTTCTTTTAAGCATTTTTCTGGATTTTTTTTGCCAAAAACCTTTCTCCGATTTTGTTTCAATTTTTTTTTAAACGTTTTTTCTCTTTTCTGTAACAGCCCTTTTTATTCTCATTCATTGGATTATATGTAAATTTCAGACATTTTCGCTCAGTAGTTTCTTTGCAAACAGCGTTTCACTTTTCAAACATTCAAGCAAACTCTTTTATTTTTTTTTTCACTCCATTCGTCTGCGGTGTCAGATTTTTCCGGCGGCTGCACTGCGCTGTGATTGGCTCCTGCTCGGGTTTTTCCAGAGTTTTCGGCGGGGTTAATCCAGATGTTTTTGCGGGTTTTGCGGTGAGTTCTCAGCGGGTTTGCAATTCGAGGATCCTGTGGTGCTTGCTGAATACACCGCAGGGTCGCCGAAATGGGATCGCCAAATCGAACCGAATTGAGGAGAACGAAAAGTCACCGTACGTGTGGTAACTTTGATTCTCTTTGAATAACCCTGTATGTGTATAACTGGGTGCATCCATTGTGTGATATTTTCCTCTATATGTATCACTGGGCGCATCCATTGTGTGATATTTCCCTCTATATGTGTCACTGGGTGCTTCCATTGTGTGATATTTTCCTCTATATGTGTCACTGGGTGCATCCATTGTGTGATATTTTCCTCTATAGGTGTCACTGGGCGCATCCATTGTGTGATATTTTCCTCTATATGTGTCACTGGGCGCATCCATTGTGTGATATTTTCCCTCTATATGTGTCACTGGGCGCATCCATTGTGTGATATTTTCCTCTATATGTGTCACTGGGTGCATCCATTGTGTGATATTTCCCTCTGTGTCACTGGGTGCATCCATTGTGTGATATTTTCCTCTATATGTGTCACTGGGCGCATCCATTGTGTGATATTTCCCTCTATATGTGTCACTGGGCGCATCCATTGTGTGATATTTTCCTCTATATGTGTCACTGGGCGCATCCATTGTGTGATATTTCCCTCTATATGTGTCATTGGCGCATCCATTGTGTGATATTTTCCTCTATATGTGTCACTGGGCGCATCCATTGTGTGATATTTCCCTCTATATGTGTCACTGGGTGCATCCATTGTGTGATACTTTGCTCTATATGTGTCACTGGGCGCATCCATTGTGCGATATTTTCCTCTATATGTGTCACTGGGCGCATCCATTGTGCGATATTTTCCTCTATATGTGTCACTGGGCGCATCCATTGTGTGATATTTTCCTCTATATGTGTCACTGGGTGCATCCATTGTGTGATATTTTCCTCTATATGTGTCACTGGGCACACAATGGATGCGCCCAGTATAAAGGAAAATATCACACAATGGATGCAGTGGCTGGGCCAAGCGGAGTAGACAAAGGGACAGCAACTTTGGCCATCCAGATGTTTTGGAACTATATCTCCCATAAAGCTCAGCTACTCATTAGGTTGACATCACCTCTTGGGAGATACAGATTAAAACATCTGGAGGACCAAGGTTGCTGACCTCTGGTCTACTCAGCTTGGTCATCCTTTGCTTTATCTCTTTGGTTATTTCCATTCTACTTAATTGGAAAACAATTGACTTAATAGTACCCAATCGTGTCCAGCTTACCTGGACTGGCCATCCTTGTCTTTCTCCTGTTGGGTATTCCCAGGTTGGTGGTCATCGTTGTCTGTATTATGCTTGGTATACACTGTCTCCGTAGCCTGGGCTTATTATTAAAAGACCTCTGGAGTAGATCATGCCTACTAAATTCGGCATAAATTCAAGGGTGTCTTGTTCGCGTAGACTGGACATACCAAAGAGCCTCAAAGAAAAACTGGCCATATTGGATTGACTTGACAGAATGTTGACATGTTCAAGTTCTAATCTAAAGAACAAGAAGCTATACCAAAAGGACGTGACCATGACCTGTGCATGGGATTTAAACAGGGTCTTAAACATCGAAACTGGTTGGCTCATTGCATAGCCCTACCTTGGATTCCAATCATCATTTTGGTCTTCATAAAGACCATCCTTACCTTGATAAATATCCTTTTTTGTGATTTTAGCCTAATTATTATCATTTTTGTTTCTAAAAATATCTATTATTTTTCGCAACTGACGATTCACGTAAACAGACCGACTGCCGTCTTCTCCTCCTCCCAGTTTCGAGGTGGTTTATATTTTGGATTTTTTTTTCCAGGATACCTGCCCTATAATTTCCTTACGGTTTCAAGAGCAGAGGGTCTAAATAAGACTGCGGTCATTTTGGGAAAGGGGCAGAGAGCATAGAACGACGAGAGAAATAGAAAATAAAAGTAAATGAAGCATTTTGAGTGAGAAAAGCTTAGCAGAAACACAAATAAACACGAAGTCCTAAGGTCTTTCCTATGTATGGAAAAGGCGAGTTTGGAAAGGAAGTTAGAAAAACAAACAGAAGATGCCAGGCTTTCTTTATCATACCTGAAGCAGGACAAGCTAAAAATTCCACCGGGCCGACTGTGGCGCCGGGCATCGTGTTTATAAGACGATGGTAACCATGGTTTAATGAAAAACGATCAATCGGGACTTCAAAAAGTCCCGACGGCTCCGCGTGGCACAGGGTTCGGACGATTAATTATGTGCTGATTTTTTTTTTTATTTTTAATGACAGGGTTTCGGGTGGAAAAAAAAAAAAGTAAAAATAAAAATAATAAAAAAAAATAAATAAAAGACCTAAACCAAAAAAGTGAAGTGAAAGGTCTCGTTGTCTCTGCGCCAATCTCCAGTAGCAGATAAGAGCCTGCGGTCGCCATGGAAACTCAAGGTTTTTAGGAGCCAGAATTCAGTTACAAAAACCACAAAATCAGCACGAACGTGTGCAAAACCGGGGAAGGTGAGGGGGGGGGGAGGCGGTGAGAGGTTGTTTTGGCAACTGTTTAGCAATATATATATATATATATATAAAAGCACCAATGTATAAAACAGACGAACCGAAACAACCTTGACCGGTTTGTAGCCAAGATAATGATGTTCCATTTAGGTTTGGCACTTCTAGAATGAGCGGTAACAGAACCCAGGCCTGGGCTTATAATGAGGGCAGTGTGCTCTCAGAGGCTGCGCTACTGGTGCCGTCCTGGGGACAATGGCACACAGTGGCTAGGAAGGTCGATGAGTGAGCAGTGGAGGCTTTTACTGCTGTTTATGACTTGTGAAATGTAGTAAAAAAATGTAACTCTGCTTTTCCCAGTCATGTGTATTTAACCTGTCTTCCTTCATTGAACGTTTCGTTAAGACTTAATAAATCCAATCGGGAAAAAGAAGCATTTTAGCAATTGAACCTGGTTACTTATTTTCAGCCTACAAGGAATTTGTTGTATTTTTTCAGTCACTTTCTGCATACTGCAGACCCTGATCTGCGCTCCTTGCTTTTTTTGGTTCAGAGCACTGGGGTGGGAGTTTCAGAATAAGCAGTGTATCACAGAGATCCACAGCAATAATACTCACAGTAATGTGCAGTGTGTATGAGCGTATCACAGAGCTCCACAGCAATAATATTCACACTCATACACATTGCACATTACTGTGAGTTTTATTGCTGTGGAGCTCTGTGATACAGTAATGGGCAATGTGTATGAGTGTATCACAGAGTTCCACAGCAATAAAACTCACCATAATGTGCAGTGTGTATGAGTGTATCACAGAGCTCCACAGCAATAAAACTCACCATAATGTGCAGTGTGTATGAGCGTATCACAGAGCTCCACAGCAATAAAACACACAGTAATGTACGATGTGTATTGTATGAGCGTATCACAGAGCACCACAGCAATAAAACTCACAGTAATGTGAGGCGTGTATGAGCGTATCACAGAGCTCCACAGCAGTAAAACTCACAGTAATGTGCAATGTTTATGAGGGTATCACAGAGCTCCACAGCAATAAAACTCACAGTACTGTGCAGTGTGTATGAGCGTATCACAGAATTCCACAGCAATAAAACTCGCAGCAATGTGCAGTGTGTATGAGCATATCACAGAGCTCCACAGCAATAAAACTCGCAGTACTGTGCAGTTTATGAACGTATCACATAGCTCCACAGCAATAAAACTCACAGTAATGTGCGGTGTGTATGAGCGTATCACAGAGCACCACAGCAATAAAACTCACAGTAATGTGAGGCGTGTATGAGCGTATCACAGAGCTCCACAGCAGTAAAACTCACAGTAATGTGCGGTGTGTATGAGTGTATCCGAGAGCTCCACATCAATAAAGCTCAGTTACGTGTGGTGTATTTGAGTGTATCACAGAGCTCCACTGCAATAAAACTCACAGTAATGTACGATGTGTATTGTATGAGCGTATCACAGAGCTCCACAGCAGTAAAACTCACAGTAATGTGCAGTGTTTATGAGTGTATCACAGAGCTCCACAACAATAAAACTCACAGTATTGTGCGGAGTGCATTACTGACTTATCTCGCTAACCATGGTACCATAAACCTCCACAGTTCCTCATGACTCCCTTCCTTCTGATTTATGATCCCAGGTCCTGCGATGCAAACACATACAATCTATTTTACACAATAGGAATCAGCGAATTAACCTCCTGAAAAAGCTCCTCGAATGAATCATGACTCACACTGCTTTAATTCCGTCCAGTTCCATTCTTCGCTGTAATCCATGTATTATCCTCGTAAGGTCTTTCCTGTCGGCTTTTTTTTGCAACGTCTGCATTCATGAGGTTGTTAACACGATCGCTAAAACCATCAGGCTTAAATTAATACGACAAAACAAAACCAAAGAAGAAGAAGAAGAAGACGGGAAACAGGGAGGGAGATGAGGTAATCTCTTCACACTTCACCTGTGTCAGAACATTTCCTTATCGACGAGACATTTTAACAAATCCAGCCATCGGGAGTTGTGGCTCATTTATTAAATCCGAATCTGAAGTTTTTGTGTTTTCTGTATTTTTTTTTACATGGTCATGGGCAGCAGGAATGAGATTGCACACAGAGAGGCTTCTGAAACATCATGTCCTGGTCTTGTACCACCTCTTGGGCTTTGTTATACGAAAAACCAAAAGAGAAAAAGTCACGGAATTAAGTCGGAGTCAATGGGTAGAAAAAGCCCCCAGTGGGGGAAAGCCTAATCCGTGTCTTGCAACCGCACAGATTAATCATTGACGAGGCTTTCCAGTTGGGTTTTTAAGTGTTTTCTTGTATCTCTGGACAGGATTAGGAGAGGCGATCACTGTGGTGTAACAATGTACATGTAGATTTGGGACACCATGGTGAGGACAGCTAAGGCTTGGTTCTTCTAAACTCGTTTTCCTCCTCTGACTCTGAATGAGAAAGCTTTGTCAGCTAGATGAGGTAAGACGGTGGTTTTGCCCCCGTGTCCCCTCAACCGGCTGTAATCCTTGGCATCCGAGTCTGTAAAGTGAGCAATAACAATACCCTAACAAGTCCTTCATAATGGACTGAATACAAAGACCGTCGACAAACAAACCCCTCAACGTGCAAGGTTGTGTAACAGCTAACAACATTACAGACCAATGGTGGGTTTTTAGCGACCATTGATTGACCACTGATCAATTAAGACGTCACTATTGATGATGCGGCACTTTGACCGCTTTGGTTGGAGAACCTTGAACATTGACAGAGAGATATATTAATAAAATGTAAGGCGCGGTATCAAAAATCACTTACAAAGACATCAAGGCTAATGTATTAAGCTCTGATATAAACCGTGGTTTCAACTGTAGTGAACTTTAGATATCCACCAAAGGGAAACCCAGCGTCACCTTGAGAAGGTCCTACAAATAACGTTGAAGTTTGGAGAGCTATGGTACCAACACTATTCTTCAGAAAAAAAAAAAAATAGTACAACCTGCCAAATGAGTTAACCTGGAGCTCAGGAGCAGAGCCAGCCCTAGCACTTATGGTGCCCTAGGCAAGGTAATTTTGTGGGGCCACTGGCCAAGCTTTCAAGGACAAACCTCCTTATACTCCCCCTTTTTTCACACATAGATTCGCAAACGGACCCCCCACAATGATTTCACAAATAGATGCCTCATCCCCCAGTAGACACTCATGACCTCTCTCGTCCCCAGATAGAAGCCCTATTCATCTCATAGACAGATGCCCCCCTATCCTTCAGATAGAAACCTTCTCCTGAAAGACACATTAACACTCCCATGTCATTTCTTACTTAGAGGTGGACGGCTCTCAGAGTCAGTCCTGGAGGCAGATGGAGTTCCAAGCTGGGCATTAACTCGGCAGGTGTGGACAGTGGCACGGGGCCCCCCAAAGTGCGGGGTCCAGGGCGTGCATCTTGCTCATCACCTAAAGGGCAAGCCGGCTCAGGAGACAAGTTCTACAAAAATTTGTGTGGAAACTCTCCAAGATTCCTGTCCCCCCAATTAATGATTGTCATCTCCCACTTAACCCACCACACAATCACATTTTACTTATATATATATATATATAACCTGGGGTTGGTTTTAGGGATAATATATGATAAATCATATATTTATTGTGACTTATGCTATGATTTAACACCTGACTAAAAGCTTTATAATTTGTGGGCCCTCAGGAACTGAATTCCTGATTCAGAAATGGTGGAGGAACTGCTCCTCATACATTCTTGTAGTCACTGCCTGCCACCACGTACTGCTGCCTCTGGCACTTACCAGGCACTGCTTAGAGCCTCAGGCAGCCTCCTGGACAAAGACTCCTACGGAGTTGAAACCTTGCCTTGTCCACTTGAGTGGAATAAAGCTCCCTTAATCCTGGAGTTGGGTGGTCACCACTTGCTCATATATTCTTCAGAGACCCCTGACTACAGACCAAAATACTGCCAAGGTGCTTTATCCTGATTTGTTTTTCATACTGCCAGAGTCACAAACAAACTTGGAGAAGCTAACACGGATACACTCAGACTCTCAATAAATACAGGTATACATTCAAACAGGCACAGGTGCTCACAGATATGCAGTCACACAGGCTCGCAATGATAAAAACTCATACAGACACTTACTGGTATTAAGTTTAGGCCTGGTCCAGTCTGAATCATGTGTCCGGATGGGAGGGGGGCTGAAACCTGAACACATGATTACAAACCCGAACTGTCCGGGTGAAAACCAGACAGGTGGCAACCCTTTTTCACCGTTGGATGCCCTGCACCGTGGATCCGACCACCAGTTCCTCTATTAGTGGGCAGGTTGCCATTTGCTACATATTACTGCCTGGCCGAGGGAGGTGTGTCCAAGATGGTACCTGGGACTCAAGATCCCTATGATGCCGAGGAGGGCATGGTCTGAGCTTGATCAGAGAGCTGCTTGCCTGACTGAGGTGAGGACCAATAAAAGTTAGCAGGTGTAGTAGGAAGTAGGCGTGACCACCCCATCTGTCTATATAATGTGCGCCAATTCAGTTCCACCTTTCTACAGCATTATCTTCTGATCATCTGTGTATGAGTAGCTTTGTGTGTTTTCCATGAACCAGTTTACTGCTTCGTCTGACCTCTGCTCCATGGAGCCCCAACCCAAACCGTACTCAACTTACCCCTTTAGATTGCCCTCTTGTCCCTTTTCTTGGACTCCTTCTTCTGCCAGTGCACATAGGTTCCTACCACCCAACCCCAAATCTGCTTGATCCCTGATGAAACGGTTTCCCTTTTCCAGACGTCCAGTTGGGTTCCTTTTCCTCTAGGACCACCAGCATATAGGGGTTGTAAATGCGACGTGTGAACAAATGTTTTTTTAAAGAAAATTGTAGATGATCGACTGACCAGGCCTAAAACACACAATTTGTTAATTTCTTGGAATTTTTAGTTATTTTATTTTGTTTTTTCATTCAATTATCATTTCGGAAATAAGTTCAGCCTCTCGTTTCACGTCCATGGGGGCACAGATCTCTAGTCCTGTGTCTTCTTTCTTGTATTTATTTGATATTTCACTTCGGACACTTTACACAGTTTCACTTCGGACACTTTACACAGTTGTCAGCTGCCCCCTCCCCTTCGTGTCCACTCCTCTGACCGTGGTGGTTAAGGAATTCATTCCGTCTGCATGTGTATTTGTACAAGATGATAAAACATATGGTGGAAGGAGCGGTGGTATAATTGTCTGAGGAATGCTGTTTTCCGCCCCAATCTTCCTGACATCTCCACTTATCCCTAAAGATGAACATGACAAATTGAGAAAAAAATGGAATTTGTGCAGAATTTCTATACAATCCGGCAATTTGATGGTGAGCTAAAAAAAAAGAGAGACAGGTCCTGAAATCTTCTTTGTCTGGCTGTAAATATGATGGATAGTCTCTAGTTTCAAAAACACACAAAAATACATAGATTCCATGCACTTACCCGGCCACACAGCGCTTACATCATACCTCCCAAGTGTTTCAATTTAGGAGGGTCAGTCCTTATTTTGGGCCCAAAATCCATGGTCCTTTTCTTTTCTGTTCCTCTTTGTAGGAGCTCCACTGTATATTCAGGGTGTGCAAGTGTCTTTTTCTGGGCTCCTCCAGGGGCGTAATTACCAGGGGTGCAGCAGGTGCCACTGCACCCGGGCCCCTGAGTCCGGGGGCCCACAACCGGTTAGGTGGGTGGCCCGGACTAGCCCTGCTTGCCCCACACTCCAGGCAGGAGTCAGGCACCTGGTCTCCCGTTTGATCGGAAGCGTGTGGGATCAAACTCCCACATTCTGCGCCAGAAGTAAAGGCCCTGCCGGGGGGAGAGGAGGAGGAAGAAGAGGACAGCTGCTCAAATGGGGAGATGCTGGCCCCACCCCTTCCCCCTCCACAGCCATGCAAAGCAGAGCCTCCCCTGCTGTGCTGGAAGTGTCCAGCACGTGTAGGGAGGGGAAGTGGAGAGAGTGGAGACCATACTTACCTATGGTAAGTATGTAACAAGCTGGGGTGGAGTGTCTGTCTGTGTGTGAGTTAGCAGAGGCTGGCGAATTACTGGGGTCTGATACTGGATAATTACTGGGATCTGATACTGGCTAATTACTGGGGTCTGATACTGGCTAATTACTGGGGGTCTGGTCCTGGCTAATCACTGGGGTCTGATACTGGCTGTCTCATATCTGGGGCAATGTGGAGGGTGGGTCTTGAAGGTGCAGGGTGTACTGGTACGCCCCGCTGACTTCAATGGCCCACCTCAGCTCCTCCACACAGCCAACGAGGGGGGGGGCCTTCATGGAGTCTTGCACCAGGGCCCTGAGGTTTCTAGTTACGCCTCTGGGCTCCTCCATATATTCAGGGTGTGTGGGTGTTTGTTTAGGTGCTCCTCCATATATTCAGTGTGTGTGGGTGTATTTTTAGAGGCTCCTCCATATATTCAGGGTGTGAAAGTATCTTTTTAGGGGCTCCATATATTCAGGGTGTGCGGGTGTCTTTTTAAGGCTCCTCCATATATTCAGGGTTGTGCGGGTGTATTTTTAGAGGCTCCATATTTTCAGGGTGTGTGGGTGTGTTTTTAGGGGTTCCTCCATATATTCAGGGTGTGTGGGTGTCTTTTTAGGGGCTCCTCCATATATTCAGGGTGTGCGGGTGTCTTTTTAGAGGCTCCTCCATATATTCAGGGTGTGCGGGTGTATTTTTAGAGGTTCCTCCATATGTTCAGGGTGTGCGGGTGTCTTTTTAGGACTCCTCCATTTATTCAGGGTGTGTGGGTGTCTTTTTAGGGGCTCCATATATTCAGGGTGTGCGGGTGTCTTTTTAGGGCTCCTCCATATATTCAGGGTGTGCGGGAGTCTTTTTAGAGGCTCCTCCATATATTCAGGGTGTGTGGGTGTATTTTTAGGGGCTCCTCCATATATTCAGGGTGTGTGGGTGTCTTTTTAGGGGTTCCTCCATATATTCAGGGTGTTTGGTGTCTTTTTAGGGGCTCCTCCATATATTCAGTGTGTGGGGGTGTCTTTTTAGGGGCTCCTCCATATATTCAGGGTGTGTGGTGTCTTTTTAGGGGCTCCTCCATATATTCAGGGTGTGTGGGTGTATTTTTATAGGCTCCTCCATATATTCAGGGTGTGCGGGTGTATTTTTAGGGGCTCCTCTATATATTCAGGATGTGCAGGTGTCTTTTTAGGGGCTCCTCTATATATTCAGGGTGTGCGGGCGTATTTTTATGGGCCCTCCATATATTTAGGCTGTGTGAGTATCTTTTTTGGGGTTCCTCCATATATTCAGTGTTTGTGTCTGTTTAGAGGCTCCTCCATATATTTGGGTTGGGTTTGAGGTGTTCGATCTATCGTGGGCTCTGTTGATCACATTGCATATGACGCAAGGCTTATTGCATACCCTAAAGTACAGAAATCTGCTGTGCCTGCACTTGCTGTATGCTTCTTGCCTCCACATCCACATCCACATCTCTTGAGGAGTATTTTTAGGAAGCTGCATTCCTGGATGTGGCATTGTGTTCAGGGCTGTGCATGCTCGATGCTCCCGCGACGCTCTTATTGCATGCACGTGGAATGCCCGCAGTATATTGAGGCTGTGCAGGAGTCTCCGCTGCTCTTAAAATGCGTGAAATAAAATCCTAAAATTTGGCATGAACCGTTATACTTAGCGGCTTGACTCGATTTATATATTTGTGATCCACTTTGACTAACAGATAGCAGCAGCGGCAGTGCCGGCGTCTTCCTCTCCATGATACTCCTTGGAGACTCGCACAAATCATGCAGGCCGCGGGATCGCAAAGGATCAGCAACAGAACTATTTGTGTCTCCGTGTCCTATTCCGCCAGAGCCGAGAGAAGGCAATATGTGTAGCAGGGGAGCCATTAGAATAAACGAGCCATTTTAGTAGCCCTTCTCTGAACTCTCTCTAAGATGTCTATATCCTTCTGGAGATACGGTCTCCAGTACTGCACACAGTACTCCAAGTGAGGTCTCACCAGTGCTCTGTACAGTGGCATGAGCACTTCCCTTTTCCTACTGCTAATACCTCTCCCTACACAACCAAGCATTCTGCCAGCATTTCCAAGCATTCTGATGTCTATATCCTTCTGGAGATACGGTCTCCAGTACTGCACACAGTACTCCAAGTGAGGTCTCACCAGTGCTCTGTACAGTGGCATGAGCACTTCCCTTTTCCTACTGCTAATACCTCTCCCTACACAACCAAGCATTCTGCCAGCATTTCCAAGCATTCTGCCAGCATTTCCTGCTGCTCTATTACATTGACTACTTACCCTTAGATCCTCTGAAATAATGACCCGGAAGCCGTAAGGCGAGCTATGCCACCCAATGGCGTGCTACACCAAATGTGGCGTTTAGGTCCGCCTGCCGTGAGAACAGCATAGTCTACCTTGCAGCATTAAGAGGCTAATGTCTCGCTCGACAACTGTAATTACTCAGGCGACACAGGGCCCTAAGCGAATATCTCCTTTATAAATAAACGAGAGATTAAAGCTCCACCCACAACCCATTTTTTTTTTACTTTTCCTCCGACGTGACTCTTATGACATCAGAATCCTGGCAAATCATCTACTTTGTGATTTTCTTTATATTTATTTATTTCTTTCTTAATTGTATCCTTTCTTCAATATTTTTTTCTTCAGAAAAAAAAAAAGAAAGAAAAGAAAAGATAGAAAAGAAACAGAACGGCGTCTGGCCTGGCAAAACCGCGCGGAGAGGTGGATTCCATGGTAGGTGTTGACAGTTTAAAATAAATCCAGGGCCCTACCTAACATTTACAGGAAAGTTATAAAATCAGTAAAACAGCATGAGCGCGTTACTTTGGAGACCAGACACACACAGTAAACAGCGAGCCGGGCCCAGCTACCCATCCAGAAGGCCTGAAATTCATCACTTTGCAGAAGCATTATAAGCCGCTGAAAGCTTTTTTTTATGGAAAGGCAGTAACTCGTGGCAATTCTTTAACATAACATAAAATAAATCATCACTTTTTCCTGCACTCTGAAAACGGATTTGTTTATTTCTGAACACAGATTGGGTAATATTGACTGTTTTTGTGTGTGATCACTATAAATAAAGTTTTTTTATCCATATACCTCTATATATATTTACTTTTTTTTAGCTTCTTACCTATCTACCTATCAATGTATCTACATTATATATATATATATATGTAATCATGACCGAAATTGTTGGCACCCCAGACATTTTTCCAGAAAATCAAGTATTTCTCACAGAAAAGTATTGCAGTAACACATGTTTTGCTATACACAGGTTTATTCCCTTTGTGTGTATTGGAACAAAACAAAAAAAGGGAGGAAAAAAAGCAAATTGGACATAATGTCACACAAAACTCCAAAAATGGGCTGGACAAAATTCTTGGCACCTTAACTTAATATTTGGTTGCACACCCTTTGGAAAAAATAACTGAAATCAGTGGCTTCCTATAACCATCAATAAGCTTCTTTCACCTCTCACCCAGAATTTTGCTCCACTCTTCCTTTGCAAACTGCTCCAGGTCTCTCTTATTGGAAGGGCGCCTTTTCCCAACAGCAATTTTAAGATCTCTCCACAGGTGTTCAATGGGATTTAGATCTGGACTCATTGCTGGCCACTTCAGAACTCTCCAGCGCTTTGTTGCCATCCATTTATGGGTGCTTTTTGACGTATGTTTGGGGTCATTGTCCTGCTGGAAGACCCAATTTCTCGGACGCAAACCCAGCTTTCTGACACTGGGCTCTACAGTGCGACCCAAAATCCTTTGGTAATCCTCAGATTTCATGATGCCTTGCACACATTCAAGGTACCCAGTGCCAGAGGCAGCAAAACAACCCCAAAACATCATTGAACCTCCACAATATTTCACTGTAGGTACTGTGTTCTTTTCTTTGTAGGCCTCATTCCGTTTTCGGTAAACAGTAGAATGATGTGCTTTACCAAAAAGCTCTATTTTGGTCTCATCTGTCCACAAGACGTTTTCCCAGAAGGATTTTGGCTTACTCAAGTACATTTTGCTTTTTTATGTCTCTGTGTCAGCAGTGGGGTCCTCCTGGGTCTCCTGCCATAGCATTTCATTTCATTTAAGTGTCGACGGATAGTTCGCGCTGACAGTGATGCTCCCTGAGCCTGCAGGACAGCTTGAATTTCTTTGGAACTTGTTTGGGGCTGCTTATCCACCATCCGGACTATCCTGCGTTGCAACCTTTCATCATTTTTTCTCTTCCGTCCACACCCAGAGAGATTAGCTACAGTGCCATGGGTTGCAAACTTCTTGATAATGTTGCGCACTGTGGACAAAGGCAAATCTAGATCTCTGGAGATGGACTTGTAACCTTGAGATTGTTGATATTTTTCCACAATTTTAGTTCTCAAGTCCTCAGACAGTTCTCTTCTCCTCTTTCTGTTGTCCATGCTTAGTGTGGCACACACAGACACACAATGCAAAGACTAAGTGAATTTCTCTCCTTTTTATCTGCTTTCAGGTGTGATTTTTTATATTGCCCACACCTGTTACTTGCCCCAGGTGAGTTTACAGGAGCATCACATGCTTGAAACAATCTTATTTATCCACAATTTTGAAAGGGTGCCAAGAATTCTGTCCAGCCCATTTTTGGAGTTTTGTGTGACATTATGTCCAATTTGCTTTTTTTCCTCCCTTTTTTTGTTTTGTTCCAATACACACAAAGGGAATAAACATGTGTATAGCAAAATATGTGTTACTTGATTTTCTGGAAACATTTCTGGGGTGCCAACAATTTTGGCCATGACTGTATTCTGTATGTGTATTAGGGTTCAAAATTGTAATTCCTAAAGTACTAGGGTACTGCTGAAAAGTTGCTTGTCACTTCTGATCCTAAGTGGTCAAAGAACAATTCCATAGTTGTAAATGGCCAAATTCCCACTAGTCCTTCTTAAATTATCACGCGGGCTAGATGAGATGAAATTTTGAGACATATATACCTTGATAAAGACTCAGCACAAGCCAAAACGTCGGACCTAATGTATTTTTTTTATACAGCGATGGAATAAAGTTTTTTGTTTTATATAAGCCCTAGAGTGCACCTCTTATCGTATCAAAACGATGCTAGAGGTGGCCCTGGTAGAACCACTGGAATAACAACAGGAGCTCATCACGCTCACGCAAGCGTATTAAAGGGGTACCTCAGTGTGACAGATCTCAGTACACCGACAGAGTCACGTCTGTCAATGCCGCTTCCTTGCAGGACTCCCTTGTTCTCCCCAGACTAACTCTGTGCCTTTCTCCAGTACTCAGAAGAAGCTCAAAGACCGGAACACATAGAGAGCCTGCTAGCATCCCCCAGAAATAAGATGTGGCTGTAGATCTGGGGTCTTTCCGGGTCAGAATGGAACAAACAGACTGAACAACTTTATTGAACATATACAGTTCCATGATGGGCTAGACAATGGAGAACTATACCATGGCGCCCCCCCAGCCTCAAGTGAACCAGACATGTCCAGACATGAAACAATATGGTGTCATGTAATCACAGGCTGTGCATCAGAATGCCTGAATACATTAGATAACAGAGTAGAAGTTACATAAATTGATAATCAGTGACTACACAATAATTATATAAACCATTGTAACAGTAATCAGATAATGGGGCAGTGTTTGCCTGACAAATATTAACAACTCCTCAAATATACAGCAGATAAACAGATACACATAGACCATAACAATAGACATTAACATTATTCATGTATAACTCCGATTACACACACACGAGAGAGCAAGGAAATGACACAGAACAACCAGCCTGCACTTCCCAAAATACAGCTCCAGGTCCATGCACCCCAAGTCCAAATAACGCACGTCACACTCAGCTTGTATATTAACGCCCCTGAAGGAACCGGGCCAGGGTGCCCACCCAGCGCTGGGTGTCTCAGACTCCTAAAACCCATGCATTAACCAGATTTGGCATTAAACCCTCACAGATGGCATGTTTTTCTGCTCGTCTCCCCCCCCCCCCCGCGCACGATCCTATGTGTTTTTATTCTGCCATTTTTAACTTTTAAACACCGGCAGATTTCAGCAAAAGAATCCGCAGCGAGAGAAGAAAAAAAAATTAAATTACTAAACTGCAGGCGTCTGACCGGAGTCTCCCCGGGGGCCAGTAAAAGCCTGTTATTCAGACAGGAAGGAAAATAAATCATAAAATTAATACCTTAGCTATATAATGCCTATATATATATATATATACTTCATGTTACAGCCGTCCCCTGGGGCTACCAGTCCACAATAGACTTTCCCCTTTGCAATACAGACGTCTACGAGCCCGAAAACTGAAGGGTGGAACACAGAAATCATTATTTTTATTTATTTATTGTCCTAGAAACAAATTTTACTGTAACAAAGTAAAAGCTAATAAAACATATAACAACGTTCAAGAAATTGGCAAGACTAGTCTGTTAATCGGAACCATTTTGGCATAGTTTTCCCTCGTTTTGGTGAAGACGTCAGTATTAGAAATCGCTATTTTTTATGTCTGTTTGGATCATCAGCAATAAGAGATACTAACCCCATGAATCATATCTCCGTACAGCTGTGAGTGACCCCAGAGCTCTCCCTGTATTCTTCCAAATCCCTGGTTGCTGCAATGCTGCAGTAAAGTTTGTAGACCTTTTGTTATAGCCAGGGCAGTGGCTGATCCTTGCAGCTTCTTTACAGTAGTACAGGGTGAGAGAAGGGAGATCTCACTGGGAATGTTGCTTCTCCACCCTAATGTTACATTTAAAAAGTAGGCAAATGAGGTTTTACATGCGAATTTTAATATACACATTCTTGGTAGTGAAAGAGTTAAACCACTGCACTTGCACTGCAGCGTGCTACAGGTTTGTGACGGACTGGGGCCACATTGTCAGATGCCCAGGGAATGTTGCCCCCGAGTCACCAGTTCATGTGGAATGTGTGTTTACTATCTTTTGATGTCATTGTGTGGACGCGGCTGCGAAACGATGCAGAGTCGTGGATGGTAAGTTTCCTCACATTCAGACGCATTTGTGTCATTTTTTGGGCAGCTTGGCCACACACTCCCGTTTTCTGTGACTCGGGTCAAGAGAAGTAGAATCCGTTCCTTGTATTAAAAAATGCAACATAATCTGTTCCTTGCGTCATGAAATCAAACAATACGTCTGTGGTGTCGGCTTTTTCCGGCGGCTGCGCTGCGTGTGATCGGCTCCTGCTCGAGTCTTTCCGGAGTTTTTGGCGGGTTAATCCAGATGTTTTTGCAGGTTTCGGTGAGTTTTCGGCGGGTTTGCGGCGACTTTACCCTGCAATTCGAGGACCCTGTGGTGCTTGCTGAAAATGGGATCGCCAAATCGAACCGAATTGAAGAGGACGAAAAGTCACCGAACGTGCGGTGGCTTTTCGATTCTCTTTGAATAACCCTGATAAATTATTTTTAAAAAAAATACTATATGATAGCATCAGATGTGCGATGTGCTCTGGCTTTACCCACATGGTTTTTAGGAAAAAATAACAAATGCTTGTAATCCGATTTCCCATAATGACAACAAATCCCTTTCCAAGACTAATGCAATAATGGAATTAAAGGGAAACACACACACACACAGTGTGTCATGCGGCGTATGCATAGTTTTCTGGTGCGAGTCCAAGATGCAGTGATAGTTATGAGGTCAGGCAGATTGCAGGGCACACAGCAATATGTTTTAATAAGGATAAAGACAGCAACAGGCCCAGCAAGGGAAAAACACAAAACAAACCACATAGGAGGAGAAAAAGCAAACCAAAATAAACAAATGACAAGGACAAGGCAACTGACGGGACAAACAGACAAGGGAAACAGGGAACCAAATATAAACTGAACAAAATATACAAAAGGAAAATAACAGAAGCGACTACAGGCAGCAGGAAAAGCAAAATAACAGGCAGTAAAAGGAGCCTGTAACAGAGCCTTGCAGGATAGGAGAGGCTGCCTTATATTGGGAGTTGGCCAGTGCCATGGGTCAGATGGTCAAGGACCTGGCAGGCTGCAGGGATATCATAGAAGAGAAGGTGGAGAGGGATGGACCAGTCAGGGGAAAGAGCCGGCCTGGATTGGCTCTCCTATAAGGCTCATGGCTGGAAACGTGACAATCTGAAGGAGGAATGTACTACGACTCGGTTGCCATAGCTGGTGGTCATGCTCTCGATGTTGTCAGCAGAGATGTTTAGTCGCACAGTAAAATCTCAGACTTCCATCACATTAAACGCAAGAAAGCAGATCCGTGCTTACATTTTGCCAACCTGGGTTATCCAAATGGGTGTTATGAAAGGAAATGTCTGAATATTTAGAATTTCTGGCAGGATGAAATTACACTGGATATTTCCAGGAAAAAGGGTCTCTTTTTTTTCTCCTTCCTTTCCATAGAGAAGACATAACTATGTCTAACAAAACACCTTGAAATGGATTCTTGCACCGCATTGGATGCGTATGTCCACACACCTTCTTATAGAAGAAAACGTGTGGTTGATCCAACGGTTCCGCACTTTGGTATTATAGGATATGGAGACAAACCAATAGACGAGCTCAGGTTGATCCAAAATGTAAGAATTAATAGATAGACAAAGGAACCAACGTCACAAAACACTCAAAACAATGATACTAATAGTGCAACTCTGTATAATAAGCCATCGGGGTGCCTCCCTGTACACACTGAATGAATAAATTGGTCATGCTTATTGGCTACCTAGTCACCACAACGCTGTAGTCCAGCAATGGTACTGCCACCCTGGAGCCAATCAGCTTGTCTTAAAAAGAATGATGTCACCTATTTGAAAATGTAATAAAACAAACAAATGTTAAGAATACACTCATCCAATGCGTCGTCCTTCTAATACAACTTCCTCAGGGGTGTCAGCCCTGACGAAGCTGTGCTAAAATGACAAAACAAGTTGAGGTAAGTGGAATACGGACATGCAATTTATTCTTTGCATACAGAGCAGGGCATCCTGGTTATTATACTCTGTTACACCATGTATAGCACTTTTATATGTTTTATATGGCTGGTTCGTTTGTCTACTTCTCAATTCTTACTTGTGATTCTTTGGAAGAAACTTTTTCATAGGAGATAAACCAAAATTCTACAAAAATTCACATACACTTTGCATAGCATTCTGTTACGAGGTCACGGCTTCTTGCCGGCCCACTTCTTTTGAAACAGGATTATATTTTGATTATGGCCAAATATGTTCAAATTAGTCACCTGATATTTAAAAAGAAAATATTGGTAAAAATTCTACATATTAAAAAACCCCCAAAGATAAACAAAAACACCTACACATTTATAAATAATATAAACTGCTTCTGTGGTTTTCTGGAAAATCCCCTGGTAATGAAGGGGTTAAGAATAACTGGCTGGATATAGGAAATAATGAATGAATGAATGAATGGAAATTGGGAAAATTCTTGGTTTAACATGATATACGGGGAGGGTTATTCGAAGAGCACCGAAGTTCCACCGGAATAACGGTACTCTTTCATTCCCTGCACTTCGGGGGGGAATCAAATTCCCCAACCCTGTGGTAAATTCAGCATTCACCGCAGGGTCTACAAAGTGCAGGGAAAATCTGGCGAACGCATCTGAAAAACCACTGCAAAGCCGCCGAGCCGAATGGAAAAACCGCCGCAAAACCACCTCAAACCATCAGATCTGATAAGTCGCCGCGACTTTTTACTGCAGATTAAAACAATTAACGGTTTATTCGATATTGGGTAAAAACGGGAATATTTTTAACATTGAAACCTATGGGATTCGCCTGAATAAAGCTGCCGAATGAAACCACTGAACATCAGGGCATTTCACTGACATTTCTCTGCCGTTCAATGTAAATAGATTAACCATTGCTTCTCTATGGGGGATTTCCCTGCCGCCGAACAGGCACCATATTTCGCTGGCAATTTGCCAAAATTAGGCGAACCGCCTGCTTTCTGATTAGCCAAATGGCCAAGAAATATGGGGAAATTTGCTGATCAATGCAATTTCGGGGTCAGATCGGTTTTCTCTGAATAACCCTGTATGTCTCATGTTTATGGTTCGTCATTATAAAGCTCTGTGGAATCGCTTGGTGCGATATAAGTGACTGTAAGTGTACTCATTTGCATTTTTAAAGCCATAACCAAAATTCTGAGCAGTTACAATCATACACAAACAAAACGTAAAGATCTACTAGTGTTCCTCTAGATTTATTTTAATCACCAGATAACCAAGATAATAATAATCAAAAATATATAATATTTAAATGTCTAAAATATTTAAAAAGTCCTAAACAATGAATCGGGAAAGGAAAGCTTCGGCAGACTTGGTAACAACGTAGGATTGAAGCCAACGCCGTGTCCTCATGGGAGGCTTCCTTTTCGTAAATTTGATGCTTCCCGTTATCTTAAATTTCCCAAACTGGATACTTTCACACTTTGTCCCTTTACCTTTTTCTGGGGATATGATGTCCACAGCTAGACATGCATTTTTAGAATATGCTATAGATATTCCCATGGAAACATTATGAGATTTGCTTCAGGAAATTGCTGGTTTTGTAGGACCAGAAAGGATGGTTGTGCACTTGTATCTCCTTAAGAAGAACGATTCCAGTATCTATAATATTGAACAATCTGCTCTTAGAGATCCATACTAGATTTTAAAACAATGACTGTATATACAATAATCAGAAAGAAAAGATGATACAATGACCGTGGCCATCAGCGTAGACAAGTGTGATACATTTAGCATCAAAAACAAATCCAAAAATCGTGTAAGTGTTAATAGTATGTGGCCTCCAAGCAAGACTAAATTGTCTGTTGGGCCAAGCGGGTAAATGACTGGTGGGACAAAGGCTGGGGAGATTTTAAAAAAAATGCAACTTCTACCCAACTGAGCTAATGCCTTCCTACTTTTGCAGGTTTCCACCGTGATCCAGCCATTTCAGACCAGTAAGCCGATGGGCGAAATCTTGCCAGTAGTGAACCACTTACCGTACCTCTAGGCATCCACTCCACCTTGCTTGGACTACTTGAAGGTCTCAGTGCTATAGATGATAGTCATTTTTGACTGCCCCGAATGAAAGAAACAGTTAGTGGAATTGATTATTTTCTCCTAGAGCAGTAGGCTTGTGCACCGATTTTTTTTTTCAGTTCGATTCAGTCGGATTTTGTACATTTTCGTTTCGGCCGATTTTCGTTTCGATTCGTTTTGTTTTTCGTATCAACTTTTTTTCGTGATTTCGGAAATTTTCGTGTTTTTCAGAATGTCTGTTCTCCTCGTTTCAAAGTGTCTATTCGTTTTGACGTAAACTAATGGTTTTTCCGATACGATAATTATACGATACGATAATTCTGCCGATACGATAATTCTGCCATTGAGATTTCTCATGTTTTACAAGAAGGATACATTGAGATTTCTCTGGTTTTCCAGGAAGGAAACATTGAGATGGGAATGATACAAAATTTAATTACAGAATAAGCGATATAAATACGATGTCCGAAATTACTGAAATGGAGCCGAAATCACGAATGAATTTCGATTCATGAAAAATGAATTTCGATTTTACACATTTCTAGTCCATTTGAAAATTCCGAAAAGTTGTCGTTTCGGCACGAAAATTTGTTCGGATCTGCCGTTTTCGGGTCTGAAAATTTTCAGAAAATCGTCCGAATCCGAATGCACGACTCGGGAAATTTCGTGAAAATTCCGAAATTCCGAAACGCACATCCCTATAGAGCAGTGGTTCCCAACCCTGGTTTTAAAGTACCCCTAACAGGCCAGGTTCTTCAGCTCTCTGAAGAACAACACAGGTGATATCTTTTACTGTTCCGTGATTGCAGAATTCAATCTGCGTTTCCCCTATCGTAATCCATATAACCTGACCCGTTAGGGTAACTTGAGGACCAGAATTGGGAACCACTGCAATAGAGTAATGGTAGAGGAGAGTTGTGATGGAATTAGGTCTTGCAGATTAAAGTAGTCCTTCTCAAGATGGTGTTGTGGAAAAGTATTTTTAAAAGGGATGTCAGCTGATAGCGTGGGACGTAAAATAGCAAGTGAGGACACACAAACACACACACACATTGATGGGTATAATGAATGAAATAAAGATTCTCCACTCTGCACCCCGGAACCAGCAAAAGCATACACTGACCAGCACCCCGGAACAAGCATAATGTAGCAGGACTTCAGAATGCCGTCCAACGCTATCCTCCAAAGAGCCCCATTCTTGCAACTGTATTTTATTTTTGAATGTATTCATTTCTGGCTGATTCCATGTTTCAATGTTCCCTCCTTTTTACTTAAAAAACTTTTTTACCTGGTCTTTACCTCTGCCTCTCACCCTCCCCCCTCTTCCTGCTCCTCCTCCTTCCCCCTCATGCCGGGTAGTTTTTTTAAAAGCACACTTAGCAAATCTCCATTCTATTTTGCAGCATACACTAACCATCACAGACCCAAGATTCTCCACTCTGCAGTCCCACCCGCCCACCCAGGCCCGGTCCATAATTTAAGGGCTCCTTTACAGCTGTTTCCACTTCTCTCCCTAATTACCTTTACTCAGCCCAACCTTCTGGTCCTTCCCATGCAACCGTCACAACATTTCTTCTAGCAACCAGCTTCACCTTCCCTCTGCTCCCATCTGTTTCACTTACCCCATCCCTTAGATTGTAAGCTCACGGGATGTCTGGCCGAGCACTTGGTTAAAGTGCTGTACTTTCTAGACAAGCTATCCTTTGGACAGGGTTGTCTTTTCCTTATTTATCATGTATTTCTCGTATTTGTGCTTCCCCATTGTACAGTGCTACGGAGTATGCTGGCGCTTTATAAATAAAGGATAATAATAATAATAATAATAATAACAGAAAGATAAAAAGGTAACTATAATATAAACAATGTTAAACTAAATCCTGGACCCTGCAAGAAAACAAAATACACAAGCTTTAGGCAATTGAATTGCAAAAGGATAAAAGAGCAATAGTAATTTACCCACCCAGATAGACACAACACAAGGCGTGCACAGCCATGTGTTTGCAGGACAAGAGCCCAAGCAGAAAGAGAGTGATCACTTCCTGGGTCTCCTGGTTGAATCAATAGAAGGTTGGAATAGAGTCTTGTTTCCACCCACCAGAGTGGGTCCCAGTAGCTATTGGATGGAAAGTGGCCTTCCTGGGAGGGGGGTACTTGGCTTATTATGTCATATCCTGACAAAAGCACATGGTCAGACGTCACCAGCTTGTCTCTTTGGTAGACAAGAGGGTATTTGCTCTTTAGTGACACCTATTGGTGGCCACAACCACCATTACATCATGGATATTTGGGGTATTATTCTCTTAACATTGTCCATTGAAGTACAATACGTCACAGAAAAACATATCCATAACAGACGGGGCAACAATGACGACAAGTGTTGTTTGTGACTCATTAACCTATTCTTTTTAAAATGTGTTGAATTCTCTGGATACGAATGTGTCGAGGCATTTTAATTAAAGAGCACAAACCGTTACCACCCTATCCAGCCAAGCCTTCAATATATCCAACAAGATACAATATTGGTGGAGAAGTCAACTTTAGCAATAAAAAGGTATCACTTCCTCAATGAAATTTTGCACATTCTGAACATCTAAGCATATACTGCTGCCTG
Organism: Leptobrachium leishanense; assembly: GCA_009667805.1. Classification (NCBI taxonomy): domain Eukaryota; kingdom Metazoa; phylum Chordata; class Amphibia; order Anura; family Megophryidae; genus Leptobrachium; species Leptobrachium leishanense. The sequence continues at coordinate 101,348,409 of CM019074.1, forward strand.
ATAGGGATGTGCATTTCTGGTTTCGGAATTTCGGAATTTTCACGAAATTTCCCGATTCGTGTCTTCGGATTCGGACGATTTTCCGAATCGGATCGGACCCGAAAACCAACAGATCCGAAAAGTTTTCCGAGCCGAAACGAAAAATTTTCGGAGTTTTCGAATGGACTTGAAATGTGTCAAATCGAAATTTATTTTCGCTCTATTCATGATTTCGGTTCCATTCGTGATTTCGGTTCCATTTCGGTAATTCTGGAAATCGTATATTTAACTATTATCGGTTATATCGCTGATTCTGTAAATTTTGTATTTGTAAATGCGTATCACTTGTTTCTTGTTTCCAATGATCCGATAATTCTGTCGATACGATAATACCGCACACAGGCGTGAAGGGAAGCCGTGAAATGCCTCAGCAGCGAAAGGGTTAATTTTTTTTTGTCTATTTTAAATCATTTTATTTGTTGTTTTTTTTTCGTTTCAGATCATTTTGATCAACTATTTCTCCGTTTTAAAACCTTTTGTTCTGGTTTTTATTTTTAAAGTCAGACCATTCGGGTCAGTTTAGCGTTTTTTAAATCGTTTTGTTCATTTTTTTTGTTCCTTTGCTTTGATACCATTTTAATATGATTAAATAAAGTTGTGAAATGTATATTCAATTATTCATAAGAAAAAAAGGATCTTTATTTAATAAAAAAAAAAAACACGATAGAATCGCCAGAATTATCGTATCGACAGAATGAATTATCGGATCCGAAAAACAAACCAAAAATTTATTATAAAAAAATATATAAAGTATAAAAAAAGTAAACCATAGTAGTTTACGTCAAAACGAATAGAGTTAGACACTTTGAAACGAGGAGAACAGACGTTCCGAAAAAAACGAAAATTTCCGAAATCACGAAAAGTCGATACAAAAAACGAGCAAAGTGACCCGAAAACACGAAAAATGGTCGATATTCCGAAAAAAAAATGTACACGAAAAACGAGCCGAATCGAAACAGAAATCGGTCGAAACGAGCCGAATCGAAAATTTTAAACATCCGAACAAATCGAACCGAATCGAACCGAAAAAAAAATCGGTGCACAAGCTTACTGCCTGACATTATGTGGTCTTGACCTTGAACAATAACATGACCTCACTGAGATCTTTGTGACTTTCACGACAAAGCAGTCTCATCCACACTAATGACTATTGACCAACATGTTACATCTTCAGTGGCTGTAACCCCAGCCAGATCAACAATCATTCTGGTCCACAAACTCTCTTGCTACTGTCTCCTCCACAGCGCTAAGTATGGCATTAGCTACAATGGACAAATGGTCCCAGGGAACTCAAATTTCATCATTTCGGTCAAGTGGCCATTGAGGTCCTTGGGGTTGTACTCCTTGTGTTGGGTAGATTCTTACGAAACGCATACAGATTCTTCACATCTGTGATTTTACAAGGAATTTCACCTACAGTGGAGACACATGGGCAATAAAACATCATTTAATTGATAGAGAGGAAAAAAAGACTGGTTACGTCCATAAATTCTAGACAGACGGCACGGAAAAAAATCACCGTAAATGTCAGAGGAACACGTGGATGTGTACACTAACTAGATAAATTATTCAGAAGCAAAATATACAGACGATTGTGTCTGAACAGCTGTACTTTCAACATGACGACTGGAATCCGGTTCATGCGCAAAATACCATATTGAGTTTACAGTTTCGAAAAGAAAAAGTCAATGAGCGCAATTACTTTTCCGTATTCCTGTTAAATCATAACATGGAGGGCTATTTTAGGAGGTTATTTAATTTGCAGGATTAGATTTTTTTTGTGTGTTCATGACCAAATTCCAGGTATGATTTCAGATTCCTGAAGGTTCTCAGAAACGTCTTTTTACCTTTGTTTGGCTTCTGGGTGGTTCCTTGTAGCTCCAGTCAATTTATACGATCAGTGGCAAACCAGCTTCCAGATCCGAAAAGTCTTTAAATCCACACCAGCTGGCACGTTGGACTTAGGTTTTACTATAACAGGCTTCTTTTTATATTTCTTGGATGTTCGCTTTACACCAATGAAACTAGTCGAAAATGCCAAAACTATTGGTCAAGGAGGACAAGTGGAGTAGAAACCCTTGTGGATATATCTGCTCCATGGATCATTAAATTGATAAAATTATTGTCCTCCATTAAAGACTTCTCAGTCCGGGGTTCTCAGTTATAGTATGAAATTCTTGGCGTACATATTTAAGAACAGGATGAACAACTCGATTTCGCCATACGTCTTAATTGCCGCGGTTATGATACATGTAAAAGTTATGAAGGCCATTGATCATGTAATACAAATGGGCATTCTCTAGAAAAAGCATGTCAAACACTACTAGCCCACCCATGGTATTTTTTTGTAAAGTGTCATGTGCTTCAACATAACCGGGTTATGTGAGCTGGTTGACACAGTGGGAACCATTACAGAAATTGCTGATACTTAAGAATCCATTTATGATCTATCAAAACAGATAGAAAGTTTATAGCACAAGAGGGAGAAGGACAAGCCACACAAGGCTTAGCATTCGTAGGTGTTTTATTAAAGGAGCACCAGAATTTTGATCCTAGTCCTAGGATCTTTCTCAAATTTATGGCTTGAGAGGTGCTACAACTAGGACCAAAACGTTGCTGCTCCTCTACAAAAGCATAACCTCCTGCGATCAATCCTTCTTCCTCTTCTGCTGTCTAAGGTTCTATTTGAAGCTTGTGTCTTGAGAAAGGTTCTAGGACTAGGACCGAAACATTGTTGCTCCTCTAATAAAGCTCATTTGAAAACTAAGCCTCATGCAACCGATTCTTCTTCATTATCGGCTGCCCTAGGATCTTTCTTAAGCTTGTGTCATGTCCCTAGCCGCCGGCGCCATAAGAGAACTAAAGGCAAAGTGCCTCATTGATAAAACTAACAGTGATTCTCCTACTAAACCAAGCTGTTCCAGCAACCAGGTGCTAGCTAACGCATCAGGATTCCTCCACTATAAAAAAGGGCCACTCCCAAGCCACAATGCTTCTGCATTGTTCTAGTGAACCCCTCACTAGTAAGGAGCTGCCTTTAAGCTCTGCTTCCTATAACCTGTTTTGTCTTGGTTCCCACCATACGGTCTACAGTTCCTGCTACAAGGATCCTTCTGTTACAAGACCTCCTCTGCTGCAGATCCCCTTCTGCTAATCCTCAGAGCCTGCTGCCTTACATCCTGCAAGAATCCTCTAATCCTGCTGCCCTGCATCCTGCAGAATCCTCAACCTGCTGCCCTACATCTTGCAAGAATCCTCTAATCCTGCTGCCCTGCATCCTGCAGAATCCTTAGAGCCTGCTGCCCTACATCCTGCAAGTATCCTCTAATCCTGCTGCCCTGCATCCTGCAGAATCCTTAGAGCCTGCTGCCCTACATCCTGCAAGTATCCTCTAATCCTGCTGCCCTGCATCCTGCAGAATCCTTAGAGCCTGCTGCCCTACATCCTGCAAGTATCCTCTAATCCTGCTGCCCTGCATCCTGCAGAATCCTCAGCCTGCTGCCCTACATCTTGCAAGAATCCTCTAATCCTGCATCCTGCAGAGTCTTCAGAGCCTGCTACCCTGCATCCCGCAGAATCTGCTGCTCTACAGACCCAGGACCCTCTGCAGACCCAGGACCCCCTGCAGATCCAGGACCCCCTGCAAACCCAGGACCCTCTGCCTCAAAGACTCTTCCGTTTCTATTTCCTATTTATTTTTCTAAAGATCTCCTTCACTCTTCCTTCTCTTATTTTTCTCTCCATATCTGGTTTAACCCTGCTCTAATTTCTATGTAAGTAGTATAGTTTAGTGTAGTTTTAGTTTTGCTACTTTTGGTCTACCTTTCTCTCATCTTGCCTTAGTTTTATTGCTGATTATTATTATTTATACAGTGTTTTCCCTTCCTATTATTATCTAGCTACATAATTGTTTATTCACATTTGTTTACTGCCTTTTATGCTTTACTCTTAATAAACCCCTATTTTTTTTGTTTATATACGTCTTTCTAAATATCATTGCACATTGGGCTCAAACCTGCCACCCCGGAACCAGCTCCTTTACAGCTTGTGACTCGAGAAAGGTTCAAGGACTAGTACCAAAACTTTTCTGCTCCTATAATAAGCACCTACAAAAGCTAACCCTTGTGCGACCAATCCTTTTTCCTCTTGTGCTTTCCCAGGAGCTTACTCAAGCTTGTGTCTTCAAAGAGGTTTGAGGACTAGGACCAAAAGGTTGCTACTTCTCTAATAAAGCTCCTGTGAATGCTAAGCCTCGTGCGTCCGATCATTCTTCCTCCTCTTCTGCTGTCTCAGGACCTTTTTAAAGCCTGGGACTTGAGAGAGGTTCTAGAACTAGGACGGAAACATTGCTGCTCCTCTAATAAAGCTCCTATGAAATCTAAGCCATGTGAAGCCAATACTTCTTCCTCATCTGCTGTTCACGGCAGGGCTGGTGACCCTGGACTGTACAAACCCTGTCTGGTGCAGTATATATTTTTCTCACATATGCCCTTCTAGATGTTCCTTAGCTAGATAGTTTATATCCCCTTCAAGCAAGAGAAGGCTGAAGCAATCCAGCCGTAGCGCAGTTTGGCATTTCCATTCATCTTAATAGAAATTAATTGATGGTGAGTGGGAATGGAGTTGGACAAGTAGAGTCTTTTAAACCAAGGAACGTGGGAGACGTCTAAAGGAGCTGTAAGATACAGTGCATAAAACATATATTCACTGTTTGTTTTAAACAAGGAGATCGTTGGAAATTAAGGGTATATAATAAAGTATGATGATGATAATATTCCCTTACCATTCTGGGATGAATGTACAACTTTTCTCGGCAACTGGCAGAGAAAAACTGTGATCCCAGAATGTGATGAGAGAAATAGAGGGTCAATTACTCACGTTGTTCATAACGTAAATGTCAGCCCTATTAGTAACTCGACTTGTGGTTTCAGAAGGAGTACATAGTAGTCAAAATCTAGTTAATCACCTCTAGGTTGGAAGACACAATGTCCTTTTCGGCATAGGTGGTTCTGTTTGCGAGTCTGCTTGAAGGTCGAGGCTTGCTGTACAGACAGAACTTACATCGGGTCTAAGACAAACTGTGAAGAAATATAATATTCTCCTCCATCAACACTGCCTCTACTTCAGTAAGCTCGACTAGTCAATGCAAGAACAGATGAACATTCATCAAAACGTTCTCTCAAATATTATTAATTCCTGCAATCTCGGCCATTTCTCTTATTATGACGCTGGCTTCTTCCACATATTCCTTAGACAGCTGTTTAGCTTGGTCAATGTTGAGGATGTTCTCCTCAAGGTTCTCCTTGAGTCGTACCTGGTCGAGGTACCCTGAATTGCTGTGCTTTATTTCGGCTGCCATTTGTGTCTTCTTTTGAAGAACCGAGAATACCATTTCACTGAATTTGGTCTGGTTGCTGATGATCAGCTTGGTTGCGCGGCTCAACCTTTTCACGAGCTCCTGAGCCTCTTTTAGGTTCTCTGGAAGTTCTTCCTTGGCCGTAGCGACTAGGGAGAAGTTGTAGCCTTCCATTTTTACTGTGACATCACAACTGCCTATAAAAAAGCAAACAAAATTCACAACTTTAGCCAGAATAATACATTGCCCAGACTAAAAGAGGGGACTTTCTCCACGAAAGTTTCAACTATCAGGGTTATTCCAAGAGAATCGAAAAGTCACCGTACGTACGGTGACTGTTTCTTCCCTGCACCTTGGGGCGATTCTAGTTCACCAACCCCGCAGTGTATTCAGCAAGCACCGCAGGGCCCCCGTAGTGCATGGAAAACCCGCCGCAAACCCGCCGAACACTCGCCGCAAACCCGCCGACCACTAACTGAACACTCACCTAAACCCACAAAAAATAGCTGGATTAACCCCGCCGAACACGCCGGAAAAACCTGACTAGCCGCCGATCACAGCGCAGAGCAGCTGCCGGAAAAATCTGACATGCAGACGAACGAGGTGAAAAAAAAAAATGGTACGCTTGAAAGTTTGAAAAGTGAAACGCTGTTTGCAAAAAAACTACTGAGTGAAAATGTCTGGAATTAACATATAAAATCCAATGAATGATAATAAAAAGAGCTGTTACAGAAAAATGAAAAAAACATTTAAAACGAAAAAAAACGGAAAAAAAATTAACAAACAAATCCCGAAAAATGCTTAAAGGATCCTAAAAAATATATTTAAAAATAAAGAGACTCTTTACTGCAGAATTTTATAATAAACGGTTTATTAGATATTGAATTAAAACAGGAATATTTTTAACATTGAAGCCTATGGGATTCGCCTGAATAAACCTGTCGAATGAAACCACCGAACAGCAGGGTATTTCGGTAACTTTTCCCTGCTGTTTGGTGTTCTGTGAATAGCCGAAGCATTGCTTCTCTATGGGGATTTCACTGCCCTCGAACAGGCAACGAACAGGCACCGTATGTGCAGGCAATTCGCCAGGATTTTGCGATTTGCCTGCTCGCTAAATAGCCGAATGGCCAGGAAATATAGCCGTACCCTGAATTTCAGTGTTCGGTTACCTTTGGGGGCCAGATCGACTCTCTTTGAATAACCCTGTATGTGCAAAACTCCTCAAAATTAATTACAGTGAGCAGCTGTAGGGGGATTGTCAGAATTATCCTACTGGGTCGTTCCACTTTTAGCCCCTAAATTGGTTTGTTTGCCCCACAGATAGTACTAAAAAGGCTTTTATTGTTTTAATGGATGACGCAATGTTACACACATCATAGATATCAGAGAAGAATATCAATAGGTTACACACCACGATGCAATATTAATTGTAGAATTATGGTCTAGGACCGGCCTGTAACATCTCAATTCTTTTTTATATTTAACTATAAAGTTATTAATATTTTCTGGATTTATACAGAAAATAGAGAATTTATCCCCCCCCCCCGATATCATTATTAAGGATATTATAATAGAGGATAATTTGACGGGTGATAGGGGCTACCCTTGTCTTGTTGCTTTATCTGCTCTGCAGATATTTGTGACCTATATTTCCCATGATGCACAGCTAGCCTTCAGACTTTTAAGCATCACGATGAATATTAGGGGTTATTCACAGAGCATCAAAATGTCGGCTCTGTCGTTCCATGCACTTCGGGGAATCAAATTTCCCCACCCTGTGGTGAATTTAGCATTCACCGCAGAGTCCACGGAGTGCAGGGAAGGGACTCAAAAATCCACCGCAAAACCGCCAAACAAATGCTGAAACACCACCGCAAAACCACATCCGATACGATCCGAAGTATCGGATCACTCGAACCACTGCAAAAAACCTCAGAACATGTCCAGAAAAGGCCACCAAGCCGCCGAACACAGCGCAGACCAGCTGCCGGAAAAAGCTGACAAACAGGGTAAAAAAAAAAAGCCAAAAAAAAAAACTGATTGGAAGTGTCAAAATTGAAAAACTGTTGTTTGCAAAAAACCTACTGGATGAAAATGTCTGGAATTAACATATAAGATCCAATGAATGATAATAAAAAGGTCTGTTACAGAAAAAAGAAAAACTGCTATTGGAAAAAAAACGGGGGGGGGCAGTTTTGCGTGGCTGTCGATGCTATTGCAGTTCTATTGTCTTGATTGTATTGTTTAGCTGTGACGCGTCTGACTACCTATAGTTTTGTCTAACTGTATGCTCATCGCTCCACCAATAAAAGAAATTTGATAGAAAAACTGAAAAAAAATTGCTGAAAAAATCCAAACAAATGCCTAAAAAAAATTTAAAAAAAAAAAAAAAAAAAAAAATCGATAGAAACTTTTTGCTGCAGATTAAAATAATAAACGGTTTATTAGATATTGAATTAAAACGGGAATATTTTGAACATTGAAGCCTATGGGATTCGCCTGAATAAACCTGTCGAATGAAAACACCGAACAGCAGGGCATTTCACTGACATTTCTCTGCTGTTCGGTGTCTGTGAATAGATTAACCATTGCTTCTCTATGGGGGATTTCACTGCCCTCGAACAGGCACCGTACATGCTGGCAGTTTGCCAAAATTTGGCGACCTGCCTGCTCTCTGAATGAATAGCCGAATGGACACGAAATGTCACCGTATGGGGAAATTCGCTGTTTGGTGCCAGATCGGCTCTTTGTGAATGACCATGATAATTCAGAAAACATCTGCAATGGCAAGGTTAGTCCTCTCTACAGCATCGTTTGCAAGAGACAGATCTCTGCCTTTTCGATGTTCCTGTATAATTAATCAGCGAGCCGGTAAGGGTATTTTTCCTCGGTGTTTTAGAAGCTAACCTAATGGAATTGCCTCCTGATCCACTTGGAGCTGAGCAAGATCGCAGCTTGTTTTCTTAAATGACGGTTTGTTTAAGAATCGTATGTATTTTGGCCACATGTTCACCTCATTCTATGACTGACCGGACAGATTTACAGCCAGACAGAAGGTTTTGATTTGCAATCCGACCAAAAAAAAAAAGTCTACACTGTACACTGGGCGCAGATGAGGAAAATTTGAGATCTCTTTTTTTTGTAAAAAGCCTCCCGAGCCTCGTTTACGGGGAATATTATAAATAGTCCCATATCACAAGGCTCTCTTCTCATCCCAGTATAGACTGACCAAGCAATAAGTACATATTGAGAATCAGCTATACTGAGAGTTTATGGATTTATGCTACGATTTTCAAGGTTATTGTATCCATTTACATTACTTCAACATTGCTATTCTGGATTCCCTATGATTAACAAAGCACTTTTCTGTATCCATTCATTGCAACCAGATTCTGATGCATAATGTTGTCGCTAATTGTCACCGTCATTAACAGTCACCTTGTAAAAACATGTCTAATAGGCTTGTGCACCGATTTTTTTTTCCGGTTCGATTCGGTTCGATTTTTCGGATTTTTAAACTTTTCGATTCGGCTCGTTTCGACCGATTTCTGTTTCGATTCGGTTCGGCTCGACTCGTTTTTCGTGTACATTTTTTTTTCGCAATATCGACCATTTTTCGTATTTTCGTGTCACTTTGCTCGTTTTTGTATCGACTTTTCGTAATTTCGGAAATTTTCGTTTTTCGGAATTGTACATGTTTTCGGAATATCGACCATTTTTCGTATTTTCGTGTCACTTTGCTCGTTTTTTGTATAGACTTTTCGTAACATCGGAAATTTTCGTTTTTTCGGAACGTCTGTTCTCCTCGTTTCAAAGCAATAAATTTCGATTTGACACATTTCAAGTACATTCGAAAATTCTGAAAATATTTCATTTCGGCTCGGAAAACTTTTCGGATCTGCTATTTTCGGATCTAAAAATTTTCGGAAATTCGGCCGCATCCGAAAACACGAATCGGGAAATTTCGTGAAAATTCCGAAACCCGAAACGCACATCCCTAATGTCTAATACACTTGGTCCTCAACTGCAGGACATACTACTGATCCGTATGAATATCCCGTATAAACTGATTATTTCCCATCATATTGCTCTGTGTTCTTATCCCTAACACACTGACGTTGTTCTATGAATTCCCCATTTGGACCGTATCATAATCCCCACCATGAAACACTGTAGAACTCAACAGTGACACTGATCTTGCCGAACACAAGGAACATCATGGAAGTCCATAGGGGTTATTCAGAGAGAGACGATCTGGCCCTGAAATGTCACCTAACGAATTGTCTGCACGTACGGTGCCTGTTCGAGGGCATTGAAATGTCGGCCATAGACCCTGTCTTGTTGATACTTCACATGGCAGGACGTCCTGAATGTAATGATACTTGCTATATCTCTTCTCGTATCCCCCCTTTTTCTTTTCTCTTAGTGCCTTAATTCTCGAATACCCCTTGTATAGATTGGACATGATCGTGTCTGTCGGATCAAGTAGCCATACGAGGGGCTCATAGTCTGGTTATTGTTTTTTAAGTTCTACTGTTGATTCCATTCGCGGATTTCAGGCACACGTGTCTGATGATTAGAAATGCTCGTTGATTGCCATCTTTGTATAGTGTCCATGCTCGATATTAGATCATTCCCGTTTTTGTGGTGGCTGATTGACACTTTTTCGTCTATTGTTATTGCACAGTACTATATAATTGACACCTCTGTTATGATGGATTGCCATTTTTGGACCTTGTCATTGCTCAGTACTGTAAACTTTACGGCTCTGTTACATTGTTCTTTATGTACTAATTCACATGCTTTATTGAATGATAAAAAAATATTGGAAGAAAAAAAAAAGAAATGTCGGCAACATTTTTAAACCCCATGCGGCAGCTTGTCAACGTTTTGCGGCGGCTGGTCTGCGCTGTGATCGGCGGCTCAGCAGCTTTTTCCAGTGTGTTTGGCGTGCTTTTTGCGGTGGTTTCTGCGGGTTTTCGGTGAGTGTTCGGTGAGATTTCGCCGGGTGTTCGTTGGGTTTGCGGCGTGCTTTCCCTGCACTCCAGGAACCCTGTGGAGAATGCTAAATATACCACAGGGTGGGGGATTTTGATTCCCCTGAAGAGCAGGGAAAAAGAAAGCACCGAAATGTTGGCGACGTTTCAGTGTTCTCTGAATAACCCCCTTGGTCCTCAACTGCGTGATCACTGATCCGTATGAATATCCCATATAAATTGATCATTTCCCATTGTATTGCTCCGTGTTCTTATCCCTAACACAGTGACATTGTTCTTTGAATTCCCCATTTGGACCGTATCATAATCTCCACCATCAAACACTGTAGAACTCCACAGTGAAACTGATCTTGACAAACACAAGGAAGAGACATCATGGAAGTCCATGTATGAAAGCAACACATGACTGTATGTTACAATGTAAGTCAGTGCAGCGCCAGAGCATTGGGATGCATCTTAGGAACACATATTTGGAAGCTAGGCTTGTTCACACATACCCATGGGCAAGCTCATACCCCGAGCCCTAGATAATGCCATTCTCTGTTCTTGCATTTACCCAAAGATTGACCTCAGAACTAAAGTCCACTTGTTCAAACACTGCACTTGCATCTTCCACCATTTTCCTGGAACCAGTTTTTGAAGGTTCCTTCGCACCATTCTACATGCTCAAACCACCAGTTTTCTGCCGAATCATTTCTGCCATCAATGGTACGTAGACATGTAGCTCATCTCATTAATACTGCTAAACAAGGTACCATGGGTGCAGGATTCTGGCCACCGCTGCAAATGTATCATTGCAAATCACCTCTGGACAGACTGCTCACCACCTTTGGTTCATTTGTGGAAAATAAATAAGGTGCTGGGACTCGGGACACTGGATTTTGACTCCAGACCCACCTCTGGAAACCTCACCTTTTGCCTTAAGGAACACTCTATTCATACTGACCATTTTATCATTTTAAAGTGGCTAGGATGTGTAGAGCCCCCCCTCATTGCTCTGGTGTAAACGCTTAGGGAAGTGGAGGAGTTTCCTCCACACACCTAGCTTCATCAGTAGTCAGGATTTTTAATTTCCCGGCTGCCGGGCACCAGATCGGTCACTAGTGATGTCACACACAGAGAATGGCTGACGTAACCCTTTGAGACCAATTGCTGTAGCTAGTGTTCTCAGAGAGGCAGCAGATGGATCAGATTTGTGCATGCGCGTGCAGCTCCGATCCATCACTCTGCCGACATTTCGGTGCTCTCTCTCATTCCCCGCACTTTGGGGAATCAAATTTCACCACCCTGCAGTGAATTCATCATTCACCGCAGAGTTCCCGGAGTGCACGGAAGGGACTCGACAATCTGCCACAAAACCACTGGAAAACCGCCGAAAAACAGCCGAAAATCTGCCGGAAAATGCATCCGATACGATCCAAAGTATCGGATCACTCGAACCGCCGCAAAAAACACGTCAAACACATCCGGAAAAGGCTGAAGATCTGCCAAAGACCGCTCCAACCAGCAACCCAGAAAAAGCTGACGAATGGGGTAAAAAAAACAAAAAACATTTGAAAGTGTCAAAATTGAAACGATGTTTGCAAAAAAAACTACTGAACGAAAATGTCTGGAATTTACATATAAAACCCTATGAATGAGAATAAAAAGGTCTGTTACAGAAAAAAGAAAAAAAAATCGATTTAAAGAAAAAAAAACGGATGATAAATTTTGTCAAAAAATCCCAAAAATGCCTAAAATATCCTAAAAAATAATTAATAAAAATACTTTTTGCTGTAGAATATAAATGGTTTATTAGATATTGAATTAAAACGGGAATATTTTTAACATTGAAGCCTATGGGATTCGCCTGAATAAATCTGACGAATGAAAACACCGAACATCAGGGCACTTCGGCAACTTTTCACTGCTGTTCGGTGTCTGTGAGTAGATTAACCATTGCTTCTCTATGGGGGATTTCACTACTGCCGAACAGGCACCGTACGTGCAGGCAATTCGCCAAAATTTGGCAAACTGCTTGCTTTCTGAATAGCCGAATTCCCCCGAAATGTCCCCGTACGCTGAATTTCAGTGTCCGGTTATATTTCGGCGACATTTCGGATCTCTCTGAATAACCCCCACGTTCTATGTTACATGTTGTGTATACACACACACGCAAACCTATTTTTCTTTAAGATAATGGCCGGCGTGCATCGGGTGTTAGAGTTGAAAGAGTTAGTTTGTTGGAGATTTTTTTTTTCCTGCTACAAATTATGACGTAAAATTTCACAAAAAAAGAAAAAGAAAGAAATTGCGGAAAGGGAAGGGAGCAACAGGGAACAAGGCTCGGCTACACAGAGACTCATTCACAGCACGCAACACAGACACCGCTACAAAAGGTAATTAACCTGCTGGCTCTTATTACAGTATCAATCACTCACACATAGCGCTGCAATGTTCTCCAGCAGACTGAACGCCGTCCGGGGAGTTTTGTGTAGTAATGTACCCAGTAGTGTTATTTTCCAGGATTAAACGCAACATTCAATAACTGTAAAATGGCCAAAGTCAATTTTAGAGCTAAATTTGTTCCCGATTCTATTTTTTTTTCTTACTAGGCTCTTTGAATCCAGGGACGTGTCCACTAAACAGAGGCGAATCATGAGAGGACAACACAAGTTATGGCTTCATGAAACAAAAATGGCACCAGGCGCTCCAGGAAAATAGCAGCCGTTATTGTGCACACGTAGCCAACGCCACTAATTTCCTGCAGCCCCGGTGCCGTTTTTGGTTTCTGAAGGTGTCGTTGGTGGTTGGCCACACTGGCCCCAAGAGCGCCATCTCGTTCTTGAAGTTTATACAACTTCCTGCTGAGAGTAACGGAAAATACGGCAGCATATTACTACCAGGACAGCAGTTGGTACAAAATGCATCCCTAGTCACCGAACGAGTCCAACAACTAAGCATTAAATGACGTATTTCCCACCTCAAGATACCACAAGGACACATATATGTGGATTTTAAAATGATATATTGGGCTAGTGAAATGTCTAAGGGACGGATACATAGCTGCCCAAACTTCTTATTACCCATATTGGGAGGATATTTCTCCGTTCTCTCGATTTCAACCTTGATAAGCCACAACATTGAACCCCCAGCTTAATATCGTGTAGGTCCCCTCATGCTGATGCATCGAGGCATGAACTCCACAAGCTCCTCTGAAGTGTCCTGTGGGATTTGGCACCAAGACATTAGCAGCAGATCCTTTAACGTCCAATGAATTGGTTTTGTTGTTCCAGCACATCCCTCAGATGCTCGATCGGATTGAGATGTGGGGAATTTGGAGCCCAAGGCAACACCTTGAAATCTTTCTTGTGTTTCTCAAACCATTCCTGAGCAGTTTTTGCCGTGTGTCAGGGGGCATTATCCTGCTGAAAGAGGCCACTGTCCCAGGGAACACCATGGCCATGAAGGGGTGTACATGGTTTGCAGCAATCTCTAGGTAGGTGGTGCGTGTCACGTGTGTGCGGACACCTTTCTATCATGGCCAGCATTATGCTTTTCAGCAATTTGAGCTACAGTAGCTTTTCTGTGTGGTCGGACCAGACGGCTAGCCTTTGCACTTCATGTGCATCAATGAGCCTTGGGCGCCCATGACCCTGTGCCATGTTTGGTCGTACTAACCCCTGCATATTGGGAAAAGCCCACAAGACTTGCCGTTTTGGAGATGCTGTGACACAGGCATCTCGCCATCACTATTTGTCACGTGTTACAGTCACTCAGATCTTTTCGGCTATTTCTCCTGCTTCCAAAACTTGAAATTCAAGAACAGCCTATTCACTTGCTCCTAATGTATCCCACCCTGTGACAATATATCCCACCGTGTGACAGGCGCCATGTAACCATATAACCAATGGTATTCACCTCACCTGGCAGTGGTGAAGTAGCCAAATTATACGTAACTGCATCATGTTTCTCCATTGTATTCCTGGTTGCTCTAATTATACAATCGTATGTATCTTTGAAGCAAGTACTCTCACAACACCCCAGAATTGGAAGCGAAGATAACTTCCACCTTCACATCAAGTAACCTGAAATGTCATTAGAGTGTGTGCCTTCTGGTTAAAGGACTTGACTGGGAGATCTTCTGGAAAAGGACTTTGCTGTGTGTATGATGGACTGGACTAACATAGGGGTTTACTGGTACTGCACCTCCATTCCCTACAATGAGACCAAAGAAAGGATACCTATTTCTGCTCCTAGCTTGATGATAAAGTATTGTTGAGAGTGAGGAATGTGAAAATAGTACAATAATGCCCAGAGGACTGAGGCAATTGCACAAGAGGAGCCAAGAGGAATGGAGAATGGCCCAGGGGTGGATGAGACGGAGACCAGTTCCCTCATTATGCTCAATTCTCAGAGAAGAAACTCCAATCATGGCTCAAAGAATGTCATCGTATCAGTAGACTGCAAGGTCATTTGGTCCACATTTCTGTCACATCTATAGACTCAGGTAAGACTTCTCTTTGTACCTCTAGATTATAAACTCTTTGGGAATGACTCTGTCACCAATCCATTTTAGTGTTTGCCATCTAGCCAAGTCCAGTGTGTGAGATATTACTAGGTTTGTGCACCGATTTTTTTTTCGGTTCGGTTCGTTCCGGATTCTGTAAATTTTCGTTTTGACTCGTTTCGGCCGATTTCCGTTTCGGTTCGGTTTGTTTCGGTTCGTTTAACGTATCGACTTTTTTTTCGTGATTTCGGAAATTTTCGTGTTTTTTTCAGAACGTCTGTTTTCCTCGTTTCAAAGTGTCTATTCGTTTTGACATAAAATAATGGTTTTTCAGATACGATAATTATACGATACGATAATTCTGCCGATACGATAATTCTGCCATTGAGATTTCTCATGTTTTACAAGAAGGATACATTGAGATTTCTCATGTTTTACAAGAAGGATACATTGAGATTTCTCTGGATTTCCAGGAAGGATACATTGAGATTTCTCTGGTTTCCCAGGAAGGATACATTGAGATTTCTCATGTTTTACAAGAAGGATACATTGAGATTTCTCATGTTTTACAAGAAGAATACATTGAGATTTCTCTGGATTTCCAGGAAGGATACATTGAGATTTCTCTGGTTTCCTGGGAAGGATACATTGAGATTTCTCTGGTTTTACAAGAAGGATACATTGAGATTTCTCATGTTTTACAAGAAGGATACATTGAGATTTCTCATGTTTTACAAGAAGGATACATTGAGATTTCTCTGGATTTCCAGGAAGGATACATTGAGATTTCTCTGGTTTCCCGGGAAGGATACATTGAGATTTCTCTGGTTTTCCAGGAAGGATACATTGAGATTTCTCTGGTTTTCCAGGAAGGATACATTGAGATTTCTCTGGTTTTACAAGAAGGATACATTGAGATTTCTCATGTTTTACAAGAAGGATACATTGAGATTTCTCTGGTTTTACAAGAAGGATACATTGAGATTTCTCTGGTTTTACAAGAAGGATACATTGAGATTTCTCATGTTTTACAAGAAGGATACATTGAGATTTCTCATGTTTTACAAGAAGGATACATTGAGATTTCTCTGGATTTCCAGGAAGGATACATTGAGATTTCTCTGGTTTCCCGGGAAGGATACATTGAGATTTCTCTGGTTTTCCAGGAAGGATACATTGAGATTTCTCTGGTTTTCCAGGAAGGATACATTGAGATTTCTCTGGTTTTACAAGAAGGATACATTGAGATTTCTCATGTTTTACAAGAAGGATACATTGAGATTTCTCTGGTTTTCCAGGAAGGATACATTGAGATGGGAATGATACAAAATTTAATTACAGAATCAGCGATATAAATACGATGACCAAAATTACTGAAATGGAACTGAAATCAGGAATGGAGCCGAAATCACGAATTGAACGAAAATGAATTTCGATTTTACACATTTCTAATCCATTCAAAAATTCCGAAAAGTTTTCGTTTTGGCTCGAATTTTTTTTTGGATCTGCCGTTTTCGGATCTGAAAATTTTCGGAAAATCGGCTGAATCCGAATGCACGAATCGGGAAATTTCATGAAAATTCCGAAATTCCGAAAGCCGAAACGCACATCCCTAGATATTACATTTAAATGTTTGATTGCATCACCGTCACAACTCGTACATAACCCTTCCAATGGACGCTTCATAGACTTCACCACAATGAGTCTCACTCTTCATCTAAAATTATTCTTCGCTTTGCTATACAAACCAACTTGGACTAGGGTGGACTAACAAAGGGACTTCTTTATTGGACTTACCGTGCAACATTACCGGAAACAGGCATCGTATTTTATGGAGAGACCGCCTACACCGCTCCGATGTTACAGTAGATATAAGGTTTACACTTTTCATTCTAATTTGAAACCCAACCCGTAATAAATAAATAATTTCAACATGAAGGCAGTTATTGTCGTCTTCTAGGATGCCACAGAGCCGTGATTAAGTCAGCTTAGCAGCAAAATATCCCCCAGGTTAGCCATCCATCCGCAATTCCCAGTTGTTATTCTTCATCCCGGCCCCTGATTGAAAGCAGAGTCTTGGCACGGCAGCCGGTCTCTCCGGTGGAACCCATTCATTATGTTTTGCTTCAAACTCGGCTATTGAAGAGGGATTTGCAGACAGAAGCAGACGTCGAAGGGGAAGCGGAGACTAGAGCGTGCCATGTACAATCTGGCTGTTGGCAAACCTTGCTCATATAGGGGAACCTGGGTACACTAGAACTTCAAAATTCACAGCGTTATGTTAAAGCGAGGGAATCAAACTAAAAGACGGCAGAGAGTAGATACCTGGAATGGTTTCCAGTGAACTAACCATGTAATGAGAAAGTAACCGAAGAACATCGGGTGTGAATTATCTTATATAAAGTAGGGATGCACCGATACTGATATTAGTATCTGTGCCGTTACCGGCATTTGCACGAGTACTTTGTACTAGAGCAAATGCACTGAAACCACCCCCGATACCCAGAAGCCAGCATTGGGTCGGCTTGCCGGTAACCAAAGGGCTGGGGCTGATAGTAGAATGCATTAAAAACATTCCGCTAGAATTCCCCTCTGGCTGACGGCGTGTCCCGCCGAGCGGCGGCTGGTCGTGTGGTCCTCTGCACGTCTGCCGGCCCATGAAGGCTGTGACGTGGCCTCCAGCATAGATTTTGCGACAGCACGTCGCAGCCTTCACAAGCCAACAACCGCTTGGAGACCCAAGCAGCCAGCCGGTGTTGTATCAAAGTTGGTGATCCGTGAAATCCTGTGACACAGGACTTCGGCAATTTCCATGAACCCACCCCAGCCTGGCGTCACCCCACCCCCTCACTCCATGCCACATAGGTCCTCCTACTTTCCTGGCTGGCTGAATTGAATGCCTGATTGTACCTCCCGCGTTCTGAGCACAACCTGCCCTCCTAGCCTTAATGTGTCCCCACCCTCTCCAGCCAGCATCCTGCAGCAGATAGCATTACGTACACCTCTGACAGATTCTGTCCTCCTAGCCTTAATGTGTGTGCCATGCTTCCCCCCACCCCATCCCGCTGCAGATAACATTATGTATGCCTGTGAGTGTACATGTATCTGGGGTCTGTGTCTGTATGGGTCTGAGGTCTGGTGTGTGTTTGGGTGTGTGTGTATATATATATGTATCTATATATCTATCTGAGGTCTGTGTGTGAGGTCACGGTGTGTGCAGATAGTGGGTAAATGGAGTGTCTGGCCATACTTTTCAGTATTAACATAAATTGGACAGGACTTCAGCAAAATCCTAAATTACTTTTTGGAAAGCGTCACATGACTTTAAATAAAAGTATTGGTACTTGGTATCGGTGAATACCTGAAAAAAGTATCGGTACTCGCACTCGGTCTTAAAAAAATGGTATCGGTGCATCCCTAATAAAAAGGGTGTAAAGCATTACTAGATTGACCAGTGATGAAGCTGCAACCTAACCCAGGACCTCAAGAATGTTTTGTTCTCTTTCAACCTCATGCTGCTTTTATGCTTTTCCTTACCGGATCCCCTTGGATTACCACAAGAACCCAGATCCCAACAAAAGTAACTCAAAGTTGCTATTTTATGACGTCTTGAGAAAAGATAGCACCGACTTACTGTTGATGACTTTTAGAGTCTGTATGCATTCCTTCAGACTGGTGGAAGAAGTCCCATCTTTCAACCTTGTGGCACAGTGCTGCATGATCTCATGGTTCTCCACTTGTTCGTTGTAGAGTTCGGCCACTGCTGAAAACTTGATGTCGAATTCATGAACGTTGATGTGTTTCACAACCAGCTTGTCCTCTTTCCTGAGAACTGTAGAGACACAAATCTTAGATTTAAGCATTTGGTCTTAAAACATACTTTACAAAGCCAGCATCTATCTATGGTCCAGAGTGGCAGCTTTGTCCACTCTGAGGACAATATGAATTTTAAACTAGACTGTGACCCAATGCTTGACATTTCTGGAAGAACTATTTTTGACATTGGTTCAACTGTTGATGACTCTGACACAGAAATAACTAGTAGGTCAGGTTTCAAGGGCACCAGCAACTATCAATGGTCTAGATATGTAAACCCAGGTGTGGCAGATTGGACCACTCTGAGGATCATATGAATTTTAAGCTAAACCGTGACCTACAGCTTGACATTTGTAGAAAAACTATACTCAACATTGGTCATCTGGTGCAGTTGGCGATTCCAATACAGAAATGCCTAGTAGATAAGGTTTCAAGGGCACCTTATACCCTATGTATTGGTGATAATCTCTACCAAATCCAGTTCATCCCTGAAGGTCAAGCAAGAGAAGGTCAAGATGAATCATGACAGTCTTAACTGGTTGCATCCACCATCCTGGAAACATCAGGTCACTCACTGAAAGAACTTCGATACAGTGTAACATTTTCGATTTCTTATCGCATAACTTGGATTCTCATCGTCCAGGAGTCGGTCCATTCATCGAAAGAGAATTATCTTACCCTTGACCTGTTTTGGGTTCCTGTGTGATCTTGCAATAGGCTCCCTCTGTAAAACAGAAATGGAAATTATAACATATAAATTAGGAATTAAACATTTCTATTTTATAAGCCACGTGCCACACCACCATGATCAATTTGGAGTCAGAGCTGGACTTAAAATTAGGCAGCCTAGGCAAGTGCCTACAGGTGCCTTCCACAAGGGTGGCCTTGCTCTGTGTAAAAAAAATAAAAAAAATTAACATTTACATTCATTTAGACCACTGTGGGCTGCATTACAAACTGCCGGCCAAAGCTCCACATTATGAGTCAGGCGCTGATTCAGCAGCGTGCCCCGCAATGCAGCGCTAAACCCTTGGATACGCGTGGCAGGGATAACACGCCGTCCCGAGCATCACCTCCTGGAGCGCATAGGACTCCATGGAGGCTTGTGCTGCCGGGTCAGCTGACCTGCAGGATTTTGCCTCTTGCGAGATCCTGCAGGTCAGCAGAGTGATTGAAATGGGAGATGGTGGACTTTTTTTCCCCAGTCTCACTCTGGTCCCAGCGGCCAGAAAAGACGGATCGGGCCACCGTTCGCACTGCAGGATGAGAAGCGAGTATGTTATTTTTGGGGGGTTTCAGCTGGTGCTGATGGATTCTGCAGAAGCCAAATGAACCCAAAACAGAACAAACCAAAAAATAATGAAGATACAAAATGATACACAACAAATTTCTTATTTTTTTTTCTGAGAAAGGATTTTACCAGGAAGGATACATTGAGATTTCTCTCATTTTCAAGTATGTCCTGGGTGACGAGTCTGTACCGTTAGGTGTCTTGCCCAAGGACACTTACTGGAGAGGTGCTCGTTGGGATCAAATAGATTTATTACCTTTCGGTTGATTTTGTTACTCTCGCAATTATTTCCCTATATCACTTTCTAGAAAACATGCTGGCCGCTCTGTATGTCCAGGACCGCCATTAGGGGGGTGACAGTCTGTGACATGTTCAGGGGCCCAGTGACTCCAGGGGGCCCTAGCCAATGCCATTACCAAACCCTGTGCAGCTTGTCTAAGTGCCACAGATATAAGGGTCCCTCCATCAGGACCACCTCTAGCATTCGAGGAACATTTTTTGGGCTCCTCCTCGCCATTCTTTTAATGCCACACCTTGTTATATCCAGATTCTTTCAAACACACACACTGATAGTGCCCGACCCCCCCCCAATAGAAAACACCTGACGGTGACCCCCTCAAACACCCAGATAGACGCTCCCTCAACACCTCTCAATAGATGCACATCCCCTCTTGCCCAAAGAGAGAAGTGGCATTCTTTAAAGCAGCAGTGGCACAGGGCCCACAATGTGCGGGGCCCAGAATGTGCACCCTGCTCATCCCACCCAAAGGCCTCAGGCATGCCCTCCATGCCACGCACTAATGGTCCGACAAGATACCAACACATTTCCCGGTGGGCCGCTGTATGGAGGCCGGTAAGAGCACTCTGACTCCTCACTGAAGGAGTAATTTGCATGGTCTACACCAGATAAGAGGTGCAGAGCGGACACTCTCCCACCAGGGCTCACTTTCTATCTCCTTGCAGGATCACCAGGGATTTATCCCACTCCCTGCACAATAGGATAAGCAGAAGAGGAGGCAAAATGTTGCATTTTTAATTACTATACTGAAATGAGCAGCTGAGCAAAGGGGGGTCCCACCAGTGGTACAGTAAGGGGCCCCTAGATTTGTGATGGCAGGCTTGTGCATGTCAAGCACTTTCTGACTGGCCTTTTTTGAGAGATATGCACCTTGGGACAGACATTGCGGTGTATCAGGTATAGGGGGGGGTCTAAATATCTGACGGGTATTTTTTGGGGTTTTCTAGCTGAATAAATAATCGAGAAATCGTCAGCTTCCTTATTTCTCCAGATTCTAAATGAGGAAATGCTTGTTTTTAATCACGAGGAAGTTCAGAAACCGCTAAAATGCCCCTTTCAAGAGGATTTTCCGGGCACTATCGAAATAGGAAATGACGTTTTTTAATAAGTCTTTAATACGTTTTTAATTTTGTCTTTTTCAAAAAAAAATGCAGATTGCTCTGAGCTCAGCATCTAGACTTCAGGACAGGGCTGTCAAACTCCGGCCCCCAGATGTTGATGCGTACGATTCCCAGAATCCTTTGAATGCAGTAGATGGCCAGGGGATCATGGGCGCTGTAGTTCAGAAACTACTGGGGAACCGGAGTTTGGCAACCTTGCTTTTAGGGGTTATTCAGAAACAAACAACAGCGCTTCCCAGTAGAACAATTCCGGTAAAGCACCTCTACGTCTGTTTTAGGGCTACACTGGCCACCCCACCTCTCCTAGACACTAGACCAGAGCTGTCAGACTCATGGACCCACAGATGTTGAGGCCTACAATTCCCAGAATTCTTGCGGTGCAATAGATGGCAAGGGAATCATGGGAGTTGTAGTTTAGAAACATGTGAGGGGGTGGGGCAGATTTGATAAAGCTGCTTTATTTATTGCTTGCCTACCTCTTCGTTGGGGGGATTCGCACAGCAGCAGCAGAATAAGGAGGTAGCCATTGTCCGCGGTGACTGGCAGCTTCCAGTTTGCTGTGAAAAGGGAAAGAATATGTAAAAATAATAGTTTTAAGAAAAAAAAAAAAAACACGCAGTCACGGGACAGTCCAGGAGAGAAACGTATTGACTTGACGGTCATGAGACTGTCAGAAGTGAAAGCTCCAGTAACGTGACCGCGCCGTGGTGGCAGGAAGACAATCAGGTCCGACCAGTTTCCTGATTGTAACCTGTGTTTGTGTTCTCAGGGAGGTGGAAGCGAACGTCAATAAATCCAACCCCTTCCCTCGAACCTTTATACTGTACTCATACACAGACAGTCTCGCAGGACCGGTTAACCATAGTTAGCCGTAGCGGACGTTTCCAGGATGCACAGATTCTACAAGGATGCCCAAAAAGTGCTCCCTGGCAGCTTGCAGAATTCATCTGTTGCAGGACGGTAATCCTATCTCCCTGATTAGTGAATTTATTCCCTCCTGCAGCAGGTGAATCCTACATCCTGCAGGGAAGTACTTTGATTTGCTGTGCATTAGCACGTGGAAGTGATAATGGGGCGGGGGGGGGCGGGACTATTTTCATAAATATAAAAGTTAAATCTCAGAGTGATGATAATTTCTGAGGTTTCACTTGACGTCATCACAAATGTGTTGTCCCTCCTTGAAAATCTCAAGAGCCTTGTGACCCCCCCCCCCCACACACACACCACAGCGGTTCAGTCGTGCTTCAATAACTAAAAGGGAGGCCAGATGATGCACAAGATGAAGCATGCCCTGCAAATATGATGCACAGGATGGAGCATATGCTGCAGAAATGATGCACAGTTTGGGGCATACGCTGCAGAAATGATGCACAGTTTGGGGCATACGCTGCAGAAATGATGCACAGTTTGGGGCATACGCTGCAGAAATGATGCACAGTTTGGGGCATACGCTGCAGAAATGATGCACAGGATTATTATTATTATTATTTATTCTTTATTTATAAAGCGCCAGCATATTCTGCAGGTTGTGGTAAATGCTGCAAAAATGATGCACAGCATGGAGAATATGATCCAAAAATGATGCACAGGATGGGGCATATGGTGCAAATATGATGTACAGGATGGAGCATACGCTGCAAATATGATGCACAGGATGGAGCATACTCTGCAAATATGATGTACAGGATGGAGCATATGCTGCAAATATGATGTACAGGATGGAGCATATGCTGCAAATATGATGCACAGGATGGCGCATATGCTGCAAAAATGATGCACAGGATGGACCATATGCTGCAAAAATGATGCAAAGGATGAAGCATACGCTGCAAATATGATGTACAGGTATTACGCATACACTGCAAAAATGCACTGGATGGGGCATACGCTGCAAAAAAGATGCACAGGATGCAAATGCTGCAAAAATGATGCACAGAATGAAGCATATGCCTCAAAAATAACACACATGATGGGGCATATGCTACTAAACTGACGCACATAATGATGTAGAGGTGTCAGTAAAGCTGTGGAGCATTCCGAATGAATCTGAATATATTATAATCGGATCAGTTGCGATCAATTTGGGGTTTTCAATTCTGAGAGCAATTCAGCTCTGATATCAGGGACAAAACAGCGAAAGGAGTGAGGCTCAATAAACCACTCCACAGGGCATAACCCAACAATAACAATGAAAAACAGTTTGCACAAAGTGCAACAAGAGTGGTATAAACAAATAATTTTAATGGTTAATAGTAAATTGAAAAAGGAATGGAAAAAATAGATATGTGG
Source organism: Leptobrachium leishanense (assembly GCA_009667805.1). Classification (NCBI taxonomy): domain Eukaryota; kingdom Metazoa; phylum Chordata; class Amphibia; order Anura; family Megophryidae; genus Leptobrachium; species Leptobrachium leishanense. Next base: position 101,372,108 of record CM019074.1, read on the forward strand.
ACAGTGACCCAAGAGGAAGTCGATGCCGTACCAATAATTAGTAGCAAGGATATACTTGTAATTAATGAGGGCTGCCTATACACCGGTGGTTCAAGCCACCCAGAAGGCAATAGCAGTGAAGGTAACAAGTAACAAGGCATACACAAAGATACTAATGGCTCACTATACCTCGGTGGTTCAAGCCACCTACATAACCGATTGCTAGGCACACTAAATAGATCGCCAATAATAGCCTAGGACAAGGTCCACAAGAATAATTGCAAAATAGAGCTGTTAAAAACAAGGAGAAGGCATATCTTGACCGGTTTCGCCCGACCAGGGCTTAATCCAGAGATACAATGCCCGCCCAACTAACCCCTATAAGTACCTCCAAAGTACTAATTGGTGCAATCGATAAATGCGAACAGCTGGGAGACCAACCAATCCGTAGGCGTAAACATCGAGACCGTGTCTGCCGACACGTAAATGGTCACATGGCATCAGGGAACCAATGATTGGTCAGTTAATGGTATCCAAGTAACCGAAGACGCAATGGACGAAGCAGAAAGAAACCCATTGGTTTCAAAAGGAATGTATCAACGAGAACTTCCTGACACGTGACGATACATGTAATAATGAGAGACCAATGGGTGTCAATGGATGGTAGCGTGGCAACCACGGACGCGGTAATACCCTCAGATAGCGATGGCTATTGTTACTAAGAGGGAAAGGTCTCAATGGTCACACAACTTACATAAGTCTTAACATAATAACTGGTCATATGAATATATGTGCTATATAGCGGTCTGTTAGTAATTCAAAAGGGTACTAAAGTTAAGTATAACTAACTACCAATTAGGTAGACATGATAGACCTGGTAAATAAGTAGCAATATACCAAAACACCCATATTGTGAATAAATTCACGTTAATGAGCTCATTGGCCCATCAATATGCAAAAAGGTCTAGGGACGATCAGGACCTGAATTACCACCATATCTAAAATATAAAGAAAACATAAGCCCATTGGACAAAAAGGTAAATATAACACAAATAGAAGGTGATTTGAAAGAAAGAAAGCCACATGTCACATAATAAGAAGAACATCTGAAAAATTGGAGGAACAAAAACGGGGGGTTGGAATAAAATATCAGAAAAAGAAAACTTAATATGTAACCAATGAAAGACTTAATACCGTACAATAGCAAAACGTAATATAATAAGCATAAAGGCATAAATTAGAGGGCTTGATGGGCACTCAAATAAAGGGGACAAACGTAAAGCCTTCATTGAGGCCTGAAGGTGATCTGGTATTGAGACGATATATCCAGAAAGCTTCACGTTTAAGCAGTTTGTTATCGAGATTACCCTTACGAGGGCCAAGTTTAATATGTTCAATACCCAGAAAAAAAAGTTGCTAAGTGAACATATATTGCATGTAGTGAAGTGTCTGGCAACAGGAGTGTCCTTCTTAAGTCTGATAGATCGAACATGCTCAAGTATGCGGACTTGTATGCTCAAGTATGCAAGACGATTAGAAATAGCGTCTTTAAGATGTACATCATTAGTCAGTAGAGGCCAATAGCGTTCGCAAATCTGTGTAACGAACGCTATTGGCCTCTACTGACTAATGATGTACATCTTAAAGACGCTATTTCTAATCGTCCTGCCTTGACAGCCAGGAGGTGTACCAATCTTAATGATAAGTTGGTACACAGTCATTTTCAACCAACTCGACATTCTGCCAATTCTTGGCTGTCTAATAATCTTAAGGGAATGTATAAGTGTGGCAGGTGCATGGCCTGTCCTTACGTATCCCGTACCCCCAAACAATTCAGTAACTTTGATGATTCCATCTCCTTTTTGGTTCGTCAGTTCATCAATTGTAATTCTGCAGGTGTCATTTACCTGTTGCTGTGCCATTGTGGCAAAAAGTATGTGGGTAAAACCATTCGATCTCTTAAAGTCCGCATACTTGAGCATGTTCGATCTATCAGACTTAAGAAGGACACTCCTGTTGCCAGACACTTCACTACATGCAATATATGTTCACTTAGCAACTTTAAGTTTCTGGGTATTGAACATATTAAACTTGGCCCTCGTAAGGGTAATCTCGATAACAAACTGCTTAAACGTGAAGCTTTCTGGATATATCGTCTCAATACCAGATCACCTTCAGGCCTCAATGAAGGCTTTACGTTTGTCCCCTTTATTTGAGTGCCCATCAAGCCCTCTAATTTATGCCTTTATGCTTATTATATTACGTTTTGCTATTGTACGGTATTAAGTCTTTCATTGGTTACATATTAAGTTTTCTTTTTCTGATATTTTATTCCAACCCCCCGTTTTTGTTCCTCCAATTTTTCAGATGTTCTTCTTATTATGTGACATGTGGCTTTCTTTCTTTCAAATCACCTTCTATTTGTGTTATATTTACCTTTTTGTCCAATGGGCTTATGTTTTCTTTATATTTTAGATATGGTGGTAATTCAGGTCCTGATCGTCCCTAGACCTTTTTGCATATTGATGGGCAATGAGCTCATTAACGTGAATTTATTCACAATATGGGTGTTTTGGTATATTGCTACTTATTTACCAGGTCTATCATGTCTACCTAATTGGTAGTTAGTTATACTTAACTTTAGTACCCTTTTGAATTACTAACAGACCGCTATATAGCACATATATTCATATGACCAGTTATTATGTTAAGACTTATGTAAGTTGTGTGACCATTGAGACCTTTCCCTCTTAGTAACAATAGCCATCGCTATCTGAGGGTATTACCGCGTCCGTGGTTGCCACGCTACCATCCATTGACACCCATTGGTCTCTCATTATTACATGTATCGTCACGTGTCAGGAAGTTCTCGTTGATACATTCCTTTTGAAACCAATGGGTTTCTTTCTGCTTCGTCCATTGCGTCTTCGGTTACTTGGATACCATTAACTGACCAATCATTGGTTCCCTGATGCCATGTGACCATTTACGTGTCGGCAGACACGGTCTCGATGTTTACGCCTACGGATTGGTTGGTCTCCCAGCTGTTCGCATTTATCGATTGCACCAATTAGTACTTTGGAGGTACTTATAGGGGTTAGTTGGGCGGGCATTGTATCTCTGGATTAAGCCCTGGTCGGGCGAAACCGGTCAAGATATGCCTTCTCCTTGTTTTTAACAGCTCTATTTTGCAATTATTCTTGTGGACCTTGTCCTAGGCTATTATTGGCGATCTATTTAGTGTGCCTAGCAATCGGTTATGTAGGTGGCTTGAACCACCGAGGTATAGTGAGCCATTAGTATCTTTGTGTATGCCTTGTTACTTGTTACCTTCACTGCTATTGCCTTCTGGGTGGCTTGAACCACCGGTGTATAGGCAGCCCTCATTAATTACAAGTATATCCTTGCTACTAATTATTGGTAAGGCATCGACTTCCTCTTGGGTCACTGTCCACATATCTATTTTTTCCATTCCTTTTTCAATTTACTATTAACCATTAAAATTATTTGTTTATACCACTCTTGTTGCACTTTGTGCTCTGATATCAGCAATTCAGAACTTGGATTGATCCAAATCACTGAATTACCGTTTATTTGTCTGAATTCCAAATCGACCCAAACCAAGTCTAACTGCTGTCCCTCCTGATCTGCGACACAGGGTGGTCGACTATCTACATACTGCAAGGGACCACCATCACCATGACCACTATATAATGGGTGTTTCCTATCAGCATGTAGACATTTTGGGTGTCTGTTCTGTTGAGATAAACTCGAACTTGACTTCACTCTCCGACTCTGGCACTGCAAAGGTTAATCCTGCAATTTTCCCCCATAAGAAAAAAAGATGCTAATCTCTCCAATCTCTCACACGTAGAAGGTCATATCTATAATCGTAGGTTTGATTATTTTCTTCTCCTTATTATTATTTTTGTAACTACTCACAGACTAGTGGAACTTTCCAGACATTTATACACAAAGAAATAAACATATATTAACCAGTGAGCAGGGCGTGGGTTAAATTCCCGGTCACCCTGGGCAGCGCAAATAAACAGTGGAATTGTGTTAAAATAAATCTCTTACGGAAACTTGTTTTTGTGTCCTGCGCCCTTAACGTAAGATAATGTCATGTTTTCCACCATTATCGTAGAGTTAAATGCTGCCTTGTATTCCCTGTGAAGGTTTTGTTGAGACTGACTCCGTGCTTGTGTCGGGCCCATTTTGTTTGTGTTTCTAACTGCGTCTGACCGTATTCCTTCGTTGGCTTGAGAGTTCTCCGTTTACTCTGCTATAGGCTCAGTAGGCACTAAGTAGGCCCGAGGCCTGAAATCTCCCACAGTAAAACCAGAGAACCATTGTATTCCTTTAGAAATATACCTGTAGAACCAAAACGTTATGTTGGAACATGAAGCCAGTCGCCATCTTTCCCTGAGTCTTCCAGGATTGGCAGATAAATTGGAAAATTTGACCATGTTTTGGCTATGGTAAAGTGGGGGAACACCGTAGGGCAGGCAACTTGTGCTGTTGCCTTTTCTCAGGATCCTCACGAACCTTGTGTCGTTGCCCATTCTCAGGTTCCCTCAACTACCTTGTTTTTTTCCTCCCTCAACATTTAGGCCGAAACACTGCCTATTTTTCCAATACATCTGCCAATTTTGGAAGCCGGAGTGCCTGTTCCTTCTTTGCTTGCAGACTGAGGCTAATGTCAGACGAACGCAGTCTGAGCGCACTCTGCGTGCGTGCATAACAGACAGACGTACTGTCGTAAGATACTGTAGACACCACACTGTCTGTTTTTTTGACGGACGTAGAACAAAAGGGAAACAAAATGAATAAAAATTAAATGACCGGTACAGTCAGCCAGACCATAAAAACTTCTGAGCGTCAACGTGATGGACGTTGCAAATGCGCTGCTTCTAACGTCGCCTCATTACGCACACAGACCGCAATGCGGACACGGCGCACTCTGGGCGTCCGTCGTGGCGCTTTTACGTCGAGGCCTAAATGGCGTCCGTTGCCACCTGCGTGGTGCGTGCGCAATTTGGTGCGCACGTACTTCGTGTGTTGGTCTCTATTGATCACAAATCAATGCTTCAACGGACGTTAAACTGTGCAGCGACACGGACGTGATGACTGCGTTCGTCTGACGCGGGCCTAACAGGGTTATTCAGAGAGAGGTGAAAACCAGGAGAATGACTGGAGAAGTGAAAATTCTAGGTCAAAATAGCCGATTTGGAATGTGAGATAAATGGGAGAAGTTTTCTGGTTTGGCTATTTTGACCTAGAATTTTCACTTCTCCAGTCATTCTCCTGGTTTTCACCTCTCTCTGAATAACCCTGTCAGGGTGAAAAGCAGGAGGATGAGTGGAGAATGGAAAATTCTAGGTCAAAATAGCCAAACCAGAAAAATTCTCCCATTTATCTCACTTTCCAAATTGGCTATTTTGACCTAGAATTTTCCATTCTCCAGCTATTCTCCTGCTTTTCACCTCTCTCTGAATAACCCTGTGTAAGTGTTGGTCCATGGGCTTGGTGCACCTGTTCTTTGTATCTCAAGGTTGGTGTGCTGGTCCTGCTTCGTGTATGGACCATTTTGTACTGAGCAGTTTCGTTAAGCTTGTCTGCAACCCAAATAGTACATACAATGACCGCCATTTTGAATAAGGTTATTACCTATCAAAACCAGCAATGTTGCTGCACTAAATAGGGATGAGCTGTTTGGTTCGATCTGTTCAGAGTTCACATCGAACATCGGCCGTTCGACAGTTTGCGAACTTCGAACTTATTGAGACGCTCGCCAAAAGTTTTAAAAAAAAAAAGAATTTTTAAAAAAGTATAAAAAATGCTTAAAAAAATACAAAAAAATCTAGAAATAAAGAGACTTTTTACTGCAGAATATTATAAGCAACGGTTTATTAGATATTGAATTAAAACGGGAATATTTTTAACATTGAAGTCTATGGGATAAAACATTCTTGTTACTAAAACATCAGGCAGACACGGCCCTCTAATCAGGCATTGTAGAGGGCAGCCTGCAGGAGCCTCCCAAGGATCCCCTTGAGGAGCATGTGGCCGCCGGATGACAGAGCCGTGACTGTGCGGGCTAGCCGCCCGGGTGCATGTGGCAGAGACAGGCAGCGCAGGGAGGGAGCCACTGCACCTGCGGCCACGGAAGACCTCCCCCCACAAACCAGGATCCAGGGAGCCCCCACTGACCACCAGGTTAAGGTAAGGCGACACATTTCTAAAAAAATAAAATCCGAGGACATTTTTAAATGTCCCCGGGAACATAAAATAAAACTCTTTTTTTTTCTTTCTCTACCTGGCTGAATGTATTTAATTATATATATTAGATACATTCAGCCAGGTAGAGGGGGGTGGCATGTGGGCTGCACGGGGTCTCAGGCAGTGGTTTGTTGTTTGTGTGTGTGTATATTTTTAGCAAATTTATAGGGGAAGGTAAGGGCAGGTATGATATATATATATAGATAAGATATATATCTATATTCTTATAAATATATATATATATATATCCAGACTTGTATTACACACGCATTTTGGCAACTAATTCCCCTCCCCCATTTGGCTGATCCCTCCAGAAGAAATGTTGAACTGGATAGAGCAGAGAATAATATATATATTCTCTGCTCTGTCGGGTTCAACATTTCTTTTGGAGGGATCAGCCAAATGGGGGGGGATTTAGATGAGATTGTCCACATGCCACCCCCCTATGTGCGTATGTGTATATATGGTCTGAGGTCTGTGGGTGGGTGTATATATATATCTGCGTGTTGATATATACAGTTGTGTTCAAAATTATCCAACCCCCACTGAAATTGAGTGTTTTGGCCAGTTTGACATTGATTTTGATCATTCAGTCGTCTTGCTTACAATTAAATCAAAGAGGCACGTGTAGGTCAGACAAATATAACATAACATTTATAATGAAATAACCACAAATGTCTTTTCTGTGCTCACATCATTATCAGTTTTATTCAACCCCCAAGTGACATTCAATCTTAGTACTTAGTACAACATCCTTTTACAGTTATAACAGCTTTTAAACGTGAAGCATAGCTTGACACAAGTGTCTTGCAGGGATCTACGGGTATCTTCGCCCATTCGTCATGGGCAAAAGCCTCCAGTTCAGTCACATTCTTAGGCTTGCGCACTGCAACTGCTTTCTTTAAGTCCCACCAGAGGTTCTCAATCGGATTTAAGTCAGGTGACTGCGATGGCCACTCCAAAATGTTCCAGCCTTTAATCTGCAACCATGCTCTAGTGGACCTGGAGGTATGCTTGGGATCATTGTCCTGTTGAAAGGTCCAACGTCTCCCAAGCCTCAGGTTTGTGACGGACTGCATCACATTGTCATCCAATATCTCCTGGTACTGAAGAGAATTCATGGTACCTTGCACACGCTGAAGCTTCCCTGTACCTGCAGAAGCAAAACAGCCCCAAAGCATGATTGACCCCCCGCCATGCTTCACAGTAGGCAAGGTGTTCTTTTCTTCATAGGCCTTGTTCTTCCTCCTCCAAACATAGCGTTGATCCATGGGCCCAAACAGTTCTAATTTTGTTTCATCAGTCCACAGAACACTATCCCAAAACTTCTGTGGTTTGTCCACATGACTTTTGGCATACTGCAGTCGACTCTTCTTATTCTTTGGAGACAGCAAGGGGGTGCGCCTGGGAGTTCTGGCATAAGAAGATTGCAAAGATGTTAAACATACCAAGAGAGACCATAGGAAGCATCATTCGCAAATTCAAGGCAAAGGGCACTGTTGAAACGCTACCTGGTCGTGGCAGAAAGAAGATGCTGACTTCGACTGCTGTGCGCTACCTTAAGCGTAGAGTGGAGAAAAGTCCTCGTGTGACTGCTGAGGAACTGAGAAAAGATTTGTCAGATGTGGGTACTGAAGTTTCAGCTCAGACAATACGGCGCACACTGCGTAATGAAGGCCTCCTCATGAACTTGTTTTTGTTCTCCATGGGTATAGAGGATAATCCCAATATGGACCCCTTTTTGGAGGTGGGCCTAGAGAGGTAGCAGGAATACCCTCCTGACGAGGCCTATGCAGGCCAAAATGATCATGAGGTCTTCTGTGTCTCTCATCTAGAGGAGACTTCCTGGGCATTTCAGTTCTGGCCACCATTTTTGAGTGATAGCCGTCTTGTCTTCAACAGCACCTTCAAGCTAAAACCGTATGGGGCCTGAGCTATATACTTTCTTTTTTTAGTTCAGGAAAAACCTAACACTATGGACCTGAACTTCATTGGAGTTAAATGGTCCTAGAATTATGGAGGAGTAACTCAAACTTGAAGCAACCGAAAATATAAAAACTCAGTACTCCAGAACTGTGGTTTAATTATGATCCAATCCAGCTTTTTATTACTGTTCACCAACGGAAAAAAAAATTAAATATGTCTGGGTGAATACATATTAAAATAATGGCAAATCATGGAGATTTCGGCTTAACCTCTACATGCCGACCGCCATTCTCCAACAATTCATTCATTCCCCCCCCCCGACAGCTGTAAATTTTATATCGATATTTATTGGTGTAATTAACAAACTAAAAAAAAACAGGTCTACTAGAACCCTTCGAGGCAGCTAATACCCATTTACTGCTTTAAAAAATATCATCATTAATATTGCGCGCACAAATTGGGTAAATCTGCATCAACATGGAGGGGTTAGTCGCTATACAGGACTAGACACTGGTAGGAATTTAAAAGGGAACTGTAACTTGAAGATCAAAAAAGGCAAATTGCAAAAATAGCTGTGATTTGGTTTAAAATATGTAGCTTTCAGATTTAAGTTACAATATAACCGTCGTGATCCACAGGAACTCATCCCATCGGTATCCAGACGTCCCGGGTGTCTGTCCCACATTATCTACTGACCAGGCCAGCCCTCCATTGCAGCAGCAGTGTGGGCGACCACATGCACAGGTGGCCGTCATCTTGACTCCACGAGACCTCCAAACTGACGCATATGCACCCTCCCAAACAGCCCATGCTCGTATCACATGAGGAGATGATGCTACTCCAATGGGCAAAACAGGTTGATGACATCAATACTCAAGGCCAGTGCCCAGGCTCTGAAGAAATACCTGGATCTTTGATCCCTGCCTCCCGATTGGACAGAGGAGAACCATCCCACACTTGAAGCTCATACCCTATCAGCATTCTCTATAAATACCCATCACTCCCCCTCCTCAGTGATCTGGTATTCGGTGTGATATAGCCACTTGACACAGGTACAAGAGCTTCATACTTTCCTTTATTATGCAGCCACGGTATTTGCAGGGTACACCATAAACATGAATATAATACAAATATAAATCAAATGCCTACTCCTTTATTCAGAGGTTAAATAAACATTCAGTATTCCTTCCTATAATATTGGGCGGCTAAGCCGCTTACCAATAAACGAAAATAAAATAAAATGTAATTTCCTTTTGGCTTTCCTTGCTGCACCCAGCACTAAGACTGCTCTCTCAGATGGAACCACATCTCCTATAAGGGCAGGGCAGTGATAATCAGGCATCAGATGTGAGTTAACCCTATAGGGGGAAAAGGGAGTTCTCCATTCCACTGCTAATAAGCCTGTGGTCTACCACCCTGTCCCTAATCTTGTGCTCATCTCCTGATCCCATCACCCGCATTTTGCACCCAATTGTCGTTGTTCCTGGACTGTCATACCCCCCCGGCGCCGTGGCCACAAGAAAGGTAGAAAGACTGCAAAACTATAATACTAAACCTGGCATCATTTTTCTGTGTTGTCCGGCTTAACCTGATTCCTTCAAAAACACTGCAGTCGATTCAGGTTCCTTCAGTAATCCAGCACTTTCCTACAAAAGACCTAAGGACCCGTAGGTTATACCCTCTCCATCATAATTAATCGAACTGTCAGTCAACGGTGGACTGACAGGTAGCCCACTCAAAATAAGCTTGTGTTAACTCCAGTCTTTCAAAAAATGGCCCAGTGTGGCTCAAACAAAAGCAGAGCAAGGAACAAAAATGTGTACGTTTGCAAACATACTGGAGTCACAGACTTCTAAAGTGTAGAAAAACATGTAAGTCCACTACAAATCATCCACACTGCCAGCTCAAAAATGCCAAGCACCAAGAGCGAGACTGGCCCTATAGCAAGGGAAATGTACACTTTAGCAAGCATGAGCACAGGTCCCGTTACCAAGAAACTCAAGGAACCTTCATGAAGAGCAATCATCAGATTGATACAAAGCGAACATGCATTCAAAATTGTGACAGAGTGTGAGAAGAATGGATGAGTAAAAAAAAGACACTCAGGTCCCCAAACAAGCTATACATGATGTATATGGTCTTCTTACCATTGTGTGAAACTCCAAGATTGTCCACGGAGAGTCAACATTCTGCCCATCGACAGATTGGCAAGGAGAGCAATCCTGCACCCAAAATTAAGAAGGAGACCCCACTTCATTCCAGCACTATTCTATGCACACTTTCTGGTGCACTTAGATTATGTCAACATGAAGGGTGGTGCATGGTTTATATAAACCTCAGCCTGTATTTGGTTCATTGCCCTGTTGTGGTTACTAGTTAGCCCAAGAGCGCATTCCTTGGTGTTTCTCCTGTCTGAATTTTTGTGTACTGACCCGGCTCGCCCATGACTACTTTCCTGTCTGAATCTTTGTGTACGACTCGATTTTGCCATGAGCACTTTCTTTTCTGATTCTCTGTGTGCTGACCTGGGTTGCCCATGTCCACTCTCCTGTCTGAATCTCTGTGTACTGACCCAGCTTGCGCATGTCCACTCTCCTGTCTGAATCTCTGTGTACTGGCCCGGCTCGCCCACGTCCACTCTCCTGTCTGAATCTCTGCGTATTGACTCGGCTTGCACACAACCACTCTCCTGGCTGAAATCTCTGTGTAACGACTCAGCTCTTCCATGACTATTCTTTACTGTGTTTTCAGATCGCGCCCATCCCTATCTACCTCTAGGGCATTGCTTCGGGGTTGCTGTTCCAGACACATTTCAAGCCCAGCCATTCTAAGGACTGGTAATCAGGTCTGGTCCAGCCAGTGCTTCTATTTTGGGAAACGGCTTTCAGTGGGAGTTCATGCTTTATTTACGTGTATGTGGAGATGATTGATATTAGATTACAGAGTCTAAAGACAGGAAACTAGAAAAGACAACTTTAAATTACAAAAGATTCCTCCACTTCTGTATTTTTCAGCTAAAAAGGTAATAAATGTCAGTATTTGGCAAGCCTCTTCACAAATTTGAGGAGAATCATGTTGATGCAGTTTGTAGCAGAAAGAATATGTTTAAGGGGTGATTGAACGCTACAAGAATATCCCTTTAAGATTTTCAAAACAGTGCCTCATTACTCAATGTAGAGTTTTCGTGTAGCCTTGGCCAAAGTAAATAGCCAAGCAAGGAGCCCTTTTTAAGTCATATAGGGAGACCCTCTGGTTAAACTGAATATTAAGCACGTTTATGGAAGCAAATCCCAAATTGAGGAAAAAAAGGAGGAATTAAACCCCAAATTAATTGAGATTGGCCACGGAGCAAAGCTCGTTTTATAGATTCAGACAACAATAACAGCTTTTCAAAGGAAACCTTAAGATAAAGTTTCATGCCTTTAGGGATCATCCATGGTTTGAGGTCTCCAAAACCACAGGAGGATAGAAAGGAGACGGATTAGTATGGAACATCACTCACTTTGGGGCGATTAGAAGGACATTGATGCCAAGTCGAGAGTCGACCACCACTCCTCCTTCACAGAGGTTGGATTCAGAACTTAGCATTACGTCTATTAGCTCGCTGTGGAAATAAGTGATTTCAGTGGCTTTACTGGAGTCTCCAGCGAGTGCTTAACATCACACACACGCACAAGATGTAATTTGGTATCAGCAATTCCCACCTAGCAGGACCCTTTTGCTGAAATTGAGGTGATATTGTAGGTCAAGCTTGAGGTTCTCTGGCATAACTTTCCTTGGAATTTTCTTTGGCTACATCTAAGCTACTGCTATTAGTTTCATATGTGTCTACATCGCTTTTCCATTTTACCTTCAAGCCATCTAGTCTTCAAACAGCACATATTTTATGATTACCTGACATCGGGTAGAGCGCCTGAATCCTCGACCAGCGACTTGGAAATTTGAACACCAACATTACAGAACGAACGGGAGAAAGAGGAGATTAGTGGTAAAGCAACGTTGGCAACCCCGTTGCGTGTCACTTGGAAGACCTGAACCTAGATTTGCAGAGAAGTAAGGGGTAGACGGCAGTTCCTGTGACAGCCAATGTATCCATTGGCATATTTATAAAGGGGCATTATGCTCCCATCTTAATCCTCGTCTAACGTCTTTCTTTTTCGACGCCACAGCACACACCTCCTCTGTTTTCATTTGCAACAATTTACTTAAATCCTCTTTTTTTGCCGCTCACACGCTTTGCGTTAAGGATTTTGTTTATAGCTATGGGTCGAATGAAAATATTAAATGAAGAACGTGTGTACATTTCAAGAAGTCGGGATTTTCGACCAACAATGTGAGTCACTGTTACAAAGTCCCGTCTGATTCTGTGCAAAGGGATCAAGAACAACGAGTCAACGGAACCTGGAACTCATGGTGAAATGGGTATGACTTGTTAGTGATGGCCTACAGCAGAGGTTCTCAAAGCTTGGTCTTCAGGACCACCAATAGATGACATTTAGGTTTCACTTCATTATTTTCCAAAGGGTGATTACTTTGTGAAGGACCTTTTGTGGTTCATGAGCCTGTACAGTACACTTTCAACTTAGGGCTGTTGGTTTAGGGCGTTTGCATACAAAGTATTTCCAAGGTGTTCCGAATAACTTTTTTCTTATGCATTGAGTAGAACATTTGACTTGGTTCCTATCGACACAAGACGTTCCTTGACAATTTGTTAACATTGCAGGAACATTCGTGTACTCGATTTGCACTTTGAAGTCAGGCCTTTTTCCTTGTAGCTTCACTTTGCCGTCTTCGGGCCGGAGCACAAAATGTAATTATGAAATAATTTGCTCTATAGGCATTTCTATAGTTTTGTAGCCAAATTGTCCTGAAGACAATTTTTGGAAGGTATAACTTTTCTCATCGTTAAAGGTTCTTTTCATGTACTTTGCAGATCTATTGAACGTGGGCCAGATAATTTGATATCACATAGATGGCGCTGGTAAAATATGAAACGGAATAGTCATTGAGTGGTATACAGAGGTTTATTTTTTGAACGGCTAAACTATCGTCTAAAATCTAAAATATTTTGGCCAGTGTTGTCTGATCTTGGAGGTGATTCTTCTATTAGTCTTTTAAACTCTTCTTCAATTTATTTTGATGCAACAACCTCAAAACTATAGGGTGGACTTCTTTTTTTCAAATTTTTCACAATTTGTTAGTTTTATTGCCAGAGAAAATACAATCAACCCTACGTCCAATGGTGTTCGCTCCTGTAAAACCTTTTATTCATTTTCAACACCATGACACAATAACCATATCTGGCTGATATTAATCGTCATCATTATCATATTAGAGGAGATGCTTCTCCACTGCCACAACTGATCCCAAATCTCCCATTTGCCACTCCTCCACCTTTACCTTCCTTCTGTCCATCCTCTGTTGTCCTACCATAAGCCCTTGTGGTCATTCTCTACCAAAATGATGCTTGACTCCAAAGTGGAAGTTTTTCTACATCATTCTGTGCTCTCTTCACCACCTCAAAAAAATTGACACCTCTGTCTGAAAATGTTTCCTCATCATACTATAAACATTTTTTGTACAGGAGGAGTATATTTTGCCCAAAATACTCGGTACCAGCAGTGTTTCCAATTTGGGATTATTTGCATATAGTAATGAGATATCTTGGAGATGGGCCCAAGTCTAAACACGAAACTCGTTTATATTTCATAAACACCTTATACACATAGCCTGAAGGGCATTTTATTCAATTTGGTTAGACATTTTTTCCTCTGTCACATGAGGTCAGGGGTGTAATTTTCCATTTGTGGTGTCATATTGGTGCACAAAACATTTTCAGATTTTGGCATATTTTCAGATAAGGGTTACTCATACTATACCTTGAATATCACCATGCTGAAGCTGCAACCCTTACTCAGACGCGATTATCATCATCATCGCACTACTAGAAACCATTGATCGTTTCAGAACATCTGGGGCGCAGAAGGTCACCATCACTACCATAAGCCTTTATGAAATCTGTTCAACCCTCTCATGATATTGTGCCACTAATAAGTAGTTTTAAGCAGACACATTACCATTCATTGCACGATTTTGCACCTTGTCAATTACCATCATTTATGGTGACTCTATCTAGAGCTTGGTCTTCATGATCATCAATCCTAATCATCATTTTGTCCCTGTCACATGAGATCAAGTGTGGAAGTTTCCACTTGTGGCGTCATGTTGGTGATCAAAACATTTTCGGACTTTGGCATATTTTCAGATAAGGGTTACTCAACCTATATCTTGAATATCATAACCATCCTGAGGCTGCTACCCATACTTAGACCCGATTGTCATCATCATCACAATACTAGAAAGCAGTCATCGTTTCAAAACATCTGGGGCCATAGTATATAGTTCACACTAACGTTAGCACTCAGCTGTGTGAGCGTTAACGATTGCTTTGGTAGCCCTAGCGCGGTCTGACCATATTACAGGTTAAAAAACCCATTAGCGATTCGGAGCTTGCGCTTTTCAGCGTGAGCTTACTTTGCGCTCCCTATACTTAACATGGGGAGCACAAAGTGTTAATTAGCATTAGGATTACAAAGTCCTAACGCTAATTACTCATCGCTGCGGTTATCTCAAAAGTGAGCCACAGCTAGGAGCTTCTGCGGAATCAGATACTCACCTCTCATCCCACGGCGAGAACGGCAGCTCAATACAATTCTTCTTGCCGTAGGGAGCAGAGGGAGACTGGGGGGAAAAAAGTTCCCCAGTCTCCCTTTGTGATCATTCCGTTGACCTGCCGGTTCTCGCGAGAGGCGAGATCTTGCAGGTCATGTGACCGGCAGTGGAAGCCTCAATAGAGTTCTAGGAACTTCATGGAGGGAATGCTCACGGTAGTGCTAAGAGCTACCTCGAGCATCCCGCAATTTAGCGCCACGTTATGTGGCAGGCTTCTGGATTACGGCCTGCCCAGTAATATCCCACTAAAATGGAGACGCCAAGGAGAAAGCTGAAGGCACAGGTTTTCCTCCTTAGCGTCCCAGTTTTGAACGTAATATGACCTATGGAGTGCAGAGGTTCTCCATCACTGCCATGAGCCATTTTGAAACTTGTTCAACGCTATCCTGATATTGTACCAGTGATAAGAAACTTTTCCAATTTTCAGCATACACATTAGCATTCTATGGCCATTTTTAGGACCTTGTCGATCACCATCATTTATGGTGACCCTATCTAGAGGATGTTCTTCATGATCAATCATAATCCAAATCATCCAGTTTCCACTATAAACTTATCAGATTTTGATAATCACAACCATAAAATTGGATCTGAAAGTTGATCCGCACTCTCATTTCCTGAACTTTGCTCATCGTCATCCCCAAGCCAAGCACCATTTTTGGATCTTCATCATCCTTATCATAGCATTGTAATCCATCCTTTAGTATCCTCCTCATTATCGTTAAATTGTGAACCCCACGATGTTCCATATTATTCGCTTGATCCTTTAGATCCTTTCTTTGAGGTACGTTGTATTCCGTTTAGAACGCTGCTTGAGATCTAACCAAAAATCGGTGGAACTGCCCATAACCCTGTAGGACAATAGACCTAGATGCTAGATTTAAGGAGAACGGAGGGATGTTTCCATTGGCATCATTGCTGCTGGTTTAAACATTACATATAGATAGATTTTCCCTTTTAAAACAACTTTTTTTTAGCCAGCTGCTGCTGCAAAAAAAAACAGAATCCAAAGTTTCTTAAAAAATAAATAAATAAAAATGAGAAGAAAAATAAAAGAAGATATTCTTAGAACGTGCTTCCTTCTAAGAATCCTCGTAGGAAATATTTCTCCTTCCCAGTGATCACTTACGCTAAATGTCAATCTCCGGGAACATTTAAGACTGAGTATGTTCTATGAGGGCTTCTGTGCGGTTTGGCCGAGGAAGATTCGCTCAATATTTGCAGTTCTACGTAATCGGCAGTCACGGGGAATAATGCACGGGAGGCGAGATTTAGCAGGAAAATGTAGCATCTGTGCTTTCTCCGTACACCGAGTGAATGTGTGACTTAACACCTCTAAAAGAAAATAAGAGCTTAGATAAATAGAGGAGATATTAAAATTGGCTGCTACCACACTTAGGGCCGTAATTGGGGGCAGATAGTGAGACGCTAATTGACGTCATGGTTGGGAAGGGAGGAATTGGAACTAATTATAACAGTTTCAATGGGTCTCTAGTAAAACCAAGAACCCTTACGCCAAGTGTGGTACCAGTCCTTAATATGGCTGGGCTCCACAATGACACTAGGAGAGGCCTAACACGCGACGGATGAATACACAACTACTTCTAACCTCCGGTCCTTAGTATGGCTGGACATAAACACAGAGAGAAAACAAAGTAGCACGATAGTGCCCAGTAGGGCAAAGGTGAACGAGCAAGCCCAACCACAATAGACCTGAATAGCACACGTAGCCAAAGGCAAAGGGGGACAGAGTATCACACAATCGAGTAAACATAGCCAAAGGCTAAGGCCGGGTGCACACGAGTGCAGCTAGTGCACCCGCACTTACCGGCGCCCGGCGTAGCCATGTGGTGCTGCGACGGGGCCGGTCACACGCTAGTGCGCACTTCGTGCGTGCGCAGCATGCGTGCACCTAGACCGCCTCCCGTCGCTGCGCTAGGATGTGTGTTGACGGGGCTGCAAAGTGCGTTCCTCCATCGAAGGATAACGCTTTGCAGCGCTGAGGGGGGGCAGGCGGGCGTCGAGTGGAAGGAACGTCCACTCTCACGGACGTTCCTTCCACTCTGAAGTGCGCTCGTGTGCCCCTGGCCTAAGGGAGACAGAGTATCACACAATTGAGTAAACATAGCCAGGGTCAGAGGGAAACAGAGTATCACACAAACCGAGTAAACGTAGCCAGGGTCAGAGGGAAACAGAGTATCACACAAACCGAGTAAACGTAGCCAGGGTCAGAGGGAAACAGAGTATCACACCAACCGAGTAAACGTAGCCAGGGTCAGAGAGAAACAGAGTATCGCACAATCGAGTAAACATAGCCAGGGTCAGAGGGAAACAGGGTATCACACAATCGAGTAAACATAGCCAGGGTCAGAGGGAAACAGAGTATCGCACAATCGAGTAAACATAACCAGGGTCAGAGGGAAACAGAGTATCGCACAATCGAGTAAACATAGCCAGGGTCAGAGGGAAACAGAGTATCGCACAATCGAGTAACCATAGCCAGGGTCAGAGGGAAACAGAGTATCACATAATCGAGTAACCATAGCCAGGGTCAGAGGGAAACAGAGTATCACACAATCGAGTAAACATAGCCAGGGTCAGAGGGAAACAGAGTATCGCACAATCGAGTAACCATAGCCAGGGTCAGAGGGAAACAGAGTATCGCACAATCGAGTAACCATAGCCAGGGTCAGAGGGAAACAGAGTATCGCACAATCGAGTAACCATAGCCAGGGTCAGAGGGAAACAGAGTATAACACAATCGAGGAAACATAGCCAGGGTCAGAGAGAAACAGAGTATCACACAATCGAGTAAACATAGCCAGGGTCAGAGGGAAACAGAGTATCGCTTAATCGAGAGAACATAACCAATGTCAAACATAGAAAATAAATCAGGAAATGCAGAGCGCTAACTGGCTGTGTATCAGAGTAAAAGGCGATCCTAAGGCAGTCTTCATGAAAATGCATGATCAGTGACAGTACGGTTTACTATCACTCATGGTGAAGACATCGTAACCCTCCAAATGAAGAGCATTGCATCCACATGTCCCAATGAGACCATAGGAAAAGTAAGTCACAGACCTCTACATTACCTGTGTTAGTCATTCATCCAGTTGCAAGAGTTTCTGCTTTTATATTTACTTGGATGTCACCACCATGTGCACTGCCGTCTTGCGGGC
Organism: Leptobrachium leishanense; assembly: GCA_009667805.1. Classification (NCBI taxonomy): domain Eukaryota; kingdom Metazoa; phylum Chordata; class Amphibia; order Anura; family Megophryidae; genus Leptobrachium; species Leptobrachium leishanense. The sequence goes on from CM019074.1 coordinate 101,390,206, forward strand.
ATCGCAAAACCTGCAAATGCCACTTTCCCATCATTAGGTATGCGATATTCTTCATCGCCGCCGTGATAGCTTGAATTTAAGACTTTTATTTCCCCCTTTTTTTTCTTCTCTGGAAGTTCGGACCTCCTGTGTTCCGAGTGCTGCCAAAGAGGTGCCCTTTTCGATGCCCACCCACTGGCTCCAGACTCAAGGGAACACAGTTCTGGATCCAGTTACCATTTTAAGGATATTGCCTCAGGCTGGAGGAAGGAAAGAGACACAGACTATGGATGATGCCAGGGCACTTGCGAGTTTTTTTGTGGTTTCCTCCTGAAGTCATATCAAAACCAAACCTCTGCCAATTCCCGACCCTGGCAAACTCTTGGTGTCTGGAGAAGGTTAAAGTTAACTTGAATGAAGGCAGACTCATATCCCTGTAACTATTTAGGTTAATATTCTGTAAATCATCGGCCAGTAAGCCCTGGAACCGAACATTAACTTTTACCGGCCAAGCAAACAAGGAGAATCTGGAACACATTAAAACTCTATTACGAACACGGCTCTCCTCTTCAAAATTTAAATAATGACTAAGCCATTTATCAGCTACAGAACAGAAAAGCGATACATGCTTCAACCCTTTCGGTGCCAGGTGATTGAGTCATTCGTTGTCTTGGCAGAAAATGCTCTCCTTCGGACACAAAACTAGTTAACCCTCTAACCGGTCAACGTGAATTCAACAATCATCGCATGATTTAACAAACTTTTGAAATGTGAACAAGTTGGCCTGCTGGGACACGAAAAATACACTTTTCTTCTAGATCAATCATTGCCATACCGTCTGCATAGAGCGTCCATTGATCTGGCCAGGTATAATCTGGCTTCTATAGTGAGATAAATAAAGATGATCCTACTATTGCTGGTGTCACAGTGTTTGTTAATAGAAAGATTTACTTCTTGTACCCTTTGAAGGTTGATGATTGCACCACCATGGGATTACTGGATTTCATGAACATACCCCCAAGGAGAGGAACCATCGTGTCTACTATGAGTATGTTCCAGGGTATTTATGTTATGATCTCTGGCCTCCATCAGAAGGTCCGAGTGTCACAACTTTCTAGCTAAAGACCTCATCCCTTGAGATTAGTGTCAGTATAAACAGTTGTCCACTTTCATATGAAGCAGGAGACACTGCTATGCAGGACTTAAGTCACTATCAAGTGTGTCATATGGCAACTGCAAATGGTACAATACAGGTCGCAATTTCAAACACAAGAATTGCAGTCATTGTGAACGGTTTATAAGAGTTTCAGTTAACAACAAGAACGCAGGCATCTCTTCAGGACCAGAGTAGCTACAAAGCCTTCCAGTGACATTACGACCAGTGTAAATCTCAGCATCTCCATTTGGAACTTGACCAACAAAGCAGCCTGTGAGCCATAGATTAGGTTTATCAGCTAAATATGTTTTTCCCCCACTTACAGAAATAACACTTCTATGAAGCCTGGCCAATGATCTGATTTAATGGCTTCACAGCTTCAAAATTGGATCATTGTGCAGAAATTAAATTGTTCGTCCGTTTTAACGTCTCTGAGACTTACTGCTCTCTAACATTTGGTGGGTTTCAATCTCTGTTCATCCTACGATTTACTGTTAATGTGGGGCAGTTTCTCACTTCCTTGACATCAAATACAGGGTTCTGAAATGGAACCAATTTGGCAGAAGTCACAGGTTACACAGTTTTTTTGACCACTCCTTGGTTGTAGAAGAGATGGCTTGAATATCAGCAGACCACCAGAACTTCTTCTGAATGTCTAGGGTAGGGGTCACCAATCTTGGTCCTCCAAAAGTATTGAAACTACATTTCCCACGATGTTCAGTCAACCTAATGAGTGGCTGAGTATCATGGAAAATGTAGTTCCAAAACATCTGGAAGGACGAGGTTGATGAGCACCTGAAGAAGGCTGATAAAATAGAAATCAGTAAGGAACAAGGCAAGGAACTCATGCTTTTTTTCCTCCGGTCTCCAAACTCTTCCTGCCTTTCTGAGCATACGTGTCTTTTAGCTTCCGCTTGACAGGAACATTGCTTTTATTTGATCGTGGCATTTTGTGGGTTCTCCATAATCGTCGTGGTACAAGCTGTATTTTCGTAGAACATTCTGAATAGATGAGTAGCGTAAATCAAAGTGACTGCACAAGGTAAAAGCATGAGAAGGTGACAGATATGAGCTACCAGCGATACCACAGATGTCATGGCATGAAAACAGGGTTCCTTCTGTTGCTTCTTTGCTTTTTCCAGTTGATGTTTATAGATTTAATATATAGCATTAAGTGCCAATTGTTACAATTAAAAGTGATGCAACACTCAGCGTCTTGATGTAATATGATGTTGGATCTTGATGAGTAAATCGAGGCTGGGAAATGACTTGTTTTAGAAGAATTTAGTCTCCATACCATACTTCCCATTGTGTTCTTTATGGACTGAAGCCAGCCTGTTAGCCGCCGTACGTAAAGAGCAATTCAAACCACAGACTTAAGGATCAATTAATTATACTCGGAAATTCACTCTCAAATTTATTGCAGTCAGTGGAAAATTTGACAGCTCTGAACGTGCACATCGATAGTTGATGAGGTGGTGATTAAAGGGCAACTCTGCAAAAACCGCCTAGGAACCTCCCCACGACAATCTGTCATCCAGGTCAATCAGATACCTCTTCAAACAGTCGACTACTTCTTAAATTACGTCTGTGCTCGGTGTCTTACTGGGCTCCTTTTGGATCCTGAAGTGCCCAACCTCCAGAAGGCTGTCCTCCAGTCACAGGTAGATGGCCAACAGTGTGGAGTAGACATGTGCATCACTGAAAATTTCGACTCAGTTCGGATTATTTCAGAAGCCAAAAATAAAATAGGAAACAGCCGATTCAGGGCCACATTACAATCTTAGTGCTAACGTTAGCGCTCACCTGAGTGAGCGTTAATGTTAGCCCTGTGGCCACCGCACATTACGATCCAAACGTTAATGGGTTAAGTAACCCGTTTGCGTTTGGTACCTTGTGCTTTTCAGCGCGAGGTTACTGTACTTTACGCTCCCTATGTTTAACATGGGGAGCGCAAAGTGTTAATCAGCGTTAGGATTACAAAGTCCTAACGCTGATTAACGTCCGGCTGCGGTTAACAAAATGTTAACCACAGCTTGGACCTGGTGCTTACGGATTCCGCTGCTGCAGAATCCGTTAGCACCAGCAGAAACCCCCCCACAAAAAAAATCAGGTAGTCACCTAGTATCCCGCGACGAGGACCACGGCTCTGTCCGCCTCCTCTGTCACCAAGAACAGCGGGAGAGCCTGGGGGAAAAGTCTCTCCCTGCAGATCACTACGTCGCGAGGCGAAATCTGGCAGGTCATGTGACCGGCAGGGGAAAACTCAATGGAGTTCTATGGACTCCATCGAGTGGATGCTCGTGGCGGAGCTCAGCGCTGCCGCGCACATCCCATTAGACATGTGCATTCGTTTTAGTACTAAAACGATTTAGTCCGAATTTTGGGATAATTTAGTTTTCGTATGACTCAAGAGAAACGAAACTGCGCAGTACAAAAAACGAAAGAAACTAAAATAAAATGCACTACATTTTAGTTTCAGTCCTTTTTGTGATATTACATTGAGTGAAGGAGACCAGCAATGAAGAGCGCAACATCGCAACATCCGAAGTTCTGCACCCTCCACATGCCAATGTAGTAGGATGTTCTATACAGAGAGGGGCATTAATTAATGCAGGAGGATGTTGTATACATTATACAGAGAGGGGTATTAATTAATGCAGGAGGATGTTCTAAACATTATACAGAGAGGAGCCTTTTTTTTAGCCCTTTAAATCCAGTGGCTATGAGTGCTGAGATCGGCTGCTTGTTACATTATCTCTCAGTACAATGTATCAGGCTCAGCTGTTACAGTAACTGACTGTAACAGCGACCAGAGTTTCAGTAAAACAAGGAAATAATATTGTTCTAACCTCCTTATATATAAAAATATTACTTACTAGTTTTACTGAAACTCTGAGCGCTGTGATGAGCAGCAGTCAGTTACTGTAATCCCCCACATCAAGTCTCTTTCCTCCTCCTGCCGATACCAACTGCGTAATATTTCCAGAATTCGGCCATTTCTTACCGCTGTCACCACAAAACAACTCATACACGCCCTGGTAATCTCCCGACTCGACTATTGCAATAATCTCTTATCTGGCCTCCCTCTGTCCCGCCTCTCCCCCCTACAATCCATCCTGAACGCCTCCGCCAGGCTAATTCACCTCACCCACCGCTCTGTCTCTGCCGCTCCCCTCTGCGAGTCCCTTCACTGGCTCCCCATCCACTGCAGAATTAAGTTCAAAATCCTTATCCTTACCTACAAAACCCTCACTAACTCAGCGCCCCACTACCTGTCCTCACTAATCACCAAATACACCCCAGCCCGCTCCCTAAGGTCAAACAGCGACCTGCGCCTAGCTTCTCCTCCGCCAGATCACCTCTTTCCATGATAGACTGCAGGATTTCCACGCGCAGCCCCCACTCTCTGGAACGCTCTCCCTCTGTCACGGATCCCCCTGATACTATAGTGGTGGTCCCTGTACGCAGGTCACTCTCTAACCTTCCGATCCTTAGAGTGGTCGTACGACTAGACAGACTACTAGAAGGCAGTACAGAACACATACAAGAGAGACGTCACGGATCCCCTGCTATCTGGCTAGTGTCCCTATACGCAGGACACTCTCTACCCTTCCGATCCTTAGAGTGGTCGCACGACTAGACAGACACAGAATGATACACAAGAACTAGAATAGTTAACTCCTCCAAGACCCTAACAATACAAGGGGTGGTCTGATGTGGCTTGGGGTGCCACACAGACTGACCTCAATACCAGAATAGAGAGTAAAGTCAATACCAGGAGTTATTCACAGAATCGTTGATTTGCCAATACCAGGGGTCATGCACAGAATAGTCAATAATTATGTAACAATATACAAGAGCTCTGCGGGAAGTAACTACCACTCAGCAGGCACCGGCTTCTCTGAGAGTCTGGCTTTAAACCCGGTGGGTCCGCGCCAGCCCGCCAGGCCCCGCCCCCCGGCGTCCCCACGTGTGCGGAAGCGACCGCAATATCACTCGGCGCCTGGCCAGCGAGCAGCGAGAAGCTGCTGCCAGGCGCCGGGGGTGCGGGGGCCAACGTGACAGAACCCCCCCCTCTACGCGGCGGCCACTGGACGACCCCCAGGGGCGCGGGGATGAGCCAAATAAAAAGCCCTCACCAACCGAGGAGCATGAACCTCAGTAGCCGGAAGCCAAGAGCGATCCTCCGGACCGTAGCCCACCCAGTCAACCAAGTACTGAAGGACCCCCTAGAAACCCTGGCGTCCAGAATGGCTTCAACTTCAAACTCCTCCTCGCCCTCCACAGAGACCGGAGGAGGGGGGACACGGGCCTTGGTGTACCGATTACACAAGAGTGGTTTCAAAAGGCTCACGTGGAACACATTGTGTATCCTGATATGGGAGGGCAGTGCCAAAGCATAGGAGACCGGATTGATTCGCCGCAGAATCTTATAGGGCCCTATGTATCTGGGTGCCAGTTTCATGGAGGTACTAAAAGCTTGATGTTCCGTGAAGAAAGCCAAACCCTGTCCCCAACTTGATACACGGGTGCCGGCCTCCTGTGTCTGTCGGCCTTGATCTTCTGGGTAACACTACTATCCTCCAGTGCCCGTTTAACCCTTCCCCAAGTTTCTTTTAATGACACTAAATGCTCATCCAGAGCAGGAATCGCCGTATGGTATCAGAAACGTAGCAGGAGCACGGAGGGATCAAAACCGTAAACAGTGAAGAAAGGGAATGTCCTGTGGCTTCGCTTACTGCACTGTTCAAGGCATACTCTGCCCACGGTATCAGGTCTGACCAGTTATCTTGTCGTTCGGATATAAAGCACCTGAGATATTTCTCTATATTTTGGTTGGCTCGTTCCGCTGCCCCGTTGGTCTGGGGGTGATAGGCCGAAGAGAAGGATAGGTCTATCCCCACACTCTTGCAAAACCCTTTCCAGAATCTGGAGACGAATTGGGTCCCCCTATCCGAGACAATCCCAAGAGGAATACCGTGTAAGCGGACCACATTGGAAATAAAAATGGGCACCAGTTCGGCTGCCGAAGGAAGTTTCCGAAGAGGAATATAGTGACCCATTTTGGAGAATCGATCTATGACCGTGAGTATTACAGTATTCCCTCTTGACTCGGGTAACTCTACTATAAAATCCATAGCTAAATGCGACCATGGTCGTTCGGGGATTGGCAGAGGCTGGAGTAAACCAATGGGCGCTGTTTGGGGACTTTTATGTCTTGTGCACACCTCGCACACGGTTATGTAATCTTTAACATCACGGCGCACCGTGGGCCACCAGAGGAGTTTACGTATGCTAGACACTGTTTTGGTGATCCCCATGTGCCCAGAGGTTTTATCATGATATACAGTTTTAATACTTCTTCTCTTTCGTTCTCAGGTACAAAGAGTTTCGCAGGAGGTCTCCCCCCAGGAGCTGTACCCTGGGCGGTCTGCAATCTCAACATCAGAGGAGACGAGACACTAATCGTGGTAAGAGCTATAATTCTTTCCTGGGGTACAATGGGATGCTGATCTTGGATGTTATGTTCGTAGGATTCGTACTGTCTTGACAATGCGTCTGCTTTAATGTTTCTTGACCCAGGTCTATATGTGAGGACGAAATTAAAGCTGGAAAGAAACAATGACCATCTCGCTGTCTGGCATTCAACCGTTTAGCGTCTCCAATGTACGTGAGATTCTTATGATCGGTTATGATGACAATGGGGTCCCTAGACCCCTCCAATAAGTATCTCCACTCCGTCAAGGCTGCGATTACTGCTAACAACTCTCTATTTCCGATATCATAGTTCCTTTCTGCCGGGGACAACTTTCGGGAATAGAAGCCGCATGGATGCAAGGGTTTGTCGGGTGCCTCCCTTTGGGACAAGACTGCACCAAGACCTAGCTCGGAGGCGTCAACTTCAACCTGGAAAGGCAGAGCCGGATCAGGATGTCGGAGAACAGGGGCAGTAGTGAATGCCTGTTTAAGTGCCTCAAAGGCTTGACTGGCCTGGGGTGTCCATTTCTGATTCACCAGCCCTTTTTAGTCATAGCCGTGAGGGGAGCTACCAAGGCCGAAAAGTTTTTAATGAACCTCCGGTAGTAATTAGTAAACCCCAGAAACCTCTGGATGGCTTTAAGCCCTTGGGGTAAAGGCCAGTCAAGAATCGCTGAGAGTTTTTTAGGATCCATTTGGAAACCCTCAGGGGTTATTATATACCCAAGAAAGTGCACTGTCTCTATGTCGAATAAGCATTTCTCTAGCTTACAGTATAACCCAGCCCTCAATAGTCTCTTCAACACTTGTTTCACGTGGGCGTGATGAGTTCCCTTATCAGGAGAGTATATCAGGATGTCGTCCAGATATACTATAACGAACGTTTGCAGAAAGTCCCTTAGGGTGTCGTTTATGAGGTCCTGGAAAACGGCTGGCGCATTGCATAACCCAAAGGGCATCACCAGGTATTCATAATGCCCGCTACGTGTATTAAAAGCCGTTTTCCATTCGTGCCCCTTCTTAACCCTGACCAGGTTGTATGCTCCGCGTAAATCAAGTTTAGTATAAATACGGGCCCCTTTTAAACGGTCGAACAATTCTGTTATAAGAGGTATTGGATATGCATTTCTTATGGTAATCCTATTCAAACCTCTATAATCGATGCAAGGTCGCAGGTCACCCTCTTTTTGGAAACGAAAAAGAAACCTGCTCCTGCTGGAGAGGAGGATCGTCTGATGAATCCTCGCTCTAGATTCTCTCTTATATATTCCTCCATAATGTCGTTTTCCTTTTGTGACAAAGGGTATACGTGTCCTCTAGGAGGCATAGTACCAGGGAGTAACTCTATAGCACAGTCATAAGGACGATGCGGTGGTAGGACCTCAGTCCTGGTTTTAGAGAACACCTCCTTTAGCGCCATATAACATTCAGGGACTTCAGTGGACAAAGGAGGTGCTGTGGCAATATTGAGGCTACCAATCACATCAACCCTGCCCAGGCACTTTGACTGGCAACTAGGACCCCAACACTTTATATCTCGCTGGGCCCAGTCAATCACCGGGTTATGTTCCGTTAACCATGGGAACCTAGAACGACAGGACAGGAGGGAGAGTCGATAACCTGGAATCGTATGATTTCACGGTGCAGAACTCCTGTAGTCATGCACACATCGATAGTGTCGTGAGTGATATGGGGACATGACAGGGGTTTCCCGTCTATGGCTTCTACCATAAGAGGCCTCTCCTTCAGAACTAGAGGTAAGAGGTGGTTGGCGGCAAAACATCTATCCATAAAATTACCTGAGGCTCCAGAGTCTAGGAACGCCTCAGACTCGAGGTGACCCCCTCCCAGGTGAGGGAGATGGGTAACAGAATCCGAGTTTTTTTTTTCTCATCATCCACAAAGGAGGCATACAGAGAACCAATAACCTGGGTATTAACTGTTTTTTGACCTGATTTGCCACTCTCACCCCTGCTACCCCTGGGTCTCTGAGGACATTGAAGGCGGAAATGATCTGCCCCGGCACAATAAAAACAGAGCCCCCTTTCTCTCCTGTGAGCTCTCTCTGCCTCTGAAATACCCGTTTTACCTATCTGCATGGGTTCAATGGCCGGTACATCGGTCTTAACGGTCTCCAGGTTACCTGATGCAGTGGTATGCCTGGGTACTAAGGGTAAAGGAGGCAGGACCCTTCTGGGTCTATCTCTGGGGTGTCTCCTTTCCCTGATTTGATCGTCCATGGCAATGCAGAAATCAACCAAATGATCCAGATGTTCTGGTAATTTTAGGGAGCCAATTCAAACATAAACGCCTCGTTCAGACCTTCGGTAAAGGCCAGTGTTAAAACGTCGTTCGGCCAGTGTACCTCAGAAGACAAAGTCTTAAACTCAATGGCATAGTCGGAGACCCTCCTATTACCCTGTTTGATGTGAAACAGGGATCTACCCGCATTGGTAGCCCTTCTAGAGGGATCAAAGGTACGCTTTAACTCGGAGGTAAAACCCTCATAGTCATAAATGATGGGTTTCTTGTTCTCCCACAAGGGCGTGGCCCACAATAAAGCTTTTTCGGTCAAGTGATTAATCAGATAGCCTACTTTGGCTTTATCAGACATACAGGACCCTGGATTGTTTTCGAACAAGATCTCGAGTTGGGTCAGAAAGCCCCGGCATAAGTTTGGCGTTCCATCATAACGTACGGGTGCCTTCATACTGAGCCTACAACCCTCGAGAGCGGCCGAACTGACCCTAGGCACTACTGGGTCTGGAGGACTTGCAGTTCCAGAACTGGATCGGTTTAGCAGGGTTTGCAGGCAAGAGCAATCTGGTCCATCCTATGGTCCTGCTCTTCTTGTCTGGCTGCAATACGTGTCAACTGATTAGAGAGGTCTGCGGGATCCATTGCCCTGACGTAATGTCACGGATCCCCCTGATTACTATAGTGGTGGTCCCTGTACGCAGGTCACTCTCTAACCTTCCGATCCTTAGAGTGGTCGGTACGACTAGACAGACTACTAGAAGGGCAGTACAGAACACATACAAGAGAGACGTCACGGATCCCTCTGCTATCTGGCTAGTGGTCCCTATACGCAGGACACTCTCTACCCTTCCGATCCTTAGAGTGGTCGGCACGACTAGACAGACACAGAATGATACACAAGAACTAGAATAGTTAACTCCTCCCAAGACCCTAACAATACAAGGGGTGGTCTGATGTGTGCTTGGGGTGCCACACAGACTGACCTCAATACCAGAATAGAGGAGTAAAGTCAATACCAGGAGTTATTCACAGAATCGTTGATTTGCCAATACCAGGGGTCATGCACAGAATAGTCAATAATTATGTAACAATATACAAGAGCTCTGCGGGAAGTAACTACCACGTCAGGGCACCGGCTTCTCTGAGAGTCTGGGCTTTAAACCCGGTGGGTCCGCGCCAGCCCGCCAGGCCCCGCCCCCCGGCGTCCCCACGTGTGCGGAAGCGACCGCAATATTACTCGGCGCCTGGCCAGCGAGCAGCGAGGAAGCTGCTGCCAGGCGCCGGGGGGGTGCGGGGGCCAACGTGACACCCTCGTACTGTCAGACTTTCCCCTAACTTCTCTTCCTTCAAACGCTCCCTGAAAACATTCCTATTTAGGGAAGCCTACCACCCAACTCACTGATGCAACCATCAATCACTCTCACCTTACAGTCCTCTCCTCCTGTTTCCAACCCCAACCCTCCTAGATTGTGAGTTCCTACGGGAATAGGGCCCTCATCTCCTCCTGTACTGTTTGTCAAATGTTGTTCAATGTATTGTAACCCTGTCTATACTGTGCTTATTGTACAGCGCTGCGGAATATGCTGGCGCTTTATAAATAAAGAATAATAATAATACTGTAACAGCTTTGCCTGACACGGGGCAGTATTACAATGTTGGTGCTAACTTAACCAGAGCTGTTGTAAACTGAAAACCTTCATAGGCTATAATGGCTCTGGGAAGTTTACAACAGCTCTGGTTAAGTTAGCACCAGCTATGTAATATGGCCCACACTGTGCCAAGAGTGAGCGATACGGTAACCAGCAGCGATCTCAGCCCTCTGAGGAGCCACTACAATAGTAATTGTATCCATTGGTTTTCAGATGAATGAAATTAGTTTTCATACTAAAGAACTGAAAACAAATTTCTTTAGCAACTAAATAAATTGCATTTTAGGACTAATCCATTAGTTCAAAACTAAATTTTGTACTTTGCACATGTCTACATCCCATGTCTTAGCGCCTGGTAACAATGCAGGCAGCTTTTTAAGCGCCTGCATTGTAATCTCCTGTTAAAACGGGGGCGCTAGGGAGGAAACTGCAGGCGCAGGTTTTTCTCCCTAGTGCCCCCGTTTTAGTGGAAAGACTGTAATTTAGCCCTCGGAATATTAGAAATAAATATATCTGGCCATTTCCAATATTTGGAACCTTAATATATATAATACATTAAAAAATTAACTACAGGGCTAGGGTCAGGACTAGTGCTAGGGTTGGGGCTAGGGTTGGGGTTAGGTTAGGGCTAGACTTAAGGCGACAGTTTTTCTGCGTGAAAAGGGTCACGGCTAGGGTTAGGTTAAAGCTCAAGATAGGATGGGGTTAGGAGGACTAGGTTTAGTACTAGAGTTAGGGCTAGGGTTAGGATTATATTTGGACTTGGCCGACTGAAGTTTTCATTCGGAAAATGAGTTGTTTGGATATAGGCAATCTGAATTGGCAATATTTTGGACCATTTCCGTACAGGTCCGAACTGAATACCGGCTGGGTGGAGTAGAGGTAACATCACTGCTCTGTGTGGAGAGAGTCTGTGGAGACATGGGTTTGATCCCAGCCAGAGCACCTCTCCAGTAAGTGTCTTTGGGCAAGACACCTAACGGTACATACTCGCCACCCAGGACATACTTGAAAACGAGAGAAATCTCAATGTATCCTTCCTGGTAAAATCCTTTCCGAAAAAAAATAATAATAATCTGCGCATGTTTAGTGTGGCGGGGTATCCTAATACAAGTTATAAGCAACAACAAATCCTCCTTCTTAAATGTACACAGTATTATAATGGGTGCCAACATATACCCAGGAGCAGACAGATCAGAATGACACCAGTGACAAAGAAAGGCATGGGCACTCCACCTCTTCCAAAGCAGGAGTATCATCAGAGACAATGTTTCAACTTTATTGAATCTTTGCACGCCTGACCCAGACTCGACAGAAACCAACCCGAGATACTGTAACAGCAGCTGGGGTTTACTGGTCTCCGACTTGAGGAGCAGAACCAAACCTGTTACAGCGTCCTTCCCTTCTCTCCAGTCAAGCAGATCCACTCAGCCAGAACTTGAGGGAGTGCTGTATAATTCTATGTATCTCTCCCCAAACACCAGACAAGAGTTAATGCAGGGAAAAAGAGCGATCTTTAATTGAAATGGGGACCAGTTATATGGGAAACGGGGTGGGGTAAAATGACATAGTTAACACAGTACATTGTGTACACAAAGGGGAATGAAAAGCTCTTAACCCTTTCCTGCTACGCGATGTACCAAGCCGTCCGCGTGGCGGATGGGCCTTGGAGACGCGGTGCATATTGACTGACTTCAATGGGCCTTTTTTTTTTCAGGCCATCCCCCTGCAGCCAAGGACGCGTGTTGCATGGCGGCTGCATCGGCAGGTCGAATCAGAGGCCCACGGCGGCACCTGGTGGCGAGGCGTACTAGTATGCCTTGCCGGTGTTAACCCCCTCCAGACTTGTGACACCTGCCCTTCATTAAGGGGTTAAGGAGCTATAGACATCTGATCAGTGCACACTAGACAAGATTATCAAATAATCAACATCAACTCAACCTAAGGACAAACAACCGCACAGACAAAAAGAACAATAAGTCTACATTAGATTACTTACACAACTTAAATACAATCAGTTTTAACCCCTTCGCTGCTGAGGCATTTCACCGCTGTGTGCGGAGCTCATTTTTACCGCTTTCGCTCATCAGGTTTAAATGCGATTTGAAGCCACATTTTATTATATGGCCCAGACATATTATATATATCGCTCTTTCCGGCAGATTCATATTATATCATTATTATATGTATACGTCATGTCCTGCCTGCCTATATATTATAACAAAAAATGCGATAAAATTTGAATTTTTAATCATCTGCAGCGTGTAAAGTGTTTTTTTCACATTTTATCACATGAACATTTGCGGTTACATTTTCTATGGGGTGAGCTTGTTCAAAAATTAGAAATGGGGACTTGCTACATTTTTTGGGGGGAATTACGTGATTTTTAGCAAACGCACCCCATAGAAAAAAATCATTAGTGCAGCATCATTGTTCACATTATAATTGAAATGTGAACAATATTGCTGCATTAATAAACTTTATACCTGGTCATGTTGGGTATCATTCGAAAGGCCATGCTCAGGCCTTTCGAATGACACCCGCCATCATGACCCCCTAGCTGCCATGGTTCTGGAGATATCGGGGTTCTAAGGAACCCCCTATCTCCACCAGGGTATTTCCTTGGGAAATCCCCAGTCAGTTAGGGGTTCCCCAGCTATCTGACATCATTGCCGGGGGGTTCACCTGGAAATGACGTCATTGCGCATGGCGTCTGAGGATGCTGAAGTCAGACCGGCGCGGGACCACGGACAGAGAGGTGAGTATCTCCGCAACGGCTCCAGCAAAGCGGATGACGTGTGGGGCACGTCCTCGCATATAGCGGGAGTAAATGAGGACGTGTCCCACACGTCATCCGCAGCAAAGGGGTTAACATAGCAATACATATAACGACATTAACCCTTGTATGCCCATTGTCAGTTAGATTTGGCTTTGCCACATTGGCCTGCGGTCCCTTGGCAGAAGACCAGCATCCATACTTCTCCAACAGGCAGAGAGGCCATGTATAGTGTGGGCAAGGGTGCAAAGGAGGGTGAGGGCACAAAGATGGTGGGAGCTTTGGTTACAGATACTGCTTGTCTATACCATATGGGACGATGCTTATCTAATGCCACTAAACCCTTTCCCAGAGGAGACTCTTCTCAGATGATTCCCGCAAGGCCTACACCTATAGGATCCCAGTGATGATCTGCTCAGCTGATCCCATTAGAAACTCTGCTCATCGCAGGAGGGTTACTCTGCCAATTATAAACAAAAGACCATGCTTAGTCATCTGAGTCCTGGCCAAGGAATCTTGTTTTACACAATGGTTTTTCGTGCTCTGGAAAGAAACATTAATACGGCTTGCAGTATTTTTTATTATCATGGTGTCTCCCTGCAGTGACTCATTTCACCCTGCGCTGGGAGCTTCAAGTAATAAATATTTTACATGGTTTTATGATATTTCTAAATCGAACATACTGGAAGTTCTTGGCTTGTAAATGTCCATTGGTGCCAGCGCGTTTTGCTTCTCAATAAATTACTTATCATAATCCTATATTAAAATAAACAATACAAGCTCTGAGAGGATATAAAAAGGGTATTCAGGACTGCAAGTGACCCCCCCTATTTATTAATTTATGCACTGACTCTCCAGGGATTCCTGTAGAGTCAGAAAGGTGTGGAATACCAGGGGTAGTGTGTGGCACCACGAACAGTCCGGCTGCTATTAAGGTGGCTGACTCCTAATTAAGCGGGTGTTGGGGAGCCACAAAGATATGAATATAATACTAGTCAGTTGTCAGGGGTGCAGCGCGGCAACTCCCCAGCATCCACTTACCCCTCTGCTGCAGCTCGTTCTGCTCCGGCCTCTCTTGTGGCACGTGGCTCTGGTTCTCCAGCACCTCCGACGGCCACCCTCAGGGCTGGGATTGAACTGCAGGCAGTGGGGCTTTAGGGTGGTGCGCTCCGTCCTCTGGTGGGGTTCCGGGGCTCAGTGGCCACCATCTTTCTTTCTGCTGGGTGTCACCATGAGGATGGTGCACTGTGCAGAGGAGGCAGGGGCGGAGCACCAGCATCTGGGGAGACCGAATGCTGTGTCCGAGGTCTGTGATTAGTGGAGAGAGGAAGAGAAGGTTGCATGAGGTCTATTGTGTTCTTCAGGCTACCTGAGATAAAACAGGGAGCTTTAAAGACTCTAATCTACCGCCTGGTGATGTCCTTTGAATACATCCCACACAATACACTGGATAATGTGTTTTATTATGTGTTTTTGTTTGTTATGCACAAGTAATCCAGTACATCTTATGTAAGCGTTAGTGTCACCTTAATGAAGAAATGAGAGTGCTCATTCACTTGCCTTTGTGTTAGGGCCACAAGACACTGTAAATGTCAGTCGATGTATGCCAGTACCAACAGGGCAGTTGACTGGACATGAAAAAGAGGGCCTACCTGGAACGAAAGGGTATGTGAATAGGGAAACATTAAAGAGGATGAGGAGGGTGGGCAACCACAACAGGAAAACGTGCACCACTGATGACTCAGCAGGTTTAAATGCTGCTTAGGTCCTCCCAAAACTCCAGGCCTCACAGCCTTAACATTGATTTTATATATATATATAATTAAGTTTATAATTGCAAAAGACATTTGCACATCCCAGAAAATCAGAGAATTGCTTCACAGAGCTCATGTGCTACATTCCCCATATGCAGCAAAGAACTCTGGGTAAGACATGCAAATGAAGTCTGCAATTTCTCACCTTTTGCATCCTGGAACTGTTTTAACACAGAACCCCTTTGCCAGTGCAATGCCAATCTTAAAGTCATTTAGTGTGGCATTGCACTGGCAGGGGGTTCTGTGTTAAAACAGTCCCAGGATACAAAAAGGTGAGAAATTGCAGACTTCGTTTGCATGTCTTACCCAGAGTTCTTTGCTGCCTATGGGGAATGTAGCACATGAGCTCTGTGAAGCAGCTCTCTGAATTGCTGGGATGTGCAAATGTCTTTTTGCAATTATAAAACTTCTTTATTTTTTATGTGGAGGCTTTTAATCTCACTTTCTGCCCTTCATCATAACTTAAATACATACATATATATATTTCTTTTTAGTACCTTGGATTTTCTGATGTGCCACAACAAAACAGCCCAAAAATCTATCAAATGGTCTGTCCTGAGCATTTATTCTTTTTTTATATATATATATAGATTTTTTTCTGGACTGTGCCAGTCAAATGACCCTGAGACGTACACCCAGACATTTCCATCTTGTGATCACGCTGTGACATTCCACCCGCTGCTTAGTCAATGCTACATTTTTGGAGTTGAACCGCAATGAGAGCACGGCTTGAGGCCTGGCCGCTCCAGACGCCCCCGGTGACACGGCTCATGTTTGCCATTAGAAAGAATTAATAGCAGGGTGCTGGCGTTCCACGGAAGCCTATCATTAGTGCTCTTTAATAAAACATTACTACCGTATTACCATGCATATCATTATTTCCCAATTCTCGGGGGCCTAATTACAGCGTTCGGAATAGCTCAATAAACCGTCTGTTGCGCGGAGGCTTTTTTTACCAGGAGAAGCTTGAGCGTATAAAAGCAAAACAATCATTTATGCTTCGGGTTTAATGAAGTCAAATTATCACGGGCGACAGTCTCTAGCACGGTAATTTACTTTATGTGGTCTGTGTTTGGGGAGCGAGGGATAAGTCAACGTTGTTTTCACTTCATGCCATGATCGAGCTGACGTATTAGGGCTGAATTGTTTACACTAGAAATATTCGTTACGATTTGGGAAACTGTCCACCTTTTTGGTAAAACCTTTTAAACACCATATATAAATGTAGGGTTTGAGTCCAAGTCAGGTGTAACCCAAAGCTCTGGTGAACCTACCGCGTCCCTGTGCTTTCATGGTTTGGTCAGTTTACACCAGGCATGGAATCGAGCCCAAAGTGTCAGGGTATGGTGGGCTGGAGCACATAAGTAGTACATGATAAGTTGATGGTGAAGACATTGTCCGATAGTATGGTATAAAATCGTGATCAAAAAAGAGAGGTCAGGCAGTCCAAAGGATGGTTCAGGCAGCGAAGGTTCAGTGTCAGTAGACAAGCCATGGGTTCAGGCAACCAGGCTAAGCAAGTGAGCACTGGATAGGTAGAGAAGAAGCACAAGCATAGAGCATCCTCACACTGTCGAAGTGGGTTTAAATAGTGAACTATGGAGGAGCTTCACCCGGTTTCTCCTTTATTTCTGCCGTCCCATGCCCCCCTCAGTCAAGGGGGCATGGCCTCTCTAGCAGCTCCGTCTTCACACTCAGAAGACCCAAAGACATGGACCCCTGCAGAGTCCACCGCGAGCCTGGATAGGACATACCCACAACTCAGGAACTGCCAGACTCAGATACCAAGCTGAGTAATCCCCAAGGAGAGCACAGCCGGAAGCCCCACAGTGAGGGAAAATGAAGCCCGGTGCCGTGCCAAGAAGAACGAGAACTCATCTGTAGATCCCACAGCACCAGGCTCATAGCTAACAGCATCAGGCCACCCCATGCCACGGACACAAGCCGTTGGGTGAGCAGAAGGACACCCACCATTGAGTCCTGACACAAGGAGTCCTAATAGGATAAGAATTCCATGAGGATCTCCTCGTTACTTCTGTTAAAGGAGCATTGCAGGGTTGTTTTTATGGTTCACCTTTAACTAATCCAGCATTTGTGGTTCTAGAAGACCCTAACCCTAAAGGCAACCCGAACTCTAAAAATAGCCCTAACAATAACCCGAACCATAAAAATAACTTTAATCCTAAAAATAACACTAACCCTAAAGAATTACCCCAACGATAACCCTAACCCTAACAATAACCAAAACCTTAAAAATAACCATAAAGACTAACTATAAAAATAACCCCAACAATAAACCCTAACTCTAAAAATAACCCTAACTCTAAAAATAACACCAACAATTATCCTAACCCTAACTCTAAAAATAACCCTAACTCTAAAAATAACACCAACAATTATCCTAACCCTAACTCTAAAAATAAGCCTAACAATAACACAAATCTTAAAAGTAACCCTAAAAATATGAAAAACAAAAATTGGTGGTGTTGCGCTAAAGGAAAGTAATAAAACTTATGTATGGTCTATTTTGAAGGCATGCTATACTGCACAGCAAAAAAGAGAAAGAAAGTTCTATTTCTCAATAGTTCGTTCAATGGATATCCAGTCTCTGTTGTAGAAAGGATTTTCAGTGAAATCTTCCAAGACTTTGGAGCGAATGACCACTTCTTTGGTGAATCTTCATTAAAAAGTATATATCTCGGAAAAAGAGAAACTCGATAGTGTTATACCGTTTATTAATGTGTATACAAATCTACTGACATAATATACGTACAGAAAAAAGAGGTAGTGGGTTTAGGATTTGATCTCACCCACTGCCAGATAAAACATCACGTCCCAATCAAGCCTCTATAGACAAAACCACCAGGAGCTCCCGGGCTGCTTCCAAGGTGGTCACTCAATACCAAAGGTGGGACCGCGATGATAAAGTGACGTAGTGCTGACGCGTTTCGCCCCGCCCACGGGATGCTCTGATGAAGTCCCGTGGGCGGGGCGAAACGCGTCAGCACTACGTCACTTTATCATCGCGGTCCCACCTTTGGTATTGAGTGACCACCTTGGAAGCAGCCCGGGAGCTCCTGGTGGTTTTGTCTATAGAGGCTTGATTGGGACGTGATGTTTTATCTGGCAGTGGGTGAGATCAAATCCTAAACCCACTACCTCTTTTTTCTGTACGTATATTATGTCAGTAGATTTGTATACACATTAATAAACGGTATAACACTATCGAGTTTCTCTTTTTCCGAGATATATACTTTTTAATGAAGATTCACCAAAGAAGTGGTCATTCGCTCCAAAGTCTTGGAAGATTTCACTGAAAATCCTTTCTACAACAGAGACTGGATATCCATTGAACGAACTATTGAGAAATAGAACTTTCTTTCTCTTTTTTGCTGTGCAGTATAGCATGCCTTCAAAATAGACCATACATAAGTTTTATTACTTTCCTTTAGCGCAACACCACCAATTTTTGTTTTTCAACCCTAAAAATATCCCCAACAATAATCCTAACCCTAAAGGCAAGCCTAACCCTAAATAATAATCCTAAAAATAAGCCTATAACCCAAGCGTTAAAAATAACCCTAACCCTAAAGATTGACCTAACCCTAAAAAATAAATCTAACCCCAAAAGCAACCTTAACCGGAAAAACAACCCTAAGATTAAAAATAACCCTAACCCTAAAAAACCCTTATTCCTAAATATCTTTTAGGGTTAAGGTTATTAATAGGGGATAATTAGACGCAATTTCAAACAAACATAGCTTTTTTGGGGGCTTTTGGCAACAGGAATTTTATCAGTAAAGGGCCATTTATCAGAATTCATCTATAGCCGTATCTTTTCAGCCGAATCAGCTGATAATGCGGAAAAAAACATATTGATTGAAACTTTTCTTTAATTGTCTGGTTTCAAATTGAAATTAAAAATTAAAATGTAGAAGTGTGTCTCTTTGCACGATTTTAACGTAACAACAAAATCGAGCGGCACTTTTTTTTATAACTACATCATCTATTATTTTAAGCAGCATTTAATGTCACGAACAGAAAGGAAACACTCTCATGTTAGTTCAGGAATGAATCCCTTGTTGTAAATCCCCCTGGACGTAAGGGGTTAAGCCATGAATGATTAATTTTGAGTTAACCAAAATGGTTTTGAAAGACTAAAGGTGTGAATGCTGCTCTATTTTTTATTTATTTTTGCTAATATGTATTTTTTAACGTTGGCGCAAGACGTTCAATTCAAACACTGGGCAGGTTTGTTTCGATGCAGGTCTCTTTCTCAAACCCCCTCGAGTTTAATATGCTTCTAAATGAAGTGTTACAAATTTTTGTGTTTTTTATCTGCGGCTAGAATTAATTCCAACTGTTCGTATCACCCGCGCGGCGACCGTATCCGACTAACCGCGGCTGCGTTTACAGCGAGCGCAACAAATAATCTATGAATAATTGCAGACCTAATCCGCACCAGTGAAATATTAAAATAGTATTGTTTACCCTATAAAAATGTGTTTCCAGCAGTCAGGAAAGGCCTGCTCTGCCTCACTAGGAGGGCAATAAATCGAAGGAGTTACACCATGGAGCAAATATTAATTAATATATATATTTGATCGCACGCCTCCTTTATCATAAATAAAAAAATATATGAAATTGTTCGTAGCACAAATAATATTTTGCCTCCTACTTATTAGACATGATTACATCAATTAACATCTGTTTTGGCTGTTGAAGTGGAACTGTTTTAGCCAGTTCTCCACTTTTTGTAAAACAGTTCCCCAATTTCTACATAATTTATTATTTTTACAATGATTTACCCCCCAGACCCCTTTAAATTATAAATAATATCAAAGCATTTAGCCTGGGTTCAGACGGACGCAAGTGCGAACGTGCGTCGAGCCGCACTTTATTACAGCCGTAGCAGCAGCAAATGACGTCCAATGACAGCCAATATACGAAGTACGGCCGCATGAAAGCTCGGCTGCGCAACGCAAGCGGCAAACGAACGCATTTTTCGAGAACGTAGAACCGTTGGTACTGACGCACAGAGTGCGCTGCGTCAGCATAGTTGCGAGTGTGCGTGATTAGGAGACGCCAGACGCTGCTCATGGCCGGCCAACAACACGTGCATTTGTTTTTAATAGCCCCGTCAAAAATCACGGCCGTAATTGCGCACTGTATGACCGCTATCGAGTCTTCCGTGAAAAAGTGCGATCGGGCGCATGGACACACTTTTTGACGGTCGACGTGAAAAATGCGTTCGTCTGACCCTAGCCTTAGGCAGCACAGGTAAGTTTAGCTTTCACAATTTTCCAGTTTCCCCAGCTCTTCAAAACCAGACCCAATGCAGCAGAATACAGTCTATTTAAGTGTGGGGGGGGATCAAACTCGGAGTCGGAGCACTAACCTCTGAGCTTCCCCTAACGCTATATATTCAGTTTTTTCTCATTATAAAGGGACTCTATTAAAAAAAAGAGTTCCTTTTCTTGCCTTTTAATAATTGGGCACCTGCTCGCTTATTTTTTTAACCCCCCCCCTTATTTTTGGGTCCATGTTACTCACTTTTTGTCCCTCACTGCGCGCTGCTCTTCCTCTTCAGCTCAGGGTCTCCCCGAAACTGGAAGTCCCTGAAGGTTTTCTGCGCAGTTTGTGCTCCTATGCATTTTGCGTAGCGTAGGACCCGCAGATTGCGCACCACTACGGGACTTGTTCACTTTATGTACACAAGTTCCGTAGCGCCTGCGCAGAGTGATGGATCAAAGCTGCTCGCGCATGCACAGATCTGATCCATCGCTGCCTCCCTGAGAACGCTTGATACAGCGATTGCTCTCAGAGGGTGACGTCAGCTGCTCTCTGTGTGTGATATCACTAGTGACCCATCTGGTGACCGGCAGCCGGGAAATTAAAAAAAAACGGGCTCCTGGTGACAGTGGGTGAAGGAAACTCCACTACTTCACCCAGTGATTTCACTGGATCGGGGGAGCTGGGAGGGGGGAGAGGGGGGCGCCACACTACTCACATCCTGGGTTTTTCAGGCTGTTAAGGCTCATCTCAATCCCTTGCATAACAAAGATGACTAGCTTTGACCAAGAAGCTGTACTTTCTGTATATGCCATCTACGCTGATGAGCAGAGCTATTATTCTTCTTACATTCCAGAGTTAACTTTAGAAACTTGTAGACCTCCCAAAAATGCAACAGGTTCCTAAAAAATGCTTCTTCAAAGAGAATTTGACCATACTGGACCTAAATTATATTTCTGGTTCTCTTTACCCCTTGTAAGGGACACCATGTAGTGTCTCAGCTAAGGATCTCAAACTCTGGCCTCCCAGATGTTGATGGCCTACAATTTCTGGAATTCTACAACTGTAATAAATGGTCAGAGAATCATGGGAGTTCTACATCAGCAACATCTGGGAGGGCAGGAGTTTGAGATCCCTGCCCGCAATTTTTCCATGAACTATGCACCAAGAAGCACATTGAGTGCAAATTTACAATATTTGATACGTTGTCATGGTTGAGACATCCATAAATAGCCAAATGTACAAGAAATTGCTGGTTTGTGCCACATTTCTGTCCTTATATCTCAACAATTAACCCTTCAGTTCAGAACTGGATTACACTTTTCACCAAATAGTGAATTACAAGAACCGAATGAGTAAAGTTTCAGCACCTAAAACACTCAAGTTGCTGGGCTGGAATTGGGCTTTCCAGTCAAAATCTTCGATGGTTGGTGTACATTTAGACCCTGTTCACACCTGGGCGTTTTACAGCGCATTCCTCCTGTGCGAGGTAAAACGCCTAAACACGGAAATCCCATGATTTCCTTTGGGGCCCGTTCCCACCTGGGCGTTTTACAGCGCCTAGGAACTCACTGTAAAACGTCATACGCCCAAAGAAGTACAGGAGCTTCTTTGGGGCGTATTTCAGCGCGTTCGAAGCCATAGACTGCAGCGTGAACGCGCTGCCATGCACGTTCGCACAGTTTTTTAAATTTGCGCGATACACGCGTATTACGCGCGTCAAAAAAACGCGCAGGTGTGAACCCAGCCTTAAGGAAATTTAAGGAACAGACCCCCAAAGTTATAAATGGCAACACCCTTAAAACTGCCAATCAGCATCCCCCTGGGTCCCCTGGCCTGTGGATTTCAATTCATAAACAAGGTGACTTACAGAGGTGGTCTGGAAGAGGTATAACGGCCCTTTAATTTGCCTTACTGCAGTGTACATAAGGTGCAAAGTGTAATACCATTAGATAAACAGTGTATTTAAAGCTTCTTTTTTTTTTAAATTTAATTTGCTGTTGCTACTTTTATTTGTCCGGCACATGGATTAATTATCTTCTGCAAGAAAAAATAAATAAATTAGGAAAAAAATAACAAAGTCAAACTGAAAATACTCAATTAGCGTTCCTGGTTTCTCGATAAGAAGCGGTGAAAGACCAAAAAAACAGAAACTGTAAATACATTTTAAAGTTAAAAAATGAATATACGCACATCTACAAATAATTAAAAAAAATATGCACTTCTAAAAACAAATAAATAATTAGAAAAGCAGCCACCGAGCCGTCCTATGTAATTAAATTCCGCCCGTTTCCTTTCTTCGGCTCTCAGCGCGCACAATCAGGACTTTGTAAGCGGCGGCGTTTAGGCATTGGAGAGAGCCAGTGAGACTGGTGCTCCAGGTAACTTAAGATGCTAACTAGCAAGTGGATCGTTCAATCATTTATTTTCTTCGTAAAAAAAAAAAAAAAAAAAGTAAAAAATGGCCGGTTTGCCAGGTTCGAAGAAATGTCACTCCTTCCACCCGACGAACGAATCTGAAGGCTTCTTGTCCGCCGCCTCAATCAATTATATGGTTATTCAAGATAAAGCAAACCTTGCCTACATATCGGTGGTTAGGCGCGCGGGCAGGGGCCAGTGAAATAAGGAAATTGTTGGAAAATGTAACTTTTCAGGCGCGTACAAATGGAGATTGCTTTAAAAGTATGCAGGGAATTAATATCTTTAACCTCAAACCCGGAGCTGTCAAAACTTCAACTAACAAGAAAACGTGATATTTGAAAAGTGTCAAGATTATTATAAATCACTGGCGTTAACCCATTTTCTTTGTGCCCCAGATGGGAGACGATCGTGTCAGCCATTTTTTTCCGGGTTATTTTCTAAAGCAGCCACTGAAAAGAAAACAAAACAGAAAGTGGGTTGTGTCGGCGTAATTTTCTAATAAATTAGATTTTTTTTAAAAATTCTTTATTTTCAGGCAGCCAAGCATGAAAGTTCAAAAAATAGAAAGAAAAAGGGGATGGGGAAAGCCAACAGGAGAGGAGCATCGGGCAGGGATAGTCCATAAGGACGAAACCATTATTATTATTATTATCCTTTATTTATATGGTGCCACAGATTCCACAGTGCTTTACAAGATCAGTGTACAAGGGGTTGATACATGATAGCACCAAACATGAATGATACAGCCGGATTCAGGAGGACCCTGTTCCCAAGGAGCTTACAATCAATATGAGAATCAATGCATGTTGTGAGGTAGGCACAACCAAATCGTTAGGTGTCTTGCCCAAGGACACTTGCTAGTGAGGTCTTGTGAGTGGGATCTGAGTCTGCTTTCCATGATCGTAGAGTAGTGACATAGAGGTGAGGTTTAACTCACCTCTCCATGGTTGCAAAGCTGAGGCTTTCTTCTCCACGTTTATTTATTTATAAAGGATTTTACCAGGAAGGATACATTGAGATTTCTCTCGTTTTCAAGTATGTCCTGGGTTTAAGAACATTGAAGTGTTACAGTTACAGAAATACAAAGTAATACAATGCAAGATATTAAAAAAAACAACACAAATATACAGATTAACAGAAAATAAATATGTAGGAAATATAGTCACTAGGTTACATGTTTACAGGTGCATTCTGTATATAGACACTATGTTACATGTTTACAGGTGCATTCTGTATTGAGGTATGTTAATATGGAGCTCTTGAGTGACTTAAGACTGGGGGAAGATTTGATGGTGTCTGGGAGGTTATTCCATAATTGTGGTGCTCTGTAGGAAAATGAGGATCGAGCCGCTGCCTTTTTGTATTGTGGTATTGCAAGTAAGGTGCTGGTCCTGGATCGGAGGTTATAGGATGAGGGAGCCGCTGGGGGAAGCAGTCTATTCAGGTAGGGTGGCAGCTTCCCAGAAATGCTCTTAAACACCAGGCTGGAAAGGTGAAGGGTGCGTCTGGATTCCAGCGATGGCCAGTTTAGCTCTTTTAACATGTCACAATGGTGGGTCATGTAGTTACATTGTAGCGCAAAGCGGCACAATGAGTTATACAATGTAGTAAGTTTATGAAGGTGTGTTTGCGGGGCGACTGCATACACTACATCTCCGTAATCAATAGCCGGCATAAGCATTTGCTGTACAATCTGCTTTGTTACCGCGGGGCTCAGGCAGGATTTGTTTCTGTACAGGGCACCTAGTTTGGGGTAAAGTTTAGATGAGAGTTTTTCGATGTGGGGGCAAAGCATAGATTAGGGTCCAACCACATACCTAGATATTTGAGAGAAGTGACTGTGGTCGGCGTTTGTCCCAACATATAGATGGGGATTTTGCAATTTGTGTAGCTTAGGTGCTGTTCCAAAGAGCATCGTAACTGTTTTGTCAGTATTTAAAAAAAGTTTGTTGTTTTTGATCCACTTTTCTACCTCTGTGAATTGTTCTTGCAGCACGGCCTCCAGCTGCGGGAGATTTGGTTTGCTGGTATAGATTACAGTGTCGTCTGCGTACATATGTACAGTTGCATACGTTTGCAGACGTTGGGCAGATCATTTATGAATATTGTGAATAGCAGGGGGCCTAGTATTGAGCCTTGGGGTACACCGCACGTGACTGGGAGGGGGAGGGAGGAGCTGCCAGAAATTGACACATATTGTGATCGGTCGGATATGACATGATAGGGACATGCTGATCTGGATTGGAACTTGCTTCCCCACGGATGAAGAGCAGAGACGATACCAATAGGCTACATGGTGGATATTGTGTGGTAGGCTTGTATGTACTAGGTGTCTTGCCCAAGGACACTTACTGGAAATACGCTCTTATTGGGATTCAAACCTTGGTATTTACGGTTGAAGAGCAGTGATGTTACCTCTACTCTATCCAGCTGGCTAACCCCATAAGGTGAGGGTCACAACCTAGAAACACAGAGGGCTACAACATCAATAAATAGTCATCCCATTTGGTCCACACCGTCTCGAATACACACTGAGTATTGCAAACGTTTGTGGTTAGTTCATCCATCAGGTGGGTATCTGAAACGTTACCAAGAACCTCCTTTATGGAGAGGAGTGCACTCTCCCACCACCTGGTGACAATTACCCACGGGCTGCCAGACTTACAGGGCTATTCAGAGAGGTGAAAACTTTGTGAATTGCCAGGAGAATGAACAATCTAGACCAAATAGCCAATTTGGAAAGTGAGATAAATGGGAGAATTTTTCTGTTTTGACTATTTTGATTTACAGGGTAATTCAAAGAGATTCGAAAAGTCACCGCACGTTCGCTGACTTTTCGTTCTCTTCAATTCGGTTCCTTTTGCCGATCCCATTTCGGTGACCCTGCGGTGTATTCAACAAGCACCACAGGGTCCCCGAATTGCAGGGAAAAGCTACCGCAAACCCGACGAAAACCAACTGCAAAACCTGGCGAATGCACGCTGAAAACCCACAAAAACATCTGGATTAACCTGCCGAAAACCACAGAAAAACCCGAGCAGGAGCCGATCACACGCAGCGAAGCCGCCGGAAAAAGCCGACACCGCAGACAGAGCGAAGTGAATAAATTAGCAAAACAGTTTGCTTGAATGTTTGAAAAGTGAAACACTGTTTGCAAAGAAACTACTGAGCGAAAATGTCTGAAATTTACATATAAAACCCAATGAATGATAATAAAAAGGGCTGTTACAGTAAACTTTAAAAAAAAAAAAAAAAAACGGACTTTTAAAAAAAATTCTGAAAAATGCTTAAAATATCCTAAAAAATCTATAAATAAAGAGACTCTTTACTGCAGAATTTTATAATGAACGGCCTATTAGATATTGAATTAAAACGGGAATATTTTTAACATTGAAGTCTATGGGAATCTCCTGAATAAATTTGTCGAATTAAACCACCGAATGGCAGGGCATTAGGGGAACCTTTCACTGCTGGTCTGTGTTCTCTGAATAGACGAAGCAGTGCTTTTTCATGGGGATTTCACTGCCCTCAAACAGGCACCGAACAGGCACCGTATGTGCAGTCAATTCGCCAGGATTTGGCGAATTGCCTGCTCTCTGGATAGTCGAATGGCCAAGAAAGGTAACCGAACGCTGATTTTCAGCGTTCAGTTCCCTTTCTCAAGCAATTCGGATCTCTTTGAATTACCCCGTTAGAATTTTCAATTCTCCAGTCATTCTCAAGGTTTTCACCTCTTTCTGAATAGCCCTGGTTGTCTACTATTAGATAACATTTGGTCAGATATGGGGAATCCAGGGGACAGGCGCAAGAAACTCTCTGGAGACCTAATCAACTGGCCTCTCGAACACCTTTTGCCAGTAGGCGCAGCCACCTAATCCAGAAGCGCTGTGCATCTGGGCAGCCCCACCTTGTATGTATATAAGTGCATTTTTTGCCAACACAGATCAGTGGTGGCTCTTCCCATCCGGCACAGCAGCTGTGGAGTAGAGTACCATCGTACCAGTACTTTAGATAAATTCCACTTAAGAATGGAGCTGCCATTTTTGATGAGCTGCCCAGATGGTGGGAGGAGTGGCCTCGTCATCGCAGCTTGATAAAGGCTCACGGAGTGAACTGAAACATTGTCCCTCCTTGCTCTGATTGAAGCAGCCTCATCGCATCCTACAGTGTAGCCGGCATTGCTTGTCTTGGCTACTAACATTTGGGCGACTGATTGCTGCACCTGGTGTGGAACGTTTAGTGATGGTGATGGACACCTAGTGCTTCCATTAACCTTTGTATATTCCAAGATCTACTTCGGTACTTCGCTCCTTCTCTATTAAGCAATCTGATTGGCTGCCAACTAAAATTCATCACTTCAATGTCACCGAGGAAATGTTCCACCTGCTCCACTACCAACATGGGCCATCAAAATCTCCAGTAATGGCAACCAAATATGGAACTGAGCAGAATGCTGAGAGCTAAATAATGTTAAAATCAACACTGTAATAGAATTGGCACTTAAAAATTAACCCTTTCGCTACCAAAACCATTACACTTATATATACCTACAACTAGCATATACAACATAATGTCTATCAGGGTTATTCAAAGAGAATCGAAACTTCACTGCACGTTCGGTGACTTTTCGTTCTCTTCAATTCGGTGCGATTTGGCACTGTGGTGTATTCAGCAAGCACCACAGGGCCGTCGTAGTGCAGGGAAAAGCCGCCACAAACCCGCCGAACACTCGCCGCAAAACCCGGCAAACTCACACCGAAACCCGCAAAAACATCTGGATTAACCCCGTCGAACACGCCGGAGAAACCCAAGCAGCCGCCGATCACAGTGCAGAGCAGCCGCCGGAAAAAGCCGACACCACAGATGAATGGAGTGAAAAAAAATATAAACAATACACTTGAATGTTTGAAAAGTGAAACGTTGTTTGCAAAGAGACTACAGAACGAAAATGTCTGAAAATTACATATAAAATCCAATGAATGATAATAAAAAGGGCAGTTACAGAAAAATGAAACAATTATTTTAAAAAACTAACTAAATTTTCACAAACAAATCCTGGAAAATGCCTAAAAGATCCTAAAAAAATCTATAAATAAAGAGACTCTTTACTGCAGAATTTTATAATGAACGGTTTATTAGATATTGAATTAAAACGGGAATATTTTTAACATTCAGCGCTGCGGAATATGCTGGCGCTTTATAAATAAAGAATAATAATAATAACATTGAAGCCTATGGGATTCGCCTGAATAAACCTGTGGAATGAAACCACTGAATGGCAGGGCAATTCGTCAACTTTTCACTAGGCTTGTGCACCGATTTTTTTTCCGGTTCGATTCGGTTCGATTTGTTCGGATGTTTAAAATTTTCGATTCGGCTCGCTTCGACCGATTTCTGTTTCGATTCGGTTCGGTTCGGCTCGTTTTTCGTGTACATTTTTTTTTTTTCGGAATATCGACCATTTTTCGTGTTTTCGGGTCACTTTGCTCGTTTTTTGTATCGACTTTTCGTGATTTCGGAAATTTTCGTTTTTTCGGAACGTCTGTTCTCCTCGTTTCAAAGTGTCTAACTCTATTCGTTTTGATGTAAACTACTATGGTTTACTTTTTTTATACTTTATATCTTTTTTTATAATAAATTTTTGGTTTGTTTTTCGGATCCGATAATTCATTCCGTCGATACGATAATTCTGGCGATTCTATCGTGTTTTTTTTTATTAAATAAAGATCCTTTTTTTCTTATGAATAATTGAATATACATTTCACAACTTTATTTAATCACATTAAAATGGTATGAAAGCCAAGGAACAAAAAAAATGAACAAAACGATTTAAAAAACGCTAAACTGACCCGAATGCCACAAGAAACAAGTGATACACATTTACAAATACAAAATTTACAGAATCAGCGATATAACCGATAATAGTTAAATATACGATTTCCAGAATTACTGAAATGGAACCGAAAAGACGAATGGAACCGAAATCATGAATAGAGCAAAAATAAATTTCGATTTGACACATTTCAAGTCCATGCGAAAAATCCGAAAATTTTTCATTTCGGCTCGGAAAACTTTTCGGATCTGTCGGTTTTCGGGTCCAATCTGATTCGGAAATTCGACCGAATCCGAAGACACGAATTGGGAAATTTCGTGAAAATTCCGAAATTCCGAAACGCACATCCCTACTTTTCACTGCTGGTTCTTGTTCTCTGAATAGACAAAGCATTGCTTCTCTATGGGGATTCACTGCCCTCGAACAGGCACCGTATGTGCAGGCAATTCGCCAACCGAATGGCCAGGAAAGGTAACCGTACACTGAATTTCACTGTTCGGTTACCTTTCGGCCACAATTTGAATCTCTTTGATTAACCCCGTATATCCTTTTATTGCAAGATTGTAGAGAAATTATATTCTCTGAGGTCTCACACCCCCAAACCTGTATTAGAAACATAGAAACATAGAAACATAGAAACATAGAAAAATTTCGTCAGATAAGAACCTTTCGGCCCATCTAGTCGCCCAATTACATGTATACTTTACCTGGATTTATCTTTTGTTTAGGATAGCCTTATGCCTATCCCATGCCTGCTTAAATTCAATCACTGTTTTGGCCTCTACCACTTCTACTGGAAGACTGTTCCATGTATCCACCACCCTCTCAGTAAAATAATGCTTCCTGATGTTACTTTTAAACCTTTGCCCCTCTAATCTAAGACTATGTCCTCTTGTTTTGCTACTTTGTTTCCTTTTAAATATACTCCCTTCCTCTACCTTGTGGATTCCCTTTACGTATTTAAATGTTTCTATCATATCTCCTCTGTCTCGTCTTTTTTCCAAGCTGTACATGTTAAGATCATTAAGCCTTTCCTGGTAACTTTTCTCCTTCAAGCCGTACACCATTTTAGTAGCCCTTCTCTGAACTCTCTCCAAGATGTCTATATCCTTCTGGAGATACGGTCTCCAGTACTGCACACACCTCCAGTACTGCACACAGTGCACTGTATTACTGTAAAGAAGATACAAGGAGCAGCTCCCCACCCTCACTGTAACAAAAAGCTCAGCAAAGTTTACTGCTGCATTTAAGCAGCCGGGGATTACATTATGTAAAATCTCATCTGCATAGCTTTTAAACACAAACTTAGTCCTTTTTGAGATCTCACTCCTGTCGCCCTGTAAAGTAGCTGCAACGAGCAGCCCCCTCCCTCACTGTAACAAAAAGCTCAGCAAACGTTACTGCTGCATTCCGGCAGTCAGGTGATTGTCAGAATAAAGGGAGAGCTGTGGTGTCAGTCGCTGCTATACAGGGATAAGATTCAGGGGGTTATAATGAGTGTAAACCCCTGTACAGTACAGATACAAGGTGTTGCTGCAATTACCATACACAGGCATTATGCGGCACATACAGTACAGATACAAGGTGTTGCTGTAATTGCCATACACAGGCATTATGCGGCACATACAGACACAAGGTGTTTCTGTAATTGCCATACACAGGCATTATGCATCACATACAGATACAAGGTGTTTCTGTAATTGCCATACACAGGCATTATGCGGCACATACAGATACAAGGTGTTGCTGTAATTGTCAAACACAGGCATTATGCAGCACATACAGATACAAGGTGTTTCTGTAATTGCCATACACAGGCATTATGCGGCACATACAGATACAAGGTGTTGCTGTAATTGCCATACACAGGCATTATGCAGCACATACAGATACAAGGTGTTGCTGTAATTGCCATACACAGGCATTGTGCGGCACATACAGATACAAGGTGTTGCTGTAATTGCCACACACAGGCATTATGCGGCACATACAGATACAAGGTGTTGCTGTAATTGCCATACACAGGCATTATGCGGCACATACAGATACAAGGTGTTGCTGTAATTGCCATACACAGGCATTATGCAGCACATACAGATACAAGCAGGGTTATCCAAAGAGATCCGAATTGCTTGAGAAGGGTAACCAAACGCTGAAAATCAGCGTTCGGTTACCTTTCTTGGCCATTCGGCTATCCAGAGAGCAGGCAATTCGCCAAATCCTGGCGAATTGCCTGAACATACGGTGCCTGTTTGAGGGCAGTGAAATCCACATGAAAAAGCACTGCTTCGGCTATTCAGAGAACAAAAACCAGCAGTGAAAGGTTCCCAAAATGTCCTGCCATTCGGTGGTTTAATTCGGCAAGTTAATTCAGGCGAATCCCATAGGCTTCAATGTTAAAAATATTCCCGTTTTAATTCAATATCTAATAAACCGTTCATTATAAAATTCTGCAGCAAAAAGTCTCTTTATTTATAGATTTTTTAGGATACTTTAAGCATTTTTCAGATTTTTTTTTTTTTTTTTAAAAGTCCGATTTTTTTTTTCCAGTTTACTTATTTGTTTTGTAACAGCCCTCTTTACTATCATTCCCTGGACCTCCTGTGAAAATTTCAGACATTTTCGCTCAGTAGTTTCTTTGCAAACAGCGTTTCATTTTCCCAGATTCATACAAATGGTTTTGCTAATTTATTCACTGCCTCCTCTACGTCACAGCTGCTTCGGCTCTGTGTGATTCAGCTCCTGTTCGGCTCCTGTTCGGTTCCTTCGAAGGTTAATCCAGATGTTCGGTTAGTTTTCGTCAGGTGTTCGGCAGCTTTTCCCTGCAATTCGGGGACCCTGTGCTGTTTGCTGAATACACTGCAGGGTCACCGAAATGCAATCGGCAAAAGGAACCGAATTAAAAAGAACGAAAAGTCACCGAACGTGCGGTGACTTTTCGAATCTCTTTGGATAACCCTGAAGGTGTTGCTGTAATTGCCACACACAGGCATTATGCAGCACATACAGATACAAGGTGTTGCTGTAATTGCCATACACAGGCATTATGCAGCACATACAGATACAAGGTGTTGCTGTAACTGCCATACACAGGCATTATGCAGCACATACAGATACAAGGTGTTGCTGTAATTGCCATACACAGGCATTATGCAGCACATACAGATACAAGGTGTTGATGTAATTGCCATACACAGGCATTATGCGGCACATACAGATACAAGGTGTTGCTGTAATTGCCACACACAGGCATTATGCAGCACATACAGATACAAGGTGTTACTGTAATTACCATACACAGGCATTATGCAGCACATACAGATACAAGGTGTTACTGTAATTGCCATACACAGGCATTATGCGGCACATACAGATACAAGGTGTTGCTGTAATTGCCATACACAGCCATTATGCGGCACATAGATACAATGTGTTGCTGTAATTGCCACACACAGGCATTATGCAGCACATACAGATATTGCATTGCTAATAATCTCATTCTGATCACTACAAATCCCCATAAACAGGAGATCTCACCATTTTATAATCTGTCTGCAGCACATTTACTGCATCTGCCTGTATGCTGATAATGCACACCCGAAAATGCAACAACTGATACAAATGATGTTATGTTTTTACATAATTTTAGGGATCCCTGAACCGTGACCTCAGGGCAAATGTTTTTATTTTTTAGGCTTTGTTTTCTCAATAGAGAAAGATCTTGGTCTTGTGTTAATATCTTGCATTTTACTATTTTGTGCTTCTGTAACCACTCAAGGTGCTTGAACCCAGGACATACTTGAAAACGAGAGAAATCTCAATGTATCCTTCCTGGTAAAATCCTTTTATAAATAAATAAATAAAAAATAAAAATCTTGGAGTTTATTACCTAATCTCTGAATTTGTCACCGAATTTTACCGAACAGTGTATTTCACCATTTGGGGCAATTCGTCTATTCACAAAACTGTCAGTTCGCCAAATACAGGTGAATTGATAGAGAAATACATTGCAATTTGACGGCACCAAAATTGTTCCGTAAAGAACTGTCAATTTGTCTATTCACAGAATGCCGAATTCCACCAAAATGTCAGAAAAATGACCTGATCTCTGTGATTTCAATTCTGCAGGTTTAAACAGGTGAATGTAATAGGTTTTAATGACATAAAAGTAATTTCGTTTTAAACGTTTTTAAAGACCGTTTACTTTTATTTTTTCAAAACCATTTTTATTTTTTTAAAAGATTTTTTTTTGTTCTGTAGCAGCCATTTTTATCATTTTATAAAGGATCTTTTTTTTTATTATTTAGGCTGGGGTCAGACGAACGCAGTGCAAACGTACGTTGAGCCGCACTTTATTACGGCCGTAGTAGCAGCAAATGACGTCCAATGACGGCCAATATACGAAGTACAGCCGCACAAAGTTCGACTGCGCAACGCGAGCGGCAAACTAACGCATTTTTTCGAGAACGTGGAACCGCTAGTACTGACGCACAGAGTGCGCTGCGTCGGCATAGCGGCGTGTACGCGTGATTAGGAGACGTCAGACGTTGCACATGTCCGGCCAACATCACGTCCATTTGTTTTTTATAGCTCTGTCAAAAAATAAGGCCGAAATTGCACATTGTATGACCGCTATCGCGTCTTCCTTGAAAAAATGCGTTCGGACGCAGCGACGCACTTTTTGACGGTAGACGTGAAAAATGCGTTCGTCTGACCCTAGCCTTAGACATATTTTACTACGTTTTAATTGATTTTCACTCCTTTTAGGAGAATAGGAGACTTCCTTTTTTTTTTTTTCAGTTCGGAGGCATTCGTCGAGGCCAACTCGACATTTTTCACAAACGTCTGATAACTGCGTTTGCCGGCTCCATTTTTGGCAAAATACGGTGAACATTCGATGAATAGTGAATTCACTGCATTTTAGACCAAATAGTGTCGCCAAAGCGAAAATGCAAAGCACCGAAATTGAACTCAACTACGGTGCTTTGTGAATAGGCCGTCCTTGTGTATGGATGAAAGTTGTGATAATAATGTAGCTGATAATGAGGGGATTAAAGGCT
Organism: Leptobrachium leishanense; assembly: GCA_009667805.1. Lineage (NCBI taxonomy): Eukaryota > Metazoa > Chordata > Amphibia > Anura > Megophryidae > Leptobrachium > Leptobrachium leishanense. Next base: position 101,423,926 of record CM019074.1, read on the forward strand.
CAGTAATGATGAGAACCATGAATGAAGTTCAGAGAGCTCCGTGTCGGTGTTTATGTTGCATCGTGGCCTGTGCAAGAGGTGCTTTGAACGCAGTCACGTCCAACACGGAGATGCATGTGGGTGAAGATGCCATTTAACACAATATCTCTCTTGTTAAAGATCCAAGTGTTTGATCACTTCGATCCGACCGATCCCTTAATTAACCGATTAACGAGCAATCCCCAATACTACCAAAAATTCAGGAATAATTAAAAGGGAATGTTAATGAGCTGGATTTGGTTAATTAAAATCAGCTTAGAAATGGATAACCGTCTCCCCGAGACGTGTGTGTGTGGGGGGGGGGGAGAGATCTGATAACCACCAGCAAAATAAAAAGCATTAATCGTACCATTAATCAGCAGTGAGATCAAAGGGCTAATCTGAGGGGCGTATTCACTAAACTGAGAATTTGATACGGAGGATGAAACTGTGAGTCCATCATGTAAGAGTAATGAGAATACATTTTTTTTTTAGGGAGAGCATTTTAATATCTTACGATATTTTAATAGAGCAAAGAGGGGCACTGGCATCTTAGGGAACCTACAGCTACCACCTCCATATATTCGGGGGGCGTGTGTCTTTTTAGGGGCTCCTTTATATATCCAAGGTGTGTGGGTGTCTTTTTAGGGGCTCCTCCATATATCCAGGGTGGCGGGTGTCTTTTTAGGGGTTCCTCCATATATTCAGTGTGTGCGGGTGTCTTTATAGGGTTTCCTCCATATATTCAGGGTGTATGGGTGTCTTTTTAGGGGCTCCCCCATATATTCAGGGTGTGCGGGTGTCTTTTTAGGGGCTCCTCCATATATTCAGGGTGTGTGGGTGTCTTTTTAGGGGCGCCCCCATATATTCAGGGTGTGTGGGTGTATTTTTAGGGGCTCCTCCATATATTCAGGGTGTGCGGGTGTCTTTATAGGGTTTTTTTTTACCCGTTCGGCAGCTTGTCGGCTTTTACCAGCGGCTGGCCAGAGCTCTGTTCGGTGGGTCGTCGGCTTTTTTTGGATCGATTTGCCGGTTTAGCTGTGGATCGTCGGATGCATTCACTGGGTTTCCGGCAGTTTTTCTGATCGATTTGGCGTTTTTTCCGTTCGGTTCGGCAGCCTGTTCCCTCACTGAATTCACCACAAGGTCGGCGAATCATACTAGCCGAGGTGCGGGGAACAGGAGAGCACTGAAATGTTGAGGAAATTTTGGGGGTCTCTGAATAACCCTGTAAGTAACATACCTGTATATATATATATCTCCCACCAAATGTGGGCTCGTAGCTAAAGTAATCAATGTTCTTTCTCTGAATGACAGATCCTGAAAGTCCTTTCTCCCCTCGATTGTCACCGCTTGCATTTTCATCTTGCTGTAGCTCATCATTTAGTGAATAATCCCCTTTGAATCGTATAGAGAAGGTAGGTGGAACCCTCTCCAGGTATTGATGGTTTAGCTCAGGGCTGTTAAACTCACAGTCCTCGTCCCCAGATGTTGATGCTTATAATTCCCAAAATTCTTTGCAATAGATCAGGACTGTCAAACCCAGGCCTCACAGATGTTTCTGAACTACAACTCCCATGACTCCCCGGCCATCTATTGCAAGGCTCTCAAACTCATGGTCCCCGAAATTCCTACAATTCCCAGAATCCTTTCTACGCAATAAAATCAGGACTGTCAAGCTGTGCCGCCCCCCCCCCAGGTGTTTCTGAACTACAACTCCCATGATTCTCTGGTCATCTATCGCATTGAAGGAATTCTGGGAATTGTATGCCATTGACATCTTGGGGGCATGACTCTGACAGCCCTGGAAAAGATGGCCAGAGAGTCATGGGAGTTGTAGTTCAGAAACATCTGGGGGAGTCAGCCCTGGTTTAGCTGGAGTTCTATACTTTTTGGCATAGCGCAAGTCGAGCGACGGTGGGGTCGCAAAGTCCGTAGACCGACCACCGTGCCCTCGAAGGGTTAAAACCGGACCGGCTAGGAAAAACCGAGCATAAACACGTAGGAGCCGATTTTTCTGAAGGCTTGCTAATCGGAAATGATGTAGCATCTCTCCGCTCCTGACAGCTCGCGCCTCCCTCATCACCTTTAATTTGGCACCGCGCGCTTTCATAACAAATGCGCCCCGTCAGGAGCAGTCTGCTCCCATTTGGATCCAGCTCCATCCAGACAAATCGGCGACAGCAGATTTAACCTGCGAAAACATTTGCACAAGAAAACATTGATTTGTTTGCAGCAAAGGGAGGGAAGAAAATAGCACGATCTCCCAGTTCCAGCTAATTTCTCGCAATTTTCTATACTTTTATTTTTTTTTTATTTTTTTTTTCTATTTTTTTTCCTGCCCTTTTTTTTTTTTTTTTGTTAACCCACAGAGAAATTATTGGTAGCAGGCCCTGAGAGTAATTAGTGTTACCTCACTCGTGTTTGTACAGATTTAAACAATTTTAACGAATACGCTGTGGTATGCTACATTTTAAAAGTAGCGATTTAAAGATGGGCCAATTTTGCAATAATTCGAGAGACCGTTCAGCGTATTGTCCTTGTTCATTATTTTGTTTTCTTTCCATTTGCTTTTTTAATGTGTCCTTTTTTTATATTATACACCAGTTTGCCAATTTTGTTCTTCATTTTGCTTTTTTTTTTTCTATTTTTTTTGAAACTTTTCTTTAGGTTGCAATGGTTTTAAATTAGCCTTGTTGAACTTATATGTTTGTTTCCCTTTTTTCTCACGTTGAACTTTTAATTTATACACAATTTTGCCATTTTGTTATGCTTGTTTTCAACTTTTCTTCGGTTTTTAATTTTTTCTAGGTGTCAATTAAAAGCCCTTGTCTATTTTTTCTGTTTTCTTTTTGTTACTTTTTAAACTTTCTTTTGTTTTTCTAAACATACACCATTTTGCCATTTGTTTGCAATCATTTTCTCATTCATTCTCTTTTTTAGGTACTTCTTAAAAAAATCTGTAGGTTGCAAATGTTGACAATTATAAAAGTAGTTTATACTGTCTTTTCTTGTGACTTTCCTTTTCTACCTTTTCAGTTTGCAATTCTTTTAAATTATACACCATTTTGACATTTTTTCTTTGTTTTCTTCTTCTTTATTTTTTCTACTTTTTTAGGTCGCAGTTCTTTTAAGGCTGGGGTCAGACCAGCGCACTTTTAACGTGCGTTCTGGCGCACATAATTACGGCCGCACTAGCAGCAGATGCCGGGCAATGACGGCCAATATACGATGTACGGCCACACAAAAGTCCGGCCGTGCAACGCAAGTGGAATTTGAACGCATTTTTCTGAGAACGCTGAACCGCTAGTACTGACGTACTGAGTGCGCAGCTGCGGCATAGCGGCGTGTGTGCGTGATTAGGAGACGTCAGACGCTGCTAATGTCCGGCCAACATAACGTCCAGACACAAAAAGAGTTTTATTGACGATCCGTACAAAATCACGCCCGAAAATGCGCGTCGTCTGACCATTTTTGCGCATTCCGTGAAAAAATACGTCAATGCGTTCGGACGCACTTTTTCACGTTCGCGGGGAAAAATGCTTTCGTCTGACCCTAGCCAAAATTATACCTCGTTCTACCTTTTTTTTTTTCCAGTTTGTTTAAATGATCCAAATATTCACCTTTTGGTGTTTTTTAACAACTAAACCAATATTAATAGCAATAACCATACTGGATTTCTTCCCAAAAATATTTGTTCTAATACATGGATATCATAATATAATAAAATCAAGTCAATGTTCCAAATAACTGACAATTTGTCTTGTTATTTTTTTGTTTTGCTTATTTCTTCACTTTGCAATTTTTCCTTTTTCAGATTTTTTATTTTCATTTATATTTGGTTGTATTTATATTATCATTGTCATTGTCCTTGTTTTAAAGTTTGATGGAAATTATTTTCTAAAATATAATATTAAGAAATTCCAGTTTAACTGCTAATAAGACCAATAAAATACACAAACACTACGTAGTTAAGTGGTGGTTGTTTTGTTACTTTTGGTTTAGTTACACACAGGGTAATTCAAAGAGAATCGAAAGGTCACTGCACGTTCGATGACTTTTCGTTCTCTTCAATTCGGTTCGTTTTGGCGATCCCATTTCGCGACCCTGCGGTGTATTCAGCAAGCACCACAGGGTCCCCGAATTGCAGGGAAAGGTCGCCGCAAACCTGCCGAAAACTAACCGCAAAACCCGACGAATGCACGCCGAAAACCCACAAAAACATCTGGATTAACCCGCCGAAAACACCAGAAAAACCCGAGCAGGAGCCGATCACACGCAGTAGGGATGTGCGTTTCGGGTTTCGGAATTTCGGAATTTTCACGAAATTTCCCGATTCGTGTTTTCGGATGCGGCCGAATTTCCGAAAATTTTTAGATCCGAAAATGGCAGATCCGAAAAGTTTTCCGAGCCGAAACGAAATATTTTCGGAATTTTCGAATGGACTTGAAATGTGTCAAATCGAAATTTATTGCTTTGAAACGAGGAGAACAGACGTTTCGAAAAAACGAAAATTTCCGAAATTACGAAAAGTTGATACAAAAACGAGCAAAGCGACACAAAAATACGAAAAACGGTTGATATTGCGAAAATATGTACAATCCCGAAAAACGAAAATTTCCGAAATTACGAAAAGTCGATACAAAAACGAGCAAAGTGACACGAAAATACGAAAAATGGTCGATATTCCGAAAAAATATGTACACGAAAAACGAATCGAGCCGAACCGAATCGAAACAGAAATCGGTCGAAACGAGCCGAATCGAAAAGTTTAGAAATCTGAAAAATCTAACCGAATCGAACCGAAAAAAAAATCAGTGCACAAGCCTAACACGCAGCGAAGCCGGCGGAAAAAGTCGACACTGCAGACGAATGCAGTGAATAAATTAGCAAAACAGTTTGCTTGAATGTTTGAAAAGTGAAACGCTGTTTGCAAAGAAACTACTGAACGAAAATGTCTGAAATTCACATATAAAATCCAATGAATGAGAATAAAGAGGGCTGTTACAGAAAAAATAAGTAAACTTAAAAAAAATAAAAACAGAAAAATGCTTAAAATATCCTAAAAATCTATAAATAAAGAGACTCTTTACTGCAGAATATTATAATAATGAACGGTTTATTAGATATTGAATTAAAACGGGAATATTTTTAACATTGAAGCCTATGGGATTCTCCTGAATAAATTTGCCGAATGAAACCACCGAATGGCAGGGCATTAGGGGAACCTTTCACTGCTGGTTTGTGTTCTCTGAATAGCCGAAGCAGTGCTTCTCCATGGGGATTCACTGCCCTCGAACAGGCACCGAACAGGCACCATATGTGCAGGCAATTCGCCAGGATTTGGCGACTTGCCTGCTCTCTGGATAGTCGAATGGCCTGGAAAGGTAACCGAACGCTGAATTTCAGCGTTCGGTTACCTATCTCCAGCCATTCGGATCTCTTTGGATAACCTTGATAGTGTTTGTCATTGGTGTGATTTTCTTTTGTTTCACTTGGACCCAGGACATAGTTGAAAACGAGAGAAATCTCAATGTATCCTTCCTGGTAAAATACTTTAAAAATAAATAAATAAATCTTTTCTTTTTTTATTTACGCTTTTTCTATTTACTTAAAAAATTTCTAACTGTTTTCTTTCATTTCTTTACCATACAGAATTTTTTTCGAGACCATGATTTAAAACGTCTTTATGATCAAAATGTAAATTGCACTTAACAAGGGAAGAGAAAATAAAAAGCGTTCTGCACGCAGCCATATGCAGCCTGCTCCCGTGATCCTTAGTAGGTCTGGAGGGTATGTGTAGCAAAATAGTTGCAAATCCGGAGGTCACCCAAGCCGGCTTATAGATATTGGCCGTGTAACAGTAGATACCTTGTTTATAAATGCATTTAAATTTCGACTTGACATCTAAACTGCAATGAAAACCCGAGACCTTATTTGATCCTTGATCGAGTTTTCATGCTCGGGATAGACCTGCATCTATCTTAAGTGGTTTTTAAAATTCCCCCCTGCTGAATTAGTTTTCTGTGAACTATGCAAGAGGTTATGCTATGAATAAACCAACATTTCTACAATAGCAACACAAAGTACGATGGGAGATAAGGGGTGTTTAGTCTATTTGTATCCCATTTCGATTTACGACCCCATACGCCATGTATGAAAATGCATTTTCTTGAGCGTACAGTGTATGATTTTATGCACGGTACCTCCAAAATGTTTGATAACCCTTAAATTGGCAGAGAAGGATTACCAGGCCCAAAGTCAGGAGCAAATAGTACCTAAGCACTTGAACCACCATTGTATGGATGTGCTGAAAACGCAGAACCAAAACCCTCCTAATCTACACAAGGCACCAGATTTTGTAGAGGCTGGACCGTGTTGCGTCATTGAGCAGGAACCAGTAGACTCATTACCAAGATTCTACACTAAATGCATAGACCAGTCCTTGTGGTGCCTGGGATTTACCCACAGAAGAGGATATACGATAAAGTAGTCAAGGTCATCAAGGTCAGGGATAAAGAGACACACAAGGTTAAGAGAGGAGTCTGGTCGGGACACTGGGAAAAAAGAAAAAAAAATCGATGATAGCGAGGTCAGACAGTAAGTCGGGTTGGTACGCAGGGACAATGGTACATAGGACTAACAATCACATACAATACAGAGCAGTGATGGGTCAAGGAAAAAGACAACAGGGCAGTGACCACAGCTTAGGTGTGGGTTTAATGAGGCATTCGGGTCTCTGACTATTCTGATGTCAGTTTTGTGCACCAGAATGTGCGAGTTCAGTGGTGTCGGAATGATGCTTGTGAGTCTGCATCAATTGTGCGGAGGCACAGTGAGAACATATAAATAGGCGTACATACCAAATGTTCTGCATCATAATGGCCGATCGTGTGGAGCAGAATGGCACTGGAGTCAACTGCATCAAGTAGAAGGCAGAAGTGACACAAGGCCATGGTATGAGGTAAGGGGGAATCGCCGGAGCAGGTAGACCTCGCAATGGCAGGAATGTTAGTCTGAGACCAACTGCCGGAATCAAGCAGAAAACCATTGGTCTTAATGTTGTTTGGTATATCTCAATGGCTAACGTTGGCCTGTGGACAAGAGGCAACTGTTAAGATTAAAAAGTATCGGTACTCGTACTCGGTCTTAAAAAAGGTGGTATCGGTGCATCCCTAGCAAAAAATATAAGGTTGTGATTGCAACGTTGGAGGAAGCCATTCTTTACCAATGTCATCAACTGGAGACGACCAAAGTAAAAGTTCGTCGTACAAGGCATTCCATAACTAAAGAATGAATTGTATGTTATAGGTTAGAAGCTAAAATGCTACTTTTCCTACTTGACTGTGTTACCATAGAGTTTGCAGCTCATTTGGAAATTCTCCACAATTTGGAGTTTAATGAAGTCCTGCATGTAACATTTAATTTGACGATGGGGACAAGTTAGTTTTGGTCTCCTTGACTTGCCTACTCCAAGGTATTTGGTGTAACGTCAAACAAGAGGGATTGGATGATGGTATCACTTTTTTGGGGGCCTTGCAGGTCACCTTTTTTGGGGGCCTTGCAGGTTTTGTGAGTGTTTCCATGTGATTTTGCAGAACATACTGTTAGAGAAAACATGCCAATTCCAGACCCTCCTGTTGCCATCAAAATACATTTCCCAGAATCCTTAGCAATCCAGTTATGATTATACTTCTAATCCTTGACTTAGATCTTTGTGCCTTCGTTCGATACATTGACGTAATAACGAAAAGAAACACTGTTTGTACAACGTCTGGAATTGCCTTGGGTTCTGTGTCGTGCCTGGGAGAAACCGGTTACCATTTACAGTTAAAACACGGCATTTTAGCTTTTTCTCCCCTTCACATTTTCTCTGTAAAATTTTATTGACATTTATGATCGCTCCAGTAAGTGTAAGTTTATATATAGTGGGCTGTGGGCTGGGACCGTTCGTTGTGGAAATGATTATTTTGTTTTCTGTACTCGTTTTTTTTTTTCCTTACGAATGAAATGAGGTGTCCCACGGGACAGGCAGGAGCCTGAGGTTGCCCCACCTGAGTCTGTCTTGGGACGGAGCCCATAACGAAGGGAAACGAAAAATAATATTCAGCAGCCAAGAATATCAAGCGCTGCCTCGGTGTTAAATAGCCGAGCTGGGTCCACCCCACACACTGTCTGCTTTCCAAGTGGGTCGCTACCTTCTCCATACAGCGGTGTATTCATCAGGTGCTTGTTACAAGGACGGCATGCTGAACTCCAAGAAACTGTCACCTTCTTGCACAATACTAGAGACAATCACCATGGTTCCTTAACCCTTTGTGTAACCTTTTTCAGGTCAAACAGCAACATTAGGCATTCTTCACTATATAAGACCAATGGATGGATATCACAGTCGGACCTTGGGTTCCTGGAGCCCAAGGTGAATTGTGATGCTGCTCTAGTTGAGCAATTCCCGACCTTCACACCCCAGCTGTTTCTCAACCATCTCATGTTGGTAAGCTAGCCATAAGGCATGCTAAGCCTTCTGGGTCATAAGTTATCCTTCACTGTTCTAGGTGACAAAAAAAGTTATGTTGTGTAATTTTGCTCTTCTGTCCACCACCTGTTCTTCGGAGCAGAGGAGGAAGTACAGCTTCAAGTGTGCTAGACACATTATCAAGCAGTCAATCATCATAGAAATGAGCTTTATCGTACAGTCAGACTCTTATGGGCATGTACAGCTGCTGCCCATTATATGCTCGCCACACTCACGACCTCTTGTCATAGGAAGAAGCAGAATCTGTTGCCTACAGCTGAAACAAAAGTGGAGCAGGATTTTAAGGGCTTATTCAGAAAGGTTTAAATGTCGCGAAATGTGAAGGGCTACTAAAATGGTGTACGGCTTGAAGGAGAAAAGTTACCAGGAAAGGCTTAATGATCTTAACATGTACAGCTTGGAAAAAAGACGAGACAGAGGAGATATGATAGAAACATTTAAATACGTAAAGGGAATCCACAAGGTAGAGGAAGGGAGTATATTTAAAAGGAAACAAAATAGCAAAACAAGAGGACATAGTCTTAGATTAGAGGGGCAAAGGTTTAAAAGTAACATCAGGAAGCATTATTTTACTGAGAGGGTGGTGGATACATGGAACAGTCTTCCAGTTTTAGTGGTAGAGGCCAAAACAGTGCTTGAATTTAAGCAAGCATGGGATAGGCATAAGGCTATCCTAAACAAAAGATAAATCCAGGTAAAGTATCCATGTAATTGGGCGACTAGATGGGCCGAAAGGTTCTTATCTGCCGACATTTTCGATGTTTCTATGTAACCGGACACTGAAATTCAACATAAGGTGCCATTTCGGGGCCATTCGGCTATTCAGAGAGAAGGTAGTTCCAATACTTCGGATCGCATCGGATGCATTTTTTCGGTGTTTTTTTTTGGCCTGACTTGGCTGGGTTTTCAGTGGCTTTTCCTTGCACTCCGGGGACAGGGGTGAATGTTTAATACACCGCAGGATGAAGAACTTTGATTCCCCTGAAGTGCAGGGAACGAGAGAGCACCGAAATGTCGACGACTAACCCCTCTGTATAACCCCGTTAGGGTTATGGGTAACCCAGACACTAACCCTATCCCTAAAACACTAAAAGTCGATAGCTTCCATAAAGTGTCTTAATTTAAATGCATTTGAAAATTTTTGAAGTCTCTCAAAAAACGCTTTCTGATAAATGCTGGAAGGTGTCATATTCGGAAGTGTCAAATTGGACCGTCTTTTCGATCTGGTTACTTAACCATCGCTCTGTTTGATTCCGCATCCACAAGGTGGAGAGGAGACTTAAAATAGAATACACTCTTCATTCACTCCTCCTATGTTTCAACAGATCATGTCCCCCTAAAGCCAAGTCAAACCCTTCATACGCACGATTTCCACATGCTCGTCCAACAACAGCATTCTTACCTTGAGATTTTACCAGAAAAGAATATTGTACTCACTGTGTAGAGGGACATGAATACAAATATTATTATCCTTTATTTATATAGCACCACAAATTCCACAACACTTTACAAGATCAGTGTACAAAGTGTTGATACATTAGAATACCACACATGGATGATAACCTGATTCAAGGAGACCCTGTTCCCAAGGGAACTTACAATCTATGAGATGTACAAGTATTTTTGTGAGGTAGGTGGATCCATATCGTTAGGTTCTTGCCCAAGGACACTCACTGGTGGCGTCTTCTGAGTGGGATCGGGTCGTTTTTCCCTGAATGTAGATCAGTGACCTGGTGGTTAGGTTGAACCCGTTTTCCCGTAAAGTCGAGACTTGCTTCTCCACAGTTGTATTGGAGCGATGTGCTGAATGGGATTTGACTTGCTTCTCTACAGTCGAAAGGCCAGAAACATTACCACTGGACTCCACAGACGATATTTCATTTTATGACCTGTGTTTGTGTCACACCTCAGATTCACCTGCATCCACCACATTTTCCAAGTCGGATTGTTGAGGCACGGTCCTGCATTGTAAGAGTGAACTACCATCGGAAGTTATCCATGTTGCAAGGATGCATCCCATATTCCAGACACGTGACCTGATTGACATAAATACCAGGAGAATAAGGCAACCATTATGGTTTGACACTCGCCGTGAACATTCTCACGACTGGGAAACCATTATTACTCAAGGTATTTTATGTGAAACTCACTAGTATTTTCAGAAAACGTACCTCCTATGTTGAACACATTCCATCACACGTTGACACTGCACATTGTTGCTAACAGGTTTCAATGTTGTTTTGGATCTTCTTCTAAATGTTATCGACTAAGGCGTCAATCGTGTGGGGTTTGTTAACAGCTGTGCTGTTGTTGTGGCTGTGCTGCCACCTAACAGCTGCTTGCAGCATGTGCTATGATGGGATGTGCTCAACATAAGAGGAGGTACCTTTCCTGAAACTCTCATTAATTCCCATTAATTTGTTTTTGAACTATAAACGAAAACTTTGGGTTTAGGTCTATATGAATCACCTTGTATTTATTTATTATTATTTTTTTACATGAACTACAGAAGAAACCACACTTTCTAATCTAAGCGAATTAGTATTATTAGAATTAGTACTATTAGAATAGTATTATTATGCGGTTACTGAATTTTTTTAAATAAATTATGAATTAATGATTATGTTTCTACATAAATACAAAAATATAAATAATATAAAAAGATAATATAAATTATAAATATAAAATCCTTCAGAAATAAATAACTTTCAAAACTTTTTTCTTTTTTCCCCCCTGTCTCTCTCTGTCATCTCCTATAAATCCATGCTTTGTCATGAGCTCGGAGTCAATTATAGGTGTAAAATTGTTAAACAAGTTTAAAACCCCTAATCATTATAAATTATTACAGCTTATCTTCTTCTTTTTTTTTCTACCTTACTTGTAAAACCTGCACAGTGCTGACATCATGAGAAGAAAAAAAAATAATTATTTTTTAAAAATATCCCCTAAATCCGCCTTAGAAACCTGGAACATTCGACAACTTCAGCTTTATTAATATAATTTACCCCATAACTTTCAGAGCTTACGAAATAGAATTATTTTTTTTTATTGGTGGTGTGTGACCTCACTCCCTCCCACAATGCAGATTCTGTGAAACCAGACCTTAAGCGTCCTTAGGCAATGCGCCGAAGCTGAAACCTAATCCCGCGTTGGACTTTTGTGAAAATTAAACCTTTTTAGAGGATTATGGATAAATGCGATAGGGTTTTTCTGCTCACCTACTCGATGACAGATTCCCTCTTTCCTGCAATTTAAAGCGCCTTATTATTACGCCACCTGTGTACCTGACCAGCTTACTCTGTGTTAAGCAAAAAAAAAAGATATCACGGACACCCCCCCCCCATGAATATTATCAGTCAAAAGAAAAGAATGGGCTGAACATGCTTATCTTGTGTAACTTTTATTTTCTCTTAAAATTTAACTTCATATTGTCAAATAAGGTCATCAACCTGTGCGTCTCTGCTTAATAAAGGATGTGTGTGTGTGTGTGTGGATTGGAGGTACAGCAATGGTATACAGGCAATTAGGGATGTGCGTTTCGGGTTTCGGAATTTCGGAATTTTCACGAAATTTCCCGATTCGTGTTTTCGGATGCGGCCGATTTTCCGAAAATTTTTAGATCCGAAAATGGCAGATCCAAAAAGTTTTCCGAGCCGAAACGAAAAAAAATTGGAATTTTCGAATGGACTTGAAATGTGTCAAATCGAAATTTATTTTTGCTCTATTCATGATTTCGGTTCCATTCGTGATTTCGGTTCCATTTCGGTAATTCTGGACATCGTATATTTAACTATTATCGGTTATATCGCTAATTCTGTAAATTTTGTATTTGTAAATGCGTATCACTTGTTTCTTGTGGCATTCGGGTCAGTTTAGCGTTTTTTAAATCGTTTTGTTCATTTTTTTTGTACCTTGGCTTTAATACCATTTTAATATGATCAAATAAAGTTGTGAAATGTATATTCAATTATTCAGAAGAAAAAAAGGATCTTTATTTAATAAAAAAAAACACGATACAATCGCCAGAATTATCGTAGACACTTTGAAATGAGGAGAACAGACGTTCCGAAAAAACGAAAATTTCCGAAATTTCCGAAAAGTCGATACAAAAAACGAGCAAAGTGACACGAAAATACGAAAAATGGTCGCTATTCCGAAAAAAAATTGTACACGAAAAACGATTCGAACCGAATCGAAACAGAAATCGGTCGAAACGAGTCGAATCGAAAAGTTTAAACATCCGAACCAAATCGAACCAAATCGAACCGAAAAAAAAAATCGGTGCACAAGCCTACAGGCAATGGGATTGAAGGTACAGAGTAATATAGTAGATTAGGTATACAGGCGTTGGAATTGGAGTTCCAAATAGATACAGTAAATTCCATAGATGGGGTATACAAGCATTGGGATAAAAGGCACAGTAGATTCCATAGATGGGGTATACAAGCATTGGGATAAAAGGCAGAGTAGATTCCATAGATGGGGTATACAAGCATTGGGATAAAAGGCAGAGTAGATTCCATAGATGGGGTATACAAGCATTGGGATAAAAGGCAGAGTAGATTCCATAGATGGGGTATACAAGCATTGGGATAAAAGGCAGAGTAGATTCCATAGATGGGGTATACAAGCATTGGGATAAAAGGCAGAGTAGATTCCATAGATTGGGGTATACAAGCATTGGGATAAAAGGCAGAGTAGATTCCATAGATGGGGTATACAAGCATTGGGATAAAAGGCAGAGTAGATTCCATAGATTGGGGTATACAAGCATTGGGATAAAAGGCAGAGTAGATTCCATAGATTGGGGTATACAAGCATTGGGATAAAAGGCAGAGTAGATTCCATAGATGGGGTATACAAGCATTGGGATAAAAGGCACAGTAGATTCCATAGATTGGGGTGTACCGGCATTGGAATAAGGGGTATCGTAGATGTAGTAAAAGGGGTATATTGGCATTGGGATAAGAGATACAGAGGATTCAGTAGATGGGGTATACGATCATGGAAAGGAGCCTCTATCCTACTCAGAAGACGCCACCAGCGAGTGTCCTTGGCAAGACACCTAACGAGATGGATGCACCTACCTCTCAAAATACTTGTAAGTGTCATAGATTGTAAGTTCCCTTGGGACCAGGGTCCCCCTGAATCAGGTCATCATCCATGTATGGTATTCTAATGTATCAACCTCTTGTACACTGATTCTGTAAAGCGCTACGGAATATGCGGCGCTATATAAATAAAAGGATGATAATAATAATAATCATGAGGTATACAGGCATTGGGACTGAGGTACAATAGATGCAGTAAATGAGGTATACAGGCATTGGGACTGAGGTACAATAGATGCAGTAAATGAGGTATACAGGCATTGGGACTGAGGTACAATAGATGCAGTAAATGAGGTATACAAGCATTGGGACTGCGGTACAATAGATGCAGTAAATGAGGTATACAGGCATTGGGACTGAGGGTACAATCGATGCAGTAAATGAGGTATACAGGCATTGGGACTGAGGTACAATAGATGCAGTAAATGAGGTATACAGGCATTGGGACTGCGGTACAATAGATGCAGTAAATGAGGTATACAGGCATTGGGACTGAGGTACAATAGATGCAGTAAATGAGGTATACAGGCATTGGGACTGAGGTACAATAGATGCAGTAAATGAGGTATACAGGCATTGGGACTGAGGTACAATAGATGCAGTAAATGAGGTATACAGGCATTGGGACTGAGGTACAATAGATGCAGTAAATGAGGTATACAGGCATTGGGACTGAGGTACAATAGATGCAGTAAATGAGGTATACAAGCATTGGGACTGCGGTACAATAGATGCAGTAAATGAGGTATACAGGCATTGGGACTGAGGTACAATCGATGCAGTAAATGAGGTATACAGGCATTGGGACTGAGGTACAATAGATGCAGTAAATGAGGTATACAGGCATTGGGACTGAGGTACAATCGATGCAGTAAATGAGGTATACAGGCATTGGGACTGAGGTACAATAGATGCAGTAAATGAGGTATACAGGCATTGGGACTGCGGTACAATAGATGCAGTAAATGAGGTATACAGGCATTGGGACTGAGGTACAATAGATGCAGTAAATGAGGTATACAGGCATTGGGACTGAGGTACAATAGATGCAGTAAATGAGGTATACAGGCATTGGGACTGAGGTACAATAGATGCAGTAAATGAGGTATACAGGCATTGGGACTGAGGTACAATAGATGCAGTAAATGAGGTATACAAGCATTGGGACTGCGGTACAATAGATGCAGTAAATGAGGTATACAGGCATTGGGACTGAGGTACAATCGATGCAGTAAATGAGGTATACAGGCATTGGGACTGAGGTACAATAGATGCAGTAAATGAGGTATACAGGCATTGGGACTGCGGTACAATAGATGCAGTAAATGAGGTATACAGGCATTGGGACTGAGGTACAATAGATGCAGTAAATGAGGTATACAGGCATTGGGACTGCGGTACAATAGATGCAGTAAATGAGGTATACAGGCATTGGACTGAGGTACAATAGATGCAGTAAATGAGGTATACAGGCATTGGGACTGAGGTACAATAGATGCAGTAAATGAGGTATACAGGCATTGGGACTGAGGTACAATAGATGCAGTAAATGAGGTATACAGGCATTGGGACTGAGGTACAATAGATGCAGTAAATGAGGTATACAGGCATTGGGACTGAGGTACAATAGATGCAGTAAATGAGGTATACAAGCATTGGACTGCGGTACAATAGATGCAGTAAATGAGGTATACAGGCATTGGGACTGAGGTACAATCGATGCAGTAAATGAGGTATACAGGCATTGGGACTGAGGTACAATAGATGCAGTAAATGAGGTATACAGGCATTGGGACTGCGGTACAATAGATGCAGTAAATGAGGTATACAGGCATTGGACTGAGGTACAATAGATGCAGTAAATGAGGTATACAGGCATTGGGACTGAGGTACAATAGATGCAGTAAATGAGGTATACAGGCATTGGGACTGAGGTACAATAGATGCAGTAAATGAGGTATACAGGCATTGGACTGAGGTACAATAGATGCAGTAAATGAGGTATACAGGCATTGGGACTGAGGTACAATAGATGCAGTAAATGAGGTATACAGGCATTGGGACTGCGGTACAATAGATGCAGTAAATGAGGTATACAGGCATTGGGACTGAGGTACAATAGATGCAGTAAATGAGGTATACAGGCATTGGGACTGAGGTACAATAGATGCAGTAAATGAGGTATACAGGCATTGGGACTGAGGTACAATAGATGCAGTAAATGAGGTATACAGGCATTGGGACTGCGGTACAATAGATGCAGTAAATTAGGTATACAGGCATTGGGACTGAGGTACAATAGATGCAGTAACTGAGGTATACAGGCATTGGGACTGAGGTACAATAGATGCAGTAAATGAGGTATACAGGCATTGGGACTGAGGTACAATAGATGCAGTAAATTAGGTATACAGGCATTGGGACTGAGGTACAATAGATGCAGCAAATGAGGTATACAGGCATTGGGACTGAGGTACAATAGATGCAGTAAATGAGGTATACAGGCATTGGGACTGAGGCCCCGTTCACACTGTGCGATTTGAAAATCGCGCGACTTTCAGCACGATTTTCATATTCGCGACATGGTGCGATAATGTCGCGCGACATCGCTGTTTTGTGCGATTTTTGCAAAGCACCACCAATACAAATCGCAGATAGCAAATCGCAAAAAAAGGGTCATGTACCAGTGACATGCTTCTGTGACGCGCGACATGCGACGTCGTGCGACATTGTGTGGCCAGATGTGAACAGCTCCATTGAAATGCATTGGAGAAGCCACAAAGCGCGACGTCGCGCGGATTTTGCTGCGATTTCGCGGCAAAATCCTCGCGATAAATCGCACAGTGTGAACGGGGCCTAAGGTACAATAGCTGCAGTAAATGAGGTATACAAGCATTGGGACTGCGGTACAATAGATGCAGTAAATTAGGTATACAGGCATTGGAACTGAGGTACAATAGATGCAGTAAATGAGGTATACAGGCATTGGGACTGAGGTACAATAGATGCAGTAAATGAGGTATACAGGCATTGGGACTGAGGTACAATAGATGCAGTAAATGAGGTATACAGGCATTGGGACTGAGGTACAATAGATGCAGTAAATGAGGTATACAGGCATTGGGACTGAGGCCCCGTTCACACTGTGCGATTTGAAAATCGCGCGACTTTCAGCACGATTTTCATATTCGCGACATGGTGCGATAATGTCGCGCGACATCGCTGTTTTGTGCGATTTTTGCAAAGCACCACCAATACAAATCGCAGATAGCAAATCGCAAAAAAAGGGTCATGTACCAGCGACATGCTTCTGTGACGCGCGACATGCGACGTCGTGCGACATTGTGCGGCCAGATGTGAACAGCTCCATTGAAATGCATTGGAGAAGCCACAAAGCGCGACGTCGCGCGGATTTTGCTGCGATTTCGCGGCAAAATCCTCGCGATAAATCGCACAGTGTGAACGGGGCCTAAGGTACAATAGCTGCAGTAAATGAGGTATACAAGCATTGGGACTGCGGTACAATAGATGCAGTAAATGAGGTATACAGGCATTGGGACTGAGGTACAATAGATGCAGTAAATTAGGTATACAGGCATTGGACTGAGGTACAATAGATGCAGTAAATGAGGTATACAGGCATGGGACTGAGTACAATAGATGCAGTAAATGAGGTATACAGCATTGGGACTGAGGTACAATAGATGCAGTAAATTAGGTATACAGGCATTGGGACTGAGGTACAATAGATGCAGTAAATGAGGTATACAGGCATTGAGACTGAGGTACAATAGATGCAGTAAATGAGGTATACAGGCATTGGGACTGAGGTACAATAGATGCAGTAAATGAGGTATACAGGCATTGGGACTGTGGTACAATAGATGCAGTAAATGAGGTATACAGGCATTGGGATTGGAATTACAGTGTGTCCTTTGCTGGTAACTCCTCCTCCTCATTGCCTCTATCTGTTGGTGTACCTCAAGGCTCTGTCCTTGGTCCTCTGCTCTTTTCCATCTACACCTCCTCCCTGGGCAAAATCATCAACAGATTTGGCTTCAATTACCACCTCTACGCTGATGACACTCAGATCTACCTCTCTACCCCTGATCTCTCTCCCCCTGTCCTTTCAAAAGTCAGTGACTGTTTATCTGGCATCTCCTCCTGGATGGCCTCCCACCACCTAAAGATCAACATGTCGAAGACTGAACTCCTACTTATTCCTCCCTCCAATGCCTCCCCACCTCCTGACTTCTCTATCACGGTGGAGGGTATCACCATTTCCCCATCAAACCAAGTTCGCTGTCTTGGAGTTACACTTGACTCTGCTCTTTCCTTCATCCCCCACATCAAGTCTCTTTCCTCCTCCTGCCGATACCAACTGCGTAATATTTCCAGAATTCGGCCATTTCTTACCGCTGTCGCCACAAAACAACTCATACACGCCCTGGTAATCTCCCGACTCGACTATTGCAATAATCTCTTATCTGGCCTCCCTCTGTCCCGCCTCTCCCCCCTACAATCCATCCTGAACGCCTCCGCCAGACTAATTCACCTCACCCGCCGCTCTGTCTCTGCCGCTCCCCTCTGCGAGTCCCTTCACTGGCTCCCCATCCACTGCAGAATTAAGTTCAAAATCCTTATCCTTACCTACAAAACCCTCACTAACTCAGCTCCCCACTACCTGTCCTCACTAATCACCAAATACACCCCAGCCCGCTCCCTAAGGTCAAACAGTGACCTGCGCCTAGCTTCTCCCCGCATCACCTCTTCCCATGATAGACTGCAGGATTTCTCACGCGCAGCCCCCACTCTCTGGAACGCTCTCCCTCGTACTGTCAGACTTTCCCCTAACTTCTCTTCCTTCAAACGCTCCCTTAAAACGTTCCTATTTAGGGAAGCCTACCACCCAACTCACTGACGCAATCATCAATCACTCTAACCTTACAGTCCTCTCCTCCTGTTTCCAACCCCAACCTCCCAGATTGTGAGTTCCTACGGGAATAGGGCCTCATCTCCTCCTGTACTGTTTGTCAAATGTTGTTCAATGTATTGTAACCCTGTCTATACTGTGCTTATTGTACAGCGCTGCGGAATATGCTGGCGCTTTATAAATAAAGAATAATAATAATAATACAGTAGATACAGTAGATGGGGCATGCAGGCGTCAGGATTGGAAGTACAGTAGATGGGGTATACATGCACTGTAATTTAAGGTACAGTAGATACAGTATACAGGCGTTGTGATAAAAGGTGCAGAAGATACTGTAGATGAGGTATGCAGGCATTGGAATTGGAAGTACAGTAGATGGGGTATACAGGCATTAAAAAAGGACATTAAATACAATAGATTGGGTGTAGAAGGTACAGTAGATACAGTAGATGGGCTATACAGGAATTGGAATAAAAAATACAGAGGATACAGTAGATGGGCTATATGGGAAATGGGATTGGAGGTAGAGTAGATGAGTTATACAGGAATGAGGATTGGAGGTATAGTAGAAACGGTATATGGTTTATACAGGAATTAGGATTGGAGGTACAGTAGATTTAGATGATTGGGTATACAGGCATTGGGCTAAAAGGCAGGGTAGAAAAACTGAGAGATAGGGGTAGCATTTGAGCATGTCAGGATTCATGGACAGTTTTGAAATCTGCCCTCTCTGACGGCAGTAGGCACATTCCCTGTCTGCTCCTTTAAGGGATTTTCAATGTCACACATTCAATATCCCTTTGTGCAAACAGGGACACAGGCCCTTTTACAAAATCTGAGGGCTCCCGGCCTTTGATTGGCTAGCTGACAATGACATGTTTGAGGTGGTTGGGGCAGTTTAAGAGTGAGGTGACCACCTTATTAGGCAAAATAAGTTCAGTAAGTTAAATGCATAAGTGGACAGAGTTAAACTGTTTATATGGCAGGCAGAGTCAATTTTAAGATAGGTCGTCTGGCACCAAACACCACTGGTAAAGACTAAAGAGCTGTAAATTCACAGGCATTTTAATAAACCCTTTCTGGGCGATAGCTGGCTGATTTGCATATGGTTAACCCTCCTCTGTAATGGCACCATTGAGCTAAAACCTTGTGAGTCCTGAGTATGGACCACCATAGGGCAGGCCACTTATGCTGTTACCCATTCTCAGGATACTCACAAACTTTGTGACATCGCCCATTCTTAGGGTCTTCACATACTTTTCTTCCTTGAAAGTATTTCCATAAATATTGGTGGTTCACTTGTAGAGATAGAGATAACCAGGTCTTTCCATGGACCAAGGAAGCAACACGATGCATTCTCGCACTTGATGACTCTCGCAAACATGGTGGATCTAATGGCAATCTGGATCTGACCAACTAATTCTGTGCGTCTACCAAGGTGGCTTGGTGACTATCAATAAGGTACCAGTAACCATCAAACATGGCATACAAGTCACTTTAGGCATAACATTATGTCATAATGGCTCCACACGCATCACCACAGCTTAGAAAGTATACAAAATGATTGCCAATAGTGGATATTTCTAATATGGAATGGTTGTTCCTCGGAGAACCTCATCTGAACCCTGGTTATAGTCTCATGTACTTGTTTTATTATTCAGCATGACATGGCATACCTATGAAATTGTTGCATCATTGCAGACATATATATTATGATGTCAATGCTCGTGGCCATATAATCTGCATAGGCAGCAGATGGAAGCAATTAATCTATTATTTTCCTTCTTTTAATCCCGTGAACCCTGCTATGGCTATAGGGTGTTTCTACCTGCTGCTTCCAATAACTGCAGGTATGAGCGAATATTTTTTTCTTTCAAATAAATACTTTGTCTGTTTATATTTCTCGCTAATCCGAAACCCTCCTACTCAGTTATTTGTGACAGCCGGAACCCAAAGGGGACCATTTATGAGGTTTGTTCCCAAGCAGTGTTCCTTGTCGCTGATACGAAGTGGCATATCCAGCTATTAGCCGTTGTCCAAACCTTACAGATCGCACTGCGTCCATAACATAATATTTACCAGGCGCGTCTTGTGCTACAGCTTGCCGCCAACATCAATTACCCATTTTTAAGAGACTGGTTCCTGGTTTAATCTTGTTAGAAGTTTGCTCTATTTCAAGCATCTTCTTCTCGAAGTTCTACCAATAGTTATCCAATTAGGTGCATGGCAATTTAAGACGTGATTTCATACTGGACGTTCCACACGACCATCAAAGAACATTGCCGAAACACATCATATATTATTTAGTAAAATCGGGATTCCTGGCAAATTCCCAATGGGATTTAAAAACTGTTATGATCAGAGCAACCAATTCAGAATCATTATTCCTATTCGGTTTCCTTTATTTTGGATATCGTCACCAAAAATTTCTGATTTTCAGTATTTTATATTGTTGTATGTGTTTGGACAAGATGAAAGAGTGAGATCTACAAAAGGAAATTCGCCTCGCTTCGACCATACTATAGAACCCTGTTTGATATCTCATTGACTGATATGTGGACAACTGGACAGACTGGAACAACGCTGGAAAAAAGAACCAACCAATTTCTCAAGAATACACTATGTTCAAAGAGTCCAACGTATGTGTGAGATCAAAGAGTCGTCATTAAAGAGATTTCAATTTTCTAAAATTGCTATGTTGGCTAGAGTTTCCTGATAAGTGAATTCAGTTGGTCATTGTGTTATGTGAATGTCTCCCCTTTTCCTCTTGGTTGCTCATGGCAGCTTTGACTGACCTACAAAGAGGAGGTCTTCACTCTGCCCTGTAGGTTGCCAAGTAGTAGCCACTAGAGTGGACTGGTATGTAGGGGTTAGTGTAGGTTCAATCCCTCGAGAAGGCTGGACCACAACTCAACTTGATGTTTCTCTGTCTAGCTCGGAAAACAATTCTTTAGAGCTCATCGACTTCCTCAAAGATCCGTCTACTTAAGATCCAATGGTCTACCACAAAGATTTTCTCAATTTACTCGAGATCTCATTATTTTCATCAGAGCCACAGGTCTACATGGCAATTTATAGTCTTCATCAAAAAACCTTTACTCTCTTTGAACTCCCACCATCAACATCACAGAGCCAACACTCAACTGTTTGAGATCACATTGTCTCCATCAGTCACCAATCTTCTTGAGATCACTGTCTCTTGTCAACTAAGGACATTAATGGATCTCAACAGCCAGGCCATGAGGGGCTGGCACTACTACTGAAAGGGGCTCATTATATGATATTTTTGCTTGAGCCATACTAGGGTAATTCCATTTCGGATTTGACCGCAACACCTTTTTGGGCAACGAGTATGTCAACTCACACTTGCCAGCAAGTCCACATTCCTATATTTACAACCATGAGAAGATGGCGGTTCTGTTGTAATGCAGCAGCTGCTAGTGACTTTTGAGTTTCCCAGCAGCAATTTGTGTACGTGAGCTCGCTACTGTATCATCATTGCAATTTTGGGGCTTATCGATTCTAGGCCGTCATTTTGCGACCAGTTAACGATGCAAAGCTCTGCTATGTCGAAGAGATGGGTCACTAGAGTATGCAATGGTAATTACCTGCATTACCTGAGGTTCAGAATACCAACACCATCATCAAACTTAGTCGATCCTTACACCAAGTCCTGCCCCCACCATTACAAATAATGTGGTCCTACTCTTCATGACCATACCATCCCTTTCGGCCAAGGATTTCAAACTCCGGTTGCAGGTGCTGATGGCCTACAATTTATAGTAACTTTCTAATACACTCAATGACCAGAGACTCATGGGAGTTGTAGTTTAGCATCATCTAAGGAGCAGAGTTTGAGGTCCCGGATTTAAGTATCGAGTAGTTATTTCAGTGTCTGCTAGTAGTATTCATTATCTGCAAGCTTTTATGGAAACAGGTGGTCAAGGGTACCCATAATATTCTGTTAATAAACAATCAGTTCAAAAATACATCTTTATTTCATGTATTTGACTTCATTGCTGTTGTTTTTCTGTCCTCACTTCTTAGCGTAAAGCACAGAGTTTTACAATTACACAGTGGAAATCATAACAATGTTCATAATCAAAATTATGTGCGTTGGTTACCCCGACTGTCGACGTTGTGGTTACTCCTGGCGACTGAAATGTCAGTTATGAGATGCAAATTATTGTGTTAATTTAGCAGTCATGCCAGTGACACGGAGGTTAATACCGCTCAAACGCAAATGTTATTTTATTCTTTTTTTGTTATTTTTACATGGAAAAATTTCTCACTTCTTTAAATTTCAAGGGAAAATGCCCGTCGGCCACTGGAGAAACGCTTAGGTGCTGAGCCGCTCGGAGATTTGCATAATTTGCTTCTAGGAAAACAAAGCCATCGAATTTCCGATAATTGCAAAATTTCAGCCACATTGGGCAGGGGTCAGAGGGGAAATGTAAAGGCTGCGTGCCATCTGGGAAAGGGTCAGCCTAACCTTGTTGTTGGAGGGGGCCTTGTCAAATGCAATATCTGTCAGGGGAACATAGGCAGTTATGGCACTATGTCACATAGAGGAAAGTCAACCAGAGTGACCTGAAATGTACGGTAATACCCACGGTGTTCCCTTCAAGCGATAATATTCTAACATCAAAACAGGAAACAGCTATTTAAAACTAATTTAAATCTAAAAATGCTGTGACGTTTGCAGGTGCTTATTGTAAGGGAATGGGATGTCAGTATGATCGTTTCAGTGTATGATTAGGCATGCAACCACACTATATTTTCAGAGAAATTATCACCTACTCAACCTTCTAAATCTGCATGTGGTATTGAAATAAACACAAAAAATATACTTAAGCCCCAGTTAAAATATAGATGACAAAAAACTACAGTGAGCAGCTATCCAAAAGAAACCCTGAACAAGCACAAATCATAATTTAAATGTAATTACAAATCCTAACCCTAAAACTAACCCTAACCCTAAAACAAGCACAAATAGTAATCTAAATCATAATTACAAACCCTAAAACAAGCACAAAAAGTAATCTAATCATAATTACAAACCCTAACCCTGAAACTAACCCTAAAACTTATTCTAAAACGAGCACAAATAATAATCTAATCATAATTACAAACCCCAACCCTAAAGAACCCTAAAACAAGCACAAATAGTAATCTAATCGTAATTACAAATCCTAACCCTAAAACTAATCCTTAAACGAGCACAAATAGTAATCGAATCCTAATTGCAAACCCTAAAACTAATCCTAAAACTAGCACAAATAGTAATCTAATAGTAATTACAAACCCTAACCCTAAAACTAATCCTAAAATTAACACAAATAGTAATCTAATCCTAATTAGAAACCCTAACCCAAAAATTAACCCTAAAACAAGTACAAATAGTAATCTAATAGTAATTCCAAACCCCAAAATCAACCATAAAACAAGCAAATAGTAATTTAATCGTAATTAAAACCCTTAACCTTAAAACATGCACAAATAGCAATCTTACCCTAACTACAAAGTACCCTAACCCTAAAATCTGATAGCTTCTGAAAAATGCTCCACTAGAGTTGCCACCAATGCTCCAACAAAGACACAAGGTATCAAATAGAAAATCACCATTGTTGCAACTACAGTGAACATCTATCCAAGAGAAACCCTAACCCTAAAACAAGCACAAAGAGTAGTCTAATTGCAATTACATATCCTAACCCTAGAAATAACCCTAACCCTAAAACAAGCGCAAATAAGAATCTAACCATAACAGACTTGTACACTTAAGTTGCGCAGAGCTATGGATCGGAGCTGTGCACACAAGTGCAGAACTGCCTCTATCAAAATGTTTTCTATAGTGGGGGGCTTCAGAGGGTGACGTTGGCATGCTCTACATGCTGATGTCAATAGTACCCGATCTGGTGACCGGCAGCTGGGAAATTCAAAATTCCAGCTGCTGTGGACACTTGGTGGCGTGGAGGAAACTCATCTGCTTCACCCCACATTTCCAGATTGAAGCAATGGGGGGTACTCTACACATCCAGGAGACATTAAAATATAAAGTGGTCAGGATGAGTAGACTCTCCCTTTAAAACAAATAGTTTTTCCACCTGGAAACAAAAATTTGGGGCCAGTCCTGGTAATATGGAGCCTTTACACCAAAAGACAAGAGGCAAAGCTTCCAAATCATCACACTGAGGGTCATGCACCAGCATGGAACGTGTTCTAATCTGCTTGATGCCTGTAGAATATTAAATATAAATTTGCAACAGGCAACGCGTCCGAGCTCCACCAAGGCTAGAACAGGAGATGTTTTCCCTGATGACTCTCGAAATTATTAATAGTTGGGAAATTACTTCCCAGACTAATAAGAGATGATTCATATGTTGTACTATTAAAGTAGACACGGTTGTGTCATCTTCTGGTTTCACCTTGATCATGGGTGGGATTGTGAACGGAAAACCGAATTAAACTATTGACGGCTAAAAATAAATCTCGGCAGAGAAATGACTTCCCAGAGACTTGTCCCCACACGAATATTCCTACTGATCCAAAGTGAGAAACATTGATTCGTCAGCACGTTGCACAGCAAGATCCCAGCTATCCGAGAGAGAGACCACAAGCTCAAAGTGCTCTCGAACGCAATAATACCTTTGGTCTTTAACCAAGTCAGCATCTCAGTATCCAATGGGAAAGTTGGCACCTTTGTGGACGGAGCTGTGGACAACACATCAAAAAAAGTCATGGAATGAAGGTTTCCTCACATACAGACGCTAGGTAAAATAGTCACTCATATGTGATGTGAAAAATGGCGCACTCATGTCATTTTTTTTCAGTGCATCTTAGCACCATACTCACCTCGACAAAAAATGGAGCAGCATATGATGCTTGCGTCAATAAATGGACAATTTTTTTAAGGAACAGATGCGACGAGAGTCTACATTTTTATAAGCAACAGAATCTGCTCCATTTTTGGGCAAAATGGTTAAATATTAAATTTTTTGAACTCTGGCACTCATCCATCATATGATAATTATCCGTGGAGCACTATCTCCGTGAATCTACTGGTTCTAAGCTAAAAAAAAATGAAAACTAGGGTAGAAAAGATGGACAAGGAGATATCAGACCCAAGGAATGCCTCCTTTCCTGTAGCTATGGTTACCCTGGTCCTCAGGATGATGCACCACCACCACATATTGTTTAATTTTCCATAATAACTTCAATTACGGCAAAAAAAATCTGTGAATTGAAGTCAAGTCTCCGTATCCAACATTAACTAAATAGATAACATTTTGGAGGATGTTCCTGAAATATTAAATTCTTAAACGGTGACACGTGCAAAATGTTAATTTAACGCACTTTACACATCCTCTAATAATAATAATAAGACAAAATACTGGGCTTGGTGAAGTTTGCTCTCAGTGCATTTCAGCAGCACATTGAGTATGTGACTTGGTGAGAACCGAGGAGGACTCTTTGACCCCTTGGGAGCCGTCGTTAGATCTGATTGTCTAATTGTTACATAATAAGCAGCTCAATCTGTTTGCTTAGAGCAATAGCGAAATTACGAAGGTTTTCTTTGAAAATGTCAAAGCTCCCACCCCATTATCCATTGACCTCCGAGGAGGGCCCTGCTGCCCCAACGGAGGCGACAAAACAACTCAAGGAGCAAAGATTTTGCTAAGAAAATATCACTTTCATGAACTTGGGCATCCTGGTCGGAGGGAGGGAATAACTAGATATGTCCCCTGCTGCCTGACACCTATTTTAGGGATACACAGGGCCGCCATCAGATTTCTCCAGGGGCCCGTACTGTACCAATGATCGGGGCCCCCCTTCCCTCTGCTGCCCATTTCATTAAACAAATAAAGAATAAAAAATATTGCCCCCTCTGCTTCTTACCTTATTTCCAGGGAATGGGCTAAATACCTGGTGGAAGAGCATTCACTCTGAATCTCTACCGGCTGCAGACCATTCCAAATCGCTCCCGCAGAGTGCACTGACCAGTTGCTGTGGCCCCACGGGAAATTTGTTGGTATCTTGGTGGTTCCCATGCTGGGTGACATGATAGGACCTTTATATGTGTTACACTTAGACAAGATGACCATTGCTTGGCAAGGGCCAGGCCCGCTGGTTCCATGGGGCCCCTGAACATTTCATTGGCTGTCACCCCCCCCCCCATGGCAGCCCTGGCGATTCATACTGTGTATATATAAATAAAAACCAGGGACTAAGCCAAGAAAGAAGGCTGCTCAGTATTCCTGGCAACAGTCCATCAAGCAGAGTGCCAGGAAAATACCGAAAGTACCAAACCACCAATGCCACCCAACTGGTACTACAACTTTAATGCCACCTCTCCATTGAGTGAAGAAAGAAGAGTGACACATCCACCTTAAGTTCTGTGTTGTGATTTTTTTTTTAACAATTTAGATTTTTTTTTCAACTTCAAGAGGTTTCTTTTGTGGAAACCAAAGATTAAACTTACATTGTAGGTAAAGGGTCCCAGTCACATGACACGTTCCATCAGTAATTCTACAACTAGAAAGTCTATCTAGCAGGGTAATTCAAAGAGAATCGAAAAGTCACTGCACGTTCGGTGATTTTTCGTTCTCTTCAATTCGGTTTGTTTTGTCGATCCCATTTCGCGGACCCTGCGGTGTATTCAGCAAGCACCACAGGGTCCCCGAAATGCAGGGAAAGGCCGCCGCAAACCCGATGAAAACTCACCGCAAAACGAGGGCGAATGCACACTGAAACCCGCAAAAACATCTGGATTAACCCACCGAAAACGCCAGAAAAACCCAAGCAGGAGCCGATCACACGCAGCGCCGGAAAAAGCCGACACCACAGATGAATGGAGTGAATAAATTAGAAATTAGCTTGAATGTTTGAAAAGTGAAACGCTGTTTGCAAAGAAACTACTGAGCGAAAATGTCTGAAATTCACATATAAAATCCTATGAATGATAATAAAAAGGGCTGTTACAGAAAAAATAAATAAACTAAAAAAATAAAATAAACAATATCGATTTTTAAAAAAAAAAAAATCCAGAAAAATGCTTAAAATATCCTAAAAAATCTATAAATAAAGAGACTCTTTACTGCAGAATTTTATAATGAACGGTTTATTAGATATTGAATTAAAACGGGAATATTTTTAACATTGAAGCCTATGGGATTCGCCTGAATAAACCTGCCGAATTAAACCACCGAATGGCAGGACATTAGGGGAACCTTTCACTACTGGTTTGTGTTCTCTGAATAGCCGAAGCAGTGCTTTTTTATGGGGATTCACTGCCCTTGAACAGGCACCGAACAGGCACCGTATGTGCAGGCAATTCGCCAGGATTTGGCGAATTGCCTGCTCTCTGGATAGCCGAATGGCAAGGAAAGGTAATCGAACGCTAATTTTCAGTGTTCGGTTACCTTTCTCCAGCCATTCGGATCTCTTTGAATTACCCTGTAGATATTTTATTCCCTGACCAAGCTTCAGAGAGTTTGGCAGTGATTTCCCCCTGGAAGGTCAGTTAGGGTTTCACCTAATTGGTGCCATATTGGAATTAAATCACGGTATCAAATTCTCAGTGACAATTACTAGTTCAAATCAAAATACGGCTAAAAATAAGGCTACAGAGAGCGTGTGACACCACCAGCCAATCTGCCAACTAGCTGTATGTGACAATTTGCGCCACAGCTCCCAGAATGCCAGTGGACAGGACACAAGTGGATTTTTCTTGGCTAATTTTGGTGACAGAGTCGAGAATGCAATAATTACTCTAATCATTTTAATTAATCAGAAGTCCAAGGTAGCATGCGAGCTCTAAGAATCTTCTTGGGGCTATAGAAAAATCCTGGCTTTAGAGGGAGGGGAAGGCTGGGGGGCTCCACGTACAAACAAATAACCTTTTTGAGACCTAAACATGAAAGTCAAATCCCAGCCATTTTATAATTTTATATAGAATATGTACAATGAATGCTATTAAAACATAATAAACCTATTGCCACTCCTCCTGCTGGATCATAAAGCTCTCTGAACCCTGTCAAGTCTCCCATGCAGTCAGTGGCCAGGGATGTACCTGCCTGGCATCTGGTCTGGTGGAGCATCACTGTAGGTGCATCATTTTGACATTGCTATTGATGTCTATCCTTTCAATGTTTTTTGTAAGGACAGAACCTGAAGGTTCCCTCTCATTTCATGGCCACTAGATTTCCTAGCTCACTCGCTCGTCTGTCGTCTCCTGATCAATAGCGTTCCTAGTCTCCTCACATGTTTTGGCCATTAGTGCTCCTAGTCCACCCCTCGCTTCTCCTGGCCAATGATGTTCCTTGATCGGCCCCTCTGTCTTGGCCAGTAGTGTTCCTAGACCACCCCTATCATCTCCTGACCAATAGAGTTTGTTGTTTGCCTCTTTTCTACTGGCCAGTAGTGTTTCTAGTCCTACCATCTAATCTCCTGTCCAAAAGTGCATGTAGTCCAACCCTCCTCCTCTCCTGGCCAATAGTGTCCCTGGTCTTCCCCTTTGGTCTACTGGCTAACAGTAGATCTAGTCCAGTCCCCCTCATCTACTGGCCAATAGGGTTTCCAGTCAGGGTTTATAAGGACTTACTCTAGCATTTGTCATTGTCCTGTTGTAGATTCCTCATGATATGTTTCTGGTTTGATTTCCTTGACTTTCTCACTTTTGTCCACTCTCTCTCCTACCCTTGACCTTATATAGTAAATTAATAATATAGAATGTTTTAAAATATTTTCCAACCAAATTTGTCATTTTATCCTAGATTTGTCTGTGGTCAACTCGCCACTTCTTGCCGTCTATGGCCTAGGCCCTTCGAGTTCGTATCAAAGGGCTCTTACTCTTTTCACTGGTAGAGGGTTGCACAGCACTGTACATACCTAGGGATCTAGGTAAATTTAATTATGTGCGCGTCTATACCATTAGACACGCTCCCTCCACCATGCTAAACGCAAAAGCATTTCCTTGGAACGCCAGGCTCCTAACGTTACACCGTGTCCTGTTCTAATGGACTGAGCTATAAAAGGGTATCTCCTGTTTGCTGATGTCTATTTATCTTTCCTCAGCTGGATTTTAGCAATTCGCATGTTAAAATCATAGTATAAATAGGATTTGGATGGACGGACGGGCCAAGGTAAACACCAAAGCCGCCGTTACATTAGAGTTTTATTACACGCAAGGCTCATACACACCCCTGCTGTTACTGATGGCCAATGAATCAGGTTAGTGCCGAGCCGGGCCAAAACAACTCTGGAAAAATCATATAAATTTTGCTATTTGTGTGGTTTCCGGCAAGGAACGAACAGAAAAAAAGTAAAAGAAAGTAAAAAAAGAGAAAGAAATGTTGCATGGTTCCTATAGAAACAACAAAGTGCTGACTCAGTGGTTACAATTATGCTTGTG
The DNA here is from genome assembly GCA_009667805.1 of Leptobrachium leishanense. NCBI lineage: Eukaryota > Metazoa > Chordata > Amphibia > Anura > Megophryidae > Leptobrachium > Leptobrachium leishanense. The sequence continues at coordinate 101,453,937 of CM019074.1, forward strand.
TTTCGATGACTGAAGGCGTGTAAATGGCTAGGCTCGACGCCCTCGTATGTCCGTGGGGCTACCGAGAAGGACGTAGTGAGAAATATGACTGGTACACATAGTTATAGAGTGCCGAAAACCAGTATGCTGCAGCGACAGACACACAAGCTAACCACAGAGTACCGCTAAAGATTGGGAAAGGGTAATTTTTGTAGTTTTTAAAGCTGCTTTATCCCTTCACTACCAAGATCGAGCATACTCAATCTTCACATTTCTAACTACATCTTTCTCGACAGCCCCATGAACATACAAGTGCGTCAAGCCCAACGATTTACATTCGATAGAGTATGTTCGACATTGAAAGGACCTGCTGTGCCTTGATATCGAGTATAGTCGACTTGGTCTACTTCTAGAGCACTGGAAAGGAATTTAGTTTACTGCAAATTAAATACGCTGTTAAATGGGCTCCGGGATGAGCTCCATATGTTTTAGTACCTCCAAGCACGACAGCCAAGGTGCTATAACAGTTTGAACAACTGGGACTCTGTCTAAACCACACAGATCCCTAGCTGATTCAACGCGGAGCACCAGCTGCAGTAGTGCTTTTTGGCCAGTAGATGGAGACATAAGCCTGTCAAATAAGGCTACTGCAGTTAAAAAAATTGCATTGTGAATCATAATGATTTTTTACTGTATAATTCATGAAAAAGTATTTTCCAACAAAACCCTTGTTTTTTTTTTTTACAGTGGTTTTATTTAAATATGTCACTTGGTAGTAAAGAGGTTAACAAATCCAATCTGGTAAAAGAAGCATTTTAGCAACTGAAACTATTTACACATTTCCAGGCTACAAGGGGTTAATTCTATTTATTCAGCCGCCTCCAGCCGCTGCAGATTCAGCTCTGTGCGCTTTGTTTTCCTGGCTGACCGCAGGGGATGGGAGTTATTATTCAGAGGAGAAGGGAGGCTAATTGATCTAATCTTACAGAGATATGAAATGGGCAGAAACTGCAAGGTATACAAAAAGATAATTATTCTACAAGCCTCTCAATGGCTTGATGCCCTCATCAAGCCTTTTCAAATGTTTAACCACGTCATTTAAATAACTGTCTAAATGCATATAATAATTTGTGTCGGAAATGAGGAAAATGCCTTTTTTAACGTGAAGAATTGATTGAATTGATTTTGTAAATAAATGGTTAAATAAACGGTTAAAAAATAAACTAGAATTTCTATCTAATATATATATATATATATATTGCCTGTGTGCTTTACAGAGGTGAAAATAATAAAGGTGTGTGCACGGCTGAAAGTTTTGTTTCGTTGAATTTTTTTTCCATCTGTAAGAGAAATCGTTTGACCGCTGATTCTTTTTCCTTATTTCATTTTGTTACTTCGGATCGATTCGTTATTTCGTTTTGTTATTTCGGATGGATTTGTATCGTTAAAAAAAAACAATAAATCTTACTCAATTACTGTTAGATTAGGGTTAAAAATAAAGGTTACAAGGCAAGCTAGGGTTACGTTACCGTTTCGTTGCTGTTCGGCGGTTTGTGCATACAGGAATCATTTAGTGATTCTTTTTGGGACAATTTCGTTGCCGCTAAATTGCGCTCAACAGCACCGTTTTTCCCTGTCTTTTGGCCTGTGGTGCTGATTCAGCACCGCGGCCAGTTGAAAGCGACGCGACGCAGTGCTGTGTGAAACGATATAATGAAGTGATTTGTTTCAATGAATTGATCCGAATCGCTTCGTTATGTATAATTTTGCTTTTTTTCCCCTGTGATTCGTTTGAAATAATTTCATTTTTCAGAAGAAATACGAACTAGTGGAATTTCGGACGAAACTCGTTTCGTTACGAAACCGCACACCTCTCAAAAATAATCTTTTGCCCAAAAAATTGGATAGGATACATAGACATTTATATACACACACACCATTTGAGTATCCTTTATCTAAAATTCTATTTTTTTTGTTCTATTTCTTATTATGTTTGAGCTCTGACGTGGAATATCCCACCCCATACCTAATCTGACAGGGACAAAAATTATTAAAATATTGTATAAAATGACCCTCGGGCCTTGTTTATACGGTGTGTACGAAACATAAATGATTTTCCTGTTCAGACTTGGGTTTCATCCCTCATTGTTAAATGCAAAAAAAACAGAATCCGAAATCCAGAACACTTCTGGAACCGAGCGTTTCGGACAAAAGGACCCTCAACCAGTGTAAATGTGTATAACTTTTTTTTCCTGGCATTTTTCCCCCCTTTCTAAATGGCCTCTGTGGATGACTTTTTTTAGCTTATCCTGGCACTGAATTGTAATGTATGCCTCCTCCGGGCGTCTGTGCCGGTGCTACTGTTTCAGGTCTGAATACCTCCGCCGCCTGCTCCACATTTTGCAGTGTCTGTCTCCCAGCAGGACATCGTCTTCGCAACGCGAGCTGCCCAAACAGAACCCCCTGTGTACGTCCATATTCAACTGTTTTCTTTCACCCCTGGGCATGAATAATAATAATAAAAATATATGTTTGAAAAAAAATATTAAGAAAGGGTAAGAGTTTGTGTAAGAGCTGCCGCCACTGCTTACACATTATGTATTTTTTTGCCTTGCAGGATGTGCTACCCTCATAGAGCGTCACCTGAGCCGTCAGGGGTTTTGGTTGGGCAACTGTAGACTTGCAGTGAATCGAGACCTTGTATGTGAGGGTCCCATTACCGATTCTTTTTAATCGAGGCAGTGTTTACATCAAATCAAAATAAACCTAAAAGGAGACGGATCGTTTTTCCATCTTTCCGTCAACGCATTCCTCTTTTTTTCAGATGAAGTCAAAGTTGGGTTGGGATGGAGGTTGAGAGAATCTAATATCGAAGCTTTCTGTTCTTCGTATCGTTGTCATCAGTCATTCGGGGGTTGATTTACCAAATCAGACACTATGCCGAATCGACCACAGCATTACATGTTTTGAGTCAAAAAAGTATCTAAAAAGTCCCAAAGCTGATCTTCATCCAGATTGTCCAGTTTTTCAAAATTGTTGGTCGTTCAGTCATCAATTTTCTAAATAAGTCCCTCAAGACTTTCAAAACATTAAATCTTTCCAGGGCTGCCATCAGACATCTTGGGGCCCTTACCGACCCACTAGTCAGAGCTCCATCATCCACCCATTTCAGTAGTCCCAAACTTGGTCTTCATCCAGATCATCCACTCTTTATAAATTGTTGGTCGTTCAGTCATCAGTCCATCCGATTTTCTAAATAAGCCACAAAGATTTCCAAAATCAATAGGTCTTTTCAGGGCTGCCATCAGAAATCTTGGGCCCACTACTGAACCACTGGTCAAAGCCCCCTCAACTACCCAACTCTGTAGACAAATTAAAAATAAGGCACTTTGCCCTATCTTCTGCTTGCCTTTATTTTATAAGAAGTGGGCTAAATCCCTGGTGCTCCAGCAAGGGGGTAAAAAGTGCTCCCTGGTTGGAGAGAGAGTTCAGTTGGCATGCTTTGTCTGGTGCAGACTATACTAATCACTCCCTCAGTGATGAATCAGGGTGCTCTGTCTCTGACCGGCCCAAGATGCTGCGGTCCACCAGGAAATATAACAGGTATACTGGTGAGCCAGTCCTGGATGGATCCTTATGTCTGTTGCACTTAGACAAGCTGCACAGGGCTTGGCAAGTGCCAGGGCCCCTTGGAGCCACTGGGCTCCATAACATGTCATGGGCTGTCACCCCCTGATGGAGACCATGAGTATTTTTTAAATTTGTACAGGTCTATTATACTTGCCTCTCAGCATAAACATGAAATATTGAAGACTTTTGTGTCATTTTAGAACCAGGAGGGTTGATGACATCATACAAATTTGGTCAGTATGGCTGACCTATATTTGTAGAGATTTTTTTTAATAATAATATATTATTATACTTTATATATAGCGTTAACATATTTTACAGGCAATACTGTATGTCACGCAGTCCACACCACTGTGCCCTACGCGCAAGACCTCCATACAAAGAGACAGGTCCACCTCCATCTGGAACTGAATGAAAAAGCAAAAGTAGTGTAGCGATGTGTTAAAGTTTACTGTGGCAGTACCCATTTTTGGCCACAAGATGGAGACAATCACGATTAAAGACCCTGGACACTCGAACTACATGTCCCGGCATGCTTTGCGAAGAAACAGGAAGTGGGTGGGTTTGTGGAGACGCTGTACATCCTGCACCTCGTGGAGAACAGGCAGAGCGCGCCAGGGAGCAGAGGAGAGTGGATGCACACACAAAGAAGGAGAGACCAAAAGATAGGCCGGAGCGCAGACAGAGTGGATCGGGCCTTAGGATTGGGTCACTCAGCCTTGCGGGAGACAGACATCACCATCTATATTATCCGAGTGCAGTGCTGAGGAGAGAAGACCCCTCGAGTAAGGAGTACCGCGGTCGATTGAAGCGGGGAGCAGGCGGTAAGCTGGCTGAGTCGCGGCTGACAGACAGAAGGCCAGACAACAGATCCGGTGGTCGGCGTCCCCAGTCAATATCGAGCGGAGAGACGTCCTGGGTCAGCGGAACCTCAAGCTTGCGCTGGATGGGTGAGAGGCCCCAAGGCCGTATGTAAATAAGAGCGTACGCTGCTGTTTTCCTTCTAAAACCCACAGGGCCCCAACTGACTAGTCGAAGACATCATTAAAGTAAACTCACTGGCCAGTTGACAAGTACCCGGGTACCCTACACACACGAATATACACCACTTCACGTTCTGGGACTTAACCTGTGCAGGACTCAGTTTCCTTTTCCAAATCCATACAAGGGGGCAAAGTTAAAGTTACATTCTGAACAATTTTCCTTTTTTTGTTCCCGCTGCGCGTTTACCGTGATACGAGAACTGTGTATTTTATTGTGTCCCGCTACGCGGTTTTTCCTCGAATTTCGTATCTTTTAATTTTCTGCTCGGTCGGGGTTTTTCCGAAAATACGAAGCCCTCGTGTTTTCGTTTCTTTTACCGCTACGCGTTTATCGTGTTACGAAAGTACTGTAAATCTTCCTGCATATACCGTGTCTCAAGAGCTGCAAACCTTTTAGTAAACCTTTTAACTTGTAAAACTTACAGCGTGTTGGAGTATATTTATTCCCTAGTGCGGGGAGACTGACCCGTGGTTCATTTTCAGCGGCTCCTCCGGGAGTGAGCGCTACAGTAGCATTTCACTTTATTTCATTTTAGCACACATCGGAGTTTGGGTGAAGGACCAGACCAACCTTTGACGGCTTGTAACGTTATTTTAAGAATAAAGCTCTCTGATGTCACATTTTCAAGATGAAACACCTGGTTCTGTCCCACTCCCTCCCGGGACGTCTCCCTCCCTCCTCACCCGTCCTCCGAGTCAGACCTCAGACGAGTGTTTCTGGGCGTGTTCCTACGTCCACGACACATAGACCAGTGCCACCGCTATGTCACTTTCTTGACACGCCATTAATAAGCCTGGCATTTCATGACTTATTTCCACGCGAGCCTTGCAAGGCTTCCAGCTGGGATCTTTTTTTAACTTTTTTTGTAGTTCTTGCTTTACTTGAAAAAAAAAAAAAACACGCCAGAGTAATTACTGTAGAAGTGGAGTCATTTTCTAAAAAGATGAAGAGAAAATATTCATTGACCAGTTCATAACTAAGAAAACAAATGAGCGAATCAGCTGTCACTCATGCTGAAGTGATGGGTCTTTGTTAAATTACTTGGCATTACACAAACACTAGAAATCAATGTGTAATATATATATATATATTATATATATATATTTATATATGTAAAAACAAAGCTGACGAGAAAGCGCACACTCTGGACTTTAAATGAAGAGTGTTAATTTATTGGCATGCCATGTTGACATTGAAATATCGATGGAAGTATCAATAAATTTAAGGGACACTCTACCCATTCTGACCATTTCACTGATTTAAAATGGTCAGGATGTGAGGAGTGCCGCCCCCGCTTCCCCAATCTTGTGATATCCTGGGTAAAGTGGAAGAGTTTCCCCCACCCCACCCAGCATCACCAGTAGGGATGAGCTGTTCGGTTCGGAGTTCGCATCGAACATAGCCTGTTCGTTTGTTTGCGAACTACGAACATTTCCGCATGTTCGCCGCGTGTTCGCCCACAGTGCACCACAATGGAGCACAATGCACTTTTCCACTGGCCTGAAGCTCGTAATTGGCTACAGCCTTGCATCTGACCACAGGTCTGGTGCAAGACAGGTTCAACACTATGCCAATCAGGGCTCAGAGTCCTGATTGGGCAAATTTTGCCCAATCATGGGCTCACAGAGCTAAGTCCCGCAGCACACTATATAAGGTTTCCACGCAGCGCTTCTGCACGCATTTGAGAGGAGATTTCATAGGAGATTGTTGTTGTGTGTTCTTACTGCCGGTCTGCCACGCTACTGGGGGGGGGGGGGTCTCATTTCTACCAAATATCTGGGAATTGAGGTGATCTGTGTCTTGTCACTGCCAGCAAGTATTTTGGGGGTCACAAATTTCTACAAAACATTTGTGAATTGAGGTGATCTGTGTCTTGTCACTGCCAGCAAGTATTTTGGGGGTCACAAATTTCTACAAAACATTTGAGAATTGAGGTGATCTGTGTCTTGTCACTGCCAGCAAGTATTTTGGGGGTCACAAATTTCTACAAAACATTTGGGAATTGAGGTGATCTGTGTCTTGTCACTGCCAGCAAGTATTTTGGAGGTCACAAATTTCTACAAAACATTTGGGAATTGAGGTGATCTGTTTCTTGTCACTGCCAGCAAGTATTTTAGGGGTCACAAATTTCTACAAAATATTTGGGAATTGTTATAATCTGTGTGTTCTCACTGGCTGCCACCCATCAGGGGGGTCTCACTGATTTATAGGAGGTTTCTGAGACTTGTAATCTGTGTCTTATCACTGCCAGCTATCAGGGGGTCACACTGATTTATAGGAGGTTTCTGAGACTTGTAATCTGTGTATTCTCACTGCCACCCATCAGGGGGTCACACTGATTTATAGGAGGTTTATGGGAATTGTAATCTGTGTCTTGCCAGCTATCAGGGTGTCTCACTGAGTCATACCAGAGTTCTGTGAATCTTTAATCTTTATACCAGAGTTGAATCAGAGTTCTGTATATATTTAATCTATATATCACTCACTGTGTCTGAAAGAACAAACAGGACAGGCAGACGCTCCCAGACACAGATAAGAGGGCAAGCAGCCCCTGTGTCGGGAGGCTGTGCCTCTGGTCGTGGTGGACGTGGTGCATCCTCTGCAGGGGCACGCTTGTCCTTTCTAACTGGTGCTGGCTGTCTTAAGCAGCAGCAACATACAGAAGATTTGGTGGATTGGCTAACCAGGCCATCCTCATCCTCCGAGTCCTCTGCCAGCCAGGCGTCTAGTGCTTTACACTCTACCTCAGCTGCCAAAGCATCTAATGCAGCCTCCATGTCCACAGCTACTCCTGCCGTAGCCTCGCTATCACACACGGAGGAGTCAGCTGAATTGTTTGACTACAATGACAGTGACATGCTGCTTGAGGATGCGCAGCAAGTACAGTGCTCTGATTCAATCTCTGAGGTTGAGGAAGGGAGTATAATCAACCTAGAGGAAGGGGGTGCCAGTGATGACACACAAATAACTGGCCCTCATGTTGCCCCAGCAGCTGCAGCATACTGCCAAGTTGGCTCCAGTGACGAGGAGATAGGGGGTGATGATGACAATGATGATGAGGTCACTGACTCCACCTGGGTGCCAGATCAAACAGAGGAATCAAGTGAGGAGGAGGGGGAGGAGGAGGCACAGCAAACACGAGGCACAACATCCTCTATGACCAACCGTAGCACTAGCCAGTCCAAGGCATCAGATGTCAGAGCTGCTCAGGTGCAGAGCGCTGTTGTCTCAAAGCACACATGCAGGAACTCTGCTGTCTGGGAGATCTTTAAGAAATGTGCAGAAGACCCCACCGTTGCTATTTGTAATCTATGTCAGATGAGGCTCAAGCGTGGGAAAGACTCCGGACGCTTGGGTACCACGTGCTTGAGGCGACATATGAACACCTGCCACACATCCCGTTGGCACAAAACTTTGCGTAGGTCCTCCTCCTCCTCATCTGTCTCTACCCCCACTGTATGTCCTGCCATGTCATTGCCTACAACCTCCACTGACAGGGATGATGCTGCAGTAATGGATGTACCAGGTCCTTCCTCACAATGTGACATTATCCCATCGTCTGAAGATTTACGCAGTCAGATTACGTTGCCCCAGCTGCTGCAGCGTAAGAAAAAATATAGTCCCAACCATCCCCAAGCACAGCGTCTAAATGCCAGCTTAGCAAAATTACTCGCATTGCAGCTGCTGCCTTTCCAGCTGGTGGACTCTGCTCCCTTCCGTGAAGTTGCTGAATGTGCTGTACCACAGTGGCAGGTTCCAAAACGCCATTACTTTTCACGCAAGGCCATTCCAGCACTATACCAGCACGTGGAAGACAATGTTATCGAGTCATTGGGAAAGGCAGTCAGCAGCAAGGTGCATGTGACTTTAGACACGTGGTCCAGCAAGAATGGACAGGGTCGTTACATTTCCTTCACGGCACACTGGGTAACTCTGATTGCAGGTGGGAGGGATCCAAGACAGGGCTCTGTACCGGAGCTTGTTCATCCACCACGCCTCCAGAAATCTGCTTGTATGAGGTCTGTCTGCTCCACCACCACCTCTCCCTCTTCCTCCTCCTCCTCCTTCTGTGTCTCTGGCGAAGTGGCAGTTAAACCAACGCCTGACAGGGGCTACGCAATGGCTCAAGCAAAAAGATTCCATACTGTGCTTGAGCTGGTTTGTTTAGGGGACAGGAGCCACACCGGGCCAGAAATTCTGTCAGCTCTGCAGGGCCAGGTGCAGAGATGGTTAACACTGCGCCAGCTTCAGCTGGGAATGATCATCTGTGATAATGGCAGCACCCTTCTCTCCGCCCTTCGCCTGGGTAAATTGACGCATGTACCATGCCTAGCACACGTCCTAAATCTAGTGGTACAGTGTTTCCTAACCAAGTACCCAGGGCTGGCAGAGCTTCTCAGCCAGGCCAGAAAAGTCTGCAGCCACTTCAGATGGTCATTCCCAGCAAGCGTTCGCCAGGCAGAAATTCAAAGAGAATTCCACCTTTCCACAAACCGTCTGATCTGTGACATGTCCACCAGGTGGAACTCGACATTAGCAATGCTGCAGCATCTGCACAAGCAGCAGAGGGCCATCAATGAGTACCTGTGTGAGTACGGCACAAGGACAGGTTCAGGTCAACTTGTTTTTCCCACCCCCCTGCAGTGGCTGATGATCAAGGATGCATGCACTGTACTGTCACCATTTGAGGAGGCAACGAGGATGGTGAGCAGGGAGAGTGCATGCATCAGTGACACAATTCCTTTAGTGTTCCTGCTGGAGCACACTCTGTGGGGAATTATAGATGTGGCTCTAGAGGCAGAGCAGCAGGAGGAAGAGGAGGCCTTCCCTAGCTCTCAAGTCCCCAGTCTTTCCGCAGACAGCATTCCAGCGGGTCCTACTCAGATCAGACAGGAGGTGAGGAGGAGGAGGAGGCAGAATATTTAAGTAGTGGGGGCATTGAAGGTGGGGATTCCTCAAGGGAGGGTTTCGTGTGCCCAGAAACACAAGGGCTAGTGCGTGGCTGGGAGGAGGAAGTGCACGATACGGTCATCCTCATTGACCAGGAAGACTCGGAAGCTAATGCCACCTCCAACCTACGCTGCATGGGCTCCCTTATAATGCAAAACCTGCTAAAGGACCCCAGGATTCGTGCTATCAAGGAGAGGGATCATTACTGGTTGGCAACCCTTCTTGATCCACTTGTGTAACACCTTTCCAGGCACTGGTAGGTTACCAAGTGATGACACACGTGCTTCTGAGGCTGCGGATGATCAGAGGAATAGTGGTGAAGGCCAGGGCCGCTTGACTGATGCATTTTTAAAAATTTTTAGACCACGACGCCCAGGGACGTCAAATGTAGGCACCCATTGCCAGCGTCTTCACCATGTGGTGCACGACTACCTAGGGGCAAGGGCAGACCTGGATACCTTTCCAGCAGATGATCCACTGGCTTACTGGGTGTTGAGATTGGATCACTGGCCAGAACTTAGCCTGCTATGCAGCTACTAGGTTGCCCTTCATCCAGCGTGCTTTCTGAAAGGACGTTCTGTGCCGCTGGAAGTATTGTCACAGACAAAAGAGTGCGTCTGTCCACCGACTCTGTATACCGGCTGACATTTATAAAAATGAATCAGTCCTGGATCAGCAGTTATCAATCCCCTGATGCTGACGTATCGGAATAGATCGGGGATGTCTTCTGCATTCACAAAACCTCCAGCACTGAACTCTTCCACAATACCACAAAAGGGTTACGGTGTGAAGGGACTTGCTGCCATGAAAGGCGCAATATTTGGTTGCAATGACGCCTGTGCCACATCTATATCATTTTAATTTTTTGAACCGCAGGGTCCAACCCTGCACTCTTCCACAATACCACAGAGGGGTTACTGTATGAATGCACTTGCTGGCCTGGCACCAAAAGCACAATATCTGGGTGCACTAACACCTTTAACAGATTCATATCTTTTTAATATAGGACCACATGGTCCACCCCTGCATTCTTCTACAATACCAGAGAGGGGTTACTGTATGAATGCACTTGCTGGCCTGGCACCAAAAGCACAATATCTGGGTGCACTAACGCCTTTAACAGATGCATATCTTTTTAATAAAGGACTGCAAGGTCCACCCCTGCATTCTTCCACAATACTACAGAGGGGTTACTTACTGTATGATAGTACTTGCTGGCCTGGCAGTCTGGCACCAAAAGCACAATATCTGGGAGTTCACTGATGCCCATTACCAGATTCATATCTTTTAATATAGGACCGCATGGTCCACCCCTGCACTCTTCCACAATACCACAGAGGGGTTACTGTATGAATGCACTTGCTGGCCTAGCACCAAAAGCACAATATCTGGGTGCACTGACGCCTTTAACAGATGCATATCTTTTTAATATAGGACCGCATGGTCCACCCCTGCATTCTTCCACAATACTACAGAGGGGTTACTGTATGATAGTACTTGCAGGCCTGGCACCAAAATCACAATATTTGGGTGCACTGCCACTGACGCCTGTATCAGATTCATATCCTCAGAGGGGTTACTGTGTGACGCAGTGGCGTAGCGTGGGTTGTCAGCGCCTGGGGCCAGCCAAGAAATGTGCGCCCCCCCCCAACCTGTGGACACGTTATCGATATTGCCCCAGCTCACACATGGATTTGCCCCAGCCAGCTCACACATGAATATTGCCCCAGCTCACACATGGATTTGCCCCAGCTCACACATGGATTTGCGCCAGCTCACACATGGATTTGCCCCAGCTCATGGATTTTCCCCAGCTCATGGATATGCCCCAGCTCATGGATTTGCCCCAGCACATGGATTTGCCCCAGCTCATGGATTTGCCCCAGGTCACACATTTGCACAGGTCACACATTTGCCCCAGCACATGGATATGCCCCAGCTCATGGATATGCCCCAGCACATGGATATGCCCCAGCTCATGGATAATGCCCCAGCTCATGGATAATGCCCCAGCACATGGATTTGCCCCAGCTCATGGATATACTGCCCCAGCTCATGGATACTGCCCCAGCTCATGGATATGCCCCAGCTCATGGATATGACCCAGCACATGGATATGACCCAGCACATGGATATGCCCCAGCACATGGATATGCCCCAGCTCATGGATATGCCCCAGCACATGGATATGCCCCAGCTCACACATGGATATGCCCCAGCTCACACATTGTTTATGCCCCAGCTCATGGATATGCCCCAGCTCACACATGGATATGCCCCAGTAGCTCATGCATATGCCCCAGCTCACACATGGATATGCCCCAGCAGCTCATGGATATGCCCCAGCTCACACATGGATATGCCCCAACTCATGGATATGCCCCAGCTCATGGATATACTGCCCCAGCACATGGATATACTGCCCCAGCACATGGATATACTGCCCCAGCTCATGGATATACTGCCCCAGCTCATGGATATACTGCCCCAGCTCATGGATATGCCCCAGCTCACACATGGATATGCCCCAGCTCATGGATATGCCCCAGCTCACACATGGATATGCCCCAGCTCATGGATATGCCCCAGCAGCTCATGGATATGCCCCAGCAGCTCATGGATATGCCCCAGCAGCTCATGGATATGCCTCAGCTCACCTGCCGCCGCCGCGTTCGGCTCCCTCTGAGCGTGCGTCCGGCGGCAGGAAGCTTGGGCACTCGCCTGGGGGAGCCACGTGACCCCGATCTCGCGAGATCACGGTCACGTGGTTCCCCCAGGTGAGTGCCCAAGCTCCTTGTCGCCGGACGCATGCTCAGAGGCTGCCGAACGCGGCGGCGGCAGGTGAGCTGAGGCATATCTCCATAAGACGCACTCGCATTCGCTCCATAAGACGCACCCACTTTTCCCCCCACTTTTTGGGGGGAGAAAAGTGCGTCTTACGGAGTGAAAAATACGGTAAATGTTACCTCCCCCCAGAGACCCCCGGGTGCTAACCATATGGCCATTATACACCAAAATATTAATACTGATAATGATAAAATTCTTCTGGAATAATTCATACAGCATTATTTCCATAAACAAGGTTTTGTCCTTAAAATTCATCTTAAAAATAATCATAAAAAATAATAATTATTATAATTAGAGTTCCCATGGTAGATGAGGTAAAACACCTACAACCGTTTAGTTAAAAAAATTATTTAAAATTGTATGTATGTATGTATATAACATTTTTATTCAATTTATTGGATTATTTTTGCCGTGTAGAAGGGCTAGTATTTCATTTTAATACAAATATTTATACGGTTTTTAACATAGCTAGGGTTTTTTTTCTTTTCCTTCAGACCACAGAAAATCCAATTACTCAGAACTGCACCTATCAAATTGATATAAAATGAAAAGGGCTTTATGTGGAGCTGGCAGGATAGATGCCCTTTCATGGCTCGTAAAGTATTTCACCCTCAGGTATGTACCCACACGTCTCCCGGGACTTATTATCTTAAATGTATGGTTTTATTAACTATATCCCGACACGGCAGGAGCGACTGCAAATTTGTAGTAGTTTATTAGTCCAGGGCTTGACAAATTTGCTTTGAATCTAGGAGCCAGATACAAAAGTTAGGAGCCAACGTTTTGGCGCGGAAGGCAAATCCTCGCCAGAACGTTGGGAACCTGCCTCTGTATCTGGGAGTCGGTTTGTACTGACGCAAATTATGATTTTAGCTGCTTCTATTTAGTTATCACTTTGTTACCTGGTGCTTTTTGCTGTTAGGTATTTTTTGTGCATGTGGTCTTTGGCTAAATTTTTTGAGCCTAGAAGTGTAGACACTTGCTTCTAATATCACTTGGGCCGCTCTGATATACATACATACTTATTATATTATTTGTGTTAAGATCTGTACATTGTGATATTGTTATTGGTTTACTTTCTTTGCTCTGTTGTCATTGGATGGACACCCTATTTACCCACGGCAGGCAGGCACACACTATATATTTACATTAAATGTAGGAGATGGGAATAAAACATTGAAGCCAACTAGATGTTTTTAGATGCCAAAGACTGCTTTTAGATTGGTGTAAAATAAACTGGAAATTTAGGTGCCAGGAGTAAAATTCTAGGAGCCAGTGGCTACCAGGCTCCTGGCTTTGTGAAGCCCTGTATTAGTCCCATGCTAAATTCACCAAATCTATACCGCATACATTTACAAAGCACCAAAATTTTGGTGATTTACATTTTTCGGCACAATTCGACTCACTTCAGATTCAATTTCTATTACAATCCAGTGAATTCACTACTTATCGAATGTTCACCATATTTTCCCAAAAATGGCAAAAAAGAGTCGCCGAAGCAGTTATCAGACGTTGGTGAGAAGCACCGATAATGCCGAATCAAAAAAAAAAGCGTGTCTCCTTTTTTCCTAATAGGAAGATAAATCAATAAGAATATAGTAAAAAAAAAGGGTTTAAATAATTAAAAAGGTCCTTTAAAAAAAACAATAAAAAGGTCTGTTTAAAAAATCATTAAAAAAGTGATCTAAAAAAATACAAAAAGTTTTTTTAAATTTTTTTTTTAAAAAAAAATTAAAATAATAAATGGTCTTTTAAAAAAATATAAATAGATATTCCTTTAATTACATCGAAACCTATGGGATTTGCCTGTTTAAACATGTCGGACTGAAACACTGAAAATCAAGGCATTTCGACTAAATTTCGTTGCAATTCGGCATTTTATGAATAGACAAATCATTAGCCTTTACCAGACAATTTTGGTGCCACCGAATTGCCCCGAAAATGCAGATATGGTGATATTCACCGTCCAGTGCAATACGGTGGCAAAATCGGACATAAATGAAAAATCCCTCTAGTGTATAACTCCGATAATCCTATGCTAGCCTTTATCTGGCTGAGGGTTATGAGAGTCGCAGTGCAGCACCATCCAGAGGGGTGCAATGGATGCATCTAGATTACAACCTCAGAAATTGTATAACAATTTTTTTTTAGCAAATAAATAGAATGGACTATTGCTTTCCTTCTGAGATCATCATTTGCCGCGTCACCGCATGCCTTGGCCCCACATAACAGGTGTGAAATCAGTCGGGTTTAAAGGGTCAAACCTTCGTGTTGTGTGTTTTTTTACTTTGTTTTTCTTTGTGGCTGGTTTCTAGGTGAACGTACGTGTAGGAAAGTTGTTGTTCGTATGAATTAAAGCAGAGATCTCTGTGCATTCCCGGGCAAACGGTGTTATTGCAACACACTGAGCGTAAGAAAAAACCTATAGTGACGCAGGTAATTTACTGTAAATCTTCAGCGTCAAAGTGGTTCGAAGAGACATGGAAAGTATAGATGTATGGAGGGTTTCATGGACCTGGAGTTGAAGATTTGAGTGTGCCTATAACCCATTTTTCTCTCCTTCCGTTCTTCCTCTGTCCAATTCTTCTAACCTTTCATTCTTCCGCAGACCCAATTTTCTCACCTTCAATGGTCCCTCTGTCCCATTCTTCTCATCTTCCATTCTTGCTCTGCCACATTCATTACACCTTCCATTTTTTATCTGTTCAATTCTTATCACCTTTCATGCTCATTCCGTTTTTACTCTGACCCATTCTTCTCCATTTCCATGGTTCCGCTGACCCATTTTTGTCATCTTCCATGGGTCCTCTGTCACATTCTTCTCACCTTCCATTTTTCATCTGCCACATTCTTCTCACCTTCCATTCTTCCTCTGTCACATTCTTCTCACCTTCTACGTTCCCTCTACCCCTTCTACTCACCATCCATGTTTCCTCTGCCCAATTATTCTCCCCTTCCATGGTTACTCTGTATCATTCTTCCGATCTTTCATGGTTCCTCTGCCCCACACTTTTCACCTTCTGTTCTTCACCTAACTGATTCAACTAACATCATCCATTCTTCCTCTGTTCCATTCTTCCCATCATCCATTTTCCTCTGACCTTTTCTATTCACATTCCATTCTTTTTCTTTCCCATTCGACGGGACAGATGGGGCAGAGGTGCGGTAACATCTTCACCTCCAGGGCCATGAAACCCATAATCCAGAACTGGTAGTAAGGCTCAACCAGAATATTAATTTGTTTCCACAGTTCTTTCCCTCTTGGATCACGTTGAGGAACTTAGTTGTCCGCCAAATTCCGTTTTTGATCCAGTGGGGTGACGAACATGGTTTCCAGCCATACTTGACATTTACAAACCCAAGTAACAGCGGGCGAATAAGGAACCGATGAAATACCTTTCAACCTAAATTTTATAAAGATAGGTTCTAAGAGAACATCTGTGACAGATACAGGGTAATTCAAAGAGATCCGAATGGCTGGAGAAAGGTAACCGAACGCTGAAAATCAGCGTTCGGTTACCTTTCTTGGCCATTCGGCTATCCAGAGAGCAGGCAATTTGCCAAATCCTGGCGAATTGCCTGCACATACGGTGCCTGTTCGGTGCCTGTTCGAGGGCAGTGAAATCCCCATAGAGAAGCAATGCTTCGGCTATTCAGAGAACACAAACCAGCAGTGAAAGGTTCCCGAAATGCCCTGCCATTCGGTGGTTTAATCCGTAAGGGGTTTATTCAGGCGAATCCCATAGGCTTCAATGTTAAAAATATTCCCGTTTTAATTCAATATCTAATAAACCGTTCATTATAAAATTCTGCAGTAAAGAGTCTCTTTATTCATAGATTTTTTTAGGATATTTTAAGCATTTTTCTGGATTTTTTTTAAGTTGACTTCTTTTTTCTGTAACAGCCCTTTTTATTATCATTCATTGGATCATATGTAAATTTCAGACATTTTCGCTCAGTAGTTTCTTTGCAAACAGCGTTTCACTTTTCAATCATTGATGCAAACTGTTTTCCTAATTTATTCACTTCACTCTTCTGCGGTGTCAGCTTTTTCCGGAGGCTTCGCTGCATGTGATTGGCTCTTGCTCGGGTTTTTCCGGCATCTTAGATAGGTTAATCCAGATGTTTTTGCGGGTTTTCGGCGTGCATTCGCCGGGTTTTGCGGTTAGTTGTCGTCGTGTTTGCGGTAGCTTTTCCCTGCAATTCGGGGACCCTGTGGTGCTTGCTGAATACACCGCAGGGTTACCGAAATGGGAACGGCAAAAGGAACTGAATTGAAGAGAACGAAAAGTCACCGAACGTGCGGTGACTTTTCGAATCTTTGAATTACCCTGATACATTTTTAAGCAAAATGAGTAAAACAGAAAGTGCCAAGGACCGCTGGGGTCAACCCTATAAAATATAGACTACACAAGACTATCAGGGTTATGCAGAGAGCGTGAAAAGCAGGAGAATGAAAAATTCTAGGTCAAAATAGCCGATTTGGAAAGTGAGATGAATGGGAGAATTTTTCTGGTTTGGCTATATTGACCCTGAATTTTTCATTCTCCAGTCATTCTCCTGCTTTTCACGCTCTCTGAATAACCCTGTATGTAATGCTTTCTATTAGTTTTTTGTTTTTTTCAACATACACAGACAGACCTTAAAGTTGGAGGATTTAGACCGAACCATTTAACCATTTCCCCTGGAGTTTACAAGCCAGAGCTTCTATGGCTTCCTAATGGAGCTGTCACAATTCTATAATGCGTTTGCACTTGAAAACGGTAGACAGCTATTTATGGTGGGGTGGGGGGTTAGAATCAACTTATAAGGTCTTCAGTTACCTGCTCTCACGCTTTAAAGCCAGGATGCTAATGGATCTAGAATTGCTTTCGAAAGCCAACAGGTTTTTCTAATAAATGAAAACAGAAATAGGTTTGGGATTAATGTTCATACTTGTAACAGAGAGCAGAGGCAAACCCCCCCCCCCAACCACCACCACCACCACTGTCTCCCAAATGATGGACGGAGACGGAAATACAGAAACATATAGAAGGGCACACGTGAAAATTAATATACTACACCAGCCAAGAGCCAAAGTTCCTATGACCCAGGGTCACCAGAATTTAGGTGGACAACAGAAGAGAATGAAGGACTGCCACATGAGGCTTAGCTTCAACAGGAGCTTTATTATAAGAAGAGCAATGTTTCAGGCCTACTGATACGTTCATGAGTGGGGATGTTGGAACTAACAGGTTGAGGTTACTGGAGGGTAATGAAGGCCTCGTACCGGAGCTCAATACAAAATGTGCCGGCGACAACAGACAACATACAAGGCTCTAAGAATAAGCAAGCAAAGGGACTGGTACACGATAAATTAGGCAGATGATAAATAGCTTCTGATACTCAAGAGAAGCAGAGAAAATACTGAAGCAAAGACTGCATGGAAGTGAAGTTAAATAGGTGAGTGGGGTCGACAACACTCCCATCAGGACCTCACCTCCACTCCCATTGGCGTATGCATCCTAAGGACCTCCCTGATCCTTGGCAGCTTCCCTATCCTGGCCACCATGCCCTAAACTTCCATAGGAGCAGTCAGCCTTCTGGTACTATCTTGGATGCCCATTCCCCTACTAGCATCATGGTAGGCTGCATACCATGATGAGCCCTCAGAGCCACGTGCGGTCAGGCACGATCGTGGATGCGGTCCCTGCACAACGCAACAGGAAGCGCAAACTCAGGACAGGGTACTCGAGCTCCAGAGACCTTTCTTGTTCTCCACATTGGAAAGAAGCACTTTGAACATGTGTTTTGCACAAAACGAGTTATGTACTGTTGATTGTAATTTGCACAGACTCTGATGTATACATTTCGATTTTAATGTGTTTTTATTTGCAAAGCACTTTATTTCTGCACATATATTGTAGGCTTGTGCACCGATTTTTTTGTTCGATTCGATTTTTCGGATGTTTAAACTTTTCTATTTGGCTCTTTTCGACCGATTTCTGTTTCGGTACGGTTCGGCTCGACTCGTTTTCCTTGTACATTTTTTCGGAATTTCGACCATTTTTCGTTTTTTGTGTCACTTAGCTCCTTTTTGTATCAACTTTTCGTATTTTCGAAAATTTTCGTTTTTCGGAATTGTAAATGGTTTCGGAATATCGACCATTTTTCGTATTTTCGTGTCACTTAGCTCGTTTTTTGTATCGACTTTTCGTATTTTTGAAAATTTTCGTTTTTTCGGAACGTCTGTTCTCCTCGTTTCAAAGCAATAAATTTCGATTTGACACATTTCAAGTACATTCGAAAATTCCGAAAATATTTCGTTTCGGCTCGGAAAACCTTTCGGATCTGCCATTTTCGGATCTAAAAATTTTCGGAAAATCGGCCGCATCCGAGAACACGAATCGGGAAATTTCGTGAAAATTCCGAAATTCCGAAACCCGAAACGCTCATCCCTAATATATTGATTTCAGTGGTGTACTTAGGGGGGGGCGGGCCGCACCGGGTGGCACCACCCCTTAGGGTGACACTAAAAATATAAAAAAAAAATCTTTTGCAAAGTGTTTTTTTTTGAGAAAGGATTTTACCAGGAAGGATACATGGAGATTTCTCTCGTTTTCAAGTATGTCCTGGGTGGCGAGTATGTACCATTGGGTGTCTTGCCCAAGGACACTTGCTGGAGAGGTGCTTGTCGGGATCAAGCCCATGACTCCACAGGATCTCTCCACGCAGAGCAGTGATGTTACCTCTACTCCACCCAGCCGGCACCTTTACCAGGAAGGATACATTGAGATTTCACAAATTTTCAAGTATGTCCTGGGTAGGCAAGGCCTAGGCTGGCACTTTCCAGGGGCAGCATAAAACCTCACCACTAAAGGGATTACTCACAGAGCACCGAAATTACGCCAACATTTTGGTGTTCTGTTGTTCCCTTCACTTCGAGGAATCAAATTTCCCCACCCCTCAGGAAATTCATAAATGGTTTATTAGATATTGATTAAAAACAGGAATATTTTTAACATTGAAACCTATGGGGTTCGCCTGAATAAACCTGCTGATTGAAACAACCGAACATCAGGGCATTTCACTGACATTTCTCTGCTGTTTGGTGTTCTCTGAATAGAATAGCCATTACTTCTCTATGGGGATTTGCGCTGCCTTCGAACAGCACCGTACTTGCTGGCAGTTCGCCAAAATTTGTGTGTGAGCATATCACAGAGCAGTGGTGTACTTAGGGGAATGGCGGGGGTGGGTCGTCCCAGGTTCCAGTGATTATTGGGGTGTCATAAGGGGGGTACTAGGAGGTGCCACTGTCACTGTGTTTCAGCTTTGAGCTGTGTTCTCAAACAACGAGCAGTGGAGCAGGACGTTTGCATTAGGAATAAAATAGAATAGAATATAAACCCCCCTCTCCTCCCTCCATAGCTCCTCCCCTGCCCGCAGGAGCTCCAGCAGAGGGGATGGGGATGTGATTTGTGTGCAGAGAGAGAAGATGACAGTAAACGGCAGGTAAAGGGGGGTATCAGCAGAATAAGAAGCCCTGTCTGCTTACTGCTGTTTAAAGTGGACCTTTCCTTACCCAGCACTGCAATGATCAGAAATTTGTCATTGAGCTGCCTGGCTCTTGGTGAGGTCCTGCGTAGAGGGGGCCAGGCTGCATTCACTGCATCACCAGTGAATAGGCAGCCCAGGGTATACAGGGACAGGTAAGAGGGAGTCTTAGAAAAATGGAAAAGTAAAGAAAAAATACCATAGCAACATCGTATACCTGCAAAACACACACCCATTCTCTGCTCAGCAACTCCAATACACAAAACCAGCCACCCACACACACAACTCCCATCACACAAAACCAGCCACCCACACACAACTCCCATCACACAAAACCAGCCACCCATAGAACTCCATCACACAAAACCAACCAACCCACGACCCCATCACACAACACCAGCCACCAACACACATCCCAGCCACCAACACACAACTCTTATCACACAAAACAAGCCACCCCAACACACACAACTCCCATCAACAAAACCAGCCACGTGTACTTTTGTTCATAGCATGAGGATGGATATGTTGTGAGTTTGCAAAATCACTTAACAATTATTCAAAATATACACTCACCTCTTATTGCACAGCACAGAGGACACATGATTCACCATCGGCAGATTCATAATATATCATTATTATATGTATAAGTCATGTCCTGCCAGAATGCTATAACTAAAAATATTTTTGAAAACATTAAAAAAGTGCGTGTAATTTATTTATTTATTAAAAAAAAGGTTTGACATTTTAAAGTTGGGGGGGTGCCAAATATTGGATCCGCCCCGGGTGCCAAATGTTCTAGGTACGCCCTGATTGATTTGTACGGTTATATTCAGTTTGCACAGGCACAGACTTATTTTAACGTTGTACAATAAGCACTTTACTTACTCATTGGACTATTAATTGACATACGTTTTACATGTTCTATGTGTGCACATCTGTACCTGTGATGTATACGTGTTGATTCAACTATTATTCACACTGTAAATCTAATTATTATTTCATGTACAGTAAGATCATGTTCTATTATTATATATGTAATATGTATATGATTTGAAAGATCAGATTTACCGTATATCTAATATATACTGTGCCATAAGGAACACCGACAGTCTGTATCTTTTCGTGCAAAGTTTTGTTTCTTTTGATGTGCATAATTTATCCTTAGTAGGCGGCAGATTAATTTGTTCTGTAAATCATTCTAATACATCAGCGCCTCCACTACTTGTATATCTACAGTCAGGTCCAGAAATATTGGGACATCGACACAATTCTCTAACATCTTTGGCTCTATACACCACCACAATGGAGTTGGAATGAAACAAACACAATGTGCTTTAACTGCAGACTGTCTGGCCTTCCTGTTTTTGAGGCTCACCAATGGTTTACATCTTGTGGTGAACCCTCTGTATTCACTCTGGTGAAGTCTTCTCCTGATTGTTGACTTTGACACACATACACCTACCTCCTGGAGAGTGTTCTTGATCTGGCCAACTGTTATGAAGGGTGTTTTCTGCACCAGGGAAAGAATTCTTCGGTCATCCACCACAGTTGTTTTCCGTTGTCTCCCAGGTCTTTTGGTGTTGCTGAGCTCACCGGTGCGTTCCTTCTTTTTGAGAATTTTCCAAACAGTTATTTTGGCCATGCCTAATGTTCTTGCTATCTCTCTGATGGGTTTGTTTTGTTTCTTCAGCCTAATGATGGCTTGCTTCACTGATAGTGACAGCTCTTTTGATCTCATCTTGAGAGTTGACAGCAACAGATTCCAAGTGCAAATAGCACACTTGAAATGAACTCTGGGCCTTTTATCTGCACATTGTAATTGGGGTAATGAGGGAATATCACACACTTGGCCATGGAACAGCTGATAAGCCAATTGTCCCATTACTTTTGGTCCCTTAACAAGTGGGAGGTACATCTGCAAACTGCTGTAAGTCCTACACCGTTCACCTGAGTTGGATGTACATACCCTCAAATTAAAGCTGACAGTCTGCAGTTAAAGCCCATTGTGTTTGTTTCATTCCAACTCCATTGTGGTGGTGTATAGAGCCAAAGATATTAGAATTGTGTCGATGTCCCAATATTTCTGGACCTGACTGTATAAAGACATGTAAGCAGACGGCTGGGAACACAAGGAAAGGACACCCTGGAATGATGCATCAACACGAGGTCATAAGTAGCCGGTGCTATCAAGCATCTAAATGGCTGTACAGAACTGGAGCTGGCCGAAGGAGGATGTCCCTCAAGTTACAACAGGAATGACATACAGCACTTAGGTAGTGGGGGGGGGGTCATCACATGACACTATGCTACAAAGAGTATTCCACTCTTTTATCCGTATTATTCGTCACACTTTTTCACCTCCTATACTATAACTCATTTCACAATGCTTGTATTTCCCCTTTTGGAGTTCCACGATGCCCCAACTGGGCACCAGTTTTACCAGATTATAGTGTCATTCTAGGTTAAGTAAATCCAGTCTTATCAAAAAGGCATTTTAGCAACTGTACACATTTACTTCTTTTTCTCAACATATGTCACGTACCTCCTAGATATATAGTATAATCCCTATATGCAGACAAGCTATCCTACACTGCTGGTCCTTGAAGTGGCCGTTAACCTTACCTATTTCCAAACACAGAACATACCAAAAGTATATACCAACAGAACAACAGACAGAAGGTGTTAATACCCGAATACACTTGAACCAGATACCAGGAGCCGTAAGGCCATAGGACATCAGCCAAATGCCAGGGGTCATTATACCAGAGCTGGTCGTCAGCCAAGTGGCAGGGGTCATTTTACCAGAGTGGGTCGTCAGCCAAGTCCCAAGGGTTGTTATACCAGAGCAGGTTGTCAGCCAAGTCCCAAGGGTTGTTATACCAGAGCAGGTCATCAGCCAAATGCCAAGGGTCGGTATACCAGAACAGGCTGTCAGTCAGGAGCCGATGGGTTAACAGCCAGCAAAATAAGTCAGCCAAGCCTGAAATCATACACAGGGGATTTGAGAAATTAATACAAAGAACGCACTGAGAGGAGTGAAAACCACGTCAAGGCTAGAGATGGGAATAAATAAGACGTAACTGGTGAGCGCAAACAAATGCTCTGGAGTCCGGATGTCTCATGCGAGTCCGCAACTCATCATATGGTTATGTGGAGGAAGCATATACAAAACATCATAGCGCTAAACTGTAAATGATGTATTTAAACAGTATTGTGGTAAGATTATGCCACTCACAAGGATGGAGCCCTAGCACCGGCTCAGAGTGGGGAATTGCCTCTGGGTGTTTTTTCCTCCTCCTTGTTGGCAGGTGACCCCCACCTTAGGTATCGAAATTCTCTTTGGACACCGTGGAGTAGTGGAAACACGGAGAGAGAAATTGGAAATACAAGCTTTCCTAGTGTAAATCTCTTAAGTAAAGGGTACACAACTCTTGTTTTGCTAATTCGAGACTTACGTGAGATGGAGCTTCCAGAGCTCAAATCGAATCGCTCAAATAAAAAAACAATCTGGAACAGGAAATGTTGCTTTAAAAAGTTTTACTAAAACAAATTTAAAAAAAACATAAAATATGGCCCCAGAACGCGTTTCGCTGCTAAACAGCAGCTTCCTCAGCTGGTTGAACAAATGTATATGATGTGAGGGTATTTATACCCTTTTATTACTCATAAAATTACCCACCCCTGTTCCCAATGAGTTTAAAATTTCCAATCGTTGGGCGCCGCCATCTTGCGCACGCGCCGTAACGTTCTTCCGCGTTCCACGCTGGTTTCAGGATATCTCTTTGAAGCGCGGCCATTTTGCGCATGCGCAGTCCTTAATTTCATGTTTTGATACGATCGTTGGTTTCAGTCATGCGGCATTGTCAGATTCAGGTCTCTCTTTGATGTTTGGACAGAAATTCGTGATCTCAAGCCCATTTTTATGGTTTTAACATGAAATAAAACGAAAATCCATGATTAAAAAAGAGAATGGGAACATTACAAATCGCTCCCCCATGACATCTGTATCTGAGAACATGTGTTTACACCTAAGTTGCTTTAATTCTTGGCTGGGATCACCATGAATCTCCGCAACCTATAGTGAATTTATGAGATAAAACCTTAAATTTAAATGGGTCCCACCGTTATGTTTTACAAGTATATTAAATAGAATTAGGTCAAATAGACCCTACTTTAATTGAATTTTAATTCTGTCAAAATTGACCAAAACTCCTATACATCTGAATCTGAGATATAATAAGGACAATTATTCTTATATGTAAGGTGCTATTATGAATCTAAATATGAAATCATGAATGCACTTAAAGGGTCATATATATATATAAATATGCTCCTATGATTCTCTCTCTATATATATATATATATATATATATATAAAATACGGACCTACCTATTTACAATTGATTCTTAAGTATGTGCAATGAAATGTGGAATTTTAAATGATGAATCTAGAACTTTTGATACTAACAGTGCTTTTATGAATTTAATCTTGTAAATATACACTAAAGTGTCTATGTGCATCATAAGTCTATATTGTCAATTATTGTTAAAGCTAGTGAAATAAAATAGTAAATTATACTGTAGAATAAATGTGAATGTAAATAAATTACTAATTAAAATAAGAGGAATAGTCATAATATAACCAATTTATTCTAATATTATAAGACAAGAAAGGAAATAGGGAGACCTCAGCGTCTGGAATGGATCTCCGTGGGTCTATTCAGCAAACCACGGATACTGGAAACGCCAAAAGTTTTTTGCACAAGGATGGGTATAGGATAAAACTTTTTATTCCAAATAAAATAAAGTTTACATATACAGGGCCCAACGCGTTTCGTCTATGAAAATAGACTTTCTCAAGGGCAGTAGAGATACATAAAATTGTAAAAACAAAATGATATAACATATAGAATACCCATCATTCCTTTTATTACCCTTATAGGGATTTCATTGGTCAGCCTATTAGCTATGGCGTTTTCCTTATATGGTAGGGGAGTCACAGGCTTCATTTCTTGTTCCCATAAGCCTCCATTCCATGCTCCAATCCCCTCCATTCAGACGATCTCATTTCAATATCTTCCGACCTTCCTGTTTGTTTAGTTTCGTTTTCGCGTAGCTCCGCGCGACTTCCAGGATCGTCCGTAATGTCATTTCTGGTTTCGATCTTCCCAGAGTTCCTCCTAAAGCCGCGCGTCATCCACAACGTCCCCTCTGATCTCTGCCTTCACTCGTGCGTCCGGTACTCCTCGCGCCGTAACCTCCAGATTCGTTTCAGATCCGGAGTCTCGCATGGTCTCCTCCATTTCCGTCCACACTGGTGCCGCCGAGACTTCACCATCCCATCTGTTCCATCGCTCGGAGCCATCCATGACACTTTCACTTTCCACTCATATATATGTCCCGGAATATTCTGGCTGCAGATTATTTTATTTTTTTTCCCCAATGGGTCATGGAATATAAATACAAGAATGTCGTCAGCATTTCATCTTGAAAGATAAGTAACAATAAGTAACAATTTTCAATATTTTCTTCATACCACCAGCTGCTTGTTGTCATTACTATTCTAATATTATAACCTAATTGTTACTCATGTCAGTGAATGCACTTACATTTAAAGTGCTTGAGAGTTAAATGTGGATATGTGCATTTTAAAGTGACATGTGTCCTTCGCAGATCTAATAAAGATTGCTAATAAAAAATAATTGGAAAAGTGCAAAATAGTGCTGGGATGGCCCATATATCTAAATAAGATATGTTCATTTGAATCCCATAAATAATAATGTCATATATAAAAAATCTTAATCATTCTAACGTCATAACCTGAATGGTGCTAATGTTAATAATCGCACTTATATATAAAGTGCTTTAGTGATTCGTATATGGATATATATATTTTAAAGTGACATGTGTCTTTCACATTTATGGTGAAACCTATTGGAAAAAAGTGCGAAGAGTGATATATTAACCCCTATATCTGGATGAAGTGTATGTATTTGAATCCCATATCTAGCAGGTATTTAGACGGAAATTTCCGTATATAATGCCAGAAAGCATATTTTTAGTTCATACAGTAGATCGATCTCAACATAATGTGAATATTCACTGAATAGAGTGCAATAATGATTTAACTGGAACATTTAAATATTATATTTAGCTGATATGTGTCTATTAGAACTACTGTACTTAAACCCCAAAGCCGTGGTTTTTTTTTTCCCCCTTTCCTTGCCCCCCTCCCCCCTTTTATAGATGTATGGAATGTAATTCTCTTTCCTCTGATATGAAGAATATTCAATGGATCAATCGTGTCATATTTTTTCAATCAATGTGAACTAAAATATACAAATGGCATTGCGGAGATGACTATAGAAAATGAGTAATTTCAAAATCGTTATTCAGGCCACCCGGTGACATAGTGCCTAATTCGAAAATTAACCTCCTCTCCTCTTGCCCTAATCTTTTTATTAGATCTTCCTCTATATCTCTTTTGAATATTTGTTTTATAGCCATAAATTTCAGACCCATAGCGGAACCATTATGTTTTAATTTAAAATGTGAGGACACAGAATGCTTCTCATACAAATTTCTCACGTTTCTCACGTGTTCTGAGATTCTTCCATTCAAAGCTCTTTTGGTGCGACCCACATATTGAAGTCCACATGGACATTCTAATAAGTACAGGACATTCTTGGAATAACAATTTAGTACATTTTTTATATTTACTGTTTGATGATGTTTTTGATTGTGGTATTCACCATGAAATTTCTTCTTTGTGCCTGTAGATCTGCAGGCAAGGCATTGTCCACAGCTATAGAACCCGTGTTTTAGATTAAAGCTATTCTTATCCTTAGGTTTTTTTCCTGTTTTCCCGTGGACTAGATTATTTCTTAAGTTTTTAATCCCTCTAAAGATTATCTTGGGTTTCTTTCCTATGAGGCTTGTTAACTCTTTATCGTGGCATAGAACATGCCAATGTTTGTTAAATATTTTTTCGATGTTCTTAGCTTTCCCACTGTAGTCACAAATGAAAGTGATTTCATCTCTCCTAATCAAATTTTTCGATTTATATTTTAACAGAGTGTCTCTATCTTCATTTTCTAGTCTGGAAATTATGAGATCTAATTCTTTTTCATTGTAACCTTTTTCTATAAATTGTTCTTTTTGGGAGATTGCTTGTTGTTTAAAAATTGTGATATCCGAGCAATTTCTTCTCAGTCTGGTAAATTGTCCTTTTGGAACACCTTTTAACCATATTGGGTTGTGACAACTTGTGATATCTACATATGTATTGGTATCTACCTCTTTGAAAAATGTTTTGGACTGTATCTCATTTCCTTCTCTATATATATCTAGATCAAGGAATGTAATTCTATCCCTATTCCATTTTGTTTCCAACTTGATACCCCATTCTGGGCTATTTGAGCTAGAGATGGGAAGCCGTCTTTAGTTTGTTCTCCAGAAAAATTTAAAAAAAACAAAAGTGTGTGATATGTTCTTTTAAAATGATATATGTCTAATAAAGATTTAATACCATATCATAACATCCTAATGTTATGATATGGTATTAAATCTATATCAGACATATTATATATCATTAGGATCTTAATGAAAGACTTCTGAGACTTTATTTAAAGTCTTAAATCATTACAAGTTCTCTCAGCTGAAGACGAGCAAATCCTGGAATACAATTCAAGTAACACGTCTAAATGCTTTCAGCCTCTAGGGGGCACTGCAGGGAAAAGGCTTCTGTTTAGCTTGATTGGGAGGTCCCTCTTGTACCTCCTACAGTGGCTGTTGGGATACGGTTGATGATAATTAAGGCCTGAGAAGACAGAAACTGACAATTAAGAGGTTATATTTGTCCCCTATTTGATCCCTGTTAATGTTCTCTCCAGTACAGATAACAATACCCCACTCACACAAGGAGGGTAATTGGAGAATGGCAAGTGATTAATATTGGATCCGGGTAATTACCTCACCCAACAGAACTTGCAGGGCTTAACCCTTGGATATATGCTAAAAACTAGATCACAATGATCCAAAGCCAAGTGAGAAGAAAATAAAATAAGTTTTATTCAATTCATGTCAAAAACACACACAACCAAGAAAATAAATTATTTTTGATAGGCTGGGTACAATACTGTTGCAATCTGTTACTGCGTGCACCCTATTGCCTCATTTTACAATCGGTACAAGCAAACTGTAACAAGAATATTGCTTCATAAAATCAAGCTATTACAAGAAAAAATCAGTGACTTTATTTATGTCACACCTGGGCTAAGTCACTTTATTGGCTGACCTACAAGAATTGGTACATACTAGACTTGTGCACCAATTTTTTTTTCGGTTCGGTTCGTTCGTATTGTGTAAATTTTCGTTTCGGCCGATTTCTGTTTCGTTCGTTTCGTAATATTTTCGTTTTGGAAAATTCGGATCTGAAAATTTTTGTAAAATCGGCCGAATCCGAATGCACGAATCGGGAAATTTCGTGAAAATTCCGAAATTCCGAAACCCGAAACGCACATCCCTAGTACATACATATGTGTATTGGTATAATGAATTACCGGGACAGATCTGCACCAGCTGATTTTGAATGTTATTAGGATGTAAGGTTAGAGATTTTCTATGACGTGGTGATCCCGTCTTTGTTTTTATCCTTTTGCTGATCCATGGTTCAGGTCTGGTGTTACCTGGTTTTATATATAATTTATTTTCTTGGTAGTGTGTGTTTTTTGACATGAATTGAATAAAACATTTTTTTTTTTTCTTACTTGGCTTTGGGTCATTGTGATCTAGTTTTTCTCTTCAGTACAGTCTGGATTCCTGCAAATCATATCACTCCTGCAACACTGTGGCAAGGTCTCTGCACAACACAACCTCTGATACCTCTTGCATCTCGCTCCCTGCAGATTCTGCATCTTCTGCCGCTGCTGTGAAAGAATCTGCTCTGTGTTTGCTAATATTCATACCAAATCAAGAAACAAACTGACCTGTGAAAGGGGAGAAACTCTTGTTTCAATCTGTGCAAACCTTATGTTTTTAGAAGTCAATGAGAAAAAGGACAAATATGGAGGAGAGGATAAAAGAAACAGAAAATGATAGATCAGAAAATGAGATTAAATTGCATGTATTGTATATGTTGTGTCTTTTGTTTCCGTTTCTCTATTTTTTTTATAGCACGCTCGAAAGTTAAACCTCAACATGGAGCTTAAATATTGATGTATCCAGATCCTACAGGTACAAATAATGCCGTTACTTCCTTTTGCTATTGGTGCAAAGGGGCAAATTTGATATAGAAATATACGTATATAATTTCTATGTTTTTATGTTGATGGTTTCTTACTTTTATTGTTACTCTTTAGGAAACAGGACTGGTTACTTGTTCTCACACTATCCTACACAGTCCTTGCTTGTTATTTCATTTGAAACAAAAGATAAAATTATGAAAAGCAAATTCAAGTTACTAAATAAACTGTACTTTTATTTCAAGTGAAACAAAATTAATTTTAGATTTGTAAACCTACTCCATGGTGCATATTTAATATTTTTGGAAAATTTCCAATTTTTCCGGAAAAAACAGGGAAAAAAACAGTTTTTCTCCATGGCTTCAAAATTTCAGGAAATTTTACATCTGTAGTCAGGGCACAGATCCAGGGCTCAGACATCTCCTTTTAAACTTGGCGGGTGCCACGTCATTACGCCGCGCTCACCCAGTGATCCATGGCCACGATTGGCCAGTACTTCACTTGGCGGCCGGCCAGCGAGAAGTGAGGAAGGTGCTGCCCTCAGGACCCAAGGACAGCGTGGAATGTGACAACATGGAGCCGGTCTTAGTTATCCAGCTGTCTTCAGCATCCAGCAGACTCTGATCCTTATCGTCTGGGTTCACAGCAGGCGTGAGAGTTCCTGCCACCCAGTTTGGTGTTAAGTCAGAGAGTCTCACGGGGCACCTGGCGTGAGCCAAGGTGGGCCTGTTATTCTGGTTAGATAGCCCTTTAGGCAGGATAGCTGCTGGCTGCAAGACATGCAGATCAGGAGACAAGGTAACCAGACAACAAGAGACACAGAACAGGGCAAGGGTTAAGGGAGAGAACAACAATAGATTGGCACCCAGCAGCACACTAAAGGAAACCCTAATCTAGGATACGGTCCTTAGAATGGCTGTCTGTTCTAAGGGATGGGACCTCACTGCTGGGTGACACACAGAACCAAGAGACAAGACAAGATGGACAAATCCAGAGACGTGGTAATAAACAAGAGCCGGATTCAGAAACCAGAAGGGGTAGTCATACATAAGCCAGAGATCAGAAACCATAGAGGGATATCAGACAAGCTAGGAGTCGGTACACAGGAGATCAAAGAGCATAAGGGATAACACAATAGAATAGTCAGAGAACCAGGCCAGAGTCATACACAGGAAATCAGATACCACAGAAACACACAAATCAGAATAAATCAAAATATAACAACAGACAAGGCAACTAGGGGGGCAGACACAGGAAACAAGAAGCCAGAAATAAACTGAACACTGGAAAACAAGGAAAAATAACAGAAGTAAATACTAGCTCAGCAATAGAAACACAGGCAGAACCTCCGGGAGCAATGTGACTCATATGCAAGAGCCCTGGGCAGTGGGAAAGGCTGCCTTATAAAGGGAGCAGGCCAGAGCAGACAGATCAGGTGTTCCAAGACCAGACAGTCTACAGGGCATTCCTGGAGCGGAGGGAGAGCAAGGAATGGCCCAGATGGGAGGTATGAGCCGGCCCGGATCGCTCTCTTAACCACTTCGCTGCTGAGGACGCGCTGAGCGCGTCCTCAGCAGTCCCGCTGGTGTGCTGAGGACGCGCTGAGCGCGTCCTCACATTGGGGTCAGCGTTCGGCCGGGTTCCGGCCGATCGCTGGCCCCTCCGGTGCGGGCTGACATCCTGGATGTCAGCCCGGCATCCGGACCAGCAGCCGCCAGAATTAGGTGTCATCGCGGGGGCGCGATGACACCTAATTCAGGCGCCCCCCCCCGCATGTGCGGAGGAGGCGCCTGAAAGGGAGGGGGGGGAGGTCCTTCGGACCTCTCTCCCTCCCGATCAGTGGCGCACAGGGGGTTAACCCAGGCATCATTTGGAAGGGCACAGCCTGCCCTTCCAAATGATGCCTGGCATTAACCCCTGGGGAGCTGGATCGCGAATCGGCGCTGAAAAGCTTGGATGTCGGCCAAGCCTCTGGGAACTCCCCCAGAGGACTGGCGTCATCGTGCGTAGCACGATGACGCCAGTCCTAGACTTAACCCCTAACTGCCACCAACTGTGGAGATAGGGAGTTCCAATGAACTCCCTATCTCCCGATCCGTGGCAGCTAGGGGTTAAATTTTGGTATCGTTGGATCGGCCAGAGCATGGCCGTTCCAACGATACCAAACACTACAGTGAAAAATTTGGTAAAAAAAAAAAATATGAAAAATAAAAATAAAAAAAATAAAAAAAAAAATTAAAAAAAAAAATTAAACACTTTTTTTTTATTTTTTTGGGTTTGTTAATGCAGCAATATTGTTCCCATTTCAATTATAATGTGAACAATGATGCTGCACTAACGATTTTTGTATGCGGTGCGTTTGTTAAAAATAGTGTCATTTTCCCCAAAAAAAATGTAACGAGACCCCATCTCTAATTTTTTTAACAAGCGCACCCCATACAAAATATAACCGCAATTGCTCGCATGTTAAAATGTGGAAAAAAACACTTTACACATTGTAAATTATTGAAAATACATATTTTATTGCATTTTTTGTTATAATATACAGACATGACATAACGTATACATATAATAATGACATATTATGAATCTACCGAGTCTGACGGAAAGAACGATATATAATATGTCTGGGTCATATACTAAAATAAGCCTTCAAAACACGTTTAAACATGATGCGCAAAACAGGTAAAAATGACCTCAGCATAGGGGCGGGAAAAGCCTCAGCAGCGAAAGGGTTAACAGGCAGAAGGGCTGATAATGTGACAGAGAGACAAGGAGAATTTGAGAGCAATTCCCGTATTTCATGAACGAAACTAATGGCAAGTGCCAAACCTTTATCTGATTAGCACTGCTCTGGTTTCGGGTATATCGATGAACCTACAAATGATGAGGTCAGCCAGCCAACATTCACACGCTTATTGGGAGCATTCATATGTTTTCTTTATTGTTTTAGTATTATTACTTTAACCAATATTAATTAATAATCATTAATAATATTAATTAAATATATTAATAAATTTAATTATTTATTTAGAAAAATCTGTTTTTTTTAATGCAGGTTGATGGAACAAACCAGGTGTCACAAGGCTGTCGTCCAAAAAGAACCAGACACTGAAGGAGGTGTAAAAAATGTATTGTATGATGACATCATCATTGCATCTGATGTTATAGGTACTGATGGTGTTAGTGGGGACAGGAGGGGATTCTCTGAGGTCTGTGAACCACTGTTGTTATTAGTGATACATTTACGGGTCCCCAGACCTTTCCCCAACACATCTCATCTCATCCATCAAGGCCTTGCACGTCCTGTGCTCTTTTTTCGTGTTAATTCCGAATCTGACATTTCCTCCTGCTTACCTTCCACAGTCGTTACAGTTACAGTGTTTATTTGTTCGCTGCACTTGGGGAACAGTCTGAGAGGTGGGTTTACTGGAAAACCTGTGTTTTTCTTTCCTTTTCCAATGGCGAAGAGGAGGGGTGTCTCCCCCCACTACCCAAAAAAAGTAATCTTTACCTGCAGCACTTGGGCAGTGTCTGCAGAGCAGCAAGACGGCGTCTGGTTTAAGCATTTGAGCGGCTGCAGATCGAACGACGCATTGGAAAGCAGTGCCTGGCTGATGTCACCGGCAAATAAACACTTAAAAAAGGGGGAAAAAATGCTCAAAGACACCAGTATGGAACGGCATACACGCATTCTAACCAGTACCGGCACGCACAGGTTACCCTTGCATTAAAAACCCCCCAAAAAACAACAAAAAAGGCCTAAGAAAACGTTTAAGTTTATTTTTGCTTTTTAGACCTTTATGACCTTAAAGGGACATGTAGTTGTTTTTTATCTTTCCCTAAATCCATTTTTCATGGTTTAAAACCATCATCTCCCTCATTTCCAGCTGGTATTTCCTGCCTTTAGCCGGTTATTCCTATAAGAAGAGTCCGCGGACTTCTCCCTCCTGACCTGGATGCTCATTCTTTAATCCCTGCGAGATTTCCTTTGCAATTAACAAAATTCCTTTGCATTGCTGCAGAATCATTCCAGATTGAGTTCACTCAATCTCAGGGCACCTGTAGGAGCTTTAAAAGATCGAGCATACTTGATAAAGGTAGTGATGGGGTTAAAGGGTAGGATAAGAATATAAATTTCATAACTGAGCCATGAAACTATGTATTCCTCCAGTGATTGCAGTGATTTGGTTGCCCGAGTTCTTGTTCAAATGCCTCTTATACCTGCTGCTTAGCACTTGAAACCTGCTGCCCTGCAGTATATAGAATTCACACACTGCCGTGGGGGATCAATTCACTAATTAAAGCCTTTGTTTTGGGTTTCTTCTACAACAGGAATTTTAAACTCCAGCCCCCCAGTTGTCTCTGAACTACAGCTCTCATGATTCCCTGACCATCTATTGCATTCAAAGAATTCTGGTAATTGTAGGTAACAAATAACTGGTGAGGGGGAATTTGAGATCCCTGCTCTCTAAAAAGGTGATGGGTCATGAGCTGTCCATCAGCATTTAGAAGTGACATGTGGCCAGAGGAACAGTGAGGGGTATATTCACAAACCACAAGCAATTTTGGTGCTTTGTTTTTAGGCGCACTTCGGTGATGCAATTTCGCTGAAAATACGTTGATTTCTCTATTTAGTGAATTTCTGCCAAAATTGGAGTCATCGAGGCAGTAATAGGACTTTTCCAAAAACTGCCGAATTAGGCTAGGGTCAGATGAGCGCATTTTGTACGGACTGTGCGTCCGTGCAGTACGGACGTACTTTCTGACTGACGACAAGGATAAGTGCACTAATGTGGATAAGTGCAAGATAATGCACCTGGGACGTAAAAACCCAAGGGCTGAATATAGAATATTTGATACAGTCCTAACCTCAACATCTGAGGGTTGGGATTTAGGGGTTATTATTTCAGAGGATCTAAGGGTAAGTAGTCAATGTAATAGAGCAGCAGGAAATGCTGGCAGAATGCTTGGTTGTGTAGGGAGAGGTATTAGCAGTAGGAAAAGGGAAGTGCTCATGCCACTGTACAGAGCACTGGTGAGACCTCACTTGGAGTACTGTGTGCAGTACTGGAGACCGTATCTCCAGAAGGATATAGACATCTTAGAGAGAGTTCAGAGAAGGGCTACTAAAATGGTGTACGGCTTGAAGGAGAAAAGTTACCAGGAAAGGCTTAATGATCTTAACATGTACAGCTTGGAAAAAAGACGAGACAGAGGAGATATGATAGAAACATTTAAATACGTAAAGGGAATCCACAAGGTAGAGGAAGGGAGTATATTTAAAAGGAAACAAAATAGCAAAACAAGAGGACACACAGGGTTATCCAAAGAGATTCGAAAAGTCACCGCACGTTCGGTGACTTTTCGTTCTCTTCAATTCGGTTCCTTTTGCCGATTGCATTTCGGTGACCCTGCGGTGTATTCAGCAAACAGCACAGGGTCCCCGAATTGCAGGGAAAAGCTGCCGCAAACCTGACGAAAACTAACCGAATGCACGCTGAAAACAAGCAAAAACATCTGGATTAACCTTCAAAAAAGCCGAACATGAGCCGAACAGGAGCCGAATCACACAGAGCCGAAGCAGCTGTGAAGTAGAGGAGGCAGTGAATAAATTAGAAAAACCATTTGTATGAATCTGGGAAAATGAAACGCTGTTTGCAAAGAAACTACTGAGCGAAAATGTCTGAAATTTTCACAGGAGATCCAGGGAATGATAATAAAGAGAGCTGTTACAAAAAAAATAAGTAAACTGAAAAAAAAAATAAAACAAAATCGGACTTTTAAAAAAAAAAAAAAGAAAATCAGAAAAATGCTTAAAGTATCCTAAAAAATCTATAAATAAAGAGACTCTTTGCTGCAGAATTTTATAATGAACGGTTTATTAGATATTGAATTAAAACGGGAATATTTTTAACATTGAAGCCTATGGGATTCTCCTGAATAAATTTGCCGAATTAAACCACCGAATGGCAGGGCATTAGGGGAACCTTTCACTGCTGGTTTGTGTTCTCTGAATAGCCGAAGCAGTGCTTCTCTATGGGGATTTCACTGCCCTCGAAGAGGCACCGAACAGGCACCGTATGTTCAGGCAATTCGCCAGGATTTGGCGAATTGCCTGCTCTCTGGATAGCCGAATGGCCAGGAAAGGTAACCGAACCCTGATTTTCAGCGTTCGGTTACCTTTCTCAAGCAATTCGGATCTCTTTGGATAACCCTGATAGTCTTAGATTAGAGGGGCAAAGGTTTAAAAGTAACATCAGGAAGCATTATTTTACTGAGAGGGTGGTGGATACATGGAACAGTCTTCCAGTTGAAGTGGTAGAGGCCAAAACAGTAATTGAATTTAAGCAGGCATGGGATAGGCATAAGGCTATCCTAAACAAAAGATAAATCCAGGTTAAGTATCCATGTAATTGGGCGACTAGATGGGCCGAAAGGTTCTTATCTGCCGACATTTTTCTATGTTTCTATGTTTCTAAGGTAGTGGCCACACAGTCCGTTTTTTTTCACTGACGTATTTTTTGACTGATGTAGCAGGGAAAATAAAATAAATTACAGTGAAAAAACATTCTGTCTGTCCGTCAAAAATGCTGGACGTATAAGGCTAGGGACAGATGAGCGCATTTTCTGCGGCCACCGTCAAAATGTACGTCGATGCGTGCGCACGCATTTTTTCACGGAATACGCTTAAGTGGTCAGACGATGCGCAATTCTGGACGTATTTCATGACGATGGGGTGAAAAGAAGTCTAGGAAATCCGGCTGTTTGAACGTTATGTTGGCCGCACACTAGCAGCGTCTGACATCTCCTAATCACGCACACACGCTGCTATGCGGCCGCAGCGCACTCTGTACGTCAGTACCAGCGGTTTAACGTTCTCGAAAAAATGCGTTCATTTTCCACTTGCGTTGCGCGGCCGGACTTTTGTGCGACCGTACTTCGTATATTGGCTGTCATTGCCCGGCATCTGCTGCTAGTGCGGCCGTGATTATGTGCGCCAGAACGCGCGTTCGCACTGCCTCAGTCTGACCCTAGCCTTAATGCAGTCTGTCTGACCACGTTCCATCACTCACACAGAAAGCTATGCGGACGTTGCGGACGTGGCGCACTCCGCACGTCCGTTCTAGCAGTATTACGTTCTTGCCAAACCTGTGTCCGTTTGCAGCATCCGTCAGCCCCCGCACTTCTGTGCGGACGTACTTCGTGTGTGGGGCTCCATTTAACACAATTGTATGCTATCACGGACGTACTTATGTGCGGGCAACACGGACGTTAACACTGCGCTCGTCTGACCCCAGCCTTACACCGATAACCGCAGATAATTGACAAATTCCAGAGAACTGGAAAAACAATAACAGGGAAGTCTTCTAATAGGATCTAAAATGAATAATAATGAATTAAAATGTGTCTAAATAATAAATAAAGATCTTTTAAAAATAATAAAAAGGCATGTTACAAAATAAAACAAAAAAATATATAATGGAAAATATACAAAAAGGTCTTTAAAATGAAAGAAAAAAGGGTTTTTGCAAAAAAATAAAAGACTAAGGCTGGGGTCAGACCAGCGCACTTTTAACGTGCGTTCTGGCGCACATAATTACGGCCGCACTAGCAGCAGATGCCGGGCAATGACGGCCAATATACGATGTACGGCCGCACAAAAGTCCGGCCGTGCAACGCAAATGGAATTTGAACGCATTTTTCTGAGAACGCTGAACCGCTAGTACTGACGTACTGAGTGCGCAGCTGCGGCATAGCGGCATGTGTGCGAGATTAGGAGATGTCAGACACTGCTAATGTCCAGCCTACATAATGTCCAGACGCAAAAAGAGTTTTATTGATGATCCGTACAAAATCACGCCCGAAAATGCGCGTCGTCTGACCGTTTTTGCGCATTCCGTGAAAAAATACATCAATGCGTTCGGACGCACTTTTTCACGTTCGCGGGGAAAAATGCTTTCGTCTGACCCTAGCCTAAACGGTCTTTAAAAAATAAATAAATAAAAAAGATATGACCTTTTTTTTACATTGAAACCTATGGGATTCAGTTGAAAAATAAAAAAAATAAAAAATCGGTGTGATTCGGCATTCAGTGAATAGAAGACAAGCCAGGGTAATTCAAAGAGATCCGAATGGCTGCTGAAAGGGAACCGAATGCTGAAAATCAGCATTCGGTTACCTTTCTTGGCCATTCGGCTATCCAGAGAGCAGGCAATTCGGCAAATCCTGGCGAATTGCCTGCACATACGGTGCCTGTTCGAGGGCAGTGAATCCCCATAGAGAAGCAATGCTTCGGCTATTCAGAGAACACAAACCAGCAGTGAAAGGTTCCATAAATGCCCTGTCATTCAGTGCTTTAATTCGGCAGGTTTATTCAGGCGAATCCCATAGGCTTCAATGTTAAACATATTCCAGTTTTAATTCAATATCTAATAAACCGTTGATTATAATATTCTGCAGTAAAGAGTCTCGTCATTTATAGATTTTTTTGGATATTTTAAGCATTTTTTGGGATTTTTTTAAAATATTTCCGATTTTTTTTAAACAAAAATTTAACTTTACTTATTTTTTCTGTAACAGCCCTTTTTATTATCATTCATTGGATTTTATATGTAAATTTCAGACATTTTCGCTCAGTAGTTTCTTTGCAAACAGTGTTTCACTTTTCAAACATTCAAGCAAACCGTTTTCCTAATTTATTCACTGCATTCGTCTGCAGTGTCGACTTTTTCCGGCGGCTGCACTGCGTGTGATCGGCTCCTGCTCGGGTGAACGTGAACTGACTTTTCGATTCTCTTTGAATAACCCTGAAGCGTCTTCTATGGGTCATTTTCTAGGCTGCTGGATCGTGGCTAAATGCATTGTATTTGGCTGTCATTTTTCCTTTATTTGGCGAACTGACAGCTTTTGAACAGATGAATTGACAGAAAATTGCAGATATGGTGAAATTTACCATTCGGTACAATGCAGGGCCAATTCGGAGGTAAGCGAATAACTCATCGAAGAGATCCAACAGCCCGTCTACACCCGGCTGCATGGAGTGGATCAGCTCTTTTCTCAGATTGTAGCACAGGTAATAGAGATCTTGACTCACGGCATATTTTGGCAACATATCTGGTAATTATCATAATGATGTGGGTGACGGTACGGCAGCATGTTCATACAATGCCTCGTCCCATTTCATTTTACAGCCGTACAATGGAAATTCCACTGGGGTTAGCTGCTGGATGTTTCGGCACGGAGGAGGGACTAGACAGGGAGGTGCAAAGGCCAGTGAATTACAAAAAAGAGGCTTAATATTAATATAACTCTCACACCCAAAAGCGCAATGACATCACCTGCCCTGCTTACAGCACCAATAGCACCCGCTAGAACAACCACAGGCTCGCCAGGGTTTGGTTTTAAATATATTCATCATTAAAAATTAGGACAATTGCTGTAAGTGTGCATCCCTGCGAACCAAAACTGAAAAATGAGAGTTATACTGCAAGTTGTGAGTTTTATTGCTGTGGAGCTCTGTGATACGTTCATACACACTGCACATTACTGTGAGTTTTATTGCTGTGCAGCTCTGTGATACGCTCATACACACCCCACAGTACTGTGAGTTTTATTGCTGTGCAGCTCAGTGATGCACTCATACACACCGCACATTACTGTGAGTGTTATTGCTGTGGAGCTCTGTGATACGCTCATACACACTGCACATTACTGTGAGTTTTATTGTTGTGGAGTTCTGTGATACGCTCATACACACCGCACATTACTGTGAGTATTATTGCTGTGCAGCTCAGTGATGCACTCATACACACTGCACATTACTGTGAGTTTTAATGCTGTGGAGCTCTGTGATATCCTCATACACAAAGCACATTACTGTGAGTTTTATTTCTGTGGAGCTCTGTAATACGCTCATACACACTGCACATTTCTGTGAGTTTAATGCTGTGGAGCTCTGTGATACGTTCATACACACTGCACATTACTGTGAGTTTTATTGCTGTGGAGCTCTGTGATACGCTCATACACAAAGCACATTACTGTATTGTATTGTATTTTTGTGCTTTTTGCCAGAGAAGGCTTGTTTTGAGTTTATCATGGAAATGTACGATTTTTGGAACCAGCACAAAATGTTCCTGTACTCCTTATTCCCTGTCATGGAGCAACGGGATAAACTATGTTGTATCTGACGTTACTGATATTGCTTTCAGCGTTTATTTATTCAGCGCCACCAAATTCCACAGAACTAAATAAAGTAAGTAACTAAAAGGCAATGAAAGACTTAAAGCAGGCCTGTTACGTCGACGTTTTTCGGTTCCAAATCTCTGTAAAAACTGCTTTTAGGTTGTGCTGGTGCTTTTTAATGTCACAGAAACTCCAGCAAAATGAAAGGTTTATAGAATCCATAAGAAAAACAGAAGTTACATTAATTTACAGGTCACGCCGTGTCCAGGGCCGGTGCAGATATTTTGGGACACCCAGGGGAAAATGCAACCTCGAGTAAGATTCCACGTATGTGCCGTATGAGTGTCATGTGTGTAAGCCGCTTTTGGGTGGCATGGGAGCGTGTGGCGTTAGCTGTGTGGGATGGGAGCGTGTGTTGTTAGCTGTGTGGGATGGGAGCGTGTGGCGTTAGCTGTGTGGGATGGGAGCGTGTGTCAGGATTAGGCGGCGATGGGAACCGATGTGCAAGGTATACCAACTCGGCTTATCTACTATGCGGAGGGTTAGGTATAAATATACAACCTTATCCACTATAGTGCATGGGTGATAGGTAGAATCAAGTGCGTAGTGATGTCCAGAGCCGGTTTCAGGATATAGGCAAGCAGCAAAGTCGATAATGGTAGCCGGGGTCAAAAAGGGTTAATTCAGGCAGCATAAACGGTAATTCAGGCAGAAGGTCGTAGGATAAAGGCAGTCAGCAGAATCGTTAAACATAAGCAAGGTTCGGTACACGGCAAAGCAAAGCAGGCTTCAGTAGGTCATACACGCTGTAACACATGAGAGACTAGACGAACTAGCAATGAACTCACCAATCAGCCGGCTTCTTATAGAGGGATCTCAGGTTCTAGCTGATTGGTGGGCGGGATGACATCAGACGTATGGAGCGTCGTGGAGCGCTGCGCGCGCATGTGCGGATCACTTTCGTTCCGGGATGTGGCTGGGGAAGGAGCCTGGGCGCCGTTTGGAAGCTCGCCGGCAGCCATCTTGGGTCTGCGCGGCGGCGCGACAGGTGGGTAGTCCTCACAGCGTGTGGTGTTAGCTGTGTGGGATGGGAGCATGTGGCGTTAGCTGTGTGGGATGGGAGCATGTGGCATTAGCTGTGTGGGATGGGAGCATGTGGCGTTAGCTGTGTGGGATGGGAGCATGTGCCATTAGCTGTGTGGGATGGGAGCATGTGGCGTTAGCTGTGTGGGATGGGAGCATGTGGCATTAGCTGTGTGGGATGGGAGCATGTGGCGTTAGCTGTGTGGGATGGGAGCGTATGGCGTTAGCTGTGTGGGATGGGAGCTTGTGGCGTTAGCTGTGTGGGAAGGGAGCGTGTGTTGTTAGCTGTGTGGGATGGGAGCGTGTGGCGTTAGCTGAGGGGGATGGGAGCGTGTGGCGTTAGCTGAGGGGGATGGGAGCGTGTGGCGTTAGCTGAGGGGGATGGGAGCGTGTGGCGTTAGCTGTGTGGGAAGGGAGCCTGTGTTGTTAGCTGTGTGGGATGGGAGCATGTGGCGTTAGCTGTGTGGGATGGGAGCGTATGGCGTTAGCTGTGTGGGATGGGAGCTTGTGGCGTTAGCTGTGTGGGAAGGGAGCGTGTGTTGTTAGCTGTGTGGGATGGGAGCGTGTGGCGTTAGCTGAGGGGGATGGGAGCGTGTGGCGTTAGCTGTGTGGGATGGGAGCGTGTGGCGTTAGCTGTGTGGGAAGGGAGCATGTGTTGTTAGCTGTGTGGGATGGGAGCGTGTGGCGTTAGCTGTGTGGGAAGGGAGCATGTGTTGTTAGCTGTGTGGGATGGGAGCGTGTGGCGTTAGCTGAGTGGGATGGGAGCGTGTGGCGTTAGCTGTGTGGGATGGGAGCGTGTGGCGTTAGCTGTGTGGGATGGGAGCGTATGACGTTAGCTGTGTGGGATGGGAGCGTGTGGCGTTAGCTGTGTGGGATGGGAGCGTATGACGTTAGCTGTGTGGGATGGGAGCGTGTGGCGTTAGCTGTGTGGGAAGGGAGCATGTGTTGTTAGCTGTGTGGGATGGGAGCGTGTGGCGTTAGCTGTGTGGGAAGGGAGCATGTGTTAGCTGTGTGGGATGGGAGCGTGTGGCGTTAGCTGAGTGGGATGGGAGCGTGTGGCGTTAGCTGTGTGGGATGGGAGCGTGTGGCGTTAGCTGAGTGGGAAGGGAGCGTGTGGCGTTAGCTGTGTGGGATAGGAGCGTGTGGCATTAGCTGTGTGGGATGGGAGCGTATGACGTTAGCTGTGTGGGATGGGAGCGTGTGGCGTTAGCTGTGTGGGATGGGAGCGTATGACGTTAGCTGTGTGGGATGGGAGCGTGTGGCGTTAGCTGAGTGGGATGGGAGCGTATGACGTTAGCTGTGTGGGATGGGAGCGTGTGGCGTTAGCTGTGTGGGAAGGGAGCATGTGTTGTTAGCTGTGTGGGATGGGAGCGTGTGGCGTTAGCTGAGTGGGAAGGGAGCGTGTGTTGTTAGCTGTGTGGGATGGGAGCGTATGGCGTTAGCTGTGTGGGATGGGAGCGTGTGGTGTTAGCTTGTGGGATTGGAGCGTGTATTGTTAGCTGTGTGGGAAGGGAGCGTGTGTTAGCTATGTAGGATGGGAGCGTGTGGCGTTAGCTGTGTGGGATGGGAGCGTGTGTTGTTAGCTGTGTGGGATGGGAGCGTATGGCGTTAGCTGAGGGGGATGGGAGCGTGTGGCATTAGCTGAGTGGGATTGGAGCATGTGTTAGCTGTGTGGGATGGGAGCGTATGGCGTTAGCTGAGGGGGATGGGAGCGTGTGGCGTTAGCTGAGGGGGATGGGAGCGTATGACGTTAGCTGTGTGGGATTGAAGCGTGTGTTGTTAGCTGTG
The DNA here is from genome assembly GCA_009667805.1 of Leptobrachium leishanense. Classification (NCBI taxonomy): domain Eukaryota; kingdom Metazoa; phylum Chordata; class Amphibia; order Anura; family Megophryidae; genus Leptobrachium; species Leptobrachium leishanense. The sequence continues at coordinate 101,496,224 of CM019074.1, forward strand.
TGGGAAGGGAGCGTGTGGCGTTAGCTGTGTGGGATGGGAGCGTATGACGTTAGCTGTGTGGGATGGGAGCGTGTGGCGTTAGCTGAGTGGGATGGGAACGTATGACGTTAGCTGTGTGGGATGGGAGCATGTGGCGTTAGCTGTGTGGGATGGGAGCGTATGACGTTAGCTGTGTGGGATGGGAGCGTGTGGCGTTAGCTGTGTGGGATGGGAGCGTGTGGCGTTAGCTGAGTGGGATGGGAGCGTATGACGTTAGCTGTGTGGGATGGGAGCGTGTGGCGTTAGCTGTGTGGGATGGGAGCGTGTGGCATTAGCTGAGTGGGATGGGAGCGTGTGGCATTAGCTGAGTGGGATGGGAGCATGTGGCGTTAGCTGAGTGGGATGGGAGCGTGTGTTGTTAGCTGTGTGGGATGGGAGCATGTGGCGTTAGCTGAGTGGGATGGGAGCGTGTGTTAGCTGTGTGGGATGGGAGCGTGTGGCGTTAGCTGTATGGGATGGGAGCGTGTGGCGTTAGCTGTATGGGATGGGAGCGTGTGGCGTTAGCTGTATGGGATGGGAGCGTGTGGCGTTAGCTGTGTGGGAAGGGAGCGTGTGTTGTTAGCTGTGTGGGATGGGAGCGTATGGCGTTAGCTGAGGGGGATGAGAGCGTGTGGCGTTAGCTGAGTGGGATGGGAACGTATGCCGTTAGCTGTGTGGGATGGGAGCGTGTGGCGTTAGCTGAGTGGGATGGGAGCATATGGCGTTAGCTGTGTGGGATGGGAGCATGTGTTAGCTGTGTGGGATGGGAGCGTGTGGCGTTAGCTTGTGGGATGGGAGTGTATGGCGTTAGCTGTGTGGGATGGGAGCGTGTGGCGTTAGCTGTATGGGATGGGAGCATGTGGCGTTAGCTTGTGGGATGGGAGTGTATGGCGTTAGTTGTGTGGGATGGGAGCGTGTGTTGTGTGGGATGGGAGCATGTTGCGTTATAGCTGTGTGGGATGGGAGCGTGTGGCGTTAGCTGTATTGGATGGGAGCATGTGGCGTTAGCTTGTGGGATGGGAGTGTATGGCGTTAGTTGTGTGGGATGGGAGCGTGTGTTGTGTGGGATGGGAGCATGTTGCGTTATAGCTGTGTGGGATGGGAGCGTGTGGCGTTAGCTGTATGGGATGGGAGTATGTGGCATTAGCTGTGTGGGATAGGAGTGTGTCTTGTTGTTGGTTAAGTGGCATGTGAGTAGGTGTATGTCATTGACTGAGCAACGTGTGTTTGGCTGGTTGACTGGCATGTGACTGTGTGTGTGTTTGGAAATTTGAGTAGAATTGGGCTATGTATGGCTGAGCTGTATAGGTGTGACTGTGTATGTGGCTGAGTGGGATGTTAGTTAAGTTAATTTTAATGTTCTTGAACCCAGGACGTACTTGAAAACGAGAGAAATCTCAATGTATCCTTCCTGGTAAAGTACTTTATAAATAAATAATAAGTGGCATGTGAGTATATGCCTAACTGAGGTGCATGGGAGTGTGTATGGCTGAGTGGAATGGGAGTGTGTAAATGTATGTGGTTGACTGAGTAGTGTGTGTATGCGGCTGGTTGACTGGCTTGTGACCGTGTGCGACTTGGGCTATTTGAGTGGAATTGGGCTAGGCTGACTGGGATGAGGGTGTGTGTTGTTGGTTAAGTGGCATGTAAGTGCATGTGTTTGACTGAGTAGCATGTGTGTGTGTGTGGCTGGTAAAGTGGCGTGTCAGTGTGTGCATTTGGTATTTGAGTGGAATCGTGCTAGGTATGGCTGAGCTGCATGGGATTGTGTATGGCTTAGTGTGATGGGAGTATGAGCATAATGTCAAACACACTGGGGTTGCACAGGGTGTCCCTCACTGATGCTGCAGCTGATGGAGGAGGTCGAGAGGGAAGGAGAACCTGCTAGGAGCCACGGGGAGACAAGTAACAGTTACTTCTGGAATACCCAGGTTTTCTGAGACAGTTTTCCGGATTTTAGATTTCTGGGTAAGGGGCGGCCAAACCGTGTATGTATCATATATATAAAATTCGATTTTCACCTGTGAGTTTTCCTAAATATGCCTTCTATGTTTACACAAGTAATAGTAACAATATATATGCAAATTATCCCTGATGTACAAGATACATATAAACATAAGATAGAACCGGGACAAAATAAGGGATAAAAAAATATAAAAAATACAGTAGTAAGAAAATTAAAAAAGGTTGAGCAATAACCCATTTAATTCATCATGTACGCATTTATAAAAAGCTAAGTTACACAATTTTAGGAAAATCACTTTGGTTTCTGTTATGAAGTTGCAATATAACTTGGCATTACTAAACACATATACTACAGGTTACAGTATGCAGTGCTGCCTATCTCAGGGTGTAATAATAGCGCCTTCATGTCACAATTAAGTAGCATTAACTAGCATTATTCAGATTGTTGACAGAGACACCTAGTGGTCACTTTCTGAATTACAGTGTTAAAGAGCCTTTGGAAAAACCTTGGGCCCTTTTCCAACCGAGCCTTATCATTAATCCGTGAGCGGTTAGGCATAAGAATCTCGCTAATTAACCCTAAGGGTTCCAGCACCATTCCAGCCAAGCTGTAAATGTTCTGTGCTGCTTGGCTGTTGCTCCAACCATCTGTAAACCGACGCATCCCAAACTTAATGTACGAAGGGTTAATAGGCGAGCGCCCGGAGAATAATTAGCTATTCCAAGGCTGCTGGTTGATCTTGCTTAGTAAACACTGAACACTCAGTAATAAATACACTTAGAAATAAATACGCTTTGCTCAGCTCTGGTCTCATGGTGCAGGACTCAGTCTGGTCGGCGTCCTTCTCTCGCAGGACATGGAGAACAAACAGCTCCCAGCATCCTACCACCGGTCCTAGGAGATTGAGTGGGATCTCTCGTCTCCATGGAGTACAGGTGATGTTACCAGTGTGTTTTATACATTGACTGGGCTGTTACTCCTGGCAGTTGCTGCCGCTCCGGTGAGTATGGGCGCGACGCCATTTTTTCTGTATTTATGCATATCATGCTTGTAACACCAGTCCGTCGTTCTGCAGCTGTTCCTCTTTCCATGTTTTTGTTTTTAATCCCAAATGGGAAGGGTTTGGTGCGTGTATAAATAAAACCCACCATCTCTGCCTCTCCTTGGCTGAAAAGCAGCAGGAGGGGCTTGGAGCTCCTCAGTAGAGCGGTCTTTTGGTTACAATTGTTAGGTACTCACTCTGTGGAGAGGTGCCGTGAAGTGGCGAGTGGGCTTACGTTGCAATGGCCATTGAAACAAACAAAAACCTCAGTTTTGTTGTACATGGAACACATAGAAACGAGCGCAGATGACACCTTTTTTCCTTGTTATGTTTAATACATTAACTGGGCTGCTACTCCTGGCAGTTGCTGCCGCTCCGGTGAGTATGGGCGCGACACAATTTTTTCTGTATTTATATAACTAGTAACTGTTCTTGGCTCATTTGTAACAGAGCAGGTAACAGGGAGACATGAAGGTTAATGGCGCACAAGAAATTTCTCCATTAGCGGCTCTCTATTACCAGCTCAGCCACAATCGTGTCTGGAGTTTGATAATTATTCATATCAGCAGTCAATGTAGGAACCCCAAACAATCTGTGTAGGGGGAAGCAATCTCACTGCAGCTCCAGGACCATGTCCCAAAAGAGGCCCAACAGTAAGTTAGCTATGTCAACAACAAGATTTGTTACCACCAACACAATGATATCAAAAGGGATGAGGTTGTGGCACAAAGCGAGGTGAGAAGAATGGGGTAGAGGAACAATAGAAAGTGAGACAAACAGGGAGGAGGAACAATGGAAAGTGAAACGAATGGGGCAGAGGAGCAATGGAAGGTGAAGCGAATGGTTCAGAGGAGCAATGGAAGGTGAAACGAATGGGGCAGAGGAGCAATGGAAGGTGAAGCGAATGGAGCAGAGGAGCAATGGAAGGTTAAGCGAATGGGGCAGAGGAGCCATGGAAGGTGAAGTGAATGGGGCAGAGGAGCAATGGAAGGTGAAGCGAATGGGGCAGAGGAGCAATGGAAGGTGAAGCGAATGGGGCAGAGGAGCCATGGAAGGTGAAGTGAATGGGGCAGAGGAGCAATGGAAGGTGAAGCGAATGGGGCAGAGGAGCAATGGAAGGTGAAGCGAATGGGGCAGAGGAGCAATGGAAGGTAAAACGAATGGGGCAGAGGAGCAATGGGAGGTGAAACGAATGGGGCAGAGGAGCAATGGAAGGTGAGTAGAAAGAGGCAGAGGAACAATGGGAGATGAAATGAATGAGGTGGATGAACATTGGAAGGTGAGAAAAATGAGGCAGGGGAACAATGGAAGGTGGGAAGAAGGGATTGGAAGATCTATGGGAGGTGTGAAGATTGGGACATGAACATACGCAACTCTTCAGCTCCAGGCCCACAAAGCCCTTACTCCAGCACTGTTGGTGCCTTAATCCAAAAAGCTGTCTAATGCCTCACGTCGTACCAGTCTGGAGGTTATTGGACCACAACTGGCAGATCTCTCAGCCAGCAACTCCATGTGCCACAAGCATGGGAGACGTATGTTACCCTGAAATATTAAGAGCGATTAAGTAGGTTCTAATGTGCGATACCTGCCATAAAGCTCATCGAGAGAGTATTAAAATCCCTTCATATTTAACATTATTCGGCTTTCCTCGGTAGGCCGGTAATAGGATATCATGTTGGCAGCTAGAGGAAGCCTATTCCATTAGCCGTCACTAAGCAACTAATGGAGATGCTTTATGTGGGCAACTCGATATTTTTTAAATGTATATTTCCCCCCTGACCCCTGAAATCAGAGAAGGTTCTGCACAGCTTTTAATAAACCTGACTTATACAACAGGTTAGCCACAGATAGGAGGTCAGGCCCAGACTCTGCAGACTTCCATAATCGAGGCAGGAGATTTAAAGCCTCTAATGCGCCACAGGTATCTTCATGGCACTTTTACAACGTAACCCTTTGGCTTCCTGAATGGGCGTACGGCCAATAACGTTGCAGCCGGTCCTCTCTTTATGTTTCCTGTTGCAGCAAATGTTTTGGAGCAACTAAGCTTGTGAGATACTTTTTATATCGGGAGACCATGCTTGGTCCCTGCATCTTCTCAGCCACAGAATGAATTTATGGCCCTATATACTATACTCAAAGTTTCACCATGAAATTAAGTATAATTGTGCCTGGTTACCCCCTCTTTACTATAAACCCAGGGTAGGGCTGCGAGATGTTCACAATTTAATCGCTGTAGAGGTCAACTGCAATTTTACTATTGGGACAATTTGAGGGCTCTGAATTTGTTCAATAATGGACACTCCATTTGACCACATGAGCAGAGCTGACAAGTTTGGGGAGGACACTCCATTCCAATACGAGCAGAGCTGACACGTTTGGGGAGGCACCTGCTAAACCTGTCGGCTGTGCTCTACCAATGCATGGACATAGCATCCATCAATTAACAAATCCAGAGCCCTCGATTTTCCTAAGTGTAAAATCGTGGTCGATCTAGACAGCAACTAAATTAGACTAAATCATGTATATATTGCAGTCCTACCCTAGGGAAAAGAATACGCACTTTCAAGGCAGGGGTCAAGTCCACTAGGAACTCTTGGAAACGCAGTTCTGCCACCATTATACCAGGAGCAACAGACTTTCTATTTGACCCACGTTCTACCAAACTGTTGTCTATATTTAGGCAATTTGAGTGGGAGATGGTGAGTTCCTTAGGAGTTGTCAATACTTAATATGAAGGCAGAATGATTGAAATGTTCACACACTTTTTATGGTAGGACTTCGGTCTCTGCATGTGCCTTCCTGTCTGTGGAACCTGGCATGGAAGCCTGTTGGGCCACATTGGGTTTCGATCGGAACTGCCAACAGCACAGTTTGTTTAGATCTCACCTACAGTCAGGTCCAGAAATATTGGGACTTCGACACAATTCTAACATCTTTGGCTCGATACACCACCACAATGGAGTTGGAATGAAACAAACACAATGTGATTAAACTGCAGACTGTCAGCTGTAATGTGAGGGTATGTACATCCAACTCAGGTGAACGGTGTAGGACTTACAGCAGTTTGCAGATGTGCCTCCCACTTGTTAAGGGACCAAAGGTAATGGGACAATTGACTTCTCAGCTGTTCCATGGCCAGATGTGTGATATTCCCTCATTACCCCAATTACAATGTGCAGATAAAAGGCCCAGAGTTCATTTCAAGTGTGCTATTTGCATTTGGAATCTGTTGCCGTCAACTCTCAAGATGAGATCCAAAGAGCTGTCACTATCAGTGAAGCAAGCCATCATTAGGCTGAAGAAACAAAACGAACCCATCAGAGAGATAGCAAGAACATTAGGCGTGGCCAAAAAAACTGTTTGGAACATTCTCAAAAAGAAGGAACACACCGGTGAGTACAGCAACACCAAAAGACCCGGGAGACCACGGAAAACAAATGAATTGGTGAACCCTCTGTATTCACTCTGGTGAAGTCTTCTCTTGATTGTTGACTTTGACACACATACACCTACCTCCTGGAGAGTGTTCTTGATCTGGCCAACTGTTGTGAAGGGTATTTTCTTCACCAGGGAAAGAATTCTTCGGTCATCCACCACAGTTGTTTTCTGTGGTCTCCCGGGTCTTTTAGTGTTGCTGAGCTCACCGGTGCGTTCCTTCTTTTTGAGAATGTTCCAAACAGTTGTTTTGGCCACACCTAATGTTCTTGCTATCTCTCTGATGGGTTTGTTTTGTTTCTTCAGCCTAATGATGTCTTGCTTCACTGATAGTGACAGCTCTTTGGATCTCATCTTGAGAGTTGACAGCAACAGATTCCAAATGCAAATAGCACACTTGAAATGAACTCTGGGCCTTTTATCTGCACATTGTAATTGGGGTAATGAGGGAATATCACACACCTGGCCATGGAACAGCTGAGAAGCCAATTGTCCCATTACTTTTGGTCCCTTAACAAGTGGGAGGCACATCTGCAAACTGCTGTAAGTCCTACACCGTTCACCTGAGTTGGATGTACATACCCTCAAATTAAAGCTGACAGTCTGCAGTTAAAGCACATTGTGTTTAATTCATTCCAACTCCATTGTGGTGGTGTATAGAGCCAAAGATGTTAGAAGAATTGTGTCGTTGTCCCAATATTTCTGGACCTGACTGTATATATTGGTCAACATTGTTATGGATGTGATAATAACCAAAGGGAGGTCCAAAGTAAGGATATAGGGGACAAAATACATATCATTAGAGACGTGAGTCAGAAAGCAACAATGATCTAATGGTACAAGGACCTGTTTAGGAGTTAATAAAAAGACACCAGCACACCCCAATATACAGTCAGGTCCAGAAAAATTGGGACATGGACACAATTCTAACATCTTTGGCTCTATACATCACCACAATGGAGTTGGAATGAAACTGTGAAGCGCCGTCCAATGAGTTCTGCAGCATTTGGCTGAATGTGAGCAGATAATATTGCCGTTCACCTGAGTTGGAATGTTCAAATTAAAGCTGACAGTCTGCAGTTAAAGCACATTGTGTTTGTTTCATTCCAACTCCATTGTGGTGGTGTATAGAGCCAAAGATGTTACAATTGTGTCTCAATATTTCTGGACCTGACTGTATATGAAGAGCTCTTAAAAGGAGGCCCACACACCTTAACAAGATGCCCACACACTCAGAATATATGGGGAGCCCCTAAAAAGACACCCACACACCTTGAATATGGAGGAGACCCTAAAATATACATACATGGCCCAAATGTATAGAGAAGCCCCTAAAAAGATACCCACTCATCCAAAATACATGGAGGAGACCTTAAAAGGGCACATCGAAGACCACCTTAAAAAGAAACATTGGAGAGAAAAAAAAGGTTTTGACTCAAAATAGGGACTGTCTCTCTAAGTAGGGGCACTTGGCAGGTATTCAACAAGCTCAAAAAAGGGACAGCTCCAGCAGGCGTTATTAGAATCCATAGTTTATTAGCCAGTGGATGGACGAGCTTGGGTTGACCTTAGGTCATCCTACTATTTACCAGTGCAATCTTCACCTTTCGAGGCTATAATGCCATTTTTGTCCAAAACACCCAAATTGCCTCCACATATCCCAGGAGGGAATGCTGAGCTCACCCCGAAACCCGTCTGTTTGTTAAGGCAAGAGCTTGACTGAAAGACCATTCAATAAACCCACATTAAAAATACAATAAAATTTAAAAAAACATCTTGAGAATAGAGTACTTTCCCACTTCTCAGAGTAATCCTCCATAAAACGCGTCGGCAACATGAAGCCCCCTCCCGGCTTGAGACATTAGGTCGATATCAGTGGATTTACAGTCCTGGGGTTGCTATTCCCTGGAAGATTAAACCTTCATTACAATTTTTATTTTTAATATTTTTTTTGTTGTTGTTTTTGTCATCCTGCCCCTCCTATCCATCACTTTCGTCATGTTACAAAACGCTGCAGAAAATCACTCTCACGTGGGATTAAGTCCATGCCTAACACCCTGCAAAATGTTTTTAGGAAATTGATGCCCCCCCCAGCCTTTAGTTCCATAAATCCCCTCCTACCCCCCCATCCATCCCTTTTTTTTTTCAACAAGGTTCAATTTTCACCATTAAAAGCATGAGAAAGTATCTGACCCCTTCCGACTCGCTAAAACATCAATCATATTGTGAGCACCGGGAAACAGGGGGGAAAGGAGGTGGGGGTCTTTTCTTTTCCTCTAGACCTAAAAAAACCCCCAAAAAAAACTAGAAATGTCACTGAAGCGAGTGAAACTGTGTCGGCCGGAGTTCCCTCTGTGGTTCCACATGTAAGAGTCACCTGGAGGTAATTTATCGCTGCGTGTTTCGAGGGACATATTACAAAGGTGCCTGCGAATGGAAATGTCATCTCCTGGATCTACATTGTTTATGTGTCCTTTGAAACGTTGGAAATAAATATATTCCTATATAACTCAATGAAAGGGGAATAAAAGTAACAGTAGCTCTGCATCTAATGAGGAAACCGTGCCGCCAAGAGCCGCGCCGGCCACCTTATTACTACACTTTGAGACACAATATCTGGGGTCACTGGAAAAGTTGTCTATTGCAAACTTTAAAAAATGACATGGATTGGACACGACACCAGATAGTAAAAGCTGCAATTACCCCGGTATTTATTGCTGTGGAGCTATGTGATACACTCATACACACACAATACTGTATCTCAGAGCTCCACAGCAATAACACTCACAGTAATGTGTGGTGTGTATGAGCGTATCACAGAGATCCACAGCAAGAAAACTCACAGTAATGTACGCTGTGTATGAGCGTATCAGAGCTCCACAGCAATAACACTCACTGTAATGTGCAGTTTGTATGAGCGTAATGTGCAGTGTGTATGAGCATATCGCAGAGCTCCACAGAAATAAAATTCACACTCATACACTCCACACATTACTGGGAGTTTTATTGCTGTGGATTCTGTGATACGCTCATACACAGTGCACATTACTGTGAGTTTAATTGCTGTGGATTCTGTGATACACACCACACATTACTGTGAGTTTTATTGCTGTGGAGCTCTGTGATCCAGTAATGTGCGGTGTGTATGAGCGTATCACAGAGCTCCACAGCAATAGTTTTATTGTTATTGGACTCTGTGACATGCTCATACACACTGCACATTACTGTAAGTTTTATTCTTATGGAGCTCTGTGATATGCTCATACTGGAACCTTAGTCGGGGTTGAATACTTTGTTTTGGTTGTTTCAAGTCTCTTCAGAGGAAATAATGTTAGGACACAATGCTACGTATGGATTCGATACCTCCTCGTATATCATGGTATTAAAGTAAGGGAATATTTTCTCGGTGGGGGAGATCCGAGATTCAGTTAGGTGAAGCTTGTTGTCAGGATGAAAAATGGCCGAGCGCAGAAGGTCTCCATCCTGGAACACCTACAACAGAGAAATATCCACCCGAGCCAGTCAAGCGTTTGACAGGAACTTTGGTCTTGCTGTTAGCTGCTCTTTAATACTGTCTCGAACGATGACCCCTGCTGCTTCCAAAACATGTCCTCATGCTTCTGAAGTGTCATTTTGCTTGTTTTTGTTGTAGAAAGGAATGAAATGTTCGATATGTGAGGTATTTGCGTTACAAAAAAACGAAGTAGAAGAAAAAACGCCGGCCTACTCCCTTTGGGAAGGAAATTGCTCCATATGGATTTGAAAACTTGTCTCTGCGGCCTATCCCGTTCATTATTTGATGGCGTTACTGCTCAGTTTATTATTCAAGTTACTGAGTCGGCGGCCTATGCAGAAAACCGAGCATTTTTTTCCTGACGCCTTCCATTTATGGTCTACATAGTTGTAAAAGGTTACAGTGCGCCATTGAATCTCGGAAGAGTCACGTTTTCACTATTAAATCGAATAAAATGGAAAACTAATTTTGATAATGATATTAAACTTAACCCCTTCACCATCATGATCGAGCAGTCTCTATTTGCAAAATGAGGTGCCGCTGATGGGATCGGTCTGCAGCCAATTGTTCTGACTCGAGTCTCTAATTCAGCGGATGGGTTGAAATGGACCTGGTAATGGAGCTGGTAAGGGATATCGGTTCGAGCTGATTTTTTTTCCCTTACCGGCTCCTTTTTACTGGCAACAGAGGACTTAGGCCACTGATATTCCACTGGGGCTCTGTCCCACTCTTGTTGATAAAAAGGAGCCGGTACTGCCTCCTTTTTGCCGTACCTATTCACCAGTCCTGTATCAGCAGCCGGCATCAGAATAATAGGGAGGTGCAGACTGATACTGGCAGCGGGCCCGTAGCTTGTATTGGCTCCTGGAGTCTGGGGTTCTGAGCGCCGAGAGGAACTCCAACGTTCAGGTCACTCTTTTGGCCCCAGCTTCTGCAGTGGCAGCTTGTCTGGTGAGGAGCAGTGATTATAGTGCCTTGCTCACGAGGTCCTAACAGAGACCTTGCCAAAGTAGCTACCCTAAGGCAAGGTACCTGTCCAGCAAAGGACAAAGAGTGCGATTATAGCTGCGCCCAAAACCAGAGACAGGTCTCGGTATAACAGTGAACACAGAACAAAGCTTTATTACAGAGCTCTTTTTAAAACACAGCTTTTGGAGGGAAAATAACCACACAAAGGGCCGCCCTGTCTCCTCCCCACACATTCCTCCTCAAGTGTGCTTTCTCAACATTGCATCATCCTTTCCCACTGCCCTCTAGTTGACCCATTGTGGGCAACCAAAACAGGGAACAAACATGCTAACATACCTACATGCAGAATGAATAATCAAGTAATTAGGTTACCAAGGTAACAAGGTTCCCCAATGTATGTATGTAAAACATAGGAGAACTGATCACCGTATACCTGAGCAGCAGTTGGAACTCTCACTATTACAATGTATCAAATGATAATTTTGTTCCAGTGTACTGCAGAGAAATGACAGTACGTCGCAATTTTTTTTCTAGGGATTACTTTGCTTGGATCAGCACAGACCTACTGTATGATCTGCCTTACCGAACGTTACTCGCCATCATTGCCAAGTACAGATAATGCCTCTATTATGTCAGCATTTTTTGCTATTGGCCCCGAATTCGACTTCTTACGTGTAATTGAATGTAGCATCATGTAAACCGCGCTCAAGTCATGGAAGACGCTGTGTATGGTACAACACATGCAGTGCCAAAAATTACATCAAGTGTAAGATTTATGTATTTTATCTTCATTCTTAAGATCTTAACGTAAAAAGTTTGCCCATATAATGTTATTATCATTTTAATATTATTATTATTGCGATTAACTTTATTTACAGAGAACCAGCATATTCTTTTACCTCAGTATAGATAAAATAAATAGTGCTATATGTTGATATTAAACAGAAAAGTCCAAAAAATTTAACACATTTTAGAAAAGAGACCTGAAACACTTTACCTATTAGATATAACTAAATAATACACAATAATAAATAATTATTCAAAGAGCACCGAAATTCTTTCGTTCCCTGCACTTCGGGGAATCAAATTCCCCAGCCCTGCGGTGAATTCAGAAGTGCAGGGAAAATCTGCCGAACGCATCCAAAAAACCTCTGCATCGATTGGAAAAACCACTGCATAACCTCTCTGGAACCCCAGCCCCAGATGATCATTTCAGTCTAGTTTGGCCTCGTAGGTGGCTATAGCGGCCGGCTACCTTTCTAAGCAAAGAGTCTACGTCTGGATTACCCTGTACACTATGAGCGAGTGAAGTATGTGAAGGCCCTGAGAATGTGGGAAATATAGTTCCTAAACTTCTGGAGGGACAACTTTGAGAACCCCTGAGATAGGGGATTCCTAGAATTGTTTGTAATTAATAATGTAGGAAATTTGTTAAAGAGGAGGAAAAGATAAGTCCTAGGTTGGTCGATTGAAACACGACACTATAAGACAATGAGCAGATAAAAAATGGAGATGATATATTTGGTGCATATTGAAATGTTTTTCAGTTGGATCTGAGATGACCTCAAGGGGCAACCTGGAACTCCACTGAGATGATCTGTGGGCAGCAGGAGACAATGGGTGAATAATTTGGTTTGGAGTTTCCAAGCTACGTCAATGACTGGTCATCACAAGGGAGACCATTACAAACACCTGGACGTTTTGATAAAAAGCTGAACAGAAACTACTGCGAAAAAACAATGGAGAACGCCATAGGATCTGCTATAAAACTGAGCATTCGATACATTGCCACAGTTTGCATCAGATACCAGATACAACGAATGGCGACACATCCAAGCAAAGATTTGTTAAATCGTCTTCTGATCCTATTACTGGAATAAAGATCCTAAGACCTACCGGCACTACGCTGCCTGGACTTTGGCCAACTGGAAAGTGTCCATGTATAATGCTTTGAAGGAACCTGGAAGTCTCTAAACCTGCGATGATGATTTCATGTTGGTATGGTAGTTGGGCATGGTTAGTGGCCGGGACGGAGAAGAATCTAACATCCAGTGATGTTGATGAATGAAAACAATTGTCCGTTCCTTCAAAGACCGGTTCAGGATATCCGGTAAAGTAATCTGTATTAAAGCTTAATAATCAGTTCACAAAGAGAGGGGGGTTTTTATTCACAATTATCAGCTTAGAGACCTCCCAGATCAGGCCTTCTTCTCATGTTGTGCCAAGACGTTACGAATACCCAGGAAGCAGCATGAAGTTTACAGTAACCCACACACAATACAAGGTGAACAATACACGACCTGCGCCATGCACGTAACTAGCCATCACATAACACTGCCAGGTAGAAACCACTCAGACAAAATAATAGGTCTGGCAATACAGCTGTGCCTTAAACAGGCCAGTTTACAGCAGTATATATATATATATATATATATATACACACACACACACATACCATATCCAGTTACATATAAAGCATCCAAAGCAAAGCACTCACCACCATCTTCAGCGAAACATGCAATATACAGTTGCAAGAAAAAGTATGTGAACCGTTTGGAATTACGTGGAGTTTTGCATAAATTGGTCATAAAATGTGCTCTGGTCTTCATCTAAGACACAACAATTTGAAAAACACAGGCTGCTTAAAATAATACAACACAAACATTATATGTTTTCATGTTTTTATTGAACAGAACATGTAAACATTCACAGTGCAGGGTGGAAAAAGTATGTGAACCCCTAGCCTAATGACTTCTCCAAGAGCTAATTGGAGCCAGGAGTGAGCCAACCTTGAGTCCAATCAGTGTGATATTATTGGATGTGTTGCTGAAAGCTGTCCTGCCGTTTAAAAACACACACCAGTTTTGGGTTTACTGGTTTCAAGAAGCACTGCCTGATGTGAACCATGCCTAGCAGAAAAGAGCTCTCAGAAGACCTACGATCAAGAATTGTTGACTTGCATGAAGCTGGAAAGGGTTACAAAAGTATCTTCAAAAGCCTTGATGTTCATGTGTCCACGGTAAGACAGACTGTCTACAAATGGAGAAAGTTCAGCACTGTTGCTACTCTCCCTAGGCGTGGTCGTCCTGTAAAGATGACTGCAAGAGCACAGCGCAGAATGCTTAATGAGGTAAAGAAGAATCCCAGAGTGTCAGCTAAAGACTTACAGAAATCCCTGGCACATGCTAACATTTTTGTTGACACATCTACAATAAGGAAAACATTAAACAAGAATGGAGTACATGGGAGGACACCACGGAGGAAGCCATTGCTGTCCAAAAAGAATATTGCAGCACGTTTGAAGTTTGCAAAAGAGCACCTGAATGTTCCACAGCACTACTGGCAAAATATTCTGTGGACAGATGAAACCAAAATTGAGTTGTTTGGAAAAAACACACAACACTATGTGTGGAGAAAAAAAGGCACAGCACACCAACATCAAAACCTCATCCCCACTGTAAAACATGGCAGAGGGAGCATCATGGTTTGGGGCTGCTTTGCTGCCTCAGGGCCTGGACGGATTGTTGTCATTGATGGAAAAATGAATTCCAGAGTTTATCAAGACATTTTGCAGGAAAACGTAAGACCATCTGTCCGCCAACTGAAGCTCCGCAGAGGATGGGTGATGCAACAGAACAATGACCCAAAGCATACACGTAATTCAACAAAAGAATGGCTTCAACAAAACAAAATACGCCTTTTGGAGATCCCAAGAATATTGCTACACTGAAACAGTTTTGTGAAGAGGAGTGGTCCAAAATTACTCCAGATCGTTGTGCAGGTCTGATCTGCAACTACAGGAAACATTTGGTTGAGGTTATTGCTGCCAAAGGAGGGTCAACCAGTTATTAAGTCCAAAGGTTCACATACTTTTTCCACCCTGCACTGTGAATGTTTATTCTGTTCAATAAAAACATGTAAACATATAATGTTTGTGTTGTATTATTTTAAGCAGACTGTGTTTTTCAAATTGTTGTGACTTAGATGAAGATCAGAGCACATTTTATGACCAATTCATGCAAAACTCCACATAATCCCAAAGGGTTCACATACTTTTTCTTGAAACTGTATACCCTGATACTGAAATCCTCATGCCAGGGCATATAGCAAACATAGAGAAGATGCGCTTTACGGATTTCAAAACATAAAATAGAGCTTTTATTGAAGTATTTAACCCCTTTACTATCAAAATTGCCTATCCTCGATCTGCAATGCACCTTCTGTTTCCCCGATATCAAGTATAGTTGATATGAGTTTCACAGGAGCAATGCAAAGGAATTTTTTATATTGCAAGTGGAATTTGTTTGTTTGGTCTGCAGAGCATGCCCCTAAAGTTTTAGCAGCGTGGGCATGACCACCCGAGGTGCTAATACTTTTTCCAGACTTGACTATTGTAATGATCTTCTAGATGGCCTCCATCTCTCCCGCCTCGTCCCCCTACAATCCATTCTGAACGCCTCTGCCAGGCTCATCCACCTCACCCATCCCTCCGTCTCTGCCACTCTTCTCTGTGATTCCCTTCACTGACTCCCCATCCACTGCAGAATTAAATTCAAAATCCTTACCCTGACCTACAAAGCTCTCACTAACTCAGCTCCCCACTACCTGTCCTCACTAAATCACCAAATACACCCCAGCCCGCTCCCTAAGATCAAACAGTGACCTGCGCCTAGCTTCTCCCCGCATCACCTCTTCCCATGATACACTGCATGATTTCTAATGCGCAGCCCCCATCCTCTGGAATGCTCTCCCTCGTACTGTCAGATTTTCCCCTAGTTTCCCTTCCTTCAAACTCTCCCTTAAAACATTCCTATTCAGGCATGCCGACCACCCGACACACCTCACTGCCCCAACCAGTCCATCACTGTCACCTTGCAGTCCATCACTCTCACATTGCAGCCCATCACTCTCACCTCGCAGTCCTCTCCTCCTGTTTCCACCCCAACCCTTCTAGTTTGTAAGTTACCACTGGAATAGGGCCTTCGTGTCCTCCTGTTCTGGTTTGTCAAAATGTTGTTCAATGTATTGTAACCCTGTCTATATTGTGTTCATTGAACAGCGCTGCAGTATGTGCTTGCGCTTTATAAATAAAGAATAATAATAATGACATCTTTCCAGCTGATCTTGCACAGAGCAGAACTGCAATAACTCCTTTAGTCCAGTAGGTGGCGACATCCGCCAACCAATTAGGTTATTTCTCCCTATGTATTTAATTAAAAAGGAGTTTCAGGAAAAAAACAATGACAGTGGTTTTCTAGAAAATCTGTTGGAAGTAAAGAGTTTAATATTTGGATCGACGTTTCGGCTCCACGTGGACCTTTATAAAGATAATAATGCAAAACAAAATATACTGTATATATTATATGAGAGTGAGAGAGAGTGCAATGATAAAACCTAATAAATTAAAACATTAAGGAGAAAAGCTTTGCGAGTGAATGATGGAGTGAGGATGTGATAACAGAGGAATATGCAGAGAACAAACTATGAGTGAGCTGAGTGACCAAAGTGTTATGGTCAGGTGGCCCAATACTTTTGCCCATATAGTTTGTGTTTTTAGATAATTATTTGAGTTGATAAACGCAGTTACGTGGACGGCTTTGACGTTCACCTTTTTTATTCCCCGATCAGGAAGAGATTCCGTTCTACTCCAAACATCATGGTTCCTTTTCAAATAAGCCAACAAGCTTTGACCTGCACACCACCTGGAAGTTGGGGCCAAGCACGCTGGTATGAAATTCCCAAAATGGTGCCATCAAGATAGGACGAGTACTCAAAATCATTAGCAATGTGCTAGGTTTGGCGGGAGAACAAACAATGCCCTGCCAACAATGCGACTTGGCAACAAGAGCCAAACCTGAAGGCTAAAATATTTTCCTCTTGAGAACAACTGGCATCTGAGATCGAAAAGTTGGCCAAGACTTGTCTGGCAAGACCCCATTGCCAGGGGCAATCTCAAAATTTATTTTTTATTACAGTTAGTGCTCCTCTGGCTCACCCCTCCCATGTGACAGCGGATGTTCTGTGGCTTTGTGTCTTGGTACGTGAATTCTGGAAGTTGAAGAACTGCCTGGTCAACATCTTTTTCATTCTCTGCAATTAAAAAAAAAAAAACAACAAAAAAGGCACGTTCAGATCTTCCCATGGGAAACTGCGACTGTGAAACCAGGGCGGCTCGTGGTGAAACTCAGAAAGTTTTGTCATTGCATTCTGATCACAAAACTATTTTCCTCTTCCCTTTGTGACAAATATGAAGTTGTAGATGGTTGTTGAAATGAGTTGGACTCCTGATATGATTCCAGGTATCACGTAGGTCATTAGTATTGCCACCAACCCTCCTCTCCCCTCAGACCAGCAGACCCCCATGTTTGTGGGGCAGAGGTCCCATTCTACTCAACCCTTGGTTTCCCCACTTTTGCTGAAGGCACCAATTAAAGTCCTGTGACACCTTCAACTAGTCCAAGTTTCATTGAGTTACTTGTCATGAGGCCCCAAGCAGTGTGAGGCGTTGCCCATCAGAATCCCTTACCCCATGGACCCCCTGCCATAACTTTTAATGGCTATAATTTTCCACAACATCAAATTAAAAGGAACTGTTGACTAGAAGATGAGAAGAGAAGAGTGCTGTAGCTGGGCTCTGGAGAAGTTCCCAACTATATATCTCTAGCGTATGTGGAGTCCAATCTTAGGTGTTGCTCCTAGATATTGAGCTGCACAAATTGTATGAAAACAGGCAAAGCTGGTTCTTGATCTTCAACTCAATGAACATGGCCCTGGAACTGCAAACCAGAGGTGGCTCCGGTATCATGGAGTCCTTGAACAAAACTCAAGGCCTCTCATGTTATATGATTAAATTATTAAGAAATTAACTACACAACTCCCTAGGTAGATGAGCGAATGTGGATGCTAGAGTGTATTTGTGTGGACTGTCAGTATGAATGTAGAGGTGTATTTGTATGGAGTGCTGCTGTGTATGAATGTGAATGGAGACATATTTGTATGGTGTACTGTGTGTAAGAATGCAGGATAGTATTTCTGTGGAATGTCAGTGTGAATACAGAGGTCTAAATATATGGAGTGATGGTGTGTGTGTGAATGCAGGAGTGTGTGGAATGTCAGTGTGAATACAGAGGTCTGTATATATGGGAATGCTGGTGTGTGTGAATGCAGGAGTGTGCGGAATATCTATGTGAATACAGAGGTGTATTTGTATAGAATGCTGTGTGTATATGAATGTAGGCGTGCATGTGTGCAACTTGTAAGAATGCAGAGGTGTATTTGCATGGAGTGCTTGAGTGTATGAATGCAGGAGTGTGTTTGCGTGGAATCTAAATATGAAAGCAGTGGTAGAGGAGCTGGCTAGAGTGGTGTGTCTGTATGTTTGACTGCCAGCATGTGCCACTAATGTTTGGATCTATTATATATAGGAAAGATTTCTGAAATAGTGTTGAAAAGTGTTTTGCCTTAATTCCAATAACCTTAACACGCACCATGCAAAGCCTGATGGGAATAACTGGAGGATACCACCAGAAGAGCAGCCTACACCTACCACCGATAAGAAGAATTCCACGCCTATTATAAGGCGGAGGCAGGGCCGGTGCTAGACTATTTTGCGCCCTAGGCAAGACCAGCTACTTGCGCAACCCCCCCCCCCGAAAAAATTTTTCAACAGTTGAAATGCGGGGGACAACACACACACTGTGCAAGGGGGGCCACACACGGTCGTTCGGTGCTCATCTTACCTCCCGATGGTCGGGCCCAGGGTTGGTCTGTGCCTCTTTCTTTGTCTCTCCTGCCTCTTTCTTTCGCCTTTTCATTCATCTGCCCGTATTTATTTCTTTCACCTGCGTCTTTCTCTTTCACCTGCCTCTTTTTATATCTTTCCTATGTGCCTCTTTCTTCTGTGCCTCTTTTTTCTGCCTTTCGTGTCTTTCTTTTATCTTTCTTTCATCTTTCTTTCTTCTGCTTCTTGTGGAGCCTGCACGTCATCTGGTGGCCACTGCGCTTCACCATGAGACGCCCATCTTCTGCGTTGCTAGCGGGGTCCACTTTGCTAGCTGCCACTGCCGGCTAAGGCTAATATCAGATTAACGCAGTCTCAGCGCATCCTGTGTGCGTGCATAACGGACGGACGTACTGGCGGGAAGATACTGTAGACACCACACGGTCCGTTTTTTTAACGGATGTAGAAAAAAAAAAAAAGGAAAATATGGGAATCAAATTAATAAAAATTAAATGACAATTACAGTCAGCCAAACCAGAAAAACTTCTGAGCATCAACGTGATGGACGTCGCAATTGCTCTGCGCCTGACGTTGCCTCATCATGCACACAGGCCGCTACGCAGACGTGGCGCACTCTGCGTGTCCATCTTAGCGGTTTTACGTTCTCGCCTAACTTGCGTCCGTTTGCCACGTGCGTCGTGTGTGCGCAGTTCGGTGCGCACGTACTTTGTGTGTGGCTCTCTATTGATCATGATTCTATGCTACGACGGACGTTAAACTGTGGGGCGACACGGACGTGATCATTGCATTCGTCTGACGTGGGCCTAAACAAGTGTAGCGCTGTTTTAGTTCTGTTGCTGTAATTACCCATTTTTGGCCACCAGGGGGAGACAAGCGCAATGTAAACTATACTGGACACATTGGGACTATGTTTTCCAGCATGCTTTGGGGCAGAGACAGGAAGTGGGTGGGGAGAACCAACAGACATCCACAGCCTCCTGTGGAGGAGAGCAGTGCGCACCGAGGGGTGAACAGAGCAAGACGCACGTGAGACAGGGAACGATTGTGACCAGGCCGGAGAGCAGGTGCTGCCTTGCGGACGCTGGAGATCGGTTTCAGTGACTTGCCAGAGACCTAGTAATCCACCGCTGAGAGGTTTGCACAGACACAGAGCTGCAGATTGGACCCCGAGTTAGGAGACCGCGATGATCCATTGGGAGTGCAGGCGGTAAGCTGAAAATCTTGTTGGAAAGATGGACAAACAAGAATAGCGGATCCGGTGGCACAGAGTCCCAGCCAAATCGAGCGGAGAGACGTCCTTGGTCGAGCAGCGGAGCAGATTGTCTGGCAGATGGGTGAGAGGCTTTCCAGGCCACAGCGAAGTTAACAAAGCACGCTGCAGTTTGCTAAAATCTACAGGGCCCCAACGTGACTAGTCAAAGATACACTGAATCCATTCACTGGCCAGTCGAATCTAGTACCCGGGTACCAACACACACATACACGCACACCCTCTTGGGACACAACCTGTACGGGACTTACACTCCGGCAACGAAGGGGTTAAAATTTCTTTTTTACCGCTGCGCGTTTCTCGCATTACGAATTCCTGTAAATATATACATATATATATATTATATACACCGTGTTTGCTTTATATATGCCAGTTTATTTGAGACCAGTAAGCTATATATCTTATAAAATACACAACAGTGCTGGTGTATATTTATTCCCTAGTGCGGGGAGACTGACCCGAGGTTAAATTCAGCGGCTCCTCCGGGAGTGAGCGCTACACAAGCAAACAATGAGGAAGGGGTACAATAATGGAACCCAGGTTGGGGTCGACTGCGCCCTAGGCGGTTGCCTAGCTTGCCTAGTGGAAGCACCGGCCCTGGGCGGAGGTGATACTTGCAGAAATAAAACAGGTTTTCCCATTGGTATATTAACCAAATGATCCACCTCCAAAGCATTTGGTGGTTTAAAATGCCTTTATTTGAGGAGATTCCACCCCAATTGGACATCCCATTAAATAAAGCCATTTTAGGCTGGGGTCAGACGAGCGCAGTTATCACGTCCGTGTTGCCGCACATTTGTACGTCCGTGGCAGCATAGCATTCTGACCAATGGAGCCCCACACACGAAGTACGTCCGCACGGAAGTGCGGATGCATGGCGGACGCAGCAAACGGACGCAGGTTAGGCAAGAAGGTAATACTGCTAGAACGGACGTGCGGAGTGCGCCACGTCCGCAACGTCCGTGTAGCTTTGTATGTGAGTGATGGAACGAGGTCAGACGGACTTTATTTATACGTCCAGCATTTTTGACGGACAGAATGTTTTTTCATTTTAATTTATTTTCCCTGCTACATCAGTCAAAAAATACGTCAGTGGAAAAAACGGACTGTGTGGCCACTACCTTGTTGTCAGTCAGTAAGTACGTCCGTCCGTACTGCACGTACGCACAGTCCGTACAAAATGCGCTCATCTGACCCTAGCATTAGACCACTAAGTGATTTGGAGATGGATCATTTGGTTAATACACCAATGGATAAAACTTGTTTTAATTTTGCAAGGGTCACCTCAGCCTTATAAATGTCTGGAAGTCAATAAAACATGAGTAATAATAGCACTGTTACAACGATAAGCACATGAACAATGAGAAGAACATTTCACGTGCTTTATCTGGGTAAACACAGCATTTCTAATTATAGGTTTTAATTCCAGTGGCCAAAAACAGGACTTCATTGATGGTGAACGTTTCAGAAAGCTTTAGAAACGGGCACAGAGAGGTCATGGCAGTCACTGGTGCGAACAAAAGAAAACACTACTAGGAAGGATTCTATAATACAATGTTGCTGGTTGGCAGCTTGATACACTCATTGTTTTATCCAAAATAACCAGAAATGACAGGACATCCAACAAAAGCTCTTCTGAAGAGCAAACCATACACACAAAAACAGAGAGACCCAACCATAAATGTTTTCCTTGTGCTTTCCAACTGCTGGAACAGTCATGATCTTTGTTGAAACCACAACAACTGGGATCTACTCACAAAGCACCGAAACAGAACGCAATTCCGGTGCTTTGCATTTTGGCCTGTTTCCGCACACTTCGAAAATTCCATTTTGCTGTAAATATGGGAAATTCACTATTTAGGGAATGGTCATCGTATTTTGCTGAAACTGGAGACGCCAAAAGTAGTTATCAGACGTCGGCAAAAACTGCCAAATTACACAGATAACCGCCAAAATACATTGATAAATCGCCGAATTGGCATTGGCAAATTACACCGAACTGAGGGGTCTGTTACAAAATATATATTTTTTAAAAATAAAATAAAAACAGAAGTGTTTTTGCAAAAAATAGAACTAATAAACAGTCTTTAAAAAAAGATAAGCCATCTTAAAAAAGATAACAATAAAATATTACATTTAATACATTGAATCCTATGGAATTTACCTATTTATCCCCTTGCCTCTGCAGGACGTGCTATGCCGTCCTCGCGGCGGGAGGGCTTTGAAGACGCAGGGCATACATGTATGCCCTGCTGTTTTTTCGGCCGCCGTCTTGGCCCTCCCCGCACGCCACGCACAGTTGGCTGCAGACACATGGCCTGATCTCCCTTCAGTGGTCCTTTAACATGTAGAATTCATATGCTGCAGGAAGGAAATCAAGGCAGGTCACCTGAGACACCTTTTTTTATTTCTTATCTGCAGTGTATGGATTCTACATGCTGCGGGGTAGCATTTTACATGCACTGCCCATTAATAAATTCTATCCATACAGGAAAACATGGCCGACCTAGCCACCCTAGTAAGGTCACTGTAGATTCCAGGTGCTTTGTTTCTCAGAGGGTGCTGGATGCTACAGGTTGTCATTGCATAGTCACGAAATTCATCAAGGTTTCACATCTTAGGCTAGGGTCAGACTGAGGCAGTGCGAACGCGCGTGCAGGCGCACTTAATCACGGCCGTAGTAGCAGCAAATGACGGGCAATGACAGCCAATATACGAAGTACGGTCGCACAAAAGTCCGGCTGCGCAACGCAAGTGGCAAACGAACGCATTTTGTCGAGAACGTAAAACCGCTAGTACGGTTGTACAGAGTGCGCTGCGTCCGCTAGCGGCGTGTGTGCGTGAATTGGAGATGTCAGACGCTGCTAATGTCCGGCCAACATAATGTCCAGACACACAAAGTGTTTTATCGATGATCCGTACAAAATCACGGACGCAAATGCGCATCGTATGACCGCTATCGCGTACTCCGTGAAAAAATGCGTCCATTCGTTCGAACGCACTTTTTCACAGACAACGCGAAAATGCGTTCGTCTGACCCTAGCCTTAGTGAAGAAAAATCATGGGACGATCGCCATGGAAACCAATGAAATGCATCCCACTGATTGTCCCACTTTTAGAACGTCGCCCCAGGATTGTTCTTGACACACAATTCCCATTGAGTTCTGTCTCAGAGTGACTCGCCCGAGCTGCACAATTGTCACTTTGTGTTGCAGAATTAATCATTTCTCCATGTAACATGGGAATTGCTACAAGTGTGGCCAGACAGAAGGTGTGTCTCTTAAATCCTGAAATCCTGTTCCCAAGGTTGTGATCGTGGATCTCTGCATCGCCAGGTGCACCGAATCCCTTAGGGGATGAATTGTCTAGAATATTCACCCACACATTGTGTTTGCCATTGATACGGGTACTGGTGAATCGAGGGCACGACCCAGGATTTAACACGTCTGATGCCACGGGCTGCATAGCTAGTCCACGTAGGTACAACAAAAACCTCAAGCCATGTATTGTTTCCTCACCTGTTTGGCACCTAAAGAGTTAAATACCCTTTGGACCTGGCCAGTGCTGAATGGGTTAATTTATTCAGGTATTTCTTCCCCTTTGGGCACCGAAACATCTTTATTATGGTATTGCTTACTTGACTGGTCCCAAAAGAGTCAAAAAAGCCTTTATCTCTTTTTTTTTCTACATGACCAGCAGTGAATTGGTTAAATATCTTTAACAAGATATTGCCTGGAGGGCAAGAAAACTGTTAAATGTCTTTTTTCAAGTATTTAATCCCTGGTCAGTACTGAATGAGTTAAATTCCTTTTTCAAGGTATTGGGTTCATGCCTATACTGAATGGGTTAACAACCTCTATACAGATATATAAAACCTGCTTAACAACAATTAAGCTCAATTCCTTGATCAGAGCTGTCAGGCTCCGCCCCTGATGTTTTTTGAATTACAACTCCCATGACTCCCTGGCTATCTGTTGTATTGAAGGAAATCTGGGAAATGTAGGCATCAACATCTGGGGGGCTGAGAGTTTGATAGCCCTGCCTTACGTATTTCATACCTGGCCAGTACTGAAAAGGTTAAATCCCTTCATCCTGCTATTTTATTCCTTGCCAGTAGTGAATGGATTACATACCATTTACTCTGGTATTTCTTTCTTGACTAGCACTGTATGGGTTAAATTCCTTTATCTGTGTCTGACCTTGGCGCTCCAGATGTTTCGGAACTACATCTCTCGCAATGCGGAGCCACTCATTAGGTCAACAAGGCATCATGGGAGATGTGGTTCCAAAACATCTGAAGGGCCAAGGGTGGACACCACTGATTTAGGTATTTCTTGCTTGGCCAGCAATGAAAGGGTCAAATACCTTTTTTCCAAATATTTTATTCCTGGCCACTAATGAATGGGTTAAATACCATGATACATGTATGTTATTACTGGCCAGTAATGAATGAGTTAATTACCTTTTATCTTGGGGGGTTTTTCCTGGCCAGTACTGAACTGGTTTAATATCTTTTCCCCCTCGGTATTCCTAACATGGCCAGTAGGCCCAGTACTGAAAGGGTTATATTCCTTTATCCAAGTATTTCATTCTTGGCCAGTACTGAATGGGTTAAATACCTCTACCAATGTTATTTCTTACCCGGCCAGTACTGAATGGGTTAAATACTTTTACCAATGGTATTTCTTACCCGGCCAGTACTGAATGGGTTAAATATCTCTACCAATGGTATTTCTTACCCGGCCAGTACTGAATGGGTTAAATATTTTTACCAATGGTATTTCTTACCCGGCCAGTACTGAATGGGTTAAATACTTTTACCAATGGTATTTCTTACCCGGCCAGTACTGAGTGGGTTAAATACATTTACCAATGGTATTTCTTACCCGGCCAGTACTGAATGGGTTAAATATCTCTACCAATGGTATTTCTTACCCTGTCCAGTACTGAATGGGTTAAATACTTTTACCAATGGTATTTCTTACCCGGCCAGTACTGAGTGGGTTAAATACATTTACCAATGGTATTTCTTACCCGGCCAGTACTGAATGGGTTAAATATCTCTACCAATGGTATTTCTTACCCTGTCCAGTACTGAATGGGTTAAATACCTTTACCAATGTTATTTCATACCTGGCCAGTTTTGAGTGGGCTTATTACCTTTATGTATTTTGTTCATAACCAGTACTGAACTGGTTAAATACCCTTTTCCCCCCTGGTATTTCATTCCTGACCAGTACTGAATGGGTTAAATACCTCTACCAATGTTATTTCTTACCCTGCCAGTACTGAATGGGTTAAATACCTTTACCAATGGTATTTCTTACCTGGCCAGTACTGAATGGGTTAAATATCTCTACCAATGGTATTTCTTACCCTGTCCAGTACTGAATGGGTTAAATACTTTTACCAATGGTATTTCTTACCCGGCCAGTACTGAGTGGGTTAAATACATTTACCAATGGTATTTCTTACCCGGCCAGTACTGAATGGGTTAAATATCTCTACCAATGGTATTTCTTACCCTGTCCAGTACTGAATGGGTTAAATACCTTTACCAATGTTATTTCATACCTGGCCAGTTTTGAGTGGGCTTATTACCTTTATGTATTTTGTTCATAACCAGTACTGAACTGGTTAAATACCCTTTTCCCCCCCTGGTATTTCATTCCTGACCAGTACTGAATGGGTTAAATACCTCTACCAATGTTATTTCTTACCCTGCCAGTACTGAATGGGTTAAATACCTTTACCAATGGTATTTCTTACCTGGCCAGTACTGAATGGGTTAAATATCTCTACCAATGGTATTTCTTACCCGGCCAGTACTGAATGGGTTAAATACTTTTACCAATGGTATTTCTTACCCGGCCAGTACTGAATGGGTTAAATACTTTTACCAATGGTATTTCTTACCCGGCCAGTACTGAGTGGGTTAAATACATTTACCAATGGTATTTCTTACCCGGCCAGTACTGAATGGGTTAAATATCTCTACCAATGGTATTTCTTACCCTGTCCAGTACTGAATGGGTTAAATACTTTTACCAATGGTATTTCTTACCCGGCCAGTACTGAGTGGGTTAAATACATTTACCAATGGTATTTCTTACCCGGCCAGTACTGAATGGGTTAAATATCTCTACCAATGGTATTTCTTACCCTGTCCAGTACTGAATGGGTTAAATACCTTTACCAATGGTATTTCATACTTGGCCAGTTTTGAGTGGGCTTATTACCTTTATGTATTTTGTTCATAACCAGTACTGAACTGGTTAAATACCCTTTTCCCCCCCTGGTATTTCATTCCTGACCAGTACTGAATGAGTTAAATTCCTTTTATGTATTTTTACCTGGTCAGTGCCTCTCACAATACTGAGACGTACAGACACTTCATACTGTACTCTGACATGCTAAGAGGGCGGCCATGCTTTCCCCTACATCTCATTAACCCAGAGAGTGCAGATTTCCCACCCCAGAGGGTTATTACGTGTCAAGAGATATATATATATATATGATAATATAAATCGATACATAAAAATCGAAATATGTATATATTTAACAATAAAAAAATATATAAATCCTAACAAACATCGATAAAAAGCATATTTTTTTTTATAAATCATAAATTTCTATATATAAAATAAATAATATTTAAATCATAGCAAATATCTATAAAAAAATTATAAAAAAATTGAAATCATAATTTTATTTATAAAATCATAAATAAATAAAAAAATATTAAAGATATTCCTATTAAAGGATAAAAAGTGCCGTAATATGATGCCGGAGATTACACCTTTTAGTCATTATACTTCCACTGGCCTCTTCACCACGGGGCACCGCCCCCCTCCCTCCCAGTGGAAAGGCAGTTTGGAAGAATTTAGGAAAGGTCTGCTAGAGGTCACTGCTTTTTATGTAGAAGACAGGATGTATTAACCCATTGCACGCCAGGGAGAAGGGCATGCCCCCTTTCTATCTCTGTGTGCCAGAAAAATGCCAAGCCGCCCCAAATGTGCCCCATAAAGCTTTGTTATTTCTATTATCTTGTTACGAGGACCGGATGTGGGCAGACCACACAACATCGCCGCAAAAAATCCCCGAAGATCACATGGGGAATTTCCAAAAAAAAAAATATGAGCACCTGGATGGAGCGTTTAGTGAGTTTAACCTTAGGCCAAACACCCACTCACATATTCCTGTTCTCATACCTGCACAGGAGTGCTCGGAGATCCGGGAGCCACTTACGCCAAGCGCCAGGGATTGTATCACTCCCACCTTCCGACAGCACAGGTGTGACCTGTCTACCTGGAGATCAGCAGAGGAACCTGCTCCATTCACATGCTATACATGGATCTGAGCTTTGGGAGGTGCTGAATATTACCTGTAAACCTGGTGTTCTAGTAAAACGGAATATAAAATATATAAAACATGCCGTATATTAAACAAATAAAAAGTAATAAGTCCAAAAAAATGTTTTTACAACAGCAACTTACTAAAACATTCCTCCATCCCATCAGAGATATCTGTAGCGGGGGGTGAGGGGGGCAGGACCGCCCCGAGGGTCACATCACGAGGGATGGCAGCAGGCTCTTTAAGCACTGCAAGTACGTGGAGAGGTCGCCACTTCTCAAGCGTGGCACGGTGACGTTAGGGTTGCCAGAATAGCCATGTTTTCCTTGATACATATAATGTATTCATGCTGATGGGCAGTGAATGAAAAATGTCACCCTGCAGCATGTAGAATCCATACGCTGCAGGTAATAAATCATAAAGGAATCCCAGGTGACCTGCCTTGATTTCCTTTCTGCAGCATTTGAATTATACATGTTACAGGGCATCCATAAATAGAAAGCAGAAGAATCATGGGAGTTATAGTTCAGCTACATCCAAGGGGCCAGAGTTTGAGATCCCTGATGAAGAGTCATGGTCAGTAGACATGGGTGCCCATCGCTGGCCCTGTTTACCAATGTTTTGGTGTATATTTCAATATTTAACTCCTTCACTATCAAGATCGACTATATTCAATCTACAAGGTGCCTCGATAAACGACATTCATTTTGTTTTTGGCCCCCAGAACATATCCCTAAAGTTTTAGCAGCATGGGCAAAACCATCTGGGGAATGTGTCTGAATGACATCTGCCCAGCTGATCCTGCACAGAGACCTGAACTACAGTAACTCCCTGTGGCCAGTAGATGGTGACATCAATGCCAAATAGGTTACTGCAGTAAGGAATACATTGGGAGTATGTCCAAATATCTCTTACTGTATAGTTAACTAAAAATGATTTTCTGGAAAAAAAAACATAACACTGGTTCCTGATTGTGGTTTTCTGGAAAATCCCTTGGTAGTGAGGGGATATATATATATATATTTTTATACATCCAATAACCCGCCACACGGGAGACTTCCCTTGTGGATATAAAAAGAAACCTTTACTGCTGGTCGACGTTTCAGTTCCCACAGGAACTTTTATCAAGACACATAGCACGGTCATATTGATCCGCCACGTGACCCTACCTGGCAGCACCTATTCAATACCCGGAAGCAACCGCAACACATATACAAGTGATACATAAAGCAAAAACTATTCAAACCTCCATTCCTTTTAGCAGCTTTTGGTTTATGTTGTTCTTTTTTGTATTACTGGTTTGATATCTAATGTGTATTTTTTTAATATTCATGTATCAAGTTGTTTTATGTATCAGTATGAACCATTCAAGCACTGTAATGTGGTATAAGACATGTGCACAACGAAAAAAATTGCTTAGTTTTGGATCAGATCGACCCGTTACGGTTTTTAGTTTGTTTCGGTGCATTCAGTATTTTACAGGGATTTGTATTCGGATTGATTCATTATTTTGTTTTATTAGTTATTTTGTTTCTATTAGTTATTTTGCAATGTGAAACGGAAGAATTAACTACTTAGATTAGGGTAAAAAAAAGATACGTAATCCCCGTCCTTGGTGCTGAAACCTATTCAGCGCCAAGGATGGCAGCTCCGCGAGGATCTAGAGCAAAAGATACCCCTGTCCTTGGTCCTGAAACCTATTCAGCACCAATGATAGCAGCTCCATTGAACTCTGAAGCCCCGCGGTACTGCTGTCCTTGGTGCTGAATAGGTTTCAGCACCAAAGACAGCACCCGCCGGAACGCAGCCAGATTTAAGGAAAGAAAAAAACCGCTGCATTTGGCAAAGAAAAACAGCCTCACTGGTTTAAAATAATTAGGAATCCAAAAAGTTAAACCAAAAAATCCTGAAAAATGATTAAAAATAAATAGACTTGAGAGGCGGAGCTAGCTGTGGAACTGAGTGGTTGCATGCTTCAGAGCTCCTCTGAGAATCTGTTTTCTATTGCTGAAATTCCTCTGATTTATGGGCTAAAACCAGGTTTCCTGGTGAACTTGAGATCCACTGCTGCCCCTGGACTCCGGTACTGCGACTCGCCGGGTGATAGACGACGTATTTCTGGGCGGACAGGATCTGGGCCTAGTGCGGCCTAGTCAGAGCAGTCTTCTTTCTGGAGCCGGGGAGTTTCCCAAAGGTCAGCACTGCCGTTTCTCCTGATTACTTCCCGACACACAGCGGATGGGTAAGAAATTGCAGCCCCGCCGGGACGTCTCGGAGGGCCCTCGTCAGAGGGATATCAGAGACTCCCTGTACAGCAGCAGACTCTCCTGTAGCACGGTCCCATCACCGATGCTCCCTGCAGGCTATGGCTCCTCGGATGAGGATGATGGTTCCTGGCCCACAGATACTGCAGCAGGAATAGACTGGCTGGCTCCGTTGTCACGGGGAGATAGTGCAGAGAAGGGAAAAGCGGCAAAAAAAAGAGCACAGAAACTGAGGAAAGCAGCGGCTGCGGCTTCATGTGGGGCCGTGGGACCTGCTGCAGGCCCTGTACGGGGTCCCTCTGATGGAGATAGAATACCCTCACCCAGTGGCGTGGAGGTATCGCAGAGGTGCGTACTTTTGCCACGGGAGAATGTGATCCGGGAAACGAATGCCTCTGTGGGGACAGAGGCCTCTTTGGAGGCCTGTCCACCTTCCTTGAAACCCTGCACTGTTGCTACCCCTGCTACGGAGATAGATGACGCTCGTCCCACCACTATGGGAGACTACCGCCGGTTTATAGATGAAATAAAATCCCTGTGGACGACGGAGGTGTCTGGACTGCGGTCAGAAGTTGCGTCGGTGCGCTCTCAAGTGGTGGCAATACAGGCTCAGACCTCGGATGTGGCTACGGAGCAGAATATACTTACATCGCAAGTTGACACCTTACGATCCCAAGTTGACTTACTGACTCGCTCGGTGGAGGCCCTCGAATCTAGACACCGCAGACGCAACATACGAGTCCGAGGTGCCCCGGAGTCGGTGCCAACGTCTGATTTGCTTTCCTATGTAAATCGCCTCGGTCATCATATAATAGGATCGCCCCCCAATGTTTCAGAACTGTTCGTCTCAGCCTCACGGATCCGTAAGCCCGCGACGGCCCCCAGAGATTCCACGAGAGATATTATTGCGATTTGCCCGGGACGTAGCGACTAAGACTCGGATTATGTCAGCTCCTGGGGCCAGGATGGCGGTGAAGTTTGAAGGGGCAACGATGTCACTATACCAAGACCTACCGTTTGTCACCCTGCTGGCGCGACGTCGCTTCCGACTGGTGACAGGGTCTCTCCGTCTTAAAGAGGTTCCTTACTGTTGGGGGCTGGCTGGCTCGCTCGTGGTGACCCACAGGAACATACCATGCATCATCTCTGACCCGGCCGAGGCTTGGCCGATGCTAGCCAGTATTGGCTTGTCTCAGGATCCGGCGACTACTTCACCAGGCTAATTTTCTTTTTGTCTAGGACATTACCTGTTGCTTTTTCTACTAGGACTTTTTGAGGCAATGTTACCCCGCATACGCTTGGTTTAGCCAGTTCTTTTCAAGTTCTTCGTTGCTCGAGAGATTGCTCCCCCCTCCCCCCCTCTTTTTTGCTATTTTGGCATTTTTGGGCTGTACAGAGGAGTATCCTCGGTCGCCCTGGCCTCGTGACTAATTCACTCCTTGGCCTTCCCCACGGTCCTTGGGCTATGAGGTTTGTGCCGGGAATGTCACTCTTTGGCCTTTGCCATATTATTAATTATTTTATTTTTTTTTCCTCTGTATTATATAATTTTTAATTTTTTTTTATTTTCTCCTTCTCCCTCCTCCTCCCTTTTAATACGATGCGTATTCTAGTTCTTTTGATGTCCTTCTCCTGCCCCCCCCCCTTATTATGAGACGTATTGGGCACTTTGAGTATGCTTTTATTTCTATGAGTCTGTCCTCTATCAAGGACAGGTTAGCCCTTCAGCGTGTTATTGTAGATGACTCATTATGACCATTGGTAGATGTTGTTTTATTTATACCGATGCCCTGTATTTACTTAGATGGCTTTATGCGGCCCTGCGTGGCCACTTTCTCAACGCTGGTTTTTTGTCTGACTATGCGAAACTTCTAAAATAAAGAATTAAAAAAAAAAAAAAAAAAATTGACTTTTTGCTGCAAGTGAAAAGAATAAATGGTTGAATAAATATTTAATAAAATGGGGAATATTTTTTACATTGAAACCTATGGGATTTGCCTATTTAAGCCTGTCGTACAAACCACCTAAAATCAGGGCATTTCACCGACACTTAGGTGCTGTTCGGCGTTCTCTGAATTGATTAATCTTTACTTGTCTATGGGGAATTTCACTGCTGCCAAATGGCACCATAGCGCTGTCCATGGCCTGTGGTGCTGAATACAACAGATTCAGCACCACGGCCAATGGACAGGGACGCAGTGCTGCTGAATACCCAAAACAAAATAATGAATTGATTCGTAGAAAAGGAATCAATTCCTTATATTCTGTTTTGTTTTCGCTCTTCCGTAATACTAATCGGTAAATTTTCGAATTTTGATTCGGAACGAAACAAAACGCACATCTCTAGGGTATGCCTTAAGTTACTGACCTTGCCGTTCTTTGTGCTATTGACTTTGTAGATGTGTTGCCTTAACGACGGCCTGAGTTGCGGTTGGTTCCGGATATTGAATAAGTGCAGCCAGGTAGGATCAAAGTATCAATGTAACTGTGCTATGTATCTTGATAAAAGTCCCTGCGTGGACTGAAACGTCGACTAGCAATAAAGTGAGAAGGAGTGCGGACATCTTGGATGAGAATATATACATCTATATATACAGAAAAAGTTAAATGGACGCACTCAGGTCTTCAGGAAATGTATAAAAAACCAATGCTTTATTCAAGTCACATTAAAATGTGCCCATATACTTCTCCTGACGTTTAGGCCCTCTAAGGGGTCTTTATCAAGGTCTTTACATATATATACACACACACATATTATATATATATATACTGAATATATATCATTTTCTGCCTCTCCTTAGCTAAAAAGCAGCAGGAGGGGCATGCAATTGCTCAGAAAAGCAGCTTTTGGTACATTGATTAGGTCTTGCTCTACAAAGAGGTGCTTTGATGGGGCGAGCGAGCTTATGTTTCAATGGCCATTAAAACAAACTACAACCTCCTGATCGAGTTTTGTTGTACATGGAAATATACAGAAACGAGCGCAGATGACACCTTCGAGGTCTATACATCGACACTGGAGACTTCTTCAGGATGATGCAACCCTACCTAAGAAATTCCATCGGACACCTATCATCAGCTATAAACGATCTAATAATCTTCGAGATCTATTAGTCAAAACGGATTCCATAAAGTCATACTCCACTCTGGCTCATCCTCTACGTTGGGGCTGTTTTCGTTGTCCCAATTGTGTGACTTGCAGTCATATGACCACTGCCTCAACTTTTCCTCATCCTGCTTCAGGGAAACGTATGACCATTCGTCATCACATCTCATGCACTACAAATCATGTAATACAGGTATATCTGATTACTTGCCCTTGTGGACTCCACTACGTGGGCAAAACGTACAGAACTCTTCGGGATCGTATAAGAGGACATCGTTCTAACATCACCACTGCCTTCAGGGACAATTTCTCTGAAAAAACTGTCGCTAAACATTTTTTACAATTCCAACATCAATTATCCACTCTCAGGTTTATTGCCATTGACCATGTTCCTCCACTCCCAAGAGGTGGCAATCGCTCAAAGATTCTCCTGCAACGTGAAACGTTCTGGATCAGGACATTAGACACGGTTGTCCCCAAGGGTTTAAATTAATATATTTCCTTCGCATCTTTTTTATAAATTTTTCACATAAATTTTTTTCTATTTTTTATTTTTATATTTATATTTACTTATATTCATATTTTTTAATTTTATTTTCACAGTATATTGCATTCATTGTCAACACTTAGTCTATCTTTTTGGCTTGCGCCATCATCCTTCATCATCTCTTCCCATACACATCTTCAAGTCAGCACACTATTCATATCCTACACTCCATTTTATCAATTGTCATTTTTCCAGCATACCTTTTTGGTGCATACATTTTTAGATTGGTTTTATTTTTTCACTTTCGCACATCATTCTTTTATCAATTCTTGCACGTTTTTATTTTATATTTTTTTGGTTGTTTCCTTCATACACTCCATTACCTGACACTAGCACTCATTCATACAACACACACCACGCTCTATTGCATTAATACACACATCCTCTTGTTGATGGTTCATTTATTTATTTTTGCCATCATCATCATCGTCATTTTCACCATTTTTTTCACTATTACTTCCCCATTGTCCTGGCATCCAGATTTCTGTCCGTGCAATCACTGATTATTCAGTGTTCATGTCATGATGACTTTAGATGGATCTTTCGTTATTTCTGGCTGCTTTCGCTTTTCTTGCAGGTTTCCCATATATGTTTTTCATTTGTCATATTCCTCATACGGGTCTAGTATGTCTCCCATTTCATATGTATTCATCTCTAAATTTTTAGAGTGGTCATCTCCATGTTGTTTTTATTCCTCTGCAAGGACACGTCTCCCCGGTTACCATCCGGGCGTGACACCTCAGTCGCAGAGTATTGACGTCACCATTATGCGTGCCAGACTGGAGTCGGACGCCACGCCCTTTGGGGATCGGGCGATTTGCCAGGTGGCACGCCACAAGCGGGGTAAGTGATTTGCAGATGTTTAGTACATTCTATATATATTTGCTACCCACCCTGTGTCCACTACCTTGATAAAGGCCCCTGCGAGGGCCGAAACGTCGGCAGGTGCATATGGGCATCTTTTAATGTTTATTTAATAAAACATTGATTTTACTTTTATCTGAAGTCCTGGAGTGCGTCCTTCTCTCTTTTCGGTTTTTGTATGATCTGTTGGACTTTGCACCCAGGCATTTTTGTCTTTATATGGCCTCAGCAGGTTGCCATTGTTTTTCTGTGTGTGTGTGTGTGTGTATGTATATATATATATATATAACAGTCCACCTTCTCAGCACTCACGCTCTGGGAATATCTTCAAAGGGTGCCGTGGTGTAAAAAAATCCTCAAAAGTGTAATATAAAGACCAGGCAAGGAGTACTCACGGACTTATAGAAAAATAAAACAACTATTTATTAGTAAGTCATTAAACTGACGTTTCAGCTCAAACAAGAGCCTTTATCAAAGATCCACGATAAAGGCTCTTGTTTGCGCCGAAACGTCGTTTTTGTAATGACTTCCTAATAGTTGTTTTATTTTTCTATAAGTCGTGAGTGCTCCTTGCCTGGTATATATATATATATGTACATCTAAATATACACATTTTAATTGTGAAATATAAATTTAATGTTAACTATTATTTTATGGAAAATATTTTATTATATTTATTAAAATGAAATATTTGTTATATATTATTCTGTTTATTATATTATATCATGATTAATTATAATTAATACAATAGTAATTATTGTAATATTATTAATTATTTATGTTATAATATCCTAATTAATTGTTTTATTGTTAGAATAATTTATTATTCTGTTAATTATTATATAATTGTGCCATGGTGATACATGTGTTAAGTGTTTCTCTCGTGCATTTCGAAGGACCTAAAGAATATGTGCAAGACCGATATTCACAAGAAATTAGTTTTTATTCATACCCAAACAATAAATTTTACTTTTTCACTGGAAAACCTTCCCCCTTTCCCAATGCTTAAGGTTTGTTCTAGGCCAGAAGAAACAAAAACTATCACTGCACTGTAAAATCATTTTTATAGCTGACTCTTACAGGGTTATCCAAAGAGATTCGAAAAGTCACCGCACGTTCGGTGACTTTTCGTTCTCTTCAATTCGGTTCCTTTTGCCGAATGCATTTCGGTGACCCTGCGGTGTATTCAGCAAACAGCACAGGGTCCCCGAATTGCAGGGAAAAGCTGCCGCAAACCTGACGAAAACTAACCGAATGCACGCTGAAAACAAGCAAAAACATCTGGATTAACCTTCGAAAAACCCGAACAGGAGCCGAACAGGAGCCGAAAAGGAGCCGAATCACACAGAGCCGAAGCAGCTGTGACATAGAGGAGGCAGTGAATAATTAGAAAAACCATTTGTATGAATCTGGAAAAAGAAACGCTGTTTGCAAAGAAACTACTGAGCGAAAATGTCTGAAATTTTCACAGGAGGTCCAGGGAATGATAATAAAGAGGGCTGTTACAAAAAAAATAAGTAAACTGAAAAAAAAAAAAAAAAAAATCGGACTTTTAATTTTTTTAAAAAAATTCAGAAAAATGCTTAAAGTATCCTAAAAAATCTATAAATAAAGAGACTTTTTGCTGCAGAATTTTATAATGAACGGTTTATTAGATATTGAATTAAAACGGGAATATTTTTAACATTGAAGTCTATGGGATTCTCCTGAATAAATTTGCCGAATTAAACCACCGAATGGCAGGGCATTAGGGGAACCTTTCACTGCTGGTTGTGTTCTCTGAATAGCCGAAGCATTGCTTTTTCATGGGGATTTCTCTGCCCTCGAACAGGGACCGAACAGGCACCGTATGTTCAGGCAATTCGCCAGGATTTGGCGAATTGCCTGCTTTCTGGATAGCCGAATGGCCAGGAAAGGTAACCGAACGCTGATTTTCAGCATTCGGTTACCTTTCTCAAGCAATTCGGATCTCTTTGGATAACCCTGTTAGTCTGATTTGCTCGTTAGATTGTTGTAATCTCTTTGGGATAGCAAGTCACAATAGAGAAATGACATGTGTCTGAAATGCACAGGTTTACGATGCTTCGCTTCCCCCAACTTGACTTGACCTAAAAAATAATAAAGGTCCACCCTGAAAGTTAGATCAGTGTAAAACCCTAATGATGATGTCATAATTCTTCTTGTAACAGGATCATCATGAAGCATAAATCTGCAAGAGGAGAGGGCCAGCATGTTTCGTTCCAGCACATTTGTAATGTTTCAAGACGCAGCTTCGAGAGCCCCCCCTTTAACTGTACCCACTGGAAATCGTATTATTGTTGGAATATCCCGTGACGACCTTTCTAAATCCATGTCCTCTAACACTATACATCTCTCTAGCCAGCTGATAAATTGAGAAACATAATAACAGTCATTAAAAAGACCATTAAAGGAGACCACCAGAGCCTGGCTTCCCCCATCGGAGATGGAAAATGTGTTTGGTTTTGGGAAGATTATCCTGATTATGAAAGGGAACTCCTGGTCAAAACTCAGCAGGCAAGAGAGGTCCACGGCTTTGATAGTTAGTGAGCTGAAACGTAACTGCACATGGGCACATCATGCCCCGGTGAGGAGACCTCCCTCTCAGAGACAGCTTGAGCCATTACTCATGAAGACCTTGCTTGGCTCCACAAGAGGTGGCTCCGATTGTGGAAGAGGAAGCCCCAGGCCGCCCTCTGTTTTCCACGGCTTTTGCCTAAAACAAATAAAATGGGGTATTTACTATTCTTAATAATTTTAATTCACTAGTAAAATGTTTAGAACTAATAAAAATAGAAATAAAACGCATTCCAGAGTGAGCTGTGCTTGCGACTTACGGGAATCCCACCACCGTACTGCAAAACACCCTACTGGACTGTTCAAAGCACCTGGACAGCGTTAGGGAAGACTTAAAGAATTCTAAAAGGATATTGAGAGAACCTAAACATGAATTAGAGGTATGAGTGGATGATAGTGATCTCATGTACATCACACCAGATCCCGGAGCAACAATTAGGCCAACTAGGCAGTTGCCTAGGGCTCCACTAGTAGGAGGAGACGCTGCTATGAGCTTATATAACTACAGGCATTATGGCAAAGGTTTTGTCTGTTTTGAGCAGCCACAGAGATAGGAACAAGTCTCTTCTGCCATTAGCCAAGGACATCTTATAGCTGCGAGAGCTCTCTAACTGCAAGTGCCCTCTGACTACAAGCTCTCTCTGCTGTCTCACAGCGAGCAGGGTTGCTGTCCCCTGGTCTAGACCCCACAACAGTATGAGACATATCACAGAGCAGAGATAATATTTGGTGGGAAACACCAGGGTGGCAGAAATCCAGCACTGGCCCTGTAACCCATTATTCCACCAAAAGGATATTGTTGTGTTTTTTTCGAACACGCATTATTTATTACCACCTTAAATTAGTTATTCCTAAAAGAGTCTGCAGACTTCCTCCTCCTGACCTAAATGCAGGAGCTTTACCTACCAGGTACGTCCCTGTGCGTCACATTGCAGAAGCAGAAGTCCGCACAGTGTCAGGGGATGGTACCGGGGTGGCTCCGGGGTAAGGGAAATATGATCCCAGGGTGCAGTAATCTGCACAGACACACAGGTAGGTATGGGTGAGTAGACAAAGACTGAACAGGTTTGATATGCAGATAATGATAAATTAAGCTACTGGAGCTAGAGCAGGAACCAGAGGATATGGTGGGTGCTTAGAGTATGGTGAAACACAGCAGCAGGTACTGGGATGGGGTCCAAGGTAAGGCTGGGTTGCCAGAGCAGAACCACACAGAACATTAGTCTGACGTTTTTTTTTTAATTCTTTATTTATAAAGATTTAGTTAGGACACAGATTGACCAGCATGGTGCTCCTGCTAGACATATGAAGCAAAGTGAAGCTTGAAGTGCCACAGGAGCCCTGAGCTTTGACAACATGGTGGGCGTTTATTATGTCTTCACAGACTGGTGAACCTCAGACTGCAAATAATACACACAGAGCACTACATGCATGTAACTAAACATTACCCTCCCTCCGATCATTAGGTTGGTGAGGATGTGTTTTCGTTACACTCTGACAGAGGTGCGTAGGTCATAAATGGACCATAAATGTTCCTTTATTTATTCAATAATATTAATAGTCATTTTATTCCCCCAATACAAGGTGGCTCCTAATACATTGGCCACCATCTGCCTCCTCTGCCCTTGTTCTACAGAAGTAGGTTTGGGCAATGACTTCAAGATCAGACCTTCGTGACTTATCAGATCAGCGACTTGGGGAATATGTAAAATCTCAATCAATCCGGCAGGCCATGGGGTTGATTGCCTGTACAGGTTTTGCACGGGTTTTGTTTGCAAAATAAACAAAACAAGAGATGACCATGGTACCTTCTAGGCACATTGAGCAAGAGGTCCACATCACAATTAGCAATAACGATCAATAGGTAGATCAATATAAAATGCCTCTCTAGCCAGAAACACATGTAACTTCAATCAGACTGCCATATCTCAAGTCACAAAACTCATTCCATCAACCTCCAAAGAACAAATGGTTGAGTTGACCCTACTGGGAATCTTACGTTCACCAAATTAGTTCACTCACTGGTATTACACTTAATAATTCATAGAAATATCTTAAGAATGTTAGTAATAACTAAGCATAAGAGAAACTGGAATGAGAATGGAAGGATCTCAAATGCTTATTCTATGGAACCACTGATTGGCTCGCCAAGATGGCAGCAAAATGTGTAGCCAATGATTAAGAAGTCTTTCTTTGTACATAACTCGTCACCATTCCATTTATTATTGAGGTGTTTCAATCATCATCAGAATCGACAAATAGAATATTACAGACAATTTTGGCCAACAAATGCTGAAGCGCTATGTTGGATGCCTTTACACGAATTGGACCATCACGTGGTCTCGTTTTGTATGATAGTGGTAATGAAAACATTTGGCTACTGAAAATACAAAGGTGACTATGATGATCGGAATCGTTCTCGCCTTCGAATTATCTCCTGCTTGGTTGGTGGTCTGGTTTAAGGACTGTTTAGATTCATACGCCTATGACTTAACATCGCTACGTGGGCAAGTGACTCAAATTCTCGCAATAGACCACACATGGCGCTTTCCCTCTTAAATCTTCAGAAAAAATAAAGAAAAGTTTATCCTGAAGGAAGCACCAGACCATGACACAGGACCATCCAAACAATAACCATGTCTGACCACATGTCTAAACCCAGCATGTCGGTTGCCTGTGACAGCTGTCTCTTAAAGTTAGGGAGTGACGGTCTACATGCCTTCTCCTACATGCCTCCCTTCTGTTTTACTAACCAGAAACCCACATGGATTACAGTAATATTCTTTCTATCAGACCATCTCTGTTGTGTTGTTTTTTTTTAGCTTTGTTTATGTTTACACCGATCTTTGGCCTTCGGATCGGTTTAGTCATAGTGACATCATTAACATATGGAAGTCATAAGGTGAACTATGGCAACGAAGGTCTAGACTCTACCCATTTTCTCGTTTTCAAAGTTTTTGCTTATTTTGGGAACAGAGAGATAACTAGATGTGATCAAGAGAAAGGTCCAGTTTGGGAAACATTGAAATTTTCGCACTAATAAAAATGATTTTGCGTTAAGACCCTACTGGAGGTTCTTCTTCATTCGACAACTGACCTCCTCACATACTAACAGTAGGATGC
Source organism: Leptobrachium leishanense (assembly GCA_009667805.1). Taxonomy (NCBI): domain Eukaryota; kingdom Metazoa; phylum Chordata; class Amphibia; order Anura; family Megophryidae; genus Leptobrachium; species Leptobrachium leishanense. Next base: position 101,536,031 of record CM019074.1, read on the forward strand.
AGTTGTAATTCATGAATGACCTAAATGAAATTAAAGAGATGCTCAAAGGCCATTATTTTAGTATTTTATGGTCGGCTATTCTGAGACAGGGTTTCATCTCAAATCGCTAAATGCTGAAGATCTCTCTCTTGGTCTTGGTTTTCTCCTTACTTCAAATCGCTAAATGCTGAAGATCTCTCTCTTGGTCTTGGTTTTCTCCTTACTTCACTTTTACCGGCAACCACCTTCAGCCTTCCTGATATTCTCGTCAGCAATATAGAACCTTTATGACATCTTGTGATGCTGTACTTCTCCATCTTTCATCCACTTCTTTCTGCTTTACTGGCTTGTTTCACTTTTGGCATTATAACCCAGGTTTGAGCTCCGAGCTTATCGCTTTCAAACGCCACGTAATCGAGGAAATAATTGGCCACGGCCCTGGGACATCCTTTGATAAATTGACTATGGATAAACCACGTGACCATTCTGTGGTGAAGAAGACATTTTTTGGTGTACTATTTTTGACACAGTCAGAAATAATTACATAGATTTCTTCTTATAGTCTTTGTGTTGTTTATTGGCATCGTCTGGGTGACTGACAATAACAGAGAAAGGAAAGAATAAACCCCATGATAGCACCGGGATGGCAACCTTGGCACTCCAGATGTTTTGGATCGAGCTACATCTCCCATGACGCTCAGCCACTCATTAGGTTGTCTGAGCATCATGAGAAATGTAGATCCAAGGCCATGGTTGCTGACGTCTGCTAGGAGATAGTATAACTGTTTGTACCACCACGGAAGCAGGGATCTGGTGTTTCAATAGCCATTAAGGGATATTCTTTTAGGGTTCCATTGACCCCTAGATATATTTGATTACCAACTAACTCAATTTAAGTCTGTGAAATCTTTTGATACATACATAATGAGCTACCCTTATCCAGGATGCTCGAGTCCCCGAACATTCTGGATTCTTGCAGATTTCAGAATCCGGAAGAATCCGAATGTCCGAGAGGAAGGAGATCATGACAGGAGAGCTGTGATACCCTCCCTCTGCACCTGCATGACAGCCAGCATGACTCCGTAAAGCAAGTCGCACCCCGGAAATGCCCAGAAGCTCCCAGCACGTGCCATGGTTTACTGCAGCACTTGGAAGCCGGGTTCCTGAGCGGCAGGACCCATCTGGAGTTTCTGTAATCTGGAAATCACTAAAATTGGGAAGACTCTGAAAATGTCTGTTTTCAGAGAATTTCAGATTAGGGGTGAGCAACCTGCAATCACATTTCTTAGTTAAAAACCCTGCACTTTCTGCTTGTGTCCAGCCACCGTCTGCCTTTGTGAAACGATCTCAATCCGTTCCACCGTCTTCCTCAACGTTCGATAAAGTGAATGTAAATTCCCACCCTTAGTATGCTGTTGGCGGCTCAATGTATGGGAGTAACTCCAGTGATCAAAACCTACAAAAATATGTGTGCGAACTCACCAAGATTTCTGTCCCCCAATTATCACTTATCATCTCGCATTAAATACATGGCATGCTCAGATCTTCAGATCTGATATACTCAGTGGTGTATTTTGGCCTCGGCCGACAAGGCATAGGCCTAGGGCGGCACTTTCCAGGGGGCGGCGGCCCACAACGGGTGGCCCCACCCCAAAAAAAATGTAATTTTTTTTTTTTTTTTACTTTTGCAAAGTATTTTACCAGGAAGGATACATTGAGATTTCACTAATTTTCAAGTATGTCCTGGGTAGGCAAGGCCTAAGCTTTCACTTTCCAGGGGGCAGCAAATAACCTCACCACTAAATGGGTTACTCACAGAGCACCGAAATGACGCCAACATTTTGGTGTTCAGTAGTTCCCTGCACTTCGGGGAGTAAAATTTCCCCACCCTGCAGTGAATTCACCATTCACCGCAAGGTCCCCAAAGTGCAGGGAGTCGGCTGCTGAGTGCTGCCACCGCAAACCCGTGGCCTGCTGTTTTCAAAAGAACTACTGAACGAAAATGTCTGGAATTTACATATAAGATCCTATGATTGATAATAAAAAGTTCTGTTACAGATAAAAGAAAAAACGCTATTAAAAAAAAGGGGGGGGGGGAATTTTGCCCAAAAAATATCTGAAAAATGACTAAAAGGTACTAAAAAAAAATCAATAAAGACTTTTTACTGCAGATTAAAATAATAAATGGTTTATTAGATATTGCATAAAAACGGGAATATTTTTAACATTGAAAACTATGGGGTTCGCCTGAATAAACCTGCAGATTGAAACCACCGAACATCAGGGCATTTCACTGCCATTTCTCTGCTGTTTAGTGTTCTCTGAATAGATTAACCATTACTTCTCTATGGGGATTTGCACTGCCTTCAAACAGCACCGTACTTGCTGGCAGTTCGCCAAACTTTGTGTGTGAGCATATCACAGAGCTGTGGTGTACTTAGGGGAGTGGAGGGGGACAGGCCGCCCCAGGTACCAGTGATTATTGGGGTGTCATTAGGGGGTACTAGGAGGTGCCACTGTCACTGTCACTGTCACTGAGCTGTTTACTCAAGCAACGAGCAGCGGAGCAGGGCGTTTGCATACGGAATAAAATCGAATAGAATTAAAAAAAACTCTCCTCCCTTCATAGCTCCTTCCCTGCCCCGCAGCAGCTCTAGGAGAGGGGAGGGTGATGTGATTTGTTAGATGACAGTAAACGGCAGGTAAAGGGGGGGTATCAGCAGAATATGAAGCCCCGTCTGCTTACTGCTGTTTAAAGTGGACCTTTCCTTAACCAGCACTGCAGTGATAGAAATTTGTCATTGAGCTGCATGGCTCCTGGTGAGGCTGCGTGCGTGCAGGTCACACGGTCCGGCCAGTCAGGTGGTAATGAGTCTCAGTACCACCTGACTGGCTGAACCACGTGACACGCACGCAGCTGCCCGCTCTTTCGTTAACATGTACTCTCACTCTATTCTGGACTGAACACCCACCGGGAAGGGAATCAAAGCCACGATGCACCCTCTGGCAGTGGCACCCCACTGCTGACAAGATGGCTCCATGCACAGGCACAGCCGCGATCCTAACGTGGCCTGGAGGGACCTCCTGCTGAGTCCATACACAGTCACTGCTGACTCTGCACACAGCCCTACCACGGACGGAGGCCGGTAAATATAGAATAAATAATTGCTGTGTGCTCATATTCACTCGGTTTGCTGGGAGTTTTATTGCAGTGGATTCTGATGCACTCATACACACCGCACCTTTGCATTGCTGGGAGTTTTATTTCTGTGGATTCTGATATGCTGACAAACACCACACATTGCATTGCTGGAAGTTTTATTGCAGTGGATTCTGATGCACTCATACACACCACACATTGTATTGCTGGGAGTTTTATTGCAGTGGATTCTGATGCACTCATACACACCGTACATTGCATTGCTGGGAGTTTTATTGCTGTGGATTCTGATACGCTGACACACACACCGCACATTGCATTGCTGGGAGTTTTATTGCTGTGGATTCTGATACACTCATACACACTGCGCATTGCATTGCTGGAATTTTTATTGCTGTGGATTCTGATACGATGACACACACCAAACATTGCATTGCTGGGATGTTTATTGTTGTGGATTCTGTGATACACACTGTATATTACTGTGAGTTTTATTGCCCTGGAGCTCTGGGATATGCTCATACACACTGCACATTACTATGAGTTTTATTGCTGTGCAGGTCTGTAATATGCTCATACACAGTGCCCATTTCTGTGGGTTTTATTGCTGTGCAGCTCTGTGATACGCTCATATGCAGTGCACGTTTCTGTGGATTTTATTGTTCAACCAATTAGCGCGGCTGTGATCCAGTATACTTGACATGCGTGGCTGTTCTTTGTAAAAATGCTTGAATTTAAATATTTCATAATTTTATTTATCTCAATAGATACATTTGAAATGGTATACAAAATATACAAGTAGGCACTTGGTATCCACTTTTAATATAAAGAGAGGAAAAGGCGGAGCTTAAAGAGGAAGGGTGGGGATTAACCAGGAAGAGGTGTGCCCTTGACAGGAAGGTGTGCCTCAAATTTAAATTAGGGGGTGCATGAGTTTAGTCAGGCCTAGGGCAGCACAAAACCTAAATACACCACTGGATATACTTATATGTGTATTTTAGCGAAAATATATGACAAATCATACATTTCTTGTGATTTAACGGGGAAACAAGTGACTAAACACCTTAATAAAAGCGTTATAGTGTGTGGGATTACTGGGGAATTTTGTTCCCTCTGTAAAAATAGCGTAGGGGTTTCCAACGCCTTCCCCCTCTAAAAAGAAATTAATAGAAGGGTCATAAGCTTTTCTAGATTTTAAAGATTTCTGAAAAAGTTTAAAAGGATATTACATTGAAGGACAGAGGTTCCTTTTTTCGGCCTTAAATAAATGGGCAGATCCTGATGACAGCATCAGCACTATTATTATTTTTTTCGGGTGATTTTGCTCACCTTTTCTCCTCACACACACTGCTCCTCCTCTTCAGATTCAGGGACTCCCAAACCTGGAAGTTCCTGACGCTTTTCTGCACAATTTGCGTTCCTATGCAACTAGCATAGCGTAGGAAGAACTGCAAACTGCGCACAACTACGGACTCACACACTTTAAGCACACAAGTTCTGTAGCGCCTGCGCAGAGCGATGGATCGGAGCTGAACGCACATGCACATATCTGATCCATCGCTGCCTCTCTGAGTATGCTCGTTACAGCGATTGGACTCACAGGGTGACGTCGGTCGCTCTCTGTATGTGACATCACTAGTGACCAATCTTTTGACCGGCAGCCGGGAAATTCAAAATCCCGGCTCATGGTGACACTGGGTGGGGTGGAGGAAACTGCAACACTTCATCATGCGTTTTCCCCAGATCGGGGGAGCTGGGAGGGGGAGAGGGGGCACTCCTCACATCCTGGCCACATTAAAAAGATAAAAAGGGATTATTCAGAGAGAGCCTGACCCCGAAATGTCACCGAACAGAGAATTTCCCCATACGTTGACATTTTGGGGCCATTCGGCTCTTCAGAGAGCAGGCAGTTCGCTAAATTTTGGCGAACTGCCAGCAAATACGGTGCCTGCTCGACGGCAGGGAAATCCCCCATAGAGAAGCAATGGTTAATCTAATCACAGACTCCGAACAGCAGTGAAAAGTTGCCGACATGCCCTGATGTTTTCATTCGGCAGGTTTATTCAGGAGAATCCCATAGGTTTTAATGTTAAAAATATATTAACGTTTTTATCCAACATCTAATAAACCGTTTATCCTTTTAATCTGCAGCAAAAAGTCTCATTATGTATAGATTTTTTTAGGATCTTTTAAGCATTTTTTGGGATATTTTCGGCAAAATATTTTTCCGGGGTTTTTTTAATAGTCATTTTTCTTTTTTCTGTAACAGACCTTTTTAATATCATATTTTTCAAACTTTCAAGCAAACTGTTGTTTTTTTTTTTTTTACCCCGTTCGTCATTGTGTCGGCTTTTTCCAGTGGCTGGTCTGCTATGTGATCGGTGGCTCGTCTGTTTTTTCCGGTGTGATTTTTCTGGCAGTTCCGGTGGGGTTTTGGTGGGTTTTCGGTGGGTGCTCAGCGGGTTTTCCCTGCACTCCGGGGACCCTGGGCTGAATGCAGAATTCACCGCAGGGTGGGGAACTTTGATTCCCCGAAGTACAGGGAACTGCAGGGAACGAGAGCACCGAAATGTCGCTCTCTGAATAACCCCTAAAGTGAACAGGATGAGAAGCGTGTCCCTTTAATTCCATAAGGCGAATTCGCCGTATATCACTGGTGTTCTCCCATATGTTGCCGTTTAACTCGATCCACGTGCATCGATAACATAATTGCACAAAAACTATGAAAAATGAAAAACTATCATCCGCCGTAACTATTTTCAGCGGCCGCAGACGAGGAGAAAAAGAAAAAAAATCCTGCGTATATCGTCCTGTACCCACCTGAAATATTTTAACGGGCGTTCTGTTTGGAGCGGATTCTTCATCTTTTCTGTAAACTTTTCCTAAAAGACATTATGTGGTAGGCACATTCTCCAACACCTGCGAGCCACATGTGTTGACTTGTCTACCATCAACAGAGTTCCGAAGACTAAAATATAACAAAGTTCAGCCGCAGGTTATAGACGCGTAGCCGACTCGCAAATGAGGAAATAACCAAATATAGGCTGACGATCACGAAATTAATACTTTTAAAAACTTGCATGTCACTGTCAAACACTAGGATGGAAATCATTAAAATTATAATTATGTTTATTGAAGTTTCATGCAATTTAAAATGTTTATCTTCCTAGCAAATATTTATATATTATTTATTACCTTTAAATATATATATATATATATATATATACAGTATATTACATGCATTTCTTGATTTAAAAACATAAAATAATGCAATAAATTAATATCAATAGTAGATATTAATGACACATATTATTATTAAATAATGATAAATATACATAATTAAATAGCAATATTATTTACTAATAAAAAAATCTATAAATGTAATAAGATTAATTTATTTAATAACAGGGTTAGTTGTATCAGTCACGCCTTGGTTTTTTTGTGCTTCTTACATTTAAATTGCAGCATTTTTTTTTTCTCTGAAATTATATTTATTTATTCCTGAAATCTCCCCAATTTTACAGCAAGCCAGGAATCCGCTACATATCAGAAATATTGTTTGTTGGTTAACGCATCCAGATCTTAACCAGGACACCTGTTCTTTATGAGTGAGTCGCCATTAAGTAGGCTTGTGCACCGATTTTTTTTTTCGGTTCGATTCGATTTTTCGGATGTTTAAACTTTTCGATTCGGCTCGTTTCGACCGATTTCTGTTTCGATTCGGTTCGGCTCGACTTGTTTTTCGTGTACATTTTTTTTTCCGAATATCGACCATTTTTCGTATTTTCGTGTCACTTTGCTCGTTTTTTGTATCGACTTTTTGTGATTTCGGAAATTTTCGTTTTTTCGGAACGTCTGTTCTCCTCGTTTCAAAGCAATAAATTTCGATTTGACACATTTCAAGTCCATTCGAAAATTCCGAAAATATTTCGTTTCGGATCTGCCATTTTCGGATCTAAAAATTTTCAGAAAATCGTACGCATCCGAAAACATGAATCGGGAAATTTCGTGAAAATTCCGAAATTCCGAAACGCACATCCCTACCATTAAGGAAGGATGATGGGAGATGCTGCTGAGACTTTGCGTGCTGTGTGCTCTGTCTGAGCTGGAGGATGACTGTTGAGATCAGCTGAAAGAGGGATAGAGGAAAACAGTGAGCTCAGGTTTGAAACACAAGAGAAGCACAGTATTTGGGTGTCTCAAGACTGGATTGATGGATTCTGCTGAGGCTTTGTGTGCTGTGTCCTCTGCCTGAGCTGGACGATGACAGTTGAGATCGGCTAAAAGAGGGATAGAAGAAGACAATGACCTCAGCTGTAAAACACAATAGAAGCACAGCATTTGGGTGTCTCAAGACTGGATTGATGGAGGGAGATTCTGCTGAGGCTTTGTGTGCTGTGTCCTCTACCTGAGCTGGAGGATGACAGTTGATATTGGCTAAAAGAGGGATAGAAGAAGACCATGACCTCAGCTGTAAAACACAATAGAAGCACTACATTTAGATGTCTCAGCCCCTTGCAGTGTACAGAGACACGAGGAGGGAGAGACTATTTTACTCCCCAATGCTCAGGAAAGGGGCCTTAGGATTTCTATTGCCTGCCTTGTTACGAGGCAACATTAAGCTCCTGCATGGCCCGATTGTCCTAATTGAGGCCTTATCCGGATTTTCAGTTTTATTTAAATAGTTATAAAATCATTAAGTTTTTAAGGATAAAAAATGCATTTATTTCAACTGAACACCCGAAACAATGACAGTGTTACAACCCGCAGTACCTTCAGCTGGTTGAGTGGTGGCCTTGGACTCCAAGGCTCATACATTGAAGAGCAAGGCCCTACGGAAATTTCGGATATGCGGCAACATCCTACAGCCATAAATATGAAGAGTTGATAGAGAGAGAACCTGTTGTGGCTTACTGTTTAGCATATAAACCCCTATGTTAGAAATTAGTCTGTTACATCATCCAGGTAATTCCTTAGATGACAGAGAAGGGAAGTTATGTGAACCGAAAAAAAAACCTGCTTCGACAGGTCCCTGTTCTTTGATGACTCCCGGCATTTCTAGAGTTAAATGGTTACTCATATCGCTGCGCCCCTCTTTAAATAAATGGAATCCAGACAAAATCCACCCCCGGTCTAACGTTCACTGCGGTTAAGGGATTCCTTTGTAAGGTTGTTGCCTGGGGAAAACGTGATGGTAAGAAGCAGCGCGAGGAGATATAGTCGGAGGTTTTCGACTCAGTATTTGCAGAGATTTCACTTGTTAACCATTTAATGTGTATTTTGCAAACCGGTAAAAAGTCAAGTACGAAGTAATACACACATATGGGATGTTTAGGGCCTAGGATCCAGCACATCCTCCTATTACAATATATATATTTACACTTACCGATCACTTTATTAGGTACACCTGTTCAATTGCTTGATAACGCAAATTGCTCATCAGCCAATCACACGGCAGCAACTCAATGCATTTAGGCATCTAAAAGTGGTGGAAACAACTTGAAGTTCAAGCCGAGCATCAGAATGGGGAAGAAAGAGAATTTAAGTGACTTTGAACGTGGTATGGGTTGTTGGTGCCAGACGGGCTGGTCTGAGTATTTCACAAACTGCTGATTTACTGGGATTTTCACGCGCAACATCTCTAGGGTTTACAGAGAATGGTCCAAAAAAGAGGAAATATCCAGTGAGTGGCAGCTGTGTGGACGAAAATGTCTTGTTGATGAGGTCAGGATCAGAAGAGAATGGGCAGACTGGTTTGAGATGATAGGAAGGCAACAGTAACTCAAATAACCACTCGTTACAACCAAGATCTGCAGATATACCATCTCTGAATGCACAACACGACCAACCTTGAAGCAGATGAGCTACAGCAGCAGCAGACCACACCGGGTGCCGCTCCTGTCAGCTAAGAACAGGAAACTGAGGCTACAATTGGCACAGGTTCACCAAAACAAGACAATAGAAGATTGGAAAAACATTGCCAGGTCTGATGAGTCTCGATTTCAGCTGCGACATTCAGACATCCTGCCTTGTATCAACGGTTCAGGCTGGTGGTGGAGGTGTAATGGTGTGGGGGTTGTTTTCTTGGTACACTTTGGGCCCCTTAGTACCAATCGTTTAAAAGCCATGGCCTACCTGAGTATTGTTGCTGACCATGTTCATCCCTTTATGAGCACAGTGCACCCTGTATCTTCTGATGGCTCCTTCCAGCAGGATAATGCACCATGTCCATCCCTTTATGAGCACAGTGTAACCTGTATCTTCTAATTGCTCCTTCCAGCAGGATAATGCACCATGTCCCTCCCTTTATGAGCACAGTGTCCCCTGTATCTTCTGATGGCTCCTTCCAGCAGGATAATGCACCATGTCCATCCCTTTATGAGCACAGTGTAACCTGTATCTTCTGATTGCTCCTTCCAGCAGGATAATGCACCATGTCCATCCCTTTATGAGCACAGTGTCCCCTGTATCTTCTGATGGCTCCTTCCAGCAGGATAATGCACCATGTCACAAAAGCTCAAATCATCTCAAACTGCTTTCTTGAACATGACAATGAGGTCACTGTGCTCCAATGGCCTCCACAGTCCCCAGATCTCAATCCAATAGAGCACCTTTGGTTTGTGGTGGAACGGGAGATTCGTTCAAGATTACACACAGTAGAAGGGTTATTCACTAAGCAATGTTGCGGTGGTAAAGTTGCAAACAATGGTAGCGATCATTGTTCTTACAACCACGCATGAAAGTATGGTGAGCTCCGGCTATCCAGAGAAGCAAAATTTAACAATGGAAAAAGTTGCTGCAGTCAACGATGAACATTGAAACCACCGTAACACTAACATAATATCAAAAATACTGTAGACATCATCCGTTCACTATTGTTCCACCGACGACTGGCAAATCAGTGAATATACTTCGGTGATATTAAAGTGGTGATCTCCATTGAGCTCCAATAGAAACAATGGTTAAAGCTATGCTAGATAACGCAAACCGAAACACTGGTGGAGATGATGATAAATTCTACCATTGTTTTGGCAGAAGAATAACTTCGGTAGAAGAAACTAGGATGCAAAGAATGGTGGAAATCTCATTGACAACTACAGTAATGAATGCTAGCTAGACAACTTCAGCAAAAATGATGGTGGAAAGAGCTGTGAAAAGTACAGAGAGCAACGTTGGCAGCTCCCTAAATAGAGCATTCAATGTAGTTGCATCCACTGTAGTTATTTAAAGTAAAACCTTTGGTCTTGGCCACTACATTTCCATGCATGGTTGCATGGTTGACAACATCTTCAGCTTGATAAGCTCTCTTCTAGGACTGTTCTTGGACTTTGAACAATGTTCATTATTGCCCATTGTAACTGAACTAGATTTTAAGGTGGAATTGAAATTCTGGTAAGCCCTTAATTAAAACCAAAAAAATGACCAATTTGCGGTTCGAAAAAGCAGCACATTTTGTTGTTCGAGCCCATACGGTATAAATCCTTGGAGTGTTACCAATAATGCTGATACAGTAGTTCTGGCCTAATAAATAAATAATAAACTATGTTTTGGAGCTTTTATGGAATTTTAACCACACTCAACTGGCAGCCAAGGCACATATCAGGATGCACCTTGCACCGAACTTCGCCGGCCTTAGCTTTGACAGCTCCCAGATGATGGCACAAATCCATCATTTGGCCATGACTCCGACGAAGTCACTATTGTACGTCGCCCAGATTCTCCTTGAAATGTTAGATTAATGAAGAGAAAGACATAAAAAGCAATAGGACGTGTTTAAAATAAATAATGAATTCCGACTTGTCTGTTTTTGTGTCCAACAAATTGTAATAAAATTCCTGGGGTTTCCTGTCTGCAGAGTTTCTTCAAGCAGCCAGACTTCACTTTGCTTTCTTGTAATAATGGGATTGGCGTTGAGGTTGGTGGGAAGGGGGGGTTAGCTGCCTGTCCATCCCAAGCTACTGAAATTACCCCCGATCCATCATCGCCACTCCCGACAGACAGATAATAAAAAAAACACTACATCATTGGGATCTGAAACGTATCTCAATTGCTCTGACAAATGTTTGGTTAGCTGGTGCCTTACCAGAAGAGCTCATTTCCATTGCTATTTGTAGTCTATTATGTCTCGATTGGCAGTTTTTATAACAGTTAAACAGATTGCTCAATTATGAGGTATGCTTGCTTACTCCCACATGTAATAAAGACCACAGTTTAAAAAAAAAACATTGTAGGAGAAGCACGCTCGGAAGCAGGTGAAATTGGTTATACTAATACACGCCTCCTGGCCTCATCCTACCTGTCGTAAAACCTAAATCATTCTCAGACCCACTGAGGCTTTTATATGTTCCTGACATTTATATTTAAATATGACCTGTGCGCTGCTTTGTCTTTTCACTTTCCCAGGGTAAGTTAAGGATCTCCGGGAAATCTTAAAGCTACATTCTTTTCCAAGAGCCTACGAGGTTGGTGGGCACCACCAAAATACTACCAATATGGCCATTGGTCGCTTGATGATCCAAGAAGATCTACCATGTGTCTAACATCTCTAGAAATTCTGAGACTTAACTTCCTTTCTGAGAGCCTACGGGATTGATGGTCTACACCAAATTACCAATATGGCCGCAAGTCGCTTGACAGTCAAGGAAGACCAGCCATATGTCTAACATCTCTATAATATCTGAAACGTAAATCCTTTCCAAGAGACTAGGTGGTTGGCAGCTACCACCAAAATGCCAATAAGGCCGCCAGTCACTGGACGATCCAAGTAGATCAACCATATATCTAACATCTCTAGAAAACCTTAAATACCTTTGCAAAAGCTTAAGCTATACTGTCAAACTCACGGCCCCCCTGATGTCGATGTCTACAATTCCCAGAATTCTTAAAGTGCAATAGGTGGCCTGGAACTCATGGGCGTTGTAGTTCAGAATCATCTGGAGGGGCCTGAGTTTGACAGCCTATGAGGTTGATGGTCACCACCAAAATACCAACACAGCCGTCAGTCACTTGAAGATCCAAGAAAATCCACCATGTGGCTTACATCCCTAGAACTTTGATCTTGTAAACATTCTCACAAATCTTAACGAGAGCTTGTTGACCACTTCTATAGGACTGGGAAAGGTTTTTACTGGAGTTGTCTAAAGCTGGGCAAAACTAGGTATTTTTAGTTTTTTTCGTTCCCACCAGCCTACGGATATAAATATAAAATAGGACATTAGGGAAGAAAAATGCTGCTCCACTTCTTTCTGCTGTCCAATGTCCTGGCCGTTGACCTACGCCTCAACCTCTAACCTTCTGCAACAAGATAGGACGACTACAATCCTATATTACCTCACAGTCATCTCCAGCTCATTCTCATCCCCCTTATTCAACCATGAGCTCCTTCTTCAAAATCTACAGGACCATCTCCATCTATAGCCTTGTCCATGTTCCTGCTCTTCATTCTTCCTTGACTTTCACACCCAAAGGGCCTATCTCTTTGACTACTGTCTGTAGTATTTAACCTGGATTTTGAATCAATGTGAGATAGACTTCTGTGGTGACGCTAATGGATTAATGTAGTGGTCGATCAACTATTTTTGAACTGTTGCTCCCATAATCCTTACGACATTTGAATTTTCTGGTCAACAACAGCTGGAGAGAGTTGGTTTCCTGTTCTAGGCCTTGAAAACCTAGATGCCCTCCCAACTGCCTGATCCTTATCTTAACAACATATATTTACACTTACGTGAGTTTAGGATTGAATATTACTTTTTCAAAAACTAGACAATAAATATGGTGTAAATTACACCTTTTTATCTTGTGAATAATACATATATTTTTTCCATACTCTATAGCATGTTTTATTACATATGTGTTAATCATTAACAATTTTTGTTGTGGTTAAATCCTCAAGTAACCTGTGAGCCCCCTTTTATCGCTATATCATCCAGCTATACGCTCTTTTTTTCCTTCCTTTCTCCTAAACTAAAGACCTTCCTCAACATACTAAACTATACATGAAAGCGGCCTTAATTAAACATGTTTACAAAGCACAGATTGCGTCAGGACTGGCCGGGATCCAGGGCAAACAGGCTCCAGGCTTTGGTCTGTGGGTGTTGCTTATCACCAAGGAATCTTTCGATGTTTCACAATGACTGGCGTCCGAATAGAGAGAGGCAGTGACAGTTCCCCCCTCGTTTTGCTGCAAGCGTCATTCGTACCGAGGTCTGGAGAAGTTCTGCCATATGTTCATTGACCGCAGGCTTGGATTCAGCAGGCTTGGCATCCAGAGTTTTTCCAGCAATAACAAAACTCTGCATTTCGTCCTAATTATCAGGCATTGTTGTTTCAGGGGAGAAGTCAATCATATTGAGTTGTGGAAACCATACGACATGAGAAATTGGGGGGAAACATGAGTGGTTTATGGCAAATTAACATTCTGTCATCATATCTTTCGAGGCCTCCAATAAATTCTTCCAGCAAATGGCTAATTTGCAGATGTTCAGGGTGGCTCTCAAAATTGCCCTCAAGAACATGGTTGGCCAACATTGACATGGAAACGACCGTGAACTATATGACCGTCGATGATTATCGAGCATTGACAGACTAGCTTCTTGGGAAATGTAGTGTAAAAATGTTTGTACAACCAAGGATAGTCAGGACCTGGGACGGGCAATGTACGCTCTACTCGTCCAGGTAGAGATCAGTGGCCATTGTGGATCTACCAGCTGGATGGAGTAGAGATAACATCAATGCTCTATAGCCGTGGAGACCCAGGTTCGAATCCCAGCCAGAAAGTCCTCAAAAGTCCTCAATCTCCCGCCGGTTAGTGTCTAGTAATGCTCGCATATGCCATTACTGATAACAAGCTGTGCATCCAGTACTTCAATTCGAATCTTGCTATTCCAGCATTCTTTATCTCTGGACCTTCTGGGCAATCCAGCCTCTATTGTCCTGATGTCTCTGCTGATGACGATTACTGACTTAGACAATTTGGCTACATGGCCTCTACAGTTTCCTCGTTTGAGGTATGGTGAAAGAAGGATGTCCTCTATCTCCTGCCAATGGATTCCACTCCATAAATAAATTTTAGTCATGAAAGCTTGCTATTATCATGCTTTTTGTGCATGTGTTTCTTTTAAAGGTTTGTCCCATAGCAGTATGAGAAGTGATGACCTAAATGGATGGGGATATTGCCAGTCTGGTGGAGGAACCAGGTAGAGTTAAACTTCAAACCTCTGTCATGACGGCCTGGCAAACTATGGCTGGGTCTACCATCCATGAATGACATGATCCTACATGATACATGATCCTTTGGGTGCAGCTATGTAAATGTACTGTACATCCTGACCTTCGGTATCTGCTCCTGCTTTAAGTCTGCAGGTGTGTACAATATATATTAAAGAAAAATCTTAAGGAACATCATTTGTTTTATTCTTATAATTCAAAAATTGTGCAAGTGCCCTGTAAATAGTACAAAACGGCACACAGACGGCCACGCTACCTGACATTAAATAGTTTCCAATGTCCTGTGCAGGAACCAAACGTGCCAAATAGCCTCTCACATTCTAAGCAACAGGTGTTGGAGCTGTGCATGTCGTATCTAAGTTCTCACTTGAATATTTATGCCTGTATATATGTATCTAGCAGGGAATAGGACATGGCTTGTGGTTTGGCATCTGCTGCTTTTTCCATCTATGATGCCTCGGCTTATCGTTTGAGTTTATTAGATGCAACGTACGAGCTGCGTAATTCCAGCGTTGTTTTGTTTTATAAATCAGAAACCCTGATCCGTCACTCTTCCCTGACTGTTTCCTGGAAGGCTCGACCTGCCGAGTCTCTTTCTCTGTATTCACGGCTGCTGCATTATTTGGAATGCGTGTCTGTTCCAAAACCTTAATAGGCTTAAATGCAAAGGCACGTACAACCACCCTTCAGCAATCCGATTCCTCCACTTTGCTGTCTACATGTCTAGTGCACTGAGCGAAGAGCAGTCAGATGAACCGAGATATTGTCACCATTAATCTGCAGGTGGTTACCTTATTTTGACAAGTACAAAGACACTCTTGTGGTTCCTTCCTGTGTTGTTGGTAAACCTGAACTAACTGGGTCTGTCCTCAATTCAAGGTTACACAATCTCATTTCATCTTATAGCAACTTCGGATCTTATTTCCATGTTTCTAATGTTCATGAGGGAGCAGTGAGACCTGTGACACTGGTTGAGGAGACCTCTTGTTTATGCTGCTGCCTTGGTGGTCCAAAGGCTTATCCACATGAAGAGGATGACATCACACAGTCATATTCTTTATCACAGAACCCACAAACCTAGGTGATCTCTGTCACCAATTCCTTTACAGCTCTATCGAAATGTTGAAAGCTTTGTAATGGGCAATTCTGGGTCGAAGTGCGACAGCTGGAACAATCAACAGCAACACACTTATTTTCAAGATCTAACCTGGAATTATTTTTCATATACAGCCTCTGCTGTGATGGCATATAGGGGCTGTCTGACCATGTTTCTCTCCAACAACGACCTCATTCTCTTTCCTCTTTTCCTCTAGCATATCACTCTTTCCCTCCCAGCTGTGATCTTGGCTTACATCCTCTGCTTAACCATGAAGACTCCTCCCGCTTCTCGTTAGCCATTATACGCCTTTTCCTTTATATTGGTTAGCTCCCTCCTCTATCCACGTTGTCCTTCAGTTCTGAAATTGTCCATCCAGACAGTATTTCCTCCATTCTTTAGTTAAAATGTACTCTTTCCATTCTTCCATATTCGTAATGTTTCATAGATTATGCCACCATCAGGATAAGTCTAAATCTGTGATCCTCGTGACTCCTTTAATCTTGACGCCACCATGATGTTCTCTTACCTTTGCCTTTCCTGTGGTTTCCTTATTCCTCCATCTTTGCTCTGTGTGAGGATTTCTACCCTGTGCCTAACCAGCCATGATGAGCATTTCCCAAGTCTTTTTTTTTCAAACGATCCCCAGCTCTTTAGTTCTGGAAACGTTCTGCCCTCTCTCTACTTTATTCTTCACTCATAATTATGTCATTCCTTTCTCCATAGACCAAATGATCCTAAGCTCCTGCAAGCATTGGGATGACTTCTCTCTTCCACTCTTCAACCATCATGACCCAAGCTTGTTAGTCTTGCTGTAGTCATGATGTCCCCTTATCTTCATACTTCACATGGCTCTGCTACTACTTCATCATTGCTATTTGTGTGGATAACTACTATACTTACACAGCCATGATGCCGTTCTAATATGGCAGCCAGCCACTATCACACACCAATGATGTCACCAGCATCCTACATTAAAGGGTAGTGGCCTCTAGGGCCCTGGGGTATACAAACCAAGGAAGTGCTAATGCTCACTGCTCCAGAATTGGAGCAGTTTTCCAGTCAGTCTGTCTACAGCTTTCTTTTGTCTACAGTGTACTACTGACACGGCTTACGTGACCCCCAACTATCCCTCCTTGCCACCAGCCTTTGACCACTGCTCATTTCTCTAACTATGCTTCTGATTTTCCTTCTGGTACTGGTTCCTGACCTTCGCTAATCCTTGTATATAGCAACATCCACTGGTGCTACCCAAACCACCCACAGGATTCCTGATACATGTACTCTGTGGCCATCACAACTGATTCTGCCATTTTGTCCTATTTTTCCACTCCACCTCCTTAACCATGAGGTGTCCTTTCTTTCCCTCCACCAACCTGACGTCCATTTTGTTTCTCATCACTGATGTCTCCTTCCCTCCCATCTATATTCTTTATTCAGGGTATTGCTGTTTCATAGATTGCCTTGCAGCGTATTTGAATTGTTGTGAGCTGTCACCATGACTTACACGTCAAATGAAGTGTGAGCCATAACTGGAAGTAGCTTATATAGCATAAATTAGGATAAGACAAACAAGAACTTGAGGTCTCATAATATTTTCCCATCGTAATGTCCTCATCATAATGATTGAGTCTGAATTAATATCTCATTGACGGCTGAAGTGTAAATAAAGTCAGTATTTCTAACTCTGAACAAGAGCTGCTTAGTCTAATTTGGGGGGTGGGGTGTTGTACTTCCCTGTTTACATAATGACCCTTAAAACAAATTTACGTAAAAATGACTAAATTTGACAGAAAGAAAATATTCAGAAGTTATTTCTATACTGTGAGTAGCGCAATACAGATCAGACATGTCTTTCCTTCGTTCTGTAACAAAAATTGCTAGTTTTTCATGTAAAATCGCTGATTTTAACACATAAACAAAATGGCGCCAGTATACGGCCTCTAGTGACACAGTTTATATACTGCTGAGGTTTAACATTTATATTCCAAAAATGAACTTTAAATGCGATCAGGCTCATCCTGGCATTTTAGAATAATGGAAATATCCATCCATTCTCTGTTCATCTTGTGGATAAATGTTAGGTGCGTCAGCTGGCTAGAGTAGCACTGTTATCTAGTGATAACCCAATCCAATCTCATGGATCAGGCGCTGATCTATGGATTTTTCCAGGGATCGGCTGAATGAAGCTGATCAGTGATTTAGCAAATGATGCTAAAGGTGTGAGGGGCGCACAGGGCCTGGGACTTCCGTCAGGGAGTAAATTGACACTCCCTCATAGCAAGTGTTAGGATTAGCTGTTGAGAGGGAGAGTCTTGCATCAGATAATGAGTCTTATTGGCCAATCCCACTTCTTGAAAGACTCAGATCCGGGGAACACAATGGCTACTCAGGATATCCCCAAGTTACTCCTCTGCTACTGAGGAGGCGTAATGCACCTGCATTACAGCCATGGAGGCACAAGTTTGAATCTGGGTTAGAGCACCTCTCCAACGGGTGTCCTAGGGAAAGACACCTAGCGATACATAATTTCCTACCACATAATACTGGCTGCGTAGCATACCGGCAACGTCTCTCCTCTACAAGAAGCAGATTCGAAACACAATCAGAACCAGCATGTCTCTATTCTACAACAATGAAGAAGAAGGAATAATGGGCATGTGAAAAGATCTGAGTGACTGTGACAAGGGCCAAATAGTGACATATAGGCACCTGGGTCAGTGCATCTCCTAAATGGCAAGTCTTGTGGGGTGTTCTTCCCAGTATGTAGTGGATAGTACCTACCAAAAGTGGTGCAAGGAAGGACAACCAATGAAACGGTGTCAGGGTCAAGGCTTGCTCAAGGCTCATTGACGCATGTGTTGTGCGAATGCTAGCCCATGGGGTCTGATCACGCAGAAGAGCTACTGAAGCTCAACTTGCTGAAACTTATAATGTTGGCCATGAAAGAAAGGTGTCAGAAAACACGTAACCACTAGGGATGAGCCGAACACCCCCGCGTTCGGTTCGCATTCGAACTCGAACAATTTCAAAAGTTCGAGTTCGGACGCGAACACGATCCGAACTCAATGGGACTCGAAAGTTCGATTTTTAGAGTGCCCTGCAAGAGGGCATATATGCAAGATATTTGCCATAAAAGGTGTATGGGGGTCCGGGTAGTGCCCTGGGGGACAGGAAACAAGAAAAAAAAGTAAAAAAAAAAAAGACGTTTTTAAAGGAACAGTGATTTTTCCATGAAATAAAGGTTAAGGGTAAAAACAAAAAATTCCTTCAAATATCGTGCCTAGGAGGTCCCCATAACCTGCCCGTGAAGTGACAGATTTGTCGGATGTATAGAAACATTTAAAAAGAAAAAAATGACATTTCGAATGACGGTAAATGTTTTTCCTTAAATCTATTCATAATCATAAACAACTGCTTGGGGCGGCAGCCTGTATGAAAAGAGGAGACCTTTTAGGACACGCAGAACAAGTTTAGTGATTTTTTTGGCTAAATTATGGTGAAGCTTATACAGGCTTTGGATGAAAGTAACAACAGGTGCATTAAAATTGCATGAGCATTAACATTTGCTGCAGCGTTCACCCCATATTTGTAACGATTCCCCAGGACAGACCTGGTAGGATCCCTGGTAACAGTCCTCTAACCGATCCTTAGGATGGTCGGGACTCGGGACCACTAAACCTAACCTCTAGCAGCCACACAGGCCTGGGAGACAGCACCAACAATATACACCACAGACTGAGATCAATATATGTTTGTACTGCGGTATAGTATATGGCAGGATGGACGCGAACCAGCAGTAACAAGCAGCGGAATATACCAGACAGGGGCGCAGAGCGAGAGTAGTTGTTGTAACAAAACCGGGTCAGCAACGTTTAGGCACTTATACTGCGCTACTGTATATGGTGAGAGTCGGCACACACCAGTAGCAACAGGAGGCAAACAGAACAGGCAGGGAGTACACAGAGAGAATAGTCAAATGGCAGGCAAAGCCGGCAACAGAGGGTCCTCAGAACAAGCGGGGTAAGTAACAAGTATACTTGAGAAGATACGCTATTAGCGTAGCGAGGAAGCCGGCTGCGCATTTTGCATCACTCCCTCTACACTAATAGCGTATCTTCTCAGAAGCTTCACACAGCGCGCCGGTGTATGCAGCGTCTAACAGTGTGGGAGACGGGAGGCTGCGCTTGTTGGTGGATCCAGGAATCAGGTGAGTATTAGAAAGAAAGAAAAAAAAAGTTTTATTTTATGTTCCTTGGGACATTTAAAAATGTCCTTGGATTTTATTTTTTTTAGAAATCTGTCACCTTACCTTAGCCTGGTGGTCAGTCAGTGGAGGCTCCCTGGATCCTGGTTGGGGGGGGGTCTGCTGTGGCTGCAGGTGCAGTGGCTCCCTCCCTGCGCCGCCTCTCTGCCACATGCACCCGGCCGGCTAGCCCGCACAGTCACAGCTCTGTCATCCGGCGGCCGCATGCTCCTCAAGGGATCCTTGGGAGGCCCCGGCAGGCTGCCCTCTACAGTGCCTTATTAGAGGGCCTCGTCTGCCTGATGTTTTAGCAACAAGATTGTTTTATGCCATAGGCTTCAATGTTAAAAATATTCCCGTTTTAATGCAATATCTAATAAACCATTGCTTATAATATTCTGCAGTAAAAAGTCTTTTTATTTTTAGATTTTTTAGGATTTTTTAAGCATTTTTTTTTTTAAATTTAAAAAAATTAAAATTCAAACTTTTTTCGAACGGCCTGAAAAGTTCGAAGTTCGCTGAACGGCCGAACGGGCAATGTTCGAATCAAACTCATGTTCGGATCGAACCGCCAGCCCATCCCTAGTAACCACCTACCTAGAGTTTGTTGTAGACCAGCTACAACCCCTTCATGGCCATAGTATTCTTTGATGGCAGTGGCGGCTTCCAGTAGGATAATGCCCTCTGCCACACTGCAAACTCTGCTCAGGAATGGCTCAAGGAACATGAAAAAGATTTCAAGGTGTTGCCTTGGCCTTCAAATCCCCCAGATCCCAATCTGATCGGTAATCTGTGTGATGTACTGGAATAACAAACCCCATACATGGAGGTTTCTTCTCGCAATGTGCAGGATTTAAAGGACCTGCTGCTAATGTCTTGGTGCAAGATAGCACAGGACATGCTCAGAGGGCTTGTGGAGTCCATGCCTTGATGCGTCAGAACGAGGGGGACGTATGATATTAGGCAGAGGGTTTAATGTTGTGGTTGATCAGTGTACAGAAGACTGGCTACAACATGAAAGACTTCATGGTTGTATTGTACCAGGGTTACCAAACATGTACACAAATATCAGCACTCATTCCATGAGAGGTTTATACCGCACAGAACAATGGCGCATTCATTACCTGTTGTATTGTGTAACACATATTATGTAGTTCTGGTAAACAAGGAATTATTTACACAGATTACCTGGAGCGTTTTCTATTTATATATTTTTATGTTTGGGATTATTAGCTAAACAGCAGCTAAAAATGAGTTGATAACCAAGGTCAAACTGACCGAGCACAAAAAAAATATCTCAAATTCACACATAGGGTTAATCACTAAGCACCGAAATTCAGTTAAATTTTTCGGTGTTTTTCATTTTGGTGCATTTTGGCGCTTCCATTTTTAACCGAAAATATGGTGCATTTGCAATTGACCAAATGTTCGCCATATTGCACTAAAAATGGAGTCGCCGAAGCAGTCAGTGGATGTGGGCGAAAAGTGCCGAATTGGCCTCCGAGAGTTCCACTAAACTAAAAAAAAAATAAGAAAAAAATAAAATAGGTAGTCTCTTATTCTCCTAATAGGTTAAAGCAATAAAATATAGTAAAAAATATGTCTAAATAATAAAAAGGTGTGTTACAAAATAATAAAAAATAATAAAATGTCTGAAAAAAATGTATTTTAAAAAATAAAAACAACAAAAAATTTGAAAAAAAAAGTAAACAGTATTTTAAAAAAAAATTAAAATTATATGACATTTATTACAGAGAAACCCATTAGATTCACCTGTTTAAACCTGTTAAATTGAAACCACCGAAATCAGGTCATTTTGTGTGCAATTTTGGTGCAATTCGGCGTTCTCTATGGGACAATTTTGGTGCTGCCGAACTCTGCCCAATCGCACCAAACGGTAGCGAAATGCACCTTATTTTGAGGTTAATTCGCCTGCATTTGGCGAAAATACAGCTTAGTGGATAAATGAATTACTCGAAATTGCAAATACGGTAAAATTCACGATTCGGTGCAATTCGGCAACGAATTCGGAGCTTAGTGAATAACTGTCTTACAGAAACGATATGTCAAGTTCAGTTGTTTTAGCCGGATGTTAAGTCCCCATAACTCAAGGTTTCATGGTAAAATCCTGTTGTCTTGAAGTACCAGATAAAATAATAAAGATGTTCTTATACACTGATGTGTTAAACCATAAAAAGGAAAGAGTAAAGAATCAGGGAAGTGGAATGGGAGATTACTGCACAAAGTCTTTTTGTATCACGGATGTGGACATGCCCATTCACCGTGCTGGAAGATACGGCAATGAGCACCAGACATCGGCTACAATTAGCGCTGCCGGTAGTTCAGGGAGAACCAGATGCGCGTTTCTCAAATTTCCACTAATTCCTCAGGACCTTAATTGATTCCCACTTCATTAGCGAGGAAGAATGGGCAGGGGGTATTAATAAAGGAAACCACTAGAACTCAGTCACCTGGAAAGAGCTGAAGAATGTAATAATGTCAACATTGTAACAGTGGTGTGTTCGTAAGATTGCAGCGTTATTAAATGACCATTTGTGCTATTAGAGTATCGGGTGCATTACATGCCGAGCTGGAATTCAATGTTTTTGGAGTCCTGTAACCACCTATCCTAACCATTAGATACTGGGCCTGTTTCCAGTGGGACCATTAGTAAGATCTTCTGCTTGGCCAGGGAGGTTATTGTACTTATTTGCTTAATGTACTTTGTATAGGAAGCACAAATGTAATAGGAGCCAGAGAATAACAAGAGATGTCCAGTCAATCGACAAATTTTGAAACTGCCATGAGGAGGATGGTGCGATCTTTGTTGTCATACCACCATAAGCCCGATCTTGCCCAGGTTTCGCATGCCTCTCGGTGGAGTGGTGGCACACAGCATCATTAAGGGCTTGGAAAAATTGGGCGCCAGGCCGATATTAAAGAAGTCGACTCTCAATTTAGCCATGTTAGCGAGCCACAAAGACTGACTCCAGTTTTTTGTCTCTACCGGCTGAGATGGAATATATCCTGTTGGTTGCACCGGCACTATGCACCCCTTTCCTTGAACAACCACAAAAATAAGTCAAACCCTGCCCGTGTTTATACATAACCGTAGGCACTCATGAACTATACACTTGAGTATCCACCAGCCATTATTCAACACCCTACAACATGTGTAACGCAATCCAAGCTTTAAATAGTCCTTAAC